>JAPYXD010000710.1:10000000-11250000 GCA_030998225.1 Diplolepis rosae | reverse complement strand
AGAAGATCCTTGTAAGTCTTCACCTTGTGGTTTAAATACCAAGTGCGAAGTAGTAAATACGGTGCCAGTTTGCTCCTGCTTACCTGGATACATTGGACAACCTTTGACTGGTTGTCGACACGAATGTGAAAATGATAACGAATGTCCTCAGAGTCAAGCTTGCTCGTCTTCCTTCAGGTGTGAAAATCCTTGCAAGTGTGGTAGCAATGCTAACTGCGAAGTGATCAATCACCGGGCCAAGTGCACCTGTCCTCCAGTAAGCAAAGTTTTTAGTATATTTAGTATTTTTAAGCCAAAGTGATATCAATAAAGATCTTTCTGACTTATTTCCTTCATAGCAATAGGATTTCATGGGATATCACATTTATATCCCAGGATATCCTGGGGTTATCTATAGGAAATTCACGGGATATCCTACGAGGCAGAATTTTCGATATCCCTGGTATATACCGAGATGTTTAGGCGACATTGAAATTTCTTACTTGGGATATTCTGAATATTAAAAAATATTGAGGTATCCTGCATACAAAATTTAAATGTCACAAAATTGTCCAATTAACATCCCGGGATATACTAAGGGCATTGAAATTTTTTTTTAAACATTTGGAAATATTCCTTGAAATGATAAAAAACTGGTTTCAGAACTGGCAAGGAAATCCTTACATCTCATGTCAAGCAGAATGCACATACGATGCAGACTGTCCGAGTGGTAAACCAGTTTGCTTTTATTCAAAATGTGTAAACCCTTGTGAAGGTTCCTGTGGTGTAAACGCCAACTGTGAATTGCGTGGTACTACTCCTGTCTGCAGTTGCCCTAGAGACATGACTGGTGATCCATTTGTATCCTGCAGGCGTTTCGTTCCAGGTCTGTAAAAGATACAATATAACAAGAATTACAATGAAAGGTAAAAATAAATGGTAAAAGGAAAATAAATTTTTACAGAGGATCTTTGCCAACCTAATCCTTGCGGTACCAACGCAAAGTGTACCCCAGGACACGATAACACTGGAAAGGAAAGGCCAGTGTGTACTTGTCCCCAAGGGTATATTGGCAATGCTTTGGTCAGCTGCCAACGAGGAGAATGTTTCACAGACAATGAATGTCCAATTAATAAAGCTTGCATCGATTATTCTTGCCAAAATCCTTGTACTGGCCATGAGTGTGCAACTTCTGCTGTATGTGAACCAAGGAACCACATCGCCGTCTGCACTTGCCCTGACGGTACCCGAGGAGATGCTATTTCCAGGTGTAATCCAGTCGTTGGAACTCGTTCATCTAGCACCAACTACAGACTAGGATAAACTGATTAGTCTCTTAAATATTCTCGTTCATTATGTGCCATTGATTCTTTCTAGAAAAAAGTAGGTTTTCTAACTTACCTGAGTTTTTTCCAGTCTTTATATTCTCTTTTAGGTAATTTTGGTATTTTTTCGAACAAAATCCATTTTTCAATAAGCTGACAAATTTTCTGATTACCTTCGCTTTCAAAATCCAGCCAGGCCTATTCGATTTCGGAGAGGTGGCGATTCTAAACTAGAATTAGTCCTATATGTTGAAACAAAATGAAATTGTATTTAATAAAAGTGTGCAAAAAGATTGAGAGTTAGAAACGAGTCGAACTCTCCTGTATTTGAATTCCCTTGTAGAAGAAAATAATTGGACCCGATTGATCCGATTGGCTCCATTTCAAAACATCATTGAAACTGATTTATTAATCGGTTTCAATCAGGCGAGACCATTTTGAATCCGTTTAATAAATTGGATTCAATGATGTTTTTGAAATGGTGCCAATCGGATCAATCGGTCCTAATTATTTTTTTCTACAAGGGTTCCTATAAGTATTTTAAATATTTTACTACTCATGATTTTTGGATAAAATGTATATAAAATAAAAAATAATAATTTAATGTATCTGATTGTGAAATTTTCTTATAAATATTAGAAGTCTATAAAAATAGTGAGGAACATGTTTTGAATTTATTGACCATAAAAATGTCAAGGATACGTTTTTCTGGGTGTGAATAAATTTATTTCGTGCCCTAAAAATTCTGTAAACAAAAGACTGTAGGTATACTATTTATGTTTACTGAACAGCCTGTGAATGAAGTAATAATAATGTACAATAGTTTTCTACAGTGTTTACTCCATTGCAGTAAATTATATTTTTAGCGATATTTCAATTTTGTGTATCTATTGAACTCCCATAGTTAAAATATATGCCAGATAGGATCCGATTTAACCCTGATAACGTTTGATCAGAAAAACCAGATAGGCCCTGTTTCCAGGTCTATTCGGGTTTTTTTCAAGGGCAAGAGTCAAATCGTGTATTTCCATGGAGTGCACAGTGTATTTTTATCTGGGTCTATCCGGGACATTGAAATTTATTTTCTACATAGGCAAAATGGGTATCTATCCGAGTCTTTCCGGGAACTCTGAGGGCATATTATCACCAGAAAAGAAGTAAAGTCCTATAATGCATGTTTGACCGCGTCTATACGTGCCAGTTAGAACCGGATAGGATTGTCCGTGTAAAACCGCCCTAGCGAACTGGCTGTCAGTGAACGATAGCTTTACGCTGTAGCGTAGAGTTTTCGTAACATTATCGTAAAGTTATCGTAAAGTAGCATTATAACTCATGAATGAGGCAAAATAAATATGCAAAATGTTTTTATCCTTATTCCACGTTAAAAATAACGTTAAAAGGTAATGGACACATGCAATAATTTTATTTATTAACGCTAAAAATTAAAAAAATAAAATATCTGTCCTTGAAGGCAGTGCAGTGGTTCTCCTTTTGTGGAACGTCTCCACGGTTAAAGTTGACCATTGGTTGGAATGAGACACAACTATACTTTCATCTCACTCTAACAAATAATCAATCCTGACGGTGAAGACATGGAAAGTGATGAACCACTGCACTGCCTTTAATGACAGGTATTATGTTTTTTTTTTATTTTTAGCGTTAATAACTAAAATTATTGCATATTTCAATTACCAGTTGACGTTATTTTTAACGTAGAATAAGGATAAAAACATTTTCAATATTTATTTTTCCACATTCATGAGTTATAATGCTACTTTACGATAACTTTACGATAATGTTACGATATCTTTACGCTACAGCGTAAAGCTATCGTTCAGCCAGTTCGCTAGGGCGGATAGAGAATGGATAAATCCTGGAATAAAAACCTGTAGATTTCCTGGTAGATACCGTGATACCGATAGACAGCTTATAATATATAAAAAGCATGTATAATATGTAATTGTCTTTGGAATGTCTTTACTCAAATCACATGATAATTAACTCTACTCAGCCTTAATTTAAAAAAATGATTGATTGGTCAAACATGCTTCATATAGGGCAGAAAACAATTCTCATTGGATAATGGCTATTCTGCTTTTGTCTTCATTTCATTACGGTTAAATGAAAAATAAAAGATAGAAATATTTTTAAATTATGGTACATTTAAGAGGTATGGTACATGGTGTGAAAATTATGGTACGATTACATAATTATGGTACGGTCCTGGCAACGCTGGATCGAAGTTCGTATATCCTAATAGTGCATTTATACCTTCTGTTCAGGCCGTGCAAACCTAATGGAAAGGTGGTGGACCGCTAGCTACCAGCGCCGCTTATATCCCTGCACATGAACTACCATTATGTGTGCACGTGTTAGTGCATATACATGCATACGTAGGTTCTTTAAATGTGTTACAGAGAATATATTCAAATATAATTAAAAGGAAATTGAAGATTTAACTCAAAATTGTGAAATGTAATTCAAGAGTGAGAAGTTAATAACAACTCACTCTTGAATTACATTTTCACAATTTTGCCTTAAATCTTAGTTTTGTCGTAATAAGTAAAAATAAAAAATATCTGTAATTTGTATTTTTATTGATTTTTATTTTCAGAAAATATACAGAAAATATACGAAATAAACTAATAATAAAAAATGTTATGAAAAATGATAATACTGTTGACTTCAACGGAAATCGGAGAGACAAAAAATATTAATTTTACAGCTCATACAAGGCTTCAATAAACATAATCATATAATTAAAAAACTCCTTGGTTTTATCGACCTGAGGACGTTGGAAACGACATTGGAAACGTTATCGTATGCGATATCGTAAACGTTGTTGTAAGTGATATCGTAAACGACGTAGGATTTTGGGACCATATCCGATATCGTTTACGATGTCGTAAATGATACCGATTACGACCTTTTTTTTTATTAAATAAGACAAAATATTTTATTATTGTTACAATTTAAATCTATTTTACTGTATGAAAGGAATATGAAGACAATGGAAATTAATAAAAACATATTATATGTGTGTATTTAATTTCGAACGATTGTGAATATTTGTGTGCCGTTCCGAATTTGCACTCTTATTAAACTTTCATGATGCCGAAAGATCATAAATAAAAATATGTTTATAGATAAAACAATATGTTAATAACATTTTCCATTGTTTTTATATTCCTTCCATACAGTTAAATAGATTTAAATTTTAACAATAATAAGATATTTTGTCTTCTTTAATTCTGAAACGGTTTCACCAATGGCATCAGGCCGTGCAAACCTAATGGAAAGGTGGTGGACCGTTAGCAACTAGCGCCGCGTACAGCACTGCGCATGAACTACCATTATATGTGCACGTGTTAGTGCATATACATGCATACGTAGGTTCTTTAAATGTGTTACAAAGAATATATTCAAATAAAATTAAAAGGAAATTGAAGATTTAGCGCAAAATTGTGAAAATTTAATTCAAGAGTGAGAAGTTATGTTGATATCAACTCACTCTTTAATTACATTTACACAATTTTGCCTTAAATCATGGTTTTCTCGTCATAAATAAAAATCAAAAATATCTGTAATTTGTATTTTTATTTTCAGAAAATATAGTTGCTTAGCACATTTTGCGTTGATTTTTGTACTACAAGATAATCGAACACTTTGTGGGGTCGAGATAGCTCTCTTCGGTGTTGTGTGAAAGTCTTCTTCAAGTACATCCTTGCTGCTTCCTGCTTCTGGGATATCTTCTGATTCTTTTTTCTGGAATATAGATTAAAAGCATTTAATTTATATGAATATTTGAAATTTATTTCGTAGGTATTTTATAAAATAAATAAAAATAAATTTTATAAAATAAAACTCCAGTCACATGTTTCGCGAAATTGTGGTGGGAATTTCTGACATTGTGGAATTTGTATTGGCAATTCTCAGCTATTTTTACATAAATAATCCTTTGTAATTTTATACTATATATGTACTTTAGACAGAAGTACACTGCCGGTCGAAATTATTTGTTCACTTGTTGTTTCAGCTATTCCTAAAGAGTCTTAAATTTATAATAATAAGTTGAAATTTTTTTCCCTATCATAAAATAAAAGTTAATAAAATTTTGCAAATAACAAATAAAACAAAATAAAATACCATCTAGTTTTAAATAACGTTGGATTAATTCTGAATCATATGTTGATAAGGTCGATATAGTAGAGTTCCGTTGTCACGTACAGTGATACACTCTTCTAATGATCGACATAATCGACTGAAATGATTTAGAAAAATCAGAAAAAATAACAAAATGTTAATTTTATAAAAAAATATTTCAAAAAACTTGAAATTTCAATCATTCTGAAAAATATTAACAACTCTGAAATTAATTAAGATTTTTAAAAGTTTTTTGTCTCATTTAAATGGTAGGTTTTCATAGTATTTTGCTAACTAATCAAGATATTTTCAGATTTTTTTCCTGGATTCTACCCGGCGTCAAAAATGATACAAAAAGGTCATAAAATTTTAAAAATGTGTAGCTACTTACAAGAAATTTTTAAAAATAAATTTGTATCATATTTTAATAAAATTTATAGATTACTGTCTTCATTTGAAAATTTTCGACATGTTTGTACCATGTTTGACCCCAGGGTAGAATCCAAAAGAAAAATTTTAAAAATATCTTGATAAGTTAACAAAATACTATGAAGAGTAACCTTCAAAATGAGACCAGAAACGTTTAAAGGTCTTAATTAATTTCAGTGTTATTAATATTTATTCAAAAAGATCGAAATTTGACGTTTTTTGCAATATATTCTTATAAAATTATCATTTTGCCTTCAACTTGGGATCACTAGATGCAAAATTTAAATAATTATAAAAATTAAGACACTTTAAGAATAGCTAACACAGCAGGTGAATAAGTAATTTTGACCGGTAGTGTATATACTACTTTTTTAGTTTGGTATCTCAAAATTACGTGCTAGAATTTTATTGTCATTCCTAAGGAAGTTGTAGATACTTCATCGAAGTTTCTTGTACTATTTTATGTAAATTTTCTTACGATTTTTACATTTTTTCACATTTTCAAAGTTTACTTCAAAACAGGGCTCATATATGTAATATTTTATTTATTGCACTTAAAATTTTAGAAATAAAGATCACTAATGAGAACTCTGATCAGAGTCGAAAAGTTTGAAATTATATACAATATCGTATGAAATTAAAAATATTGTTACTTACGTGTGCAAACTGCACGCTACTTTCTTCAAAGTCTCGTGTGCCTTCTGCAGGTTTTTCTACTTCGGGAATAAAAATTTCGAAGTCTGATGGGGAAGAAACACTCGCCGGTTTAATGTTCACATCACTTCCACTCGACACATCACTACACGACGGTAAATTTAACGTCGGAAAAATGTCGATGACAAATAAAAAATTGTCTTTCTAGTACTTCGAGGTATCCTAACCTCGACAAGTAGGGATTTGAGCATGCTTCTATCCATCGTTGTCCGGCATTTTCTTTCTTCGGAAACCGATGAATTGACAAATTGTTCTTCCGACCCCTTTTGGAGGTACACCCACTCACAGCACACTGAATTTTGTACTTCGAATTCATTTTAAATGATTATAAAGCGCGATCGCGTACGAATTGTTGATACATATATACAACAATGGCGGAACTCATACGAAGCCGTTCCCTTTGCCGCACTCCGCCCGCTTCCGACAACTAGCGCCGCGTACACCACCGCACATGAACTATCCTACGGGGACACCCAATACATTAGAGGTCGACCTGCCCTGCTTCTGTTGGTCGGTCATCTGCAGGCAGACGCAAAAGAGAGAATGTATTATACGTATAAAACCTTAAGTAACGTGTAACAACGTGCGTCATAATCCATCCTTGTTGATGGCTAGTCCTTGTTTTGAAGGTCTAGTAAGAGTGTTGTTTAAGTTAAATCTGTCAAAAAAAGCAGAATTATTTATAGATTTCGTGAGATAATTATTTAAGTAAGTAAGAATAGAATGTAGTATAATCTAGTAAACTTGAATTTACATAAAATGACTTTAAAAGGCTACTAGAAATATTTTTGATCGGCTGTGTGTTAGACAAAATCTACCATGTGTTTCTGGCACATGCTTCAAAGCTAAAACCTAAATTTAAGCGTTACACTACAGAATTTATAAGCAATATAGACGCAGTGTTGAAAATCTAGAAAGAAATTTTTTCATTTCATTTAACAATGTAAGTGTTTTTTTCTTCGATGCATCGAAGAAGGAAAAATTCACATTGAAATCCTAACCTTAAAAAATGTAGAAGTTACTTCGGTTATTGCCAATGTCTTGAAAAAAGTGGAAGCGTTTCTTATTTAATTACATTTACTACAAATTTAATGTCAGATTTATTTTATAGACTATACAAAATATCAATTTTATTTTACAATGTTGAGGATTGAAAAGAAGTTATTCATTTCCAACGAATTTAACAAGCCGGTTACAAAATTTGATCTACATGTTAGATTTGAAAAAGTTAGATTTTTTATCTATTTTATTCAGAAGAAAATTGCTTTTAGAAAACAGTGTTCTGTATCGGCTACAACTTTATTAATTTGGTTTGCTAAAGCTTTTTAATATTGGAATTCAAACAAAAACCCTTGAACAAAATCAAAGTTTACAGTCAATTATTTAAATTTTTTCCGGTTTTACGTCCTGCTTCTAGTTTTATAAAGTGCTATGTAGTGAATATAAATAGACTTCTTTTTAATCTCCTTTTTAAAATTGTTTACTCCTTGTTTTAGCAGTTATAATTTTTTGAATGCTTATAATATAAAAACACTCGAAATTTAAAGAAACTAAGTATTATAAGCATTTTTTTAAAGTCCCATTTAACCTCAACTAAGAAAAGGAAAAATTTTAAAGTAAAAAAGATATAATCGTTTTAGATAGAGTTCCATTATGAGTCGTTTTTTCGCAACCGGTTCAGACTCTGAGTCTGATACTTCTTCTGAAGAAGAGTTGGTACAACGTGCGCCAGCGGCAGCCTTCACCGTGAGTATTTAAAAATATATCAAGTATATAAAATATTTTAATAAAAAAAGCTATAATAACAATAACTGAAATTATAATACTTGTTTTGATTATAGTTTAGCGATGAGGAAGAAGAGCAGAAGCGCATTGTTCGTTCTGCTAAAGATAAAAGATATGAAGAAATCACAAATCTTATTAAATTGATTCGAAATTACAAAAAGAATAAGGATATGAGCAGCATGCTTAGCAGTGTGTATTTAGAACTCTATTTTTCAAAATATGCTAATTAATGACAACTTTAATCCATATTTTTGTAAACTTATCAATTTTTAAAATTAAATTTTCTTTTATCAGCTTTTGAAGACTTGATGCGGGCATACCAAAAGGCATTGACAGTGATAATGACGGAAGAAAAAGGCCAAACTCCCCGTTTCTATGTGCGATGTTTGGTAGAAATGGAAGATTTTATTAATGAAGTTTGGGAGGATCGCGAGGGACGTAAAAATATGTCAAAGAATAATTCCAAATCACTTGCAACCTTACGTCAGAAACTGAGAAAATATAACAAAGATTTCGAGGAAGACATTGCCAAGTTCCGTGAAAATCCAGATCAGGGTGACGACGAAGAAGATGAGAAAGGTATAAAATAGTTTTAAAAGTCCTAAACAATTGAAGTAAACTGAAATTATTGAATTTACTGAATAAATATTTATATTTAGTTGAAGATGCCGATGAATCTGATGATGAAGAAGATCGAACTTCAGCCTTTAAGAAATCAGGAGCAGAGCCTACTCCAGATATTTCTAAATTTAAAGTAAGTAATAAAAATCATTTCATGTTTAAATTTCACTGATTTTTTAACTGCTCCATTTTCAGAAAGGTGTGACGGATGGAGCTGAAGGCAGTGAAAGCGAGTCTGATTGGGGCAGTGATTCAGACAGCGATTCGGATAGCAGTAGTGATGATGGCCAGTACCAGAACATTCGTGAACGTTTTATTAAAAAGTAAGAAAGCTTCAAATAAATCTCCATTGCATTATACTAAAATTAAATGCTCAAAATAAAGTTATAATCACGTTATTTATCTAAATAGAATAATTTTGTAACTGTCTTATTTCTAGAACAACCGATAAGGATGATGATGAAGACAAAACTAAAAAGAAAGATCACCGTAAGGAGCGCAAAGAAAAGGAAAGGAAGAAAAGGCATGAAGAGGATGATGATGGTGAAGGCGAATGGAAAAAGGTCGAAAATGGAATCGCTATTCCTTCCGAAAAGCCAAAAATGTTTACCAAGGATGCTGAGATAAATGTTACTGCCGTTTTGAAAAAGCTGCATGAAGTTATTTCTGCACGAGGTAAAAAGCGAACTGACCGTCGTGAGCAAATTGAACTTCTTCACGAGCTTCAGTTGATAGCTGATGCACACAACCTGGGACCGGCTGTTGCTATAAAAATCAAATTTTCAATAATTTCCTCAATCTTCGATTACAATCCTAAAATTTCTGATGCAATGAAACCAGAGTACTGGTCAAAGTGAGTGTTTCTTTAAAACTTTTAGATTTTGTTTATTAATTCAGAAGTAACCGATGTTTTATTTTAGATTACTCGAACGTATCGCTGAAATGCTGGATTTGATATTAAACACACCAGACATGTTGATCGCCGAAACGGTTTCTGAAGAAGAAGAAGAATACGAGAAACCGCCTTATAAAATGCATGGATGTGTTCTTACTTTAGTGGAAAGACTCGACGAAGAGTTTACGAAACTTTTGAAGGAATGCGATCCTCACAGTAATGAATACGTTGAAAGGTAGAGAGTCAAATAAATATATTTTAAAAGTGTATTTTTGCAGCAATCAAATCTTCATTTAATTTATAGATTGAAAGATGAAAAGCAAGTTGATTCTATTATAGACAAAGTCCAAGAGTACCTCGAAAGAAAAGGAACTGTCTCAGAGATTTGCAGAGTTTACCTTCGCAAAATTGAACACCTGTATTATAAATTCGATCCCACTGTTCTCAAACAAAAGGATGTAGGTTAAATCAATTGAATTTTTCATCTTATTTCATTAAAATATAGAAATATTTTATTCAATATTGAACGTGTGTCACTTTTTCAGGGAGAAGTTCCTTCTGACGTTGTGACATCAGTGCAAGTTATGGAAAAGCTTTGCAAGTATGTTTACGCTCATGATGTCACCGACAGGCTTAGAACTCGTGCGATTTTGTCGCACATTTACCACCATGCGTTACACGATAATTGGTTCCAGGCTAGAGACTTAATTCTGATGTCTCACTTGCAAGATGTCATTCAACATTCTGATCCAGCTACACAGGTGAAAATTTCTATTTTGAATTTAAATCTTAGGAATTTTTCATCCATGAATTTTATAACTATGGATATTGATTATTGACTATTATTTATATGACTATAAATTCATGAGTATAAAAATAAAATATCAAATATCGTGATTTATTTTTTCTACTACAAAATTCCGTTACCTAATTTATGAATGGCACTGATTATATGTTTGCCTAAAAATAACATTACACTTGGCTAAATAAAAATCTATTACAGATTCTGTATAATCGTACAATGGCTCATCTAGGACTTTGTGCCTTCCGTCATGCAAATATAAAAGAAGCGCACAATTGTCTTGTCGATTTAATGACGACAGGAAAGGTAAAGGAACTTCTAGCTCAGGGTTTGTTACCCCAACGGCAACACGAACGCAGTAAAGAACAGGAAAAGATTGAAAAGCAAAGGCAAATGCCCTTCCACATGCACATTAACTTGGAATTACTTGAATGTGTTTATCTTGTCTCTGCAATACTTATCGAAATTCCTTACATGGCTGGTGAATATCTATTGAAGATTATATATATATACATAATTTAAAAAATTGTTTAATTATATATTAAACTTTGAATAAGTTGTTTAATTCTAAACAATGTTCGAACAGCTCATGAATTTGATGCCAGGAGAAGGATGATTTCAAAAACCTTTTACCAGCAACTTAGGTCTAGCGAACGTCAATCTTTAGTCGGTCCACCTGAGTCCATGAGAGAGCATGTAGTCGCAGCGGCAAAAGCTATGCGAAATGGAAACTGGGCTGCTTGCAATAATTTCATCATCAACGAGAAAATGAATGCAAAGGTAGTCATTTAAAAAAAATAATATCTGGTAATTAATATACGAGAAACAAAATGAGTAGTAAATAAGTTCAATTTGAAACGAATTTACTTTTCTTTTAGGTTTGGGATTTGTTTTACCAAGCAGACAAAGTTCGTGCGATGTTAACCAGGTTGATCAAGGAAGAAGCACTCAGAACTTACCTCTTTACTTATTCGCATGTCTACGATTCCATTTCTATTCCTAGATTAGCAGACATGTTTGAAATTAAGAAAGCTGTTGTTCTTTCCACTATCAGTAAAATGATTATCAATGAAGAACTCATGGTGAGCGATGAATAGCTGTAATTAGGGAAGAAAGTGAAATTAGAAAGATGCAAGATTAATAATTGCTTTTAATTGAAGATAAATTTATGGTAATTAAAATTTGTTGTGTTGCAGGCATCATTAGACGATCCTACGGAAACTGTTGTGATGCATCACAGTGAACCAAGTCGTCTTCAATCGTTGGCTCTACAATTGACTGATAAAGTTAATAACTTCGTTGATTCTAATGAGCGAATATTCGAAATGAAACAAGGTACTAAGAAGAGATGCTAAAAATACTCTAGATATTATTAAATTATGCAAAGAATCATTCTATACAATAATCATATTACTCTTATTGTAGGGAGCTTCTTTTCGAGAGGTGGAAACCAAGGTAACTTCCGTGACCGACAGAATTATAATCGTCAGGGACAAGATTGGAATCGTCAGAGACGTGATCGTAATCGAGAAGAGAATCGTAACTACTGATAAAATTTTTGTACACCTTAAGCTTCTTTGTAAGTTTCATTACATTTTTTTATCCATAATACAATTTGGCTGCTGATGGAAATAAAGACATTTAATGTATCTTTCCATGTTTAAGTTAAATGTAAATCAAGTTGTTTTCTCTTTATTCTATACCTAAAAATATATATATTGTAGTATGTGCAGGTGTGCAGAAAAAGGAAACAATATATCTGGTCGCACTTATATTTCTTGAATTATTCCTTGCAATAATTATCTTTATGCTCCTAGAACAATTTCTTACTTTTCAATTATGTTAAACATTTTCTAAACCTCAAAAGTGAACATTGAGAAATATATTTTAAAAGTTCTTAATTAAGATTTAGGAACTAATTATATTTTTTTAGGTAAAAGTTATCCTTTTTAACGGAGGTAATACAAAGTGACAGATCGATAATATTGATTTAAAAGAATCAAAGGATAAGATTAATGAGTTTTATACCAACTATATTATAACTGATATAATTTTATTTAGTAAATATGTACAGTGAATCTCCTCAGAGTTGTTTTTACTCTAGAGTTACATTTAATAAATATGCAATATATTTATAAAAAACAAAATGTTTTTGATTTTAATAAATATATATGCGAAAGACCAGTTTTGCATCTTATAATGCATAATAAAAATGAATTCTTTGTATAATATCACAGTGAAAAATAATTCGGTTTGCAAGTGAGATTCAGATAACAATTCGTCAAATCATTTTAAAATATAAACTTGACAGAAAAAATAAATATCTTTCAAACCAGAAAAAGATTCATTAGTTTACATAGAATAAGAAAATTAGGTCAAAAGATTAATTATGCGTTTTGTACACTTTCTATTAGTTTATTGCCAGTTATCATACTATCTGACACTAAGATGAGACGAATCCCAGCAGATTTTTCAACAAGTCGACAAGCTGAAATTTCAGCATAAGTGATACCTCCTATGATACAAACTACAATTGTTTTAGGGGCTAATGCACTCTGTTCTCCAATAATTACGGAATCTGGTAAATTCATCAAGTCCTCAAAGTTCTTTGGATCGGCGTGCGTAGCAACTTTATTTATAATTTGTGCCTGAGGACAAAAATCATAACGATCATTGTAAAATATTTATATCAACAGAAGTATTAGGTATTTAGACTTACTATCGCTGGGATATAAGAGCCACTGAAAACGTAGCTGGGACACGTAGGACCTTTTAGATCCAAAGTTTTTGATGCGCTTGGAAGTAGCTTAAGACGCTTTGCGTTGGTAATCCATTTACTGGTCCAGTTAGGAAGTTTGTTCAGAACATTGTCTGTTCTGTATTTTAGTAAATTAACATTTTCGAGTTTGTAAAATAAAGGAATATTTTGGTATCCATGTGCGTGGAGATGAGATTGTTGGATGGTTTGTATTTCGCTACGAGTAACACCATCACTGGTAATTGAGAGTAAGGACAGAAGGCGAAGACTCCGCAATGGATGGTCGTCTAAAAAAGATAAGTTACTTCAAACAATCAAAAATTTGTTCGCATATAATAATCTATAATTCTTGCCTCACCTATATTTCTCTCAATGTATTCTAGGCATTCTTTTCGTCTAGTGCATTCTAGAATGGATTGTTCGATGGAGTGAAGAGTTTCGAACTCGGAGCCCAAGGCCACAATGGCTGCCTCGCAAGCCGAAATATGAAATTCCAATTGTTGTTTCACCTCTGTTGTCTTCTTCAAAGTGGTTTTAACATACTGCTTCATTTCAGCCAGCTTCATCCCCTGGGTAGCTTCTTGTTCAGCTGATGTTGGCCATCAGTTCGTAAATTATTTACATATTATGCGTTAAAGTGCAAGTATTTGGAATAAGAAAAATGTACATTTGAGTAACTTAGCCTTGGCTCGCAACGTGGGGAAAGCGTCACTAAAGTGTCTGTCCCTTACTTCGCCGTAAACTTGGTCTTTGTTTGGATCTAGCTTCGTTTGCGTGCCTCCAAGAGAAGCAGTGCCGATATTGATGTCCACAACTTCACTTAGGAGACCCAGGTAAGTAACGGATGTTAGGAGAGTAGACGCCAAGTCAAATGATCTGTCCATTACAATCAAGGCCCCAATTTCGTTTTTGCCACTAGGGGAACCGAAAGATTCTTCTATAGACTTTACCATCTTGAGAGTATGTTGGCTGTGCTTTCCAATACTTATTGTTAATCTAGGAGCACCCAAGATTAGTTTTTGAGACCACAGATTTCGCGCTAAAGCTGGAAGTAATCCAGTGTCTTTGTGATAGTAAAGGTCATTGAACATTGGAATTTCCATTGACAGAACGTTACCATCAAATAGAATGAATTCCCAGGAAAATGAACGCAGATTGATCAGTCCTGCTAGTCCTGAAATATAATTTAAAAATTATTATGCATCCTTTTTGGAAATATTTGCATCTTGAATAGCTTTAAATCCAATATATTTAAATTTTACTATTTTGCGAGCTTAAACATTTCTGGAAATTGAAGAATAACTTACCTTCTTCTTCGACAAGAGATCGTAGAGCAATTGGCACATAAGGAACTACCAGCATGTGATGAGAAAGTCCATGAGATTGGAAGAGTTCAGATTGAATTTGATCCAAAGCTCGTTTACATGTTATTAAGTCACATGAGACTATAAAAATACGTTGAGCGTTGGCTGGTTTTAGTCCTTGTTCCAGTTTGAAAATTTTCTCAACTCCATACCTTCTATAATCACAATATATATATATATATATATATATATATATATTATATTTAATATTAGGACTTCAATCTTGTAATCATTCAAATAGGAGCAATAATAATGAAGTTAAAATACTTCAAAATTTTGAAGGCCAGAATATTTGTATAATTTATCTAACTTATTATATATATTATTATTTATCTAATATCTAGTTAAATGAATTTTTAGAAACAATGAACAACTTCTTAAAAACTAGAATTCTATACCTTAATACTGTAACTCCTATAAAACAATCTAATAATTTCATCAATTTCTGTTGTATTATCAAATCTTTTTTTCCAGCAATCACATCTAAAATTTCAATCATCTTTCGTTGACTGATTTGCTGGAAAGCTCCCAACTTGTCATCCAATGTAATATCCATGCTTTTGAAAATAACAGATCCTGCTTTCTACCTGAGTAAGTTGAGTTGGAACATATTCTATAAATGTATGTACGATAAACACTCACAGTGAAACGAAGACAAAAAGTAAGGAAAACGTAAAATCGTAGATTCAACTGTTATATTTAATATTTGAATATACCTTTACCTAGATAATTATTTGCTGCTTACTTATAAAACCAGATGGCTACTTAAAAATTTTAAATACTCTAATGGTACTTTAATTTTTTGACTTTCATATTTGAAGTCAAATAAGAATTTATTCATTATCGTAAAAATCAATAAGTTGAGTAAAAGAATAAATGCATTTTTATTGACAAACTATCAATGATGTTAGATGAGCTTTCTTAGTCCGATTTCGATGGACTTGATCTGATATAGAAATTTATAGAAATCCTCAATACCGGAGTCAGCAGCAGGGTTGCAAACTTAATATATCTTAAGTAAATTACTTGGCTTTTTTACGTATATTACATACGTATATTTCGTCAAAAGTTTCCCATATTGAGGGCGCATTCCCATGTCGCGGAAAACAGGATAATAGAGGAATAGGGGTACAGGGTTCAACTAATGAGATAGCCATCTGAGTCTGTGTGATAATCTCATTGGTTGATATTCATATTCCTTTATTATCATATTCTCCTCGACATGCGTACTGCGCCTTGGGCAGAGGTGGGTTGTGACGCGTCACTCGAGGTTTTTTTACGTAAAACCCGTAAAACATATGGTTTTATACCCTAAGTAAAATATATATTTTAAATAATTTACCCCTCGCCAGATAAAAAATACATCGTGTAAAAAACTAAGGAGGTGATATATGTTATGTATATACATGTAACAACCATACCAGAGATGTAATATACGTGATGTATTATATGTACTTATTTGACTTATTTGTCGCACTGTGTATAATCATTTTCTATCACACTCATCTTTTAATTTGATTTTTAATGTATTTCTGGAGACTAAGTAACAATTTAATTTTAAAAATCACGCTCGTAAATTGGAGAAAGTATGTAAGGTGAGAACTTTTAAACATTTCATGAAAAAGTGACATCCCTAACCTATCATAGGCGCAAAAGATAGTGTGCAGGAATCAATATTCCCGCATACTAAAGTGCGCGAGAATCTGGAAAGCGTGCGGGAATGCCATGATTCCCGTACATTTTTAAGATCATCGAAAATCTGCAATTTTGCGAACATTTTTTGGTGCACAAAGTGCATACTTTACGTACAGTGTTGCAAAAAAATATATTCTAGTTTATTTATTTTTAATATTTTTTTTCTAGAAGATAATTTTAATTTTCACGCTTGCTTAAATATTTTATTCAAAAATTGAAAAAAATAAGAAACGAGAACTACAGATTTTTTCAAAATTTCATCTTCATTAATATAAAAATGATCAAAATTTACAGACGTGTAGGATCCTTTGAAAAGTAAATTTTGTTGTAATATTATTATTATGTATAACGCACAACACAATATAGGAACGGGTCTTCAAAGAGACCAAATTTTTTTTTTAATACCTTATTTTCTACATTAGATTTCAAGAATAATCAAGCCTAGTAAATGTAAATGAAATATACATTTCTATAATGCTTTTATTTTTATACAGAACAATTATTTTTGAGACTATAAAATAATACAGATTTTATAATAATAAATAAATAATAATAATCTTCTAGATTAGCAGTAAAAATAAAACTACATAATACATAATAAATAATTTAACTATATGACCCGCTCGAGAAAATTTAAAAGAAATACGTAGTTATCTTGTAAAAAATCCAAATCCCAAACATTATCATTGTGTACTTCAATACTGTGTGGATTACCAAAAATCTGTAACACATAGAAAATAATTGATATAAATAAACTGGGAATTCCAATAAATAATTTAAATAGTAAAAGATGTACATTGTTCTCCGCTTTTTGGCTTCAGGAATTGTGTCTGGAGTGTCTTTCAATAAATGAATTCTTATTCCACTCATACAGACTTTTATGTAATCATTCCAGTCAAAATTTTCCATTGTAAAAGGAAAAATTTTCTGATCATCAAGAGAAATTTTTTGCCAAAGAGACTTAGTTCTTTCACTGTTAAATGTCCATTGTCTTAAAGAAAAATACGATATAAGTTTTACATATTTCTGAATTTTTTTGTCCACTTTAACAGCCCTAAAATTTGAAGAATGTAATGAAATATCAGGTGCTAAATAATATAATAATAGTAATAATAACATTTATTATTATAATGGCCGGATTAAGAGTTTTAGAGATCTGGGATTATTATAATTAATATTCACAGTTTTCTTACCAAGTCTTTTGTCCAAAAGCAATGAGTACTGTATCGATTAAAATTGCTGGCAAATATTGCAAAAATAGAGATGTAATTGAATATAAATAATCATTTTTTACAATTAGTAAATAAGAGTACCACAAACTTTTTGAAGCAGGTATTTCATTTTTTTCCGACATATTCAAGTAATTTCTCCAAGTGATTTTATTATTTGGAGGGGAACAGTGATTGTAAATAAATGGATCAGAGTTCCAATTCCTGAAAATGTGACTAATTAGCTATGTAATTTAATTTAAATTTACGAATTGATATACATTATGTACCCCGGTGAAAGTTTCAGAACGAAATTCAATCCAAAGGAATCAGAGCCATTCCGAAATCTGTTTCCGAACCATTTCGAATAATTCCGAACCAATCCGGAAAATTTTTTGGATCTTGTTCGTTGCAAATTACTTAAGAATCCATCTGATCCATTCCTGTTTAATCCGAGACTTCAGTACGAATAAATCTGAATGAATCCGAACCAAGTTTTATATTCGAATTCATCCGAGTTCAGATTAATCTAAACCGAATTTTCAATCTGAATGAATCCGAGGTCGGAATGATGCGAATTGAAAATTCGATTTGGGTTAGTCCAGGCTCGGATTGATTCGGATTGAATCACATTAATTCGGATTGAATCAGATTGATTCGGATTGAGTCGCGTTGATTTTAAACCGATTTGCATTGGATGAGGTTCATAAACTTTTTTGGAATGATTCGGAATGGCTCGGAATAGCTGTGATTCGATCGGATTGAATTCCAATCCGAAACTTTCGCCAGGGTGAATAATTTTTAAAATGATTTTTACTTGTGACTAGCAACGTCCCAAGCAGAAACAATGAGAGCGTTTACAATAAGATCGGCTGGAACTAATTCTGCAATCATAGATTCATTGCATTGTACTGTTCTTATTAGACCAGAGGCATAAAATGCATTCACACCAGTGGCTCCTGAATAATTGTCAATCCATCCTGGGATTGGTTCTTTGTAAGATGATGTTACTGAAATTCATATAAATAGTTTCTAAGCAGAATTTGAACCTCAAATGTAATTATTTAAATTTGTTAAGGTAGTTTTCGGACCAAAAGTCAGATCTCTAGAAGAAAAAGTTTTCCTGTGATTTTAAGACTTGAAATGATATTATCAGTCGCGTCTTATGAAAGAAAAAACATTATTTTTCACGAAAAAATTTTGGCTTATCTTATGGAAAAAAATTCTTTGCAACTCGACTATTTCCAATTTTTAAAATAAGTTGAAAAATCTTCAAATATAGTTGTTTAAAAAAAATGTATCTTTCAAAAAATTCTTTTAAGGCCATAGACTAACCAGGTCACGTGACTAGATTCCTACATTGCCAGCATTTCAGTTTGTGTAACGCCATTTCTATAAAAAATTAAATCGGTAACTGACAATTTGTAGAATCAAATAAAATACACCAATATAGGTCGTCTGTCTTGTCATAAATGTTTATAATTATGAAATTAATTTTTTTTAATAAATTTTTTTTCATAATTGTAAACAATTATGATGAGACAGACTTTTTTTAGTGCATTTTACTTACTCTAACAAAAATTTCAACTTATTATCTCATTTTTTTACAGAAATGGGATTACACAAATTGAAAATGCTGGTAAGGTAGGAATCTAGTCACGTGATATGGTGGTTCCATGGCATTGACGATTTCAGTGACTTTTAAAATTAGAAACAGTAGAGTTGTGGAGAATATTTTCCCAGAAAAAATAAAGCATGATTTATGAAACTTCAATCATTTTTTAAAAATTGGTTAGAAGCGATAGTAAGGAAAATTTCCATTACAAAAAACATTATTAAAAGTATGATTTTTTGTTAGTTTTAAATTTTTTCATGAAAAATAATGTTTTTTCTTTTATAAAACAGGATTGATAATATAATTTCAAGTCATAAAATTATAGAAAAAATTTTTTTCCAGAGGTCTAATTTTTGGCACAACTACCTTAAGGCCATGGAACAACCGGATCACGCAACTACATTCCTACCTTACCAGCATTTTCAGTTTTTGTAAGCCCATTTCTGTAAAACATGAAATAATAAGTTGAACATTTTTGAGAGTAAATGAAATGTACTAAGACAGATCTGTCTAGTCATAAATGCTTATAATTATAAAATTACTTATTTTCAAAGAATTTTTCATTTCAAAATTATAAACATTTATAACCAGACAGACCTATATTAGTGTATTTTATTGGATTCCACAAACTTTTAGTTGACTACTTTTCATATAAATGGTGTTACACAAACTAAAGTAGTAAAATAGTAAAAGGTAAAATAAGAATCTATAGTCACGTCAGCAGGTTGATTTATGGCTTTGAGGCCATGTCTTACTTATCCGATCCCTACTTTACCGGCACTCTTCTTTCGCACTTTGCATTCCCACATCTAGTCCAACATGTTCGAAATTGTAAAAAAAAAATTGTTGGAAATTTTTTTATTTATAATTATAAATATTTAGAAGCAGATAAATGTTCCTTAGTACTTCTTAATAATTTATTAGAAGTTTTAACTCGATACTTCAATTAATAAGGAAATGCGAAGGGCGAAAAAGCAGCGTCGGTAAGGTAGGAATCGGATAAGTAAGAAATGGCCTTAAGGCCTTAAGTCTTTTGTTTCGTTTCTAAAATTTTCAGAAAGATACTTTGTAAATTAAAGTTATCTTACATGAACGAATAAATGTATAATTTAGTCACGTGGTCCGATTGATCCATGGCCTTAATGGTTGAAAACTTAATCGATAATTTAAATACTAATGGTTCTTACTTATCCCAGGTCTGAAAATTCCTGTCGGGATTTCCTTCGCATATTGTTGCACTACTTGTTCAGCTATTGCTTTTGTATAAGTGTAGGTATTTGGGAAACTTTTTCTCAAAATAATCTCACAGTCATTCAATTCCTGCTCATCAAGAATTTCTGATAATTTTAAAATATCGTCCCCTAGAAAATAAATATTAAATTCATAAAGTTTTTGATATCTTTCTGATATTAAGGCCATGTGTCAACTATCGGTTCCTACCTTACCGGCATTCTTTTTTATGTGAACTTTAATGCTCATGTAAAATGAAGTATCGATTTAAAAATTGTCAAAGGAAAGCGCTAAAAGTGATCTATCTATTCCTGAATAAGTATCATTTTTAATAAATAAATTTTTCATTTTTGTTTTTTAATTATATACATTTGGTTATTTTACAGATATTTGTAATTCAATATCTCATTTTGAATTGGGATGAGTTTATACGAAGGACAATGCCGGTAAAGTAGGAATCAATAAGTGTTACATGGCCTTAATAAAACTATACAAAGGAGTTATTCAATGTTAGGAAAACTATCGAAACTTATAAGATAAGACTGAACTTTGAGTGATAGAAAATATTCATTGTATTGAATCCAACGATTTTTTGGAAATTATTTACTCTATCGAGTTATTGAAAAAAAATTGTTTTTTTCCCTTTTAAAAATTCAAATTGAAGAAAATTGTCTTATCTTTTGCAAATAAAAAAGTTAGTTGAACCGAATATTTGCCTAGATATTTTCATTTATAATTTTCTATTATCCAGCGTTTTTGGTGAAAATGTGGTAAATTTTATTCATAATAAAATAAGTCGTCAAAAGTTTGAATCAAACAAAAATTATAGATTTTTTGTTGGCGGAATCATATCAACACATAAAATCATAAAAACAATAAAATTTGTCTATCGATTTCGACCATAAACAATTGATAATTTTTATCCCATTAAAACTTACTACGGCTCATCTTATTCGAGATAAAATGTTCCACCCTTTCACTGAAAAAACTCGATAAAAAGTATTTTAGTTAATACAAATTGAGGAAATAGTCACTTTCACTAACTTTTTTTCCTATCATCTGTCCAATTCTTTCTTAAGGCCATGTATAACTTATCCGATCCCTACCTTACCGACACTTTTTTTCACCCTTTGCATTCCCAGATTAATTGAGATATCGAGTTAAAGCTTTGAGTAATTGCATAAAAAGCAGAAAGCTTTTTAATTAATTACTCAAAGTTTTAACTTGATATCTCAATTAATGTGAAAATGCAAAGATTTAAAAAAAGTGTCGGTAAGGTAGGTATCGGATAAGTAAGACATGGTCTTGAATATATTTTTGGAAATTTAAAAATATGGTTTATATCCAAAACCATTTCGAGTCATTCCGAACCAATCCGAAAAACGTTTTGTATTTCGTTTGATAAAAACCGGTCAAAAATCAAGCCGACTCAATCCGATTGAATCTTAGGCATCAATCCGAATAAATCCGAATCAATCCGAGCTCCATTTGATCAAAATCAACTTTTCATTCAGAATCAATCTGAATGAATCCGATTTTGGAATAATTCGGATTAAAAATTCTATTTACCAATCCAATTGATTCTAATTGAATCGGATTGAGTCGAATTGATTTTTGACCGGTTTTTATCAAACGAGATACAAAAGGTTTTTCGGATTGGTTCAGAATGAATGAACCTAGATTTTTTTTAACAGTTGCCAACGTAGTACGAATAATATTCCAAATTATAAAAAATTCTAACCTGATTTTGGAGCCTCGTAAATTTTTTCGTCAATTTCATTTCTGACACAATTACTGTATAATGTGGAGACATGTATAAAAACCTGTTGGAAAATAAATTAAATATGTTTATAAAAATCTCATATTAAATTATGTGAAACACTTATCAAAAACTATAAAAGTTTTAATAGATAAAAATTTTGAATGTACAGGAATTAGACACTAATAAGGTGAATTTGATGAATAACAAAAGCTGTGCTATAATTTTTCTTTTTTGTGCCAAAACTGTTATTTTACAAAATTCCAGTTCCAATTTTAATTTTTGGTAAATACCCAAGCGAAAATATCGGATTGAAATTTATTCCGAGTCAATCAGAACTATTCCGATATCTGTATCCGAGCAAATGCGAATCATTCCGAAATAATCCGAAAAAAGTTTTGTATCTCGTTTGATGAAAAACGGTCAAAAATCTATCCGACTTAATCCGATTAATTTCGAGACATCAATCCGAATGAATCCGAACCAATCCGAAACCAAGTTTTCAATATCGGATTGATTTATATTGAAAACTTGGTTTCAGATTGGTTCGGATTCATTCGGATTGATGTCTCGGAATTAATCGGATTAAGTCGGAGTGATTTTAGACTGTTTTTCATCAAACGAGATACAAAACGTTTTTCAGATTGGTTCGGAATGATTCGCATTGGCTCGGATACAGATATATCTGTATATGTATGTATATGTATATAATAGTTCTGATTGACTCGGAATGAATTTCGATCCGATACTTTCGTCAGGGTAGCACTCTCGTGATTTTGAAAAAAACCAACGAAAACTGTTTCAATTTTTTTTGTACTAAACGCTTATTTTATTTATTTTCTCGAACTTTGTATTAATATTCTTGATTAATTTAGTTATGATCTTTTTATTTCTTCAAAAAATTTATGTTAATGGTATAAATTTAAAAATCATGACTTGGAAAACTTCAACACAATATTTTTTCAACAGAAAGTTTTATTTATAGATAATATAAAGATTTTTCAAGTCAGAAACCAAAATTGAAAAATATCTTCCGAATTTTAGTTCTTAATTTAGGTAGTTGATCCACGAAAATTAGACCTCAGGTAATAATAGATAATTTTGCTTTCAAGAATAGCAATATTATTATTGAAGGGCTATTTTGGAAGAGAAAAGATTAGTTTCCATGAAAAAAATTTGAAATACAGAAAAATAATTTTATTAATAAATTTTATTTTTGCCCCAACTTTTTTTCTCATCGCTTCTTACCAAATTTTAAAAAATTATGCGATTTTAATAAATTACAAATCATTTTTTCAAGAAATAGATTTCTTACAACTTAACCATTTCCAATTTTCGAAAATGCATGAATTATTATCAAATTGAGCAATTTGTTTATAAAAATTTCGTCTTGGAAAATGTTTTTTTAATGGTTTCAGCCATTAAAGAATTAATTTTTAAAAATCAGAAACGGTGAAGTTGTGGGAAATCTTTTCTCTAAAAAATGATTCATTATTTATTAGAATCGCATAATTTTTTAAAATTTGGTAAGAAGCGATGAGAAAAAAAGTTAGGGCAAAAATAAAATTTATTAATAAAATTATTGCTATTCTTGAAAGCAAAATTATCTATTTTGGCCTGAGGTCTAATTTTTGTGGATGAAAACTACCTTAAAACATATATTAGTATTTTTTCCAAAAAACATTCTCTATAGAAAAAAAAATATAATAATGAAATCGACTCTAAATGTAGCATAATTTAGTAAATCTTTTGTTTTTTGGAAAATTCAAGATCCATCGACATACCTTTTTAATTGCTCATAAATATGAGTTCAAAACATTTATGCTGACCTGTAAATTATGCATGGACTTGCAAAGCTGTATAATTTTTTTCGTCCCATTTACATTAATAGCTATCGCTTGTTTTAGTTTTTCATCAAATCTAATTGTTGCTGCCATGTGAAAAACGATAGAAACTTCCTTGGACAAAAACTCCCTATCCTTACTAGATATCCCTAGATCTGGTAATGTGCAATCGCCTTCTATTGCAACGACCTTATTTCGGAAATTTGGAAATTTCGCTTTCACTTGATCGAATATCTACACAAAATTTAGTAAATAAAAATTCCATTATTTTTATTTCTACTTGTTGAATATTTACCACATTGAAAAAAAACGAGAGACTGTGAAACACTTACTGGTTCGTTGAAAATCTGTTTGATTCGACTCTCGACATTTTGACCCTTTTTTGGTCTTATAATAATCAAGAGAGAAGCGAGTTCAGGACAACTTCTAAGGAGTTTTTCTATCAAAATCTTCCCCACAAAACCTGTACCTCCTATAAACAAGACAAATATTATTACCTGGAAAACCATTTTTTGCATGCGGAAAGTTTATGTTTCCGCACTAGTGCGGTAAAATTTTGTCGCAAGGGTACGGGAAAATCAACTTTCCGCATACAAAACGACACCGACGAAGCTAACTTTCGATGTACAGCGGACAAAAAAAATTGTCTGTTTTCTGCAGGGTAGACAACAACTGTCATAGAATTTTTATACACTATACACTTTTTATACACTTTTATAAAGTTATTTCCTTCGAAAATCATGTTTCAAACAAACAAAACTCGATTTTTTAGCCAAAATTCGGCAATTATAAAAATCATTCGATTACATTAAAATTTTAATAGAATAAAGAAAATAGATGAAGCTAAAAATTCAGTAAATTTTATTTTCATTGGACAAAAATTAATTACCTGTAATTAAGATATTTTTCCCGGCATAAAAGTTTTGTATTGTTGTTCTCTTTTCATTTTCATTATTATTCATCGTATTCAAATTTTAAACAAAATAATCCGTTAAAAAAAAAATAAAATGCTAACAATTTTTAAAATGTTGTGAAATCTTTCCCTGATTAAAGTGACAAAGATGTACACTGAAACGTGACAAAAATTTATCACGTAATTTTGGAAAAAATCATACAATTTATTCAACGTCACCAACTTCACTAAATTAATAACAATCCACTATTTTTTGTCTTATGCATCTTTTCAAATATTGTTGATTTTCCAATTCAACAAATGGGTTTTTTTTAAAACTTATTTATAATTCAATTATATAGAAAGAACCGTGTCCATAAATTGCACTGAAACACTAACTTTGTACTGAGATTGATCTTGCTCTTCATCCTTGTTATATAGGAGGAATTCTTATGATGAAAAAAATCATGTTTATGGATAAACTCCTTAATTTATGACACAACCCATAGGGAACGTTATGTAATCATTTGCGATTAATTAATTTGCGTTCTAAAAAAAAGGATGGAATTAATAGACTTATATGGTCAGAATGAAATAAAATTGATGTGTTTTAAATCCAATTTCACTTTTTAATAATCAATTACTTCGATTAGTAGCAGGTTTTATCATTAACATCGCTGGTAGTTGATAAACGACCGGTTTTCCCTGGCAAGTCCGGTTATCATGTTCAAAATCCGGTTTCCAATCGAAAATTTCTTTTTTTTCTATGGATTTTTGTGAAGCGTTTTAGTTTCTGATTAATATGCGAATAGAAGTATTTGATACATTATACACAGAAAAAGGTTTTATTTACATTTAAGAACTAGTTTTTACATTCTTATCATAAATGAGAAGTTCTTAGTTTTATGTGAAAAATGACTTTCGGAATTTTTATCAAATCTTTACGTTTTGAGTAGTAGGTCGTATATTAGATAACTCTCGATAGAATAAATTATCGGATTGAATTGAGCTTTGGCATACTTTATCGGAGCCGAAAAAGTAAGGACAAGTTCGTTAACCTGCTACATTCGACAAAAATTGTTAAAATAGTCGAGCATTTTTTGTGTTTTTGCAATTCTTTTATTTTAATCTAAAATTCCAATACCGGTTTCTGATAGTACTCATAAATCTCTACTAATTGTCCTGACAACATTTTTCGATTAAACTAAAATTATAAAAGTTATTACAGTATTTAAAACTTGAAAAATGTCAATATCTAAATTCCATTTTCCACTTAAATTATACGAAATACGAAAAAAAGTTATGATACGTTTACCACATAAAAATCTACAAGTTTGAACCGTAACATTTTTTCATAAGATATATATTTTTCTTTCTAATTTAAAAAACTACTATTGAAAATCCAAAATTCAATTTTTTAACAATAATATGTGAAATACGAAACAAACGAAAGTTTGCAAAATTGTTCATTTCAATAAGGTCTACAAATTTTGTCTGACACTGTGATAAAATAAATATTTTTTGTTTCAGTTTAAAAAAATATTTTCAAATCAAAAGTTCTTATCTATTTAAAAAAATATTATTGAAAATCCAAAATTCAATTTTTTAATAATAATATGTGAAATATGAATAAGACGTAAGTTTGCAAAATTGTTCGTTTCATTAAGATCTACAAATTATGTCTGACATAGTTTCTGATAAAACGTATATTTTTCATTATCATTTTAAAAAATAGGATTAAAATTAAAAAATTCCATTATGTAAACCAAATATATATTACATACGAAAAAGACGTTGAGATGGAAAATTATTTGCCTAAATGAGGTCTGCAAATTCTCAGTAGGAAATTTTTTAGCAAGATGTATATTTTATGTTTTGGTTTTAAAACAACACTATTGAAAATCAAAAATTCCATTATTTAAACAAAATATGTTACATACACTGAGAGACTTTTCGTTAGAATAAATCGTAAAAGTGAATCATATTTTAGTATAATATCGTTTCAAAGTGAGGCAAACAGGGTTTACGTATCAGAAATTAATATAGTGGTTTTCAAGCGGCGAAATTAATATTTTCGTTCGAATAAATGGAATATATGTTTTACTAACTGCTATAAAACCTACGAGAATTTGAAATTTACTATATCAAAGTTTCGAAGCGAAACAAAGAATATGTGAATCTGAAAACCACTATATGAAAAATCACTCACTCCACCAAAAAGTTTGACCTTCAGAAGGGACTCTTCTCCGAGTTATGGATTGTGGTGTCTTTTTCTAACGCGTGCGAAGCAAGAGGAAGATAGAGGGGAGAGCTTTGGGCACTCAGAAGAGGGGAGAGGTTTCAGTGGAAACACATACACAAATATTATTATCATACCTTATTTATGTTCATATATTTAAGTACACAATGCTACACTATTTATATTCGCATACGCTTGAAATTAAATTTCAGAACCGCCTTTGGGTTCGAACCCCCTAACTCTACCTATATCTACATTAACTAAACGCATTCCTAACGCCTAAAGCCTCTCGGCTATTCTCGCTTGCCATATATCCGAAATAAATGTCGCTTATAAGCCACTACTGAGTTGGGGGTTGGGCAGACTTGGATTCGAGTCTACGAAGCTATTCGGATAACGTCGGAAGTACTCGGACGACATTCTGAAACAAATTATATGAAAAACCGAGAATGAATGTTTTGATTTTTGCTGCGCGTCGTGAGGTTTCTGGCAAGTTCATATTCATAATATGAATTTCTCAAACATGCTTTCCAAAATGTGATATTCATTATTTATCTTATTCAAATTATTTTTAGACAACTTAGTAATCATAATATCATTTTCTCGTACTTTCAATTTCTCGAATAGAGATTCATAATATTTAGTATTTAAAATACTACTTTATCTTCTTCGTATATTAAAGACCGTTATGACTATATCAAACTTCGATGTCATAATATGAATAAGTATAATAAAGCCTCGGCTTTCCCCATTTTGAAACGATATTATACTAAATTTTGATTCATCTTTATCATTTACTCTAACGAAAAGTCTCTCAGTGTATACGAAAAAAACGTTAGGATGGAAAATTATTTGCCGAAATGAGATCTACAAATTCTCAGTAGGACATTTTTGACAAGATGTATATTTTATGTTTTGGTTTTAAAAAAAGACTATTGAAAATTAATAATTCCATTTTTAAACAAAAATATGTGAGATGTAAAATGAGCGTTAAAATAAAAATTGTTCATTTCAATAAGGTCTACAAATTTTGTCTGACACAGTTCATGTCTACAATATAATATAAAATTGATTTGAGTTTCAGTATCAAATTACAAAAAATAAATTACTCGTATGCGAAGAATATAAGACCGTGCACAAAGCGTGGGATTCAAACAGAACGAAGCGCAAAGCGTGACGATTTTTTAACCTTATTTCTCCAATTTGAAGTAAAAACACCTTAAGAAAAGATATAAATTCATTTGATTTTTAGAAATCAGGTTTTTTATTTGATTTAAAAAAATATTTTTTCGATGAAAATACAGTACTGGCAAAAACATAAGAAATAATTTATTTGATTTTATTACCTTATATTTTTTCTTTAAATTAAAGAAATTTTTTCTGTGAATTACATTACGCATATACTACGCGACTGTGTATACATTCATTTCTTTAATCCAAAGAAAAAAAACAATCAAGAAATTTCTTTAAATCAAAGAAACTTTCTCTTTGCGACCGTATAGCAATGCACGAATTTCTTTGATTAAAAAAAAATCACTAATCGAAAAAACGTTTTGTATCTCGTTTGATGGAAAACGTTTAAAACTCAATCTAATTTAATCCGATTCGTTCCGCTTCAATCCTTCAATCATCAGTCTGAGTCAAGTCCGATAAAGTCAGATTTATTTTTGGACCGTTTTGCATCAAAAGGATTACAAAACGATTTTCGGATCGGTTTTGAATGACTCGGAATGGTTCAAAAACTGATTTCAGAATGGCTCGGAATAATTTTGATTCGCTCGGAATGAATTTCAGAGATTTTTCCAGAGATTACTATCTAAAAACGAAATAAGTAAAATTACATTTTTTTATGTAAACCATATTTTAATATTTCAAACCCGAACCTTTTACCGGGGTGTTAATTTTAATATTTTAATACTGATTGCAAACACTGAACATCAGTTAGATCTCCAGAATGCAAGGTTTGTAACTTTGTCTGGTGAAACAATCAAATTAATTACCTAATTAACTATTTTTATTACTTATAAGTATGTACATTTAAATTTGAAAAAAAAAGCCTCATTAGGACTTTGGATTTTTCAACTATAATTCGTATTGCTTAATAAATTAAGAATTGTGGAAAAAGATATGGATCGTCGTTAAAAGTATATAAAATTTGAACTACCAATTGAATAATAGTATATTATGTGCCTAGGCACACAATGAGGGTGATTGCGTGACGAGCGACAATGTTCACAGGAGATCGAAGCCAAGGCGTAGGTGATGCGTAGTCGAAATAATCGAGGCGTAGCCGAGACGTAGCTGAGGCATAGCCGAGACGAAGCCGAGACGAATCCGAGGCGCGATCAGTCCTGCGAGCATTGTCGCGAGTCTCGCAATGTCCCGAATTGTGTGCATTGGCACATATTCTATTTTATGTGACTCTGGTGCGTATGCGAGTTTTTATGCGTACATTGGAATCTAATCTAGTACTTATTGTAGTTGTTTGCTGCGCTAGATGTACGAAGCGGGCGCAAATTGGCGACTAGTCCCGGCCATTTTGATTTTATCGGTCTTGTGTAGTAGTCAGTGCTAACGCTGTACGAAGAAGAAGTGAGAAGAAGAAGAATAAGAAATAGATTGCGTTCCGCTGTAAGACTATAATGCACATGCGCAGTTCAATTTCTACATTGTATTCCTCTGTAACGGAATATTGGCAAAACAAACGTCCACCGCGGGCTTAGGGGCGCTGATGCATGAAAAAATCATGGCTGCCGCAGGGCTTCGGCGTTCACGTATTCACTGTTGATCTGAATAGGAGTTTTCAAATTACGTTTATCTGTAAGTGCTAAAATTGCTTTTGTTGTCGTTAAATACGTTATGCGAATACGTGCAACCACTGCCTTTACGAGTAAAGTCCTTTCCTTTCCTGCGCTTCGGTGAGAATTCCATTTTCGCGCTTATATTTATTTATGCACTTGTCACTTACTTTTTATGTTAACTATATATTTATTTGTCAAACAATTGATTAATTACTGCATTACACTGTGAGCATCTGGCTTTAGTATAGTATACACAATGCTGCGCGAAGCTCAATGGTAGCCATATTGATTAGTTCGCTTTTCGACCACCAGGTCTCGCATTGCAAGTTTGAATTGCCAATACAACATTGCTAATACAACATTGCTTTACTCTCAGCTGTAACGGAAAAACGAGTTTCCGCGGCTGAGGCACATAATAGTATATTGCATTACAAGGGGCGAAACACAGCGATTGCAAACGAGTGTGAAATTTGCTGCTCGAGCGAAGCGAAGGCTGCAGTCACACGAGTTGCATTCGTTGTGTTTTATTTCAAGTAATGCATACTATTTTTCATAGCAACTGTTTTGAGAATTTGATTTTTGGTACCTGTAAAGCGGGACGAAAGTGCGGTTTGCAACCCTACTTTTAAAGTTTCGCCCCTAGGGTTGAAAATCGCACTTTCGTCCCGCTTCGCAGGTACCGAAAATCGGATTTTCAAAAGAGGCGCTATGAAAATAAAATAATTTCAGAATCAGCAAACGTGACTTTTTTCCTATTATTTAAATATAGGTTACCGAGGGAAAATCCTGGCGAAAGTTCCAGATTGGAATTCAATCCGAGCGAATTAGACTTATTGAACAAATTGAAAGAACTTTTTGAATCTCGTTTGATGCAAATCGGTTCTGAGTCAATCCGACTCAATACGATTTAATCGGAGACTTCAATGAAAATTAATCCGAATTATTCCGATTGGGAATCCGGTTCAGATAAACCCGAGCTCGGATAGATTCGTATTGAAAACTTAGATTGAGTCTGATTTTACTAGAGGATTTAAAAAATATTTTAGTTATTATTTATCTATTTAATTTTTCGAATTTGTAATTGGGGACAAATTACCGAGCGGAATATATTTGGATTTACTATTGTTAAACAAAAGCCCCTTAACATTTTTTATGATTCACTGAAAACTACTTCGATATGAGTACATCATGTTATATTATTATTTAAAAATGTATATATTAAATAATAGAAATTCATGAAACAGCTGGTAATTAAATTTCACAATATTTTGACCCGCATCCATTTCATAAGTTTGCATTTATGCCTTGACAGAAATCAAATATATGCTAAATTGATAGACCTAACCTTTCACTATTTTATTAATTCTATCATTCATTATTTATTTCTTGTCCTTGATTATTTCAACACCCAAGAATTTTGTATTCCCATTTGACACTGACCCTGTGCACTTTTTTTAATAGGCCAGTGTTTTAGATTTATCTTCTCCGAACTAAACAGAGTTCATAAATATAGACAATTTATGTAAGGTAGTCCACAAAAATTAGACCTCAGGCAAAAATAGATAATTTTGCTTTCAAGAATAGCAATATTATTATTGAAGGTCTATTTTGAAAGAGAAAAAATTATTTGATGTGCCTCCGGCGCGTAAACTCGTTTTTTCGCTACAGTTAAGAGTAGTGCAATGTTGTGTATTGCGCTACAGACGAATGTAATGTAAAAATTGAACTCCGCATGCGCCTATGCCTATGCGGCATATGCGCCGGAGTCACGTATTCTATTTTATGTGACTTCGGTGCGTATACGAGTTTTTATGCGTATACTCGAATCTAATCTAGTATTGTAGTTGTTTGCGGCGCTACACTGAGAGAAATCCTATTAGTTGTGCTCACTAAAAGGTCACAACTATATATTTTTAGTAAGCAGTACCAAAAATTTTGTAAATGCTACTATTTTTTTTTGTAAAATTGATCAAGTTCATTTATTTTGAGAAATGTAAATATTTTATTTCCATATGCAATATTTCGTATGTAAACATGACTTGCAATTCTTTGGTAATAGTAAACTTCAAGAAATAATTGTACAGACGAATTAGATTTTACCTGCTTATAAACTGTTTTGAATCGTTTTGAATTCGTTACATACATTGATTTCTTAAAATTTTGCTTTTGTTCTTCATCAAAATGAGAAGAATTAAATCACGGTAATTTTAAAGTATAATTGTAAAGTGTTGTGCAGTTTTTGATGAAAAACCTCTCAACAATTATCATCCTCATGTTACATTTTGCAAAACAATAATTAAAAAAGTTTTTCTCCTAAACAATTCTAACCTAAGAAAGTTCCCATCGACATTAACAAAAATAAAATAGATAGAATGATAAATTTAACATTTTTTTCAATGTTGGAATTACTATTTTAATCATGTACGGATGAAAAAATTAATCAGTTTCTAATTAAGATATTGAAATAGTTTTTAATACAACTTTTCTCCGTTGTGTCGAAAAAATATATATTTTTGTAATAACTAAACTGGACAAATAGTAAAAGCAATTAACGCAATTAGTAAGTTTTACAAAAATGTATTGGTAACATCTATTATAAGCTCGATACAATGTGGGAATGCATGAAAATAGTCGCGGCTACAAAACGGACCGACTAATCCGATTTTGTAAGTTTTATTAAAAATTTTAATCATTGCTACTCAATTAATATGGCTGTAAGAACTAAGGTGCTTAGATGATACAGAGTAAAAAACATACTTGTGACCCTTTTTTACAAAAAAAAATAGGTAATCACGACTAATACTTTCTCTCAGTGTAGTTATTACACTTGATATTTCGCGACTAGTCCCGGACATTTTGATTTTATCGATCTTGTGTAGTAGTAGCGGATTTTGATCGACGCATGCGCGGTTCAAATATACAAGGCTTTGTCAGTAGGGTGCTAACGCTGTACGAAGAAGAAGAAGAAGAAGATTGTGCTCCGCTGTATGGCTATAGGCGCATGCGCAGTTCAATTTTTACATTACATTCCTCTGTAGCGCAATACACAACATTGCGCTACTCTTAACTGTAGCGAAAAAAAATTCGGGTGATTACGAGACTCGCTTAAAATGCTCGCAGGACTGATCGCGCCTCGGCTAAGTCTCGGCTTGGTCTTGGTTTGTAAAATATGCCTCAGCTATTTTATTAGTTAGCACAACAATTTTTTTTGTTAGTGTTACTATCTCAATTATTATCACAAGAACTTGGGTAGTAACACCAACAAAAAAAATTGTTGTGCTAACTAATAAAATAGCTGAGGCATATTTTACAAACCGAAGTAGTTGGTTTTACTAACCATTTTTTTCAGTGTATAGAGAAGATAAAAATGGACATAGATAGACTACTTTTGGTTTTAATAATAGAAAAAATACGCCCGCTTCGCGGACGCATTCTCATCGCGTGCGAGTTTGAGCGCGCATAGGGAGCGCGATTAGATCGTCGTCCTCGGTCTTATATTCTTCTCATACATATAAGTTTATTTCTTGTAATTTGATACTGAAGCTCAAGTCAATTTTATAATATTGTAAATGTAAATTACATTTTCATAAAGTTACTAAATTTTTTGATCTCAAGGTAGTTCGTTCACGAAAATTAGACCTCAGGCAAAAATAGATAATTTTGTTTTCAAGAATAGCAATATTATTATTGAAGGGCTAATTTGAAAGAGAAAATATTATTTTTCATGAAAAAAATTTAAAACACAAAAAAATAATGTTATTATATATATGTAATATATATAATATTTTAGTTAATAATAATAATATAATAATATTATAATAATAAATTTTATTTTTGCCCAAACTTATTTTCTTATCTCTCTGAGCAAAATTTTTAAAAATGATGCGATTCTAATAAATCACGGTTCATGTTTTTAGGAAAAAGATTCTCTACAACTTGACAGTTTTTAATTTTTGAAAATGAATTCTTTAGTGGCTGACATTATAAAAAAACAATTTTTCAAAACAAAATTTTTATAAACAAATTGCTGTATTTAATAATAATTTATTCAATTTCAAAAATAGGAAACGGTCATGTTGTAGAGAATCTTATTCCTAAAAAAATAAACCGTGATTTATTAGAATCCCATCATTTATAAAGATTTGGCTCGAAACTATGTCAGAGAAAATTTGTAGATTTTATTGAAATAAATAATTTTGCAAAATTACGTTTTCTTCGTATTTCACATATTATTGTTAAAAATTGAATTTTGGATTTTCAATGTTATTTTTTAAAAATAAAATAGAAAAATATACATCTTATGAAAAAATGTTGCAGTTCAAACTTGTAGATCTTTATGTAGTAAACAATTTTGTATCATAACTTTAATTCGTATTCCATATAATTTAACTGAAAAATGGAATTTAGGTATTGACTTTTTTCAAGTTTTAACATACTGTAACTTTCCTAATTTTTAGTTCAATCGAAAAATGTTATTCGGATAATTTGTGGAGATTTATAAGCATTATCAGAAACCGGTTTGGAATTTTATGTACTTTGGACATAAGGATGTAGAAATCTAAAATAAATAAAATTTGCTAATTTCCGATGTGTCATGTACTATTAAGGCGTTGAAACACCCAAAGGTTCCTACCTTATCGGCATCTCAATTTCTGTAATCCCATTTCCATGCAAAATAAGATACCAAGTTGAAAATTTATGAAATTGTATTAAATGCACTAATTGTAAGTTGGGTCAGTCAAGTCCTAAATTTTTATCGAAAAATTTGTACATTGTCATAATATGAGAAATATTGGTTTTATGTGAAAAATCACTTTCGAAATTTTTATCAAATCTTTACGTTTTGATACCCCCTGAGTCAGGAAGAACGGTTTTTACGAAAGTGTCTGTATGTCTGTCTGTAGGTCTTATACTCGCTAACTCTCGATAGAATTATCGGATTTAATTGCGAGCTTTATTGGAGCCGAAAAAGTATAAGGACAAGTTCGGTAAGAAAAATGTTAAAATAGGTGTATTTTTTGTATTTTTGTAAAAAAACTTTATGAAAAAATCAAAAATTGCAATACTGTCTTCTGATAGTGCTCATAAATTTCTACTAAGTATCCTAATAAAATTTTTCGATTAAACTAAAATTAGGAAAGTTACAGTATTTTAAAACTTGAAAAAAGTCAATATCTCCTCTCTAAACCTGGATCAGTGAACGGCCACTAATTCGCAGTGATTATTCACTGATGGCAGCAGTTATGAGTCTTTCACTGAGAATCAGTGAAATTCGACTAATGAATCAGTGAAATAGATTGAATTCACTTATTGAATCAGTGAAATCTTCAGGTGGGAATAATAAAACCAGCAATATATTTTAACGATCGATAAACTCATTTATTTTAGGTTAAAACCTAAAAAGAAATTACGTAATTATAATTATATATTGTAATTATTATTGTGTATAATTATATTATGTAACGTGTAGATGAAACTTTTTAATTCGCCAATTCAAAAGTTATGTTCACGTGGCGCGTTCACTGATTCCTCAGTGAAATCTAACCCTAGCACTGATTCATCAGTTGATATATTTTCACTCATATAATCAGTGACTATTTCACTGATTCAGGTTTAGAGAGTAAATTCCACTTTCTCGTTAAATTATGCGATATACGAAAAAAAGTTATCATAAAAAATTGTTTAATACATAAAAATCTAGAAGTGTGAACTGTAACATTTTTTCATACGATGTTTATTTTTCTTTTTAATTTAAAAAAATACTATTGAAAATCCAAAATCCAATTTTTTAACAATAATATGTGAAATACGAAACAAACGAAAGTTTGCAAAATTGTTCATTTCAATAAGGTCTACAAATTATGTCTGACATAGTTTCAGATAAAACGTATATTTTTAATTTTAATTTTAAAAAATACGATTAAAATTCAAAAATTCAATTATTTAAACAAAATATGTGTCATACGAAGTAAACGTTAAGATAGAAAATTATTTTCCTAAATGAGGTCTACAAATTCTCAGTAGGGCATTTTTTGACAAGATGTTTATTTTTCTTCTTGTTTTAAAAAAACACTATTGAAAATCAAAAATTCCATTATTTAAACAAAATATGTTATATACGAAAAAAACGTTAGGATGGAAAATTATTTGCTAAAAGAGGTCTACAAATTCTCAGTAGGACATTTTTTGACAAGATGTTTTTTTTTCTTCTTGTTTTAAAAAAACACTATTGAAAATCCAAAATTCAATTTTTTTACAATAATATGTGAAATATGAACAAAACGTAAGTTTGCAAAATTGTTCGTTTCAATAAGATCTACAAATTATATCTGACATAGTTTCTGATAAAACGTATATTTTCCATTTTAATTTTAAAAAACTCGATTAAAATTCAAAAATTCAATTATTTAAACCAAATATACAGAGATACCTAATAAATAATAGTTGGTCCAATGAATTTAAGTATTAGAAACTGGTTTTGATTCTTTTTTTTGCATAGAAAGATATTATGAAAGAGTAAAAAAATGAAGAAAAGGAATGTCAGACTTTAATATTGTATTTTAGTTGGTTATTGTCAATTTATGCACACATTAATTAGCATAAAGGTATTTGGTATTCACATTTTTAATTCTTTTTCAAGGTCTTTTAAATTTGATAAATTTCGTCAGCAGTGGCTAAGATAAGATGTCAACTTATTTTCACGTCTTATAAAATTGCACATTTTCAGGAATTTTGGTTGCCTAATTATGTTTATAAATATCTTGAAATGTCTTTATTGCGAGTTGAGTATAAAGATTACTCTAACCCATTAAACCAAATTATACTGTTATAATATAAATAATAATACTGATGTTTACTGTTGCAAAGGATCAAAAATAGTCTCTGAACAAAAAAATCGAAAAGATACAACTTATAACAACTTTATTTAAGATTATGTGAAAAGCCCTGAGGAAACTTTCAGATTGGAATTCAATTTGAACGAATCAGAAATATTTCGAGTCATTCCATAATCTGTTTTCGAAGCATTTTGAATAATTTCAAATCAATTCGAAAAACGTTTTGAATCTCGTTCAATGTAAAGCGGTTAAAAATTAATTCAACTCAATCCCATTCATTCCGGCTCAATTCGAAACTTCATTCCGAATAAAACGGAACCAATTTGTCAATTCGAATCAATCCAAGCTTGGATTTTTCTAAATCGAATTTTCAATCTGATTCATTCCGAATGGATCCGAGGTTTGCGGATATAAAATTTGGTTTGAATCAATCCAGTCTCTAACTGAACCGGCAAAAATCGGATTAATTCGGATTGATTTGGAAGAGTTTTAATTTTTTTTTTAATCATTCCGAACCAATCCGAAAAACGTTTTGTAACTCGTTTTAATGAAAAGGGGTAAAAAATCGATCCGAACTAATCCGATTTAATCCGAGGTAACTATCCGAATGAATCCGAAATCAAGTTTTCAACCCGAATTAATACGAGCTCGGATTGATCCAAACCGAATTTTCAATCATAACCAATCCGAATTACAAAACGTTTTTCGGATTGGTTCGGAATGATTCGCATTGGCTCGAATACAGATATCGGAATGAATCGGAATAGTTCTGATTGGCTCAGAAGTAATTCTTATCCGTTACTATCGCCAGGGTAGCAGGTATTTTTTGGTACATAATTACACAAATTATTAGTAACCTAAAATTATTTACATAATTATATCCTGTAACACAGGACCATAGTGAGGCTAGTGTAAGCGGGGCGGCGTCCCGGCTGCAAAAGGCCCCCGAGACAGAAATTTTTTTCTGAAAAAATGTATGTTATTCTCTATAATGACTATTTAGAAACTAGAGGATAATAGCAGTAACCTGTGATATCGATAATTTGCCTGTGAAAAGAGAACAGTAAATACTCTAAGAATAAAAATTGACGTTTTATTTAAGCTTTCAGAAAAATATAAACATTTACTTTACGTTACGTACATCGATTGTGTTAGTTATTTTTTGTTTCCGTTTTTTAAAAGTTAATTTTGAAATTTTCGATTGAAAGGAGCCCCCCCCCCCAAACTTCGCCCCGGGGCCCCCGAGGCCGTCGCTAAGGCCCTGCTGTCCCAAATAAAACATATTTTTGAATTACACCTATAGATTCCTCACATTATTTTACACTGAAAATCACATTAATTGAACACGAATAATGCATACTTTCTGTTACTTTATTTTTAAAACACAATAGCTTTTACAACATATTCAACTAAATAATCATAATCATTGTGATCACTTCATCCTTATAAAATAGTGTAAAAATTAAATTATTCAGCTTATTATCCTTCTCTTAAAAATTACTTTAACACTCTTACATTTATATCTACGATATTTTCCCTGGTGCAATTTTCGAAAAAGATTCGCATTTAGCTGTATACCAAAAGTTAGCCGAGTCGGTGTCGTTTTTCGCGCGGAAAGATGATTTTCTTGTACTAGTGCAAGAAAATTTTAAGTTTGTTTTAATTTTCCGCATACTTAAAATTTTACCGGACTAGTGCAGGAAAATCAACTTTCCGCATGAAAAACGACATCGACAAGGCTAACTTTCGATGTACTGCGGATAATAATTTTTTTCGGATTGCCGAATAGCGTGCAATAAAGTCCTATCCGAAATTTACACTAGGATTCTTTACGATAAATCTCACAATTGATTAAAACAGTGACTGGGGTTTTCTGACATTCGTTATATTTTATTACATTGTTTCCAAAACTTCTGTTCATATATATACTTCAATTATAGTGTTATAACAACTCTTGCACATTAAACATTTACTTTTGAACTGCATAGAAATAAAGCAGGTAAACGAACGTAATATTTTATTCGATGAAATTTTTGTTTTGAGCATTTTTAATTTATTGAAAGTATATAGACTGGAGCAAAGTTGTTTTTCCAAATAACATAACTATTTGTTAACAATTTTAATTACTTTTTTCATTGAATATAATCATTTTATTAAAGAAATCATACTTCAAAGAAACAATTTGAAAATTAACGTTATAGGAGAAAAGGTATTGAAAAGACATTTTTTGATAACAAAAGAATGGGAAAGTTTCTTGAAGAAACTTTCCAATATACTCTCTAAATCTGAATCAGTCAAAATGTGCTGATTTTCAGTGAAATTTGACTGATTCAAATAGCCAAAAAGAGGTTATTGTAAATCAGTCAAATTTAACTGATTACTTCAGTGGAAATTACCTGATTTAACATCGAAAAATATCTTTTTCATTGATTGATCAGTGAAAATCAACTGATTTTAAAGTGAAAAATATTTTTACTGATAAACCAGTGGAAAGAAAACTCACTGATTCAATCAGTGAGGATTTAACTGATTCAGATTCAGAGAGTAGAGTCGAAAGGATTTCTTTGATTTAAATAAAGGTATTTTGATTCAAAAAGATTTTATTTAATCAAAACAAAAAGATTTAATTCTATACGTTGCATGATATTTCTTCGAGTATGAAATGAATAATTAGTAATATTTTTACACTATGCAATATTCACCCCAATAAAATCTAAACGTAGGTGATTAATTGAACTGTGCAATAAATTATTCGAAAACTGGTTTTACAAAATATTCATTTTTGCAAAGATTAAGAAATTTGGAATTCACAGTATGTTTTCTCAAAACATAACAGAATTTTGTTAAATGTTACTCTACGTTTTTTACATCAGTATGCATTCTTGCACTTTAAATTTATCGATACTTTTTTCTATACATCTGTGTAAGAATTTATTCGTCCTTTATTTACATTAAACGTTGACATTCATGTGAAAACAATAGTAAAGCTGCGAAAGTGAAAGAACTGTACAAACTTTTAAATAAAGGTATAAAGGTATAAATAGAAAATTTTGCTTTCAAGAATAGCAATATTATTATTGAAAGGCTAATTTGAAAGAGAAAAGATTATTTCACATGACAAGAAATTGATACATAAAAAAATAATCCATTTAACAAATTTTATTTTTACCCGAACTTTTTTTCTTATTGCTTCATACCCAATTTAAAAAAATAATGTGATTCTAATAAATCACAAAATCATTTTTTCAGTAAAAAAGAATCTTCACCACTTTACCGTTCCCAGTTTTTAAAAATAAATTCATTAATAGTTGAAACCATTAAAAATAAATTTTCCAAAACAAAATTCTTATAAAAAAATTGGTGAATTTATTAAAATTTCGTATGAAGCGATAAGAAAAAAAGTTCGCTCTCTAAATCTGAATTAGCCAAATTTTCACTGATTGAAACAGTGATTTGCATTTTCACTGATTCATCAGTGGAAACAATATTTTTCACTGCTAAATCAGTTAATTTTAACTGATTCACCAGTGACAAAGATATTTTTCGCTGTTAAATTAGTTAATTTTCACTGAAGTAATCAGTGAAATTTGACTGATTCATAGTAAATTCTTTTTAACTATTTGAATCGGTCAAATTTCACTGATAATCAGTAGATTTTTACTGATTCAGATTTAGAGAGCGGGCAAAAATAAAATTTGTTAAATGCATTATTTTTTTGCTTAAAATTTTTTACATGGGAAAGAATCTTTTCTCTTTCAAATTAGCATTTCAATAATAATGTTGCCAATCTTTAAAATCAAAACTATCTATTTTTGCCTGAAGTATAATTTTTGTTGATGAACTACCTTAAACAAAAGATAAAAAATAGAATAATCGACTTTCCAGTAATAACGTAAGGCTTCACTTGGTTGGAAATATTTTCCAAAATCTCTTGCATTTTTTAAAAATTGTTATAATCATGATTAAAATATCTGTTGAAATATATCTATAATTCTTCTGCAGCCTCAAAATATTTTTTAAATAATTTGTTATTTATAAAAATGTGAATATATGCTTATATAAAAATATGAAAATTTTTATAAGAAATTCATGGTATGGGCGGGGGGGGGGGGGGGCTAGTGGATATTCTTCTTAGTATTTAAGTGGGTAAAATAAGAGCCAAAAATAAAAAAAATCATCCTTACGTATTTAATGGATAGTCTCTGATAGAAATCCAAAAAAGAAGTTAAAAAAATAACATTTTCAAATAATACTCCCTTGATAAATAAAAAACTATGAATTCAAGTCAATAACTATATACGCGTATAATTAAGTGCATATGGGTATTATGAAAAATGTCCAAATGGTATGATATATACTTGCATTTTAGAATAAAGTTTTATAATGTATATTATATCCACATTTTAATTACAAATTACGCACATTATATTTATAAGGAATCTTCTTTTTCTGTACACGCAATCACTTTAGATATATATTTCTTAAAAGTAACTACAAAGGATGTATCGTAAATCGCAGTGGAACCAAAGAACAATCAAGAAGATACAAAATGAAACGAATAAAAAGTAGATTCAGCACTTTTTATATTGTCTTGTTGAACATTTGTCAACTTCGATGTATTTATTTTTGCTCAGAAGAACACTCCTTATAATCTAATTTACACGTGTCAGAAATAAATGTTACTCGTATTAGAAACGAATTGTTTATAAAAAATACAAATAAATAATAAGACAAACTTTAATTACACTATGAACAACCAACTCTCTAAACCTGCTCTCTAAATCTGAATCAGTCAAATTTTCACTGATTGAATCAGTGATTTGCCTTTTCACTGATTCATCAGTGAAAAAATATTTTTCACTGTTAAATCAGTTAATTTTCACTGTTAAATCAGTGAAATTTGACTATTTACAGTGACCTCTTTTTAGCTATTTGAATCAGTCAAATTTCACTGATAATCAGTAGATTTTAACTGATTCAAATTTAGAGAGTGAATCAGTCAAAATGTACTGATTATCAGTGATATTTAAATGATTCGAATAACCAAAAAGAGCTTACTGTGAACCAGTCAAATTTCACTGATTACTTCAGTGAAAATTATCTGATTTAATAGCGAAAAATATCAATTTTTATTGATTGATCAGTGAACATCGTCTGATTTGACAGTGAAAAATATTTCTCGCTGATGAACTAGTGAGAAGAAAAATCACTGATTCAATCAGTGAAAATTTGACTGACTCAGATTTAGAGAGAATATTCTTATACGCATCGTACAAAAAAAATAAAAAAATAAAAATATTAAAGGTGGCGGATCTAAATAATTTAAAATTAATTTCTACTTAAATCAAAAGTAAATATAATAATAATAATACATATATATTCTTAAAATAAGAATCTCGTTTTTTCAGTATAATCTCGAAATTTTTTAATAAAAGTTTTAAAAAATTCCATTTTGAGAAATTAATTTTTAAAATATGCTTAATTTCTCTTTTTAATGGAGGGGTTCACTGAGACCTTCAGTACATCCTTTATAATGTATGTATAATCCATTATATATTACGGGGTTTTTAAAAACAGCGCCTGGAAGCCAGTATAAAATTAGGTTTGAGCTATTGAGCACCTCTCGATTTTTGAGTCATACTATAAATACAAATGTGTCGTATCTATTATACATATAATAATTATTATATTGCTAAGCTCGCACCAAACGACGTAAAATTATAATAATACTTTTAAAGCCTTCTCTTCTTTGCCATAAATCGCATTACAGCTTTCTTTCGTGTCAAATATGATTCGTTTGTTTTGGTTTGGTATTGTTATTTACATATAGAAACTATTTTTGGTATAATCTTTGCGAACAAAAATTTCCCATTTTATTTCACACTAATCCACAGTTTGTTTCCACACCAACTAAATACGAGTTCAATCTAAACAAGGACAACATAAATCCAAATCACAATTTCAATCCCCTTGAATCCGAACGAATCCGATGCAAACCGGGCAAGTTTTACGAATTTACTCAATCCGTGTGCCCCTTTGGAAGCCAATTTGAGCAAAAAAGACATCAATCCGAGTCAGCTCGTCTGAACAAAAACAATAACAATCCATTTCACAAATTCAATCCGTCTGAATTAGAAATCAATCCAAGAAAGTCTTACAAACTAAATTTATTCGTGTGTTCCGTCGGAAACCAATTTGAATAAAAACGATATCAATCCGAGTTACAATTTCAATTCGTCTGAATTCGAAATCAATCCGAGGGAATATTTTACACAATAAATTCGTAGAGCTCCTCAGAAGCTAGTCTGAACAAAAACAGTATCAATCTAATTCACAATTTCAATCCGTCCGAATTCGAAATCAATCCAAGAAAGTCTTACAAACTAAATTTATTCGTGTGTTCCGTCGGAAACCAATTTGAATAAAAACGATATCAATCCGAGTTACAATTTCAATTCGTCTGAATTCGAAATCAATCCGAGGGAATATTTTACACAATAAATTCGTAGAGCTCCTCAGAAGCTAGTCTGAACAAAAACAGTATCAATCTAATTCACAATTTCAATCCGTCCGAATTCGAAATCAATCCAAGAAAGTCTTACAAACTAAATTTATTCGTGTATTCGGGTTTCTCCTCGAAAGCCAATTTGAACAAAAACGACATCAAAGCGAGGCACAATTCATTTCGAATTTGTACGTTCACTTGAAATCCAATTTAAATTATTTTGAGGCCAATTAGAAGTATCAATTCACTTCGTCTTAATCCATGAATTCATTTGCAGTTTTTATCAAATTCGTTAAAATTTGTATTGGCGGAGAAACAGATTTCGGAATAAGGCGGAATAAAACGGGTAGAATTTTTTCAGTCCGAATAATTTGCAGTAAATTAATTCTTAGTTATCAAATTGAGACATTTCTTCAGGTGAAAAGCGAGACTTTTAAATACAAAATAAGTTTAGGAAGGTTTTAAAAAAACGGAGTACTCATGATTACCAAAAAGAGTAAATATAATAAAAATTCCAATTCATTATAAAATTAAGGGGTTCCGCCACCTTTCATATTTTTATTTTTATTTTTTAGTTAGACCTTCCATATAATTTTTTTATGTTTAGTACCTTTATTTAGAAAGTTTTTGGTTTTTTTTTAAATTCCAGCACCATTATGTATTCTTAAACTAAACATTTTGAGTTTTTTGGGCAGTTTTTGACTTTGAATAACTTTTTTGTTTTTTAACCAATTGTCATGATTCTTTTTTTATTCTGTACCTTTTGGGTATAGAAAATAAGGTAACATGACTGAAAAAAGTTGCAAATAAAATAAAATAGAAAAATTAATAAAAATATCCCAAAATATGAAAAAAATATTTTTTGTAGTTATTTTTTTAGCTAGAGTATTTTCCACATCCACAAATTTAAAGTTAAAAACAAAAAAAGTTTTTGGTTTTTTTTTAAATTCCAGCACCATTATGTATTCTTAAACTAAACATTTTGAGTTTTTTGGGCAGTTTTTGACTTTGAATAACTTTTTTTTTTTTTATACAATTTTAATGATTATTTTTTTATTATGTACCTTTTTGGTATAGAAAATAAGGTAACATGACTGAAAAAAGTTGCAAATAAAATAAAATAGAAAAATTAATAAAAATATCCCAAAATATGAAAAAAATATTTTTTGTAGTTATTTTTTTAGCTAGAGTATTTTCCACATCCAAAAAGTTAAAGTTAAAAACAAAAAAGTTATTCAAAGTCAAAAAATGTCAAACAAAATGCCAAAAAACTCAAAATTTTTAGTTTGAAAATACATATAGGTGCTGGAATTTTTAAAAAACCCCAAAAACTTTCTAAATAAAGGTACTAAAACAGTATCAATCTAATTCACAATTTCAATCCGTCCGAATTCGAAATCAATCCAAGAAAGTCTTACAAACTAAATTTATTCGTGTGTTCCGTCGGAAACCAATTTGAATAAAAACGATATCAATCCCCTTAATTAAAACAATATAGGAAGAGGTTTTTCATTTTTTAAACAATTGAGTTCAAAAGCAATACGACTTAGAACTTAACATCGCTCTTAATAATAATATATTACATCACTTTTCAACAAATTCAGCTTTCTTTCAGCTCTTATTTGTTCACCCTGTGTTTTTTCAAATAACTTAAAAAGTGAGCTGCAGTAAATTCAAAAATCCACCTAAGATTGAAGACAAAATTTACATTTGTAAATTTTACGTCAGTACTTTTCTCAAATCGACAGTTTTTATTTCTCAATACAGTTTTATCTAAATCAGTCAAATAATTTTATTTTTAAATGCAAGTAATTCTTGCAAATAATTTTAAAAATTTCAAATAAATATATTACATTCCAAAATAATTTAAGGAAATGTTATATGATAATAACTTATCGAATAAATATTATGCAATAAATAGAAGTCAATGAAATAGTTTACCATTTATACACCTATTAAGTTATTCGTTTCGCATTTGGCATCTAACTTTTGGCATTTGGCATCGATTATATACTTTTAGTGTAAAAGTTTATTTTACCGAGTATAAATAATAACAATTTATACATTTAACTATGAACAGATATCGAATCATGCGTAATATTAACACTGATTCTGTAATTAATTTATTACAATTTTCAATAAATATACATAAAAAATTGTTTCCTTAAGAGGGTACAAGAGTAGAATCAAATGTTTTTTCAATATCTTACATAGTTCCTCAACTATTCAAATACATTTTAAGACTGGAGATTAAATTAAAAGATTACGATTTTTAAAAAAATTCTCAAATAACAAATTGTCACTGTTTGTCGAAATTATATAATTTCTCGTTTTATAATTTGCTGATAAGTCTCTAATTAAAAGAGTGGTCACTTTTATCAAATTCTACTCATGAATTCCTCTAAAGACAAATACCTGCCTTCAATGCAAAAACAATTTTTGGAAGACCAATCACGTACAGGCAACAATTACATATTATTTTCCTATCTCTTTAAAATAATAATTTTTAACAAAATAAAGCATTGCCCTTGCTGGAAATGTCTTTTTGTAATAAAATACAATTAATTACAATAAGCAAGAATAATTTAATAATTCTAATTTTTTGCGGAAATTTTGTAGAATTATTCAAATTGAAGAAAACCAGTTTTAAAAAATTTAACAAGTAATTTCAAATTTAAATGTAAAATTATAATTTTTAAATCACGATTTATTGTAATTTATTGTAAAAATACATTTCCACCATCAGGAATTATACAAAGAATAATAAAAGAGCAAAATAATAGAAATTATTCTATAGAACTTTCTCTTAATTAAATTACTTGAGCTTCAAAAAATAAACATGAAAAATACACTGAACAAAGTTGAATTAAATCAAGAATGTATTTGATGTACAAAATTTCTGACTAAGTAAAACTTCCTTGACTTAATATGCAACTTTTTACAGTCATGAGAGCAGAATTTATAGCCGTTAAGTTATAAAAATATTCAACTTCCTTTCCACTCTTATTAGACTATTTTTTTATATCACACTAAAAAATATGTCTCAAAAAAATAACCAGAGTTCCAATGTTTGGTTTCCGATTAAGAGTATCCGAAATTTTATTTGAAACCTTTTGGTTCATTGGGCCCGTTTTTTTCAGTTAAGATGAAATATTATTTTCAAATTAAATCTACAAAATATTTTTGGTCAAAATTTTCAAGTGAAACTATTATTGAATTTTCTAAAAGATTGTTTGATAATTTGGAATTTATGATTTTGAAAAGTAATGTTAACTGAATAAACAGTAATGAATAGACCGAAAAGTTTGAACTACAATTTCCAACATTAATCATTGGAAAGCCCTGTAATATTATATTTATCATTTACTTTTCGTTGTAATGATCCAAAATTCGGTTATTTTAATTGGACATTTTTTTGAGTGCAGATGTTATAAAATAATATAACATTCATATACATACAGTTTCACGCGCGATATAAATACATATATTTATCACGTTAAATGAGGGTTTCTTCCGATGATTGACGAGATTGAGGTCGTTTTTCTGAGGACCTGTATTCTATCGCTGGCATTGTTAGGGATCGTTGAGGCTTTTTATGATGATAGCTCAGGGGGCCTTGTCAGCTCCCATTCAACGAATCTCAGCAGGAGCATTCTTCTTCTCGTGGTAATTCGCGTCCTAATGAATCCTTAACAATGAATAGTATAACAATAAAATAGAATAGTATAATTGATATTCGCAATTTTATAGGGTCTCAAAAATTCAAAAATCTTCTCAATTGGTATGAATCTCTTAGTTTCTTTCCGAATGAAAAATCTTTAAATAAGAAGTTTTTTAAATTCAAGAACTAAAAAATTTTGATAATTCAAATAAAAAAAACTCAAAGACTTTAATACTATTTTTAATTTTAGCAGTTACGAGACTCAAAAAATTGTGATATCCATCCCTGCTGGAAGTAAAAAAATTGAAAAAGATAGGAACTGGGGGATTGGAAAAGATAGAACATTTCTATCTCTCCCGACCCATCACTTTGCATCCCCAAAACTCTATCTTTTTCTATCTCTGCACTTATCCAGAGTGATCGAGAATATCTATCTTTTTCTGTTCTTATGTCTGTTAATATCTATCTTTTCCTATCCCTTAGTCTATCCGCCGACTAAAGTAGTATCTATCATTTTCTATATTTTTTACTATCTTTCGTGATTGACCACTTGTATCTTTTTCTATCCCTCATTTATTTTCCCATAGCGCAAATTTTAATCTCTCTAATTCTAATCTCCTTCAGCATTTAGATTGATCAAGAGATAGAAGAAGATTAAGGCGGATTGATGAAGGATTGGATGAGATAGAGACTAGTTGATTGGAAAAGATAGCCATAGACCTAGATTGGCAAGAAGATAGAAAGAAATTCACATGAATACATGAAGGATAGAATAAGATAGAAAAGGGAAGATTAAAAAAGATAGACGTGTATTGTAATTGACTAAGAAATAGAAAAATATTAAGGTGGATAGATGAAGCATAGGATGAGATAGAGAATGAAAGATAGAAAAAGATAGACGTGAAGTTAGATTGACAAGGAGATAAAAAAGATTGACGTTGATAGATGTAGAATAGAATGAAATAGAAAAGGAGAGATTGAAAAAGATAGACATGTATTATAATTGGCTAAGAGATAGAAAAAGATTAAGGAGGATTGATGAAGGATTGTAAGGGATAGAAAAGTAAGTATTCGAAAAGATAGACGTGAATTTATATTGAAAAAGAGATAGAAAAAGATTAAGGAGGATTGATGAAGGATTGGATGAGATAGAGACCAGTTGATTGGAAAAGATAGCCATAGACCTAGATTGGCAAGAAGATAGAAAGAAATTCACATGAATACATATAGGATAGAATAAGATAGAAAAGGGGAGATTAAAAAAGATAGACGTGTATTGTAATTGACTAAGAAATAGAAAAATATTAAGGTGGATAGATGAAGCATAGGATGAGATAGAGAATGAAAGATAGAAAAAGATAGACGTGAAATTAGATTGACAAGGAGATAAAAAAGATTGACGTTGATAGATGTAGAATAGAATGAAATAGAAAAGGAGAGATTGAAAAAGATAGACATGTATTATAATTGGCTAAGAGATAGAAAAAGATTAAGGAGGATTGTTGAAGGATTGTAAGGGATAGGAAAGTAAGTATTCGAAAAGATAGACGTAAATTTATATTAAAAATGAGATAGTGAAAAATAAAGGATGATAGATAAAGGATTGGAATGGATAGAAAAGTAGTTATTAGAAAAGATAGACGTAAATTTAGAATGAAAAAGTGATAGAATTGGATAAATTATTTCTATCTTTTTCTATAATAAAGATTCAAAAGGATAAGATTTCTATCTTTTTACTTCCAGCAGGAATCAGAATATTTGATTTTGCTCGGAGAAAATATATTTAAATCAAACGGATCTCCCCTTTCAATGAAAGGAACTCTTTAATGAAAGAAATAAAGTTATTTGAAATTAAATAACTAGTAAATCTTTATAATAAAAAATTTCAAAACTTTCTTCCTGGTAGTTCAATGCAGAATTACCTTTTTGAGTTCCATGCTACCAGGATTGCTCATTCGAGGAGGTGGTGGTGAAAAAGCTATTTTTTCATATGGTATCGTTCCCCGACAAAGAGCACTAGGATCTAAACTCAAAGCTGCCTTTAGAGCGTTTTTTCTTAAAATTCCGTTCATATTGTTAATATTAGAATTTGAAACTGTGTGGTTAGGTGATGATGTCCTCGTATTGGGTGATGACATCGCCGTATCCGGAGGTGTACTTGAAGGCATAGCTAAAGAATCTGAATTCGAATCCGTCGTCGTGGTACTTTCTTCTTTATTCGAGTTGATATTGCTGTTTAATTCATTTAATTTAGAATCTTTCTCGGAATCAATTCTCTCATTTGCATTCGTCTCTTCTTCTTCTTTCAAATCTCGATCACAATGCCCCTAGAAACAAATAAATATAATAAGTTAACATTCTATTTCTGAATTGTAATTTGAAAATAAAATTTAAATAAAAAATCACTGTATTATTGCAGATTTCCAAATCCTGGAAAGGCGGATTGCAGGTGTTTAGGTACTCGTTTTCCTGATCAGTCACTAGCGTCAAAGTAGTTTCCTGTACGTTGTTCTCGTTCTCGTAATCCACAGGATGTTTCAATGATGCGTAGACGATACCAGGAATGGGATTTCCTATGCGATAAACTGAAGGTCGAAATTTGTCCAAGGGTTGCATGTAACCGCATACGTCCAACTGTGCAGAAATCAAGCAAAACCTAAAGTTTTCTCAACCTACACCAGTGCCCAGTGCTGTTTTCCTAGACCTGACGAGCATCAAAATAAATCCAAGTGTAGCTCAGTTGTTCTTTTTATTTTATAGTTTCTTTCGCTCTTTTATTTGTTCTATGCATTTTTTCCAAATCTTGATTTCACTACAATTTCAGTTTTGATCCTTGTGAAATGTACAAAGGAAAAATATACGTATGTGGGATTTTGGCAAAAAATGAATCTTTGGTATTAGTGCTCGCCAAATTTACAATAACAAACTCTGAAAGGGGCTGCATTTTCTTTTTTGGATTAGTTAGAGCTAAAAAATTATTTCTACTAATCATTCCAAGTATTTTAGTAAATCAATCAAAATGTCTGATAGTTCCCATCGAAATGATATGTCCCTGTGGGATCAGTGCTGTAAAATGATCATAGCTAAGTGACATTTTCCGGGACGATGAATGTCTGCGCAAAAGTAATAGAAAAATTAGTAACTTGATTACCAATTGAATCAGAATAATTCTCGATCCTATTATACTTATTTTCCAGTTACTAAGCTGAAGCAATCTGTAAAAATAATGAAATTACTTTTTCTAGCTACTTACATCAGTATGAACGTTGATGCATTCTGTTTCAGGATCTGGTCTCATGATAGTTATTTCTCGTTCACCGATTGGTAGGATGTCATAATTTGGCATTGGATGATTCAAGACATCAGGATCCTAATAAGAGAAAATGTTGAAGTGTGAAGAAGATTAAAATATTTTATCAGACATTTTTCACAAGAATCACCTGCAGACAATATCCTATTCTTTCGACAATAGTCGTAAAGCTTGGTCTATCTTCTGGATGAGGGTGCCAACATCGTGTCATGATGCCATAGATTGGATCAGGACAACCTGCTGGCCTTTCCAATCGTCCACCAGTTGTCACCATTGACATAACTTCGCGATTCGCACAGCCCGTGTAAGGCATATAACCAAATGACATAATTTCCCACAAAAGTACTCCAAAAGCCCTGAAAAAGTTTTCATTTCAGACCTCCTTTTTTATATAATCTATAGAGCAATCATTTTTATATAAGAATTCTTGCAATGCTTCATTTACCAAATTGAATTCAGGTATCACAATTTTTAAATTTAATTCTGATGAAATTATTCAATTTACCAAACGTCAGTTTTTGTGGTAAATATGCCATCTAAGAAGCTTTCTGGTGGCATCCACTTTATGGGCAGCATGGCCTTGCCTCCTTTTCTATAGTAATCGCTCCTGTAAATGTCTCTAGCCATTCCAAAGTCAGCAATTTTCACTATACGACCCGGTCCTTTACAAGTTAAAAGGCAGTTTCGAGCTGCTATATCTCGATGTATAAAACGAGCATCTTCCATGTATTTACAACCGTTTGCGACGTCGTAGGCGCACATTATTATATCCTGCATCGATAAACTTGTTGGACGATCCTAGAAGAAAACAAAAATTCATAATGAATTTCATACAATGCTTGGAATAAAATTCAACTAACCAAAAATTTCAACATTGTTCGCATCGGTTCTCACAAATTCAATTGAGAATAAAACCTTTCCTTTTTTTGTACAGAAGAATACAAAATACTAATGAAATTTTTTGGTCGATTTATATCAAATAAATTTGAGGAAACATAATGCAAAAAACCTACTGGTCGAGGTCTTTCTTCACGTAGGAAGTTTTTCAAGTCCCCCCCAGCTAACAATTCGAGAACGATATATCTAGGATGTTTGTCGAAGGAAACACCAATGAAATGAACTATGTTAGGATGATTGAATTTGCTCATTATCAGAGCTTCCATCATGAAGTCAGCCTCGGCTTGTGATGTTGATAAAGATGGTAGTGTTTTCACAGCTACAGGATGTTCCTCATTGCGTCTGTATTTGTAAACGCCTTGGAACACTTCTCCAAAAGCTCCTTGTCCTAAAGGTCTGAAATTTTAAAAAAATTTCAGGAATATTGAAAAATGTTTGTAAATTGAAAGGAAATATATTTTTAAGTATAAATAAGATTCTTACTTTAATAAAGAAATATTATCCCGAGGTATTTGAGGCAAATCCTTAAAACTGTACAAGTTTCCAGCAAATTCATAGTTCGGATTAAATTCTGTCATCATACTGTCAGAGACTGCGCGAAGTGCTGTAAGCTCTGTTCCATTACCGAACATAACTTGACGACGCTTGATTAATGCCTTCCTGTGCTGGTATCGATTATCTATAAATAACAAGGATGCAATCACTTAAGGCTATAGTTTTCAATTGATTAACAGATACGAAAAGTAAGGAAAGGAAATTTCACTGAGTTCAATCATGATAACAGGTGTTCAAACTATAAAATATCTTCCCCTGCTGGAAGTAAAAAGATTAGAAAAGATAGGAACTGGAGGATTGGAAAAGATAGAACATTTCTATCTCCACCAACCCATCACTTTGCATCCCCAAAACTCTATCTTTATCTATCTCCGCACTTATCCAGAGTTACTGGGAATATCTATCTTTTTCTATCCCTATGTCTGGTAATATCTATCTTTTCCTATCCCTTATTCTATCTGCCGACTGAAGCAGTATCTATATTTTTCTATCTCTTTCTCTATCTTTCGTGATCGACCACTTGTATCTTTTTCTATCCTTCATTTATCTCCCCATAGTGCAAATTTTAATCTCTCTCTATATCCCTCAGTATCTATTCTTACCATGAAGTAAAGAGTGCAGTAGTGAAAAATATTGTGACCATTTTTCATAGGGGAAGAATATTACTTCATTGGCCATAAAATATAATCACCCTTATAGAAAAAGAATATAAAATATCTTAATAGTGGGCTGATCTTCTTTTGTTGTAAGGAGAGTTAATGAGAGATAGAAAGAGAGTTTAAAATTTGTAATAGGAAGAGATAGGCATCGACTAGATTGGCAAGAAGATAGAGAAAGATTGACGTTGATAGATGAAGGATAGAATGAAATAGAAAAGGGGAGATTGAAGAAGATAGACGTGAATTAATATTAACAAAAAGATATAAAAAGATTGATGTTGATAGATGTAGAAAAAAATAAGATATAAAATATAAAAGGAGAGATTGAAAAAGAGAGACGTGAATTTAGATTGACAAAGACATAGAAAAAGATTCACGTGGATAGATAAAGCATAGGCTGAGATAGAGAATGAAAGATTGAAAAACATAGACGTGATATTAGATTGACAAAGAGATAAAAAAAGATTGACGTTGATAGATGTAGAATAGAATGAGATAGAAAAGAGGAGATTAAAAAAGATAGACATGTTTTGTTATTGACTAAGAAATAGAAAAAGATTAAGGCGAATTGATGAAGGATTGGATGAGATAGAGAACAGGTGATTGGAAAAGAAAGCCATAGACCTAGATTGGCAAGAAGATAGAAATAAATTCACGTGAATATATAAAGGATAGAATGAAATAGAAAAGGGGAGATTAAAAAAGATAGACGTGTATTGTAATTGACTAAGAAATAGAAAAATATTAAGGTGGATAGATGAAGCATAGGATGAGATAGAGAATGAAAGATAGAAAAAGATAGACGTGAAGTTAGATTGACAAGGAGATAAAAAAGATTGACGTTGATAGATATAGAATAGAATGAAATAGAAAAGGAGAGATTGAAAAAGATAAACATGTATTATAAGTGGCTAAGAGATAGGAAAAGATTAAGGAGGATTGATGAAGGATTGTAAGGGATAGAAAAGTAAGTATTCGAAAAGATAGACGTGTATTGTGATTGAATAAGAAATAGAAAAAGATTAAGGTGGATTGATGAAGGATTGGATGAGATAGAGATCAGGTGATTGGAAAAGAAAGCCATAGACCTAGATTGGCAAGAAGATAGAAATAAATTCGGATGAATACATAAAGGATAGAATAAGATAGAAAAGGGGAGATTAAAAAAGATAGACGTGAATTTAGATTGACAAAGACATAGAAAAATATTAAGGTGGATAGATGAAGCATAGGATGAGATAGAGAATGAAAGATAGAAAAAGATAGACGTGAAGTTAGATTGACAGGGAGATGGAATTTGATAAGTTATTTCTATCTTTTTCTATAATAAAGATTCAAAATTATTCAAAAGGATAAGATTTCTATCTTTTTACTTCCAGCACACTGAGAAAACAGTTTTGTCAAATCAACAAAAATATTTTGTTAGTATTTAGCTACAAAAATTCTTTTGTTGTGCCAACAAAACATTTTGCTATATCAATAAAATTTTGTTACTCAAACAAACTGTTTTGTTGTGACAACAAAATATTTTGTCAGGACAACAAAAAAAGTTTTGTTGGATAAATTTTTTTCTCAGTGCAGGGTCCTCACTCACACAAAGAAATATTATTTTCAATATTAATATTCGATTTTTATAATATTTAATAACTTACACAACAAAAGAAAGAGCGCAGAAAGTGCAAACATTAATCCGATACTAAATGTTATCAGTATGATCATAAAAGTCTGATGTGCCACATCAGATTCTTCTGCCACTGTAAAACAAGTCAAAATTTGGTAATTCAAATATTCCCAAACCAATTATTATATTTTATATAAATATTTATGATCTGATTGGATGAAAGTCTATTGTAAAAGAGGCTTACTTAAGCACGATTTTGTATCGTTTCCGAGTAGCCAACCAGGTGGACACAAACATTTTACTTCGGTGAGATGCTGATCTAAAACCACACATCGGAAATCACATCCACAACCGCTGATTCCTGGAATGATTAACACTTCTCCGGGTCCTTGATCATAACCAGGTTGAAAGGCGACATGCAAAAGTTCAGAGGTAGCAAACGAATAACCCCCTTGGCCATTTTTTGAGTTCATACCTCCTGTATTACCCCCTAGTTGGAAAAAATATTTTCTATAATATGAAAGTATGTTGAATGGAAATGATCATGGATGATGACTATAGTCTAAATTTGTTCAAAATATTGATTTAGTTGTTATTAACTTACCAACGTAACCGCCTCCACCACCTCCTGTGTGGCATCCACCTCCACCTCCTCCAAACCCACCATCTCCATGACCTTTATTATTTGGACCACACCCTTCTCCTCCAATGCCACCGAAAATTAAAGGCATTCCAGCTGATCGACTTGAATTATTATTTAATGAGCCATTCCACCCACCACCGGCACCTGGAAGTTTAATCGCCTTCGTGACCCCTTTTCCATTTTTTTCTCTTTAAATTCTACGATAATGGGTCTTGAGAAATACTAATTAATGTAACGATACACCAAATAAAAATTAATTTGTATAAAATATGAAAAAAAAAACTGTTGAATTTACCAGCATCTCCTTTCAACGATACTCCAGACGTTGGATTTTTTCCTGGGGGAGGAGGGCCTTTTCCATGTTGAACACCATCATTAACAAACTGTCCTATACCTAAACCACCCCCACCTGCTGCTATAATTATTGGCTGATGCTCCCCATTTGGTTTCAACTGTAAATAAAAAATTTTCATATAAAAGAGAAATCAATTTTTTCACAAGGGCTTATCCGTTAATCACGCTAAGATTTTTGGAGCAGGAGGGAATTTTAATTATAAAGAATTTAAAATCTTTCTGTGGAAAAAAAGACGCTTTGGACTGCGCTGGGATTCGAACCCAGGTCTTTCGATTGCCGCAGAAATTTCAAACTCAACTAATTATTTTTAATTATACTCACAGGGCGTGGGGTTCTTGAAATTTATCCAGATCTTAACTTTCAAGGTTTTGAAAGATTCGATTTCAATAATTTTGTAGATATCGAAATTTCACAAGATTTTTGAAAATAGAGAATGGGGAAGACTTTAAAAGATATTCGGGAATACATGTGAGTAAAATTTTCAAAAAGTCGACAAAGTCGACAGCTGCTGGAAGTAAAAAGATTGAAAAAGATAGAACATTTCTATCTCTCCTAACCCATCATTTGCATCCCCAAAACACTATCTTTTTCTATCTCTGCACTTATCCAGAGTGACCGGGAATATCTATCTTTTTCTATCCTTATGTCTGGTAATATCTATCTTTCCCTATCCCTTAGTCCATCCGCCGACTAATGTAGTATCTATCTTTTTCTATATTTTTTTCTATCTTTCGTGATTGACCACTTGCATCTTTTTCTATCCCTCATTTATTTTCCCATAGTGCAAATTTTAATCTCTCTATTTCTTTTAATCTCTCTAATTCTAATCTCCTTCAGCATTTAGATTGATGAAGGGATAGAAAAAGATAGGTACTAGGGGATTGGAAAAGATAGAACATTTCTATCTCTTCCAATCCATCACTTGCATCCCTAAAAATCTATCTTTCTCTATCTACGCACTTATCCAGAGTGACCGGAAATATATATCTTTTTCTATCCCTATGTCTGGTAATATCTATATTTTCCTATCCCTTAGTCTATCTTCTTTTGTTGTAAGGAGAGATAATGAGAGATGGAAAGAGAGTTTAAAATTTGTAATAGGAAGAGATAGGCATCGACTAGATTGGCAAAAAGATAGAAAAATATTGACGTTGATAGATGTATAATAGAATAAGGTAGAAAAGGGGAGATTGAAAAAGATAGACGTGCATTTACAATAAAAAAGAAATAGAAAAAGATGAAGGTGGATTGATGAAGGATTGGATGAGATAGAGATCAGTTGATTGGAAAAGATAGCCATAGACCTAGATTGGCAAGAAGATAGAAAGAAATTCACATGAATACATAAAGGATAGAATGAGATATAAAAGGGGAGATTAAAAAGATAGACGTGTATTATGATTGGCTAAAAGATAGAAAATGATTAAGGAGGATTGATGAAGGATTGTAAGGGATAGAAAAGTAAGTATTAGAAATGATAGACGTGAATTTATATTGAAAAAGACATAGAAAAAGATTAAGGAGAATTGATGAAGGATTGTAAGGGATAGAAAAGTAAGTATTAGAAAAGATAGACGTGAATTTATATTGAAAAAGACATAGAAAAAGATTAAGGAGAATTGATGAAGGATTGTAAGGGATAGAAAAGTAAGTATTAGAAAAGATAGACGTGAATTTATATTGAAAAAGACATAGAAAAAGATTAAGGAGGATTAATCCAGGATTGTAAGGGATAGAAAAGTAAGTATTAGAAAATATAGACGTGAATTTATATTGAAAAAGACATAGAAAAAGATTAAGGAGAATTGATGAAGGATTGTAAGGGATATAAAAGTAAGTATTAGAAAAGATAGACGTGAATTTATATTGAAAAAGACATAGAAAAAGATTAAGGAGGATTGATGAAGGATTGTAAGGGATAGAAAAGTAAGTATTGGAAAAGGTAGACGTGTATTGTAATTGAATAAGAAATAGAAAAATATTAAGGTGGATTGATGAAGGATTGGATGAGATAGAGATCAGTTGATTGGAAAAGATAGCCATAGACCTAGATTGGCAAGAAGATAGAAAGAAATTCACATGAATACATAAAGGATAGAATGAGATATAAAAGGGGAGATTAAAAAGATAGACGTGTATTATGATTGGCTAAAAGATAGAAAATGATTAAGGAGGATTGATGAAGGATTGTAAGGGATAGAAAAGTAAGTATTAGAAATGATAGACGTGAATTTATATTGAAAAAGACATAGAAAAAGATTAAGGAGGATTGATGAAGGATTGTAAGGGATAGAAAAGTAAGTATTGGAAAAGGTAGACGTGTATTGTAATTGAATAAGAAATAGAAAAATATTAAGGTGGATTGATGAAGGATTGGATGAAATAGAGATTATGTGATTGGAAAAGATAGCCATAGACTTAGATTAGCAAGAAGATAGAAAAAGATTCACGTGAATAGATAAAGGATAGAATGAGATAGAAAAGGGGAGATTAAAAAAGATTGACGTGAATTTAGATTGACAAAGACATAGAAAATGATTCACGTGAATAGATAAAGCATAGGATGAGATAGAAAAGAGGAGATTGAAAAAGATAGATGTGTATTGTGATTGACTAAGAGATAGAAAATGATTGAGGAGAATTGACGAAGGATTGTAAAGGATAGAAAAGTAAGTATTGGAAAGGATAGACATGATTTTGTATTGAAAAATAGATAGAAAAAGATGAAGGATTATGGATAAAGGATTGGAATGGATGGAAAGTAGTTATTAGAAAAGATAGACCTGAATTTAGAATGAAAAAGAGATAGAAGTGGATAAATTATCACTATCTTTTTCTACAATAAAGATTCAAAATGATTCAAAAGGATAAGATTTCTGTCTTTTTACTTCCAGCAGGGAGAGAACATTATTTTGAGTGGTGTCGTGGTTCTGAAAGAGCAAGAAATAATATGGCCCCGGAATACCCAAATCTAACTTCTTCTTTTGATTTTACTCAGATGTACCCTCTTGAGAGTTGATTACCAGGAATTTAATATTTTTTCGAGGAAGGTTCAGAATATTTCGAGGATTTTTTTGTGCCATCGATGCTAAATTTTTTTTGAAATTTAAAAATCTAAATATTTCTGCTGTGGATATTTACTCACGGTAAAAATATACGTCGCTCCTCCACCGCCACCACCACCATCATTTACTTCAATATTTTTAACAGCATGTAGATTGGAAATGTACCCAGATGATGAACCGACCTGAATCGGTTGCTGACAGTCGAGTTGTTGCATACCAAGAGTCTAAAATTGAATAGAGTACAATTATATAATAAATTTCTTAATTTTTTTTTATCATTTTCATTTTAGCTTTCTGTTGAAGTTTATTGTACTTTTTGATGCAGCAAAAAATCTTTGTTTTAAATAAATCTTTGAACTGTTACTAAACCAATTAGTAAAACAGTCATCAATAAATAAATTAGTAACAAATTGAAATTTCGAGTTTTTTCAACTCGTACAGATAATAATTGAAAAATGAAAAAAATCAGCCTTAGCTTGAATTTTTTCGTTTTGTAATTATTATTTGGAAGTGTGAAAAAACGAGATTTAAATTTATTGAAATCTCGAATTTTAAAAAGAACTGAATAACATTCTTCAAGATATAAGTATAATTTATTGCTAATAATGAGTCAGTTTCATTGATACACAAAATTTTTTCTACAGAAAGTGTTTTTTACAGAAAATACAAAGATTTAGTTTAATCGGGAATCAAAATTCGGAAGATATTTTCCGATTTTGATTTCTAAGTAAGACAGATCTTTATATTTACTGTAAAAAACACTTTCTGTAGAAAAAATGTCGTGTATAAATGAAACCAACTCCTAATAATAGATTAAAGGTGACTAGAAATTGATAGATATACCTTAGGACAGGCATCTGATCCTGGTTGTCCAATCAAGAAATAGAGTTGCTGCTCTTTTTCTAATTCGATTATACCTCGGACTAAAGTTCCTAAAGTGCTTCCCATCCCACTTGATCCACGACCTCCACGTGCTCCTGTAGCAATTATACTGGAAGAGGAAAAAAAATTAACTTTTGAATCTTTAAGCCGTCAATTTGAAAGAGTCTATACCAGAATATATTTCTAAAATCTTGTTTACTTTTAAATTATTAAGGTACACTACCATTCAAAATTATAGGTTCACCTGTTGTTTTAGCTATTGTTAAAGTGTCTTAATTTTCATAATAACAAGTTGAATTTTTTTTCACCATAATAGCATAAAATTAATAAAATTTTGCATGTAATGAGCGCAAGTTGGAGACAAAATGTTCATTTTATAAAAATATTATGCAAAAAAAGTAAAATTTCGATATTTTTGAAAAATATTAATAACTCTAAAGATAATTGTCATTTTTAAAAGTTCCTGGTCTCATTTTCAGGAAACTAAAATATACAAAATGAAAGATATTGTTAGATTTGATTTTTGGATTCTGGGGTCAAACATGATACATAAGTCGTAAAATTTTAAAAATGTATAGCTTCTTAAAAGGATTTAAAAAAAACAATGTATATCATATTTTTATAAAATTTTAAAATATTTATAAAAACATTAATGTTATGAATTTTTGAATTAATGCACAGAGTACAGTTTTTATTTGAAATTTTACGACTTTTTTGTATCATGTTTTACCCCAGGGTAGAATTTAGAAAAAAAATTGTAAAAATATCTTGATTAGTTAGCAACATACTATGAAAATGTCAATTATCTTTAGATTTATTAATATCATTCAAAAATATCGAAATTTTACGTTTTTTGCATTATATTTTTATAAAATAAACATTTTGTCTCCAACTTGCGCTCATTGCGTGATTTTTTTGAATTTTTTCAATTTTGAACGGTAGTGTAGTTGTGTCATAAATCAGATCTCTAGAAAAAAAAGTTTTTCTATAATTTTAAAACTTGTAATTATATTATCAGTCATGCATTGTGAAATAAAAAACATCACTTTATGACAAAAATTTAAAACTTGCGAAAAATAATACTCCTAATTTTTGGTAATTTTTCTTTGTAAATTTGTAATTTTTTAATTTTTCCTTATAATATTGCTTCTTACCAATTTCTAGAAACTGATTGGATTTTCATAAATCATGGCTTATTTTTTGGGGAAAATATTCTCTACAACTCTACTGTTTCCAATTTTGAATATGAGTAAAAAATCCTCAAATATACTTATTTTTTAATTCTTCTTTTAAAATAATTCTTATAATGATTTTAGCCACTGAAAATCTTACTTTTAAAATTAGAAACGGTAGAGTTGTGGAGAATATTTCCCCCTAAAAAATAAGCCATGATTGATAAAAATCCAATAATTTAAAAAAAATTCTTAAAAAGCGAACGTAAGAAAAATTATATTACTAGACACATCTCCAAAGGTATTATTTTTCGTAAGTTTAAAATTAAAAAAAAAAAAAACTGGATTCCATTTTATATCTCAAAATCATAGAAAAACTTTTTTTTGGAATGACAACTACCTTATGTCTCGCAATTTTGGTATGATAATTGAATTTACATACTTCAAGATTCGCTCTTTTTGAAATCGACAAAATTGATTCATAAAATAAGTATTTTTCTGTGTAAAAAATAAATAGATGGATAAAAAACTAACGTATAGTAACCGCCACGAGGTGCAGTCCAGCGTTGAATGCCTTTTAGATTAAATGCTGGAGTTTCCTCATTTGCGTTTACAGGATGAGAAGATGTTGTAACAATTTCAATATCCGTTCCATTGTGTTCATTGGCGCATTGTTCTGCAGTTGGACCTATTCTTCCAAGTTGCCCGCAAGTTGTAATTCGTACAACTAAAAGAAAAAAATTTTTAAATAACTGATCAACATTGGTCTATTTTTATTTTATTAACATTTTATCGCATTTTTTGGTAAAAGCTCTTTCATTTTAATTCTTGAAAGCCAAATTTATTTATATTTTTCAAGTATTGAAAATAGGAGCCGCTATTTTTAGAAATTTGTAAAAAGTTTTTAATTGTCATAGTTTTCGAGATAATTAGGGAAGTTAGTTTTTTAGATGATTATTAATTTGAATTTACTTTTGTTCAACCTGTCCTAAATTCTATAATTTTTGTACTATTCAAATTAAAGTTTTAAATAGCATATATCAAAATATTCCAAAACTTTTTATTAAATTTTAATTAATTAATTTTCATTGATTAATACTCTTTCAGGAAACTAAAATATGCAAAATGAATTTCTTATGAAAATGAAGAATTAGAAAATCAAAAATTAGACTAAAATCGAATATCATCTAATCTAACGAAAATCTTAGTTTCTATTGTAATTTTTAATTGGGTTTGTAAAATTTATAAATTTAAGTCTTGAATATGGTATAGAGATAGAATTTTTCAGAAAAAGAAAAAATACCAGTCTCGTTCATAAAATCGACGCTTTGATTTTCCGGATCTGGAGGCCATTCAATAACTGGGTCATAATAATTGTAACCATTCAAAACATCTGACGGAACCCCTAAAAGGATAAAAATCAGTATAAATTTAATTTCGACAGCCTTAAAAAAAAGTTTCTCATTGATTCAGACTGATAGGAAATGTAATGAAACATACTTAGACCAAAGCATTCTGGGCTTAGAGAAAAGTCATCAATTGCAACGTCTCCTTTTGAAGCATAAGCCTTGCCTGCTTCAAATTGTAGAAAATATCTGAAAAATTCCATGTTATAAAATTCTTATTTGGGAAATTAAAAAAAAAAAGTTTACAATAAAAAAAGCAAATGATAAAAAAATATATATATGCAATATATTTATATTTTTACCTAACTCTAATGTCAGGTAAAGCCACAGCTTGACTGTACCAAGCATCTTTTTTATCCCCAAAACTCCACCAGAGTTGACTAATTTTATTCTGATGTTTATTCACTTGCACTAAATAAAGTCCAAGAGAACCACTATGTACTCCATATTTATGGTAGAAAAACCGAACCTATTCAGAGAAAGTAATAATTCTCTTCTGAGATTTTAATCAATGAAGGGAATTTTTTACTCAATTTTATTTTAGATTGTGTATTTAAAAATTGCATTTCCAGGAGAAAAGCAATGGGCACGAGGACATTGGAAGTCTCAGGGATGTTTTAAGAAACTTCATGTTTTAAAGACATTTCTTGTACATATCCCTGCTTTGATGCAAGATAGGATCGGATAGAACCCGAATAAGGTACTGTCAGAAACCGAATTTAAAAAAATCATTAAAGTCTTTTTATTTGGATCTATCTGGGACCCATCTGTGACATTGAGATCGAAATTTATTTCCTTTATAATTAAAATTAGCATCCAACGGGTTTATTTAGAACCTGTTTTAGCGTATTATCACCAGAAAAGTCGGATAGGGGATAGAGGCCAGATATAACTTGGGTTAAAATCCCGTATAAAACTCCGATAGCATCCGGATAGAAATTTTTGTTATTACCCCGATATGCCCCTGGTTAGGGACTGCTAGGGTCTGGATGGGATAAAACACGTCAATCATATGAAATACGGATAGAGGCCGGATATAACTCGGATTTAAAATTCGTATAGGACTTCGGTAACAGCTGGATAGATATTTTTGTTATTACTCCGATATATTGCTGGTTACGACCTGATCGAGGCCGAATAACTATATTTTTTGTTTCTGATTACATGTTGGTTAGGACCGGATAGAATCAAATACATCATCCATATAAAACAAGGATACAGGTCGGATACAACCCGGAGTGGAAACCCGTATGACACTCTGATAGCATACGGATAAAAGTTTTTTTTATTACCCCGATGTATTGCAGGTTACAACCTGATAGGGTCGGAATAAATATATTTATTGGTTCCAACTACATGCCGGTTAGGATCGGATAGAATAAAACACATTACCCATTTAAAACACGGATAGAGACCGGATACAACCCGGAATGAGAACCCGTATGAGACTCTGATAGCAGCCGGATAGAAGTTTTTGTTATTACTCCGATATATTGCCGGTTACGACTTGATAAGGGCCAAATAACTATATTTTTTGGTTCTGATTACATGTCGGTTAGGAACGTATAGAATCAAATGCATCATCCATATAAAACACGGATACAGGCCGGATACAACCCGGAATGAAAACCCGTATGACACTCTGATAGCATCTGGATAGAAGTTTTTGTTATTACTCCGATATATTGCCGGTTACAACCTGATAGGGTCGAAATAAATATATTTGTTGGTTCTGATTACATGGCGGTTAGGACCAGATAGAATAAAACACACTACCCATTTCAAACACGGATAGAGGCTGGGTACAACCCGGAATGAAAATCCGTATGACACTCTGATAGCATCTGGATAGAAGTTTTTTTTATAACCCCGATGTATTGCCGGTTGCAACCTGATAGGGTCGGAATAACTATATTTTTTGGTTCCAACTACATGCCGGTTAGGACCGGATAGAATAAAACACACTACCCATTTGAAAGACGGATACAGGCCGGATACAATCCAGAATACAAATCCGTATGAGACTCTGATAGCAACCGGATAGAAATTTTTGTTATTACCCTGATATATTGCTGGTTACGACCTGATAGAGCCGGATAAATATATTTTTTGGTTCCGGCTACATGTCGGTTAGGACTGGATAGAAAAAAACATATCACCTGTGTGAAACACGGATAGAGACTGGATACAACCCGGAATGAGAACCCGTATGAGACTCTGATACCAGCCGGATAGAAGTTTTTGTTATTACTCCGATATATTGCCGGTTACGACTTGATAGGGGCCGAATAACTATATTTTTTGGTTCTGATTACATGTCGGTTAGGACCGTATAGAATCAAATGCATCATCCATATAAAACACGGTTACAGGCCGGATACAACCCGGAATACAAATCCGTATGAGACTCTGATAGCAGCCGGATAGAAGTTTTTGTTATTACCCCGATATATTTCCGGTAACGATCCGATAGGTCCGGATAAATATATTTTTTGGTTCCGGCTACATGTCGGTTAGGACTGGATAGAAAAAAAACATATCACCTGTATGAAACACGGATAGATGCCGGATTCAATCCGGAATCAAAACCCATATAGAGTTTCGGTAGACACCGATAGGTACCGAAATATGTCTACGTTTTATCCGTCACCTACCCGGAATATATATATATATATATATATGTGTAACATCAAGAAGAAAAGATAAAAACCCCAGGACTTTACAAATATTTCCAATATCCGCGTGCCTATTAGAAACTATCTAAAAGAGACTATCTAATAACCAGTAATAATTTGAAATAACTAACTTGACAAGATTTAAAATATGGACTCTTTGAATCGCTGCTATATGGTGGAGTTGGATTAAATAAAGGGCTCTCTATGGTGGCTCGACTACCATAGTTAACTCGCTTTGACATATCAACATAAGCAAACGTCCCTGAAACATAATTCAACATTAAACAAGAAATCAAATACCTATTATAGATTTTACACATTGTTCTGTTAATTTAAATCAGTTATTTTTTTCACTAATTCCAGTCTGTAGCTTACTTCTATCTAAACAAACACTTGTTGTTAGTCATATTAACTGACACATCAGTCGAAAAGAATTGATTGTGTAGCTGGAAGTCAGCCACAGATTGAGATTAGTAAGAAAAAAAACTCAATACGCATGCATGCGTTCAGATCAGCACTTCGATGCGTCCATGAAGGTACGGACGCATCGAATTCGTGCGAATGATGGCTTGATGCTACTCATTCGATCCGCATGTGTGCGATTGATAGCTTTGCACAACTCTTTTAGTTAGTATTTAGCTCTCTATTACAAACTGGTAGCTAATTACCAGTTGCGTTTTGATAAGTATGGTCAAAATCTGGTCCTGTCCTATCCGTTGGTGTAGGTCCTTGATGAAGGGTCCAATTTAAGAGTCTACCGGGGACGTTTTTCCATCCACACCAACCGTTTTCAAAATTACATCTTGCAGTTACAGGAACTTTATCTTCAAGTGGAAAAAATGATTAAAACTTTATATTAAAAACATATTTTCAATTAGGATGATTGAGTTTGAAATTTTTATGTGGAAAAAGAGACACTCTCAACTGTGCCAGGATTCGATCCCAGGTCTTTCGATTGCCCGTCGACTGCTCTAACTAACTGAGCAATAGAAAGACCCGGGCTCGAATCCTGGCACAGTCGAAAGCGTTTTTTTTCCACAGAAAGATATATTTTTTTAAATTAAAACATACAATGAATAAAATATAGTGATAAATGAAATTTAGATAAAAAAATACTTTTAATTTTACTGAAAAAAGTTACCGCATTCTTGTAATTCGTCTTCTCCATTAGGGCAGTCTTCAGTTAAATCACAAACTCGTGTCTTGTTTAAGCAAAATCCATTATTGCATCGAAACATATCAGGAGTACATGGTGTACCAACTAAATCTGTAAAAAAATAAGCAATAATTTTTGGGGCTGTCAAAAAATTATGTACACGTCACGCATTGTAACATTTTTTTCTCATAGTATGCGTAAAGTACGTCTTTTTTTAAAAATATTTCCTACGAATAATTTTCTTCTCACACCTTGCAGATATTTTTAGTAAAATAAGTATTTTCACTAACAAACATTATTTTGAAAACATTTTCTGTGAAAAAAAGAACGCTTCCACTCCGCTGAGTATCGAGCCCAGGACCTTTCAACTGCCGGTCGAATGCTGTATCATCTGAGCTATGGAGGTTCCACACAACGTTTCTTACAGAATATATTTACGCTATTTTGTCTATGGATATTTACATAGATTTTTTATTATGTAAGTATATGTGAAAATGACAAAAATTGTCAAGTACCAATGTACAATATTGTTTGTATTTTTAAGTATTATTTATACCTGGAAAACAATCTACTAATCGAATGTTGTCAATGGCAAGACTTGAATTTAAAGCGGGCATTGTCACTTCCAAAATCAACTTGAAAGGTTGACTCATGGCCCCCAAGTTGAACCGCATCGGTTCCCAGCTACAAAATAAATAATACATTTTAGTATTTATTTATAACTAAGACATGTTTTAACTTTTAATCAAAATATTGTTGTAAGGTTTCTTCAAGTGTTATGATTTTTCAAGTATCAATCCATAGCTAATTTGAAAATAACAAGTTGATTTAAAAGTTTTTTCACATAAAAATAAAAATACAGTAGAGACCCGTTTATCGGGACGCGGTGGAGGCACTCACCTAACGGGGCTCGTTTGAGGGGAAGCGTTTGATTGATCCGTCGATTCAACCGCGGTCACCGCTGTGTCATTGCAATTGGTTGACGCGTCGCGTGGCTTTTGAATAGTGGGGGTAAGGGGAACGATCGAGCGTCTCGATAGACGAGTCTCTAATGTTCCGATAAACGAGTCCCGACTGTACTTTGTTTAGAATATGGTATCCATATTTAATATTTCCTTATTTATTTCAAAGGAGAACATAAGGGAAATAACTGAAAGTCAGAGCTTTTCAATATTTTATTGAGAATTTTTGTATTGATCCTGAAATAATTAAGATAATAATAATGCTAAGAAATACGCATCGTACGAAAAAAATGTCTGCAATGAAAGCTTTTAATTTTACAGAGAGAAAAGCAACTCCGTTAAAATTTACTTTACAATCGGGAGCTAGAATTTCAAAGCAAACCTCTATTTTTTATTGCTTATTCGGATTCAAATATTACTCAATAAAATCTTCGAATCAAAATTCGAATATGAATAAGTACCCTGGCCAAAGTTTCGGATTGGAATCTTATTCCGAGCGAATCAGTGCTATTCCGAGCCATTCAGAAATCTGTTTCCGAATCATTCTGAATCTTTCCGAATATATCCGAGAAACGTTTCGAATATGGTTCGATCCGACTTAATTCAATTCATTCTGATGCTATCCGAGATTTTAATCCGAATCCGCGTGAATCCGTAACAATCTGAGTTCTGATTGATCCAAACCGTATTTTCAATCCGAACCATTCTGAACCATTTCGAACTCGGATTCATTCGGATTGAAAATTAGGTTTTGATCAATCCGAACTTGGATGGTTTTGGATTTATTCGGATTGAAAACTTGGTTCACATTCATTCAGATTGATGCCTGGGATTGAAGCGAAATGATTCGGGTAAAACCAGATTGATTTCATGATGGCTCGGTAAAACTCTGATTTGCACGGAATGGATTCCAATCCGAAGCTTCCACCAAAGATAAAAAGATATTTAACAACATGATCCTTTTTTTGCTTTCATTGAATAATTTTATGAATTTTTTTTATAAATAACTCACTCTGCAAAGTTGTTTCCAGGACGTTCATCTGCAACCAAACTGGTTTGATTGTTCCATTCTATAACAAGACGAATAAGTCCATTTTCCATTTGGACTTGATGGCAGACTAAATCCAAACGGCATCTCGGGCCTGTTTTTGGTATCATTATGGACCACAGCTGCCCTTCTTTTCTCTCATTCAGCCACAGAAAACGACCTGAAATTAAAATTCATATCATTTACTTATTTCAATTTGATAATTTATTCAAAATTTTAGGAGTATTTAAATGAAAAAATACTCCATAACTCTGTTCCCTAAATGTCTGTATCCCCAAATCTTGCACAGTCCTATGAACTTTCCCTGATAACAATCGTGCGAGGCACGTTACCCGCACAGCATGCGAGGAACACGGTGCGTGCACAGTGCGGTACATATGCGTCGCATTTTGTGGCAGGCACGTACGTGGGAGGCATATGTCTTGCACTTTATAATAGGCATCTGTTTATATATATATTAAATATTATTGACATAACACCTTTTTTTGATAAAAAAATGTTAATTTGTGTTAATAATTTAAATAATATTGTATTTATTTTATTTATTTAATATTAATAATAATTAAATAATTAATGTTAATAATTTCCTGCAGAAAAAAGGAAATGTGAAAAATTTCTGGAATATAAATTTGGATTTTGTAAGTATATTTTTAGTTTACCAATATCGACAGACTTATTTAAATATCGAATGTTCACAAGTTAGACATTTTATAATTAAAGTTTAAGTTACTTTTACTATTTTTTAAATGTTTTTCATTTTATTTCATCTCATTATAATATTCCCGCGTGATCACATGGTTGGAATAAACTTCAACATGGCGTTTCTTTCTGTTGGTTAGGCTAGGTCGTTCATAATCAGTTTTTTTCACGTCATTTTCATGATCATAGTTTTAGTGCATTCAGTGGATTCAGTGTGCGTAAGGTAATTAATATTTATTCTTAAAGTTTGTTAGTCTGACACGTGGTTTTTCTTATTTTAAAAGTACAAGCCACAATGTAAAGTTGACCACGCGTTGACCGGCATCACTAAATAACTCTAATAATATAAGAAAATGTACTATTTGTTCAGTACTAAAAATATTTTGCTGTTCATTGTGATTCAACTATAAGTTGAATACTTATTATATTTCAAATGTATAACTGTACTAATATAGGAAACTACTTATTTATCGGCACTAAAAAAATGTTCGCGTTCGTCATTATTTAAGTATATTGAACGCTTTATACATTGTTTATTGAGATTTATTGGATATATAATAAACATTTATCCATTGCCTGTATGTATAATATCGGTTTTCAACTTTAAATATAATGTTTTCAAGTACATCATGTATTTTTATTTCTTATTATGATTAATATTTTGGAAATAATTTTAAATTATACGAGACGCATAAAGCTCGCTTTTCACCGTCACGAATGCGAACTTCACTACGTGCCGGCGATATGCGTCGCATAGGATGACGCATCTGCTTGGCGTGGTGAACGCACGCGTAGTGCATAATCCGCACCCGTGCGAATGGTAACGCTCGCACTGTACGCGCACTTTGCTATCTGGGTTCTTGAACTTTTTTTTCGTACATTGATGAAAATCGGTATACAAAAAGAAATTCAGCAATTTTATTAAATCAAGGCTTAAAATGTTCAAAAATTGTATTGAAATATTGAAAATTCCGACGTCATAAATTATGTCATAAACCACCTCGTAAGCTAGTTGTAAACTACGTCGTATACTAGTTCGCAAACCACGTCGTAAGATACGTCGTAAACTACGTCGGAAATTGGGATAGTAAACTGCGTAGTATACGAGTTGGTTCACTACGTAGTTTACGGTGTTGTTTTCTACATGGTTAACTAGATGGTTTACTATGCTGTTTACGGTGTAGTTTACAGCGTAGCTTACGTGGTAGTTTACCACGAATTATTTGTTCCGATAATCAAAAACCGTCTTCAATTTCAGCTTATGGACAAATACATAACTATTTTAAAATATTATCTTGTTTAATTGCAAGCGAATCCCAGTATCCCTAAAAGAATCTCTTCAACTATAAATTGTTAGTGTTTTTAAATCTAGTTTGTTTAATCACTATGCATAGATTGTACTAATTAAGGAATAATTTTTTTAATAAAAAATTAAGCTGCGTAGTAAACCACGTCATAAGCTACGTCGTAAACCACGACGTAGCTTACGGCGTAGTTTACTACGTAACTTACGGCGTGGCGCTACGTAGTTTACGTCGTAGTTTACGACGTGGTTTACGACGTCGGAATTTTCAATAGGGTAGCCTCTAAAAAATAGACTACATTCATTACTGTTGAAAAGAACTTTTTACTCTAACTCGTCACCATTAATCAAAAATTTAATAAAAAATTATAATTTTTGTACATCTCTTGAGGATTTACGACTTCTGCAAACCATCAATCCAACATGCAGTATAGCAATAGTGAATCCTCCGCACCCCACTCAGGCCACTGCTTCGATAATGCAACGTAATTAAATTTTTATTAGCCAATGAAGGTTTCTTAATAGAAATTATTTGATGAGTTTTAAAATAAACAAATTATTGATAGTGTGTAATTAATAAAAGAATTATTGCAAAGAAGTTTAACCATTATAATTCTAGCAATTACTCAAACGAACAAAATAAGCTATAGTTTATTAAGATTGAATAAAAATTAAAATCAATTATAGAGAGACTAAAAAATAACTGAATTGTCAGATTAATGAATAATTTTGAGCCAAACTAATCTTTTTTAAAGAACTGTATTGTTGCTGTCTCCAGAATACACAGGGTGCGCCATCTAGACCTTCGGTATTTCAAAATTGAATAACTTTGTTGTTTTTTAACCGATTTTGACAAATGAGCACGATTCTGAAACGTCATTCAGTACCATTTTAACCATGAGTCAATACACACCGAAAGAACGCGCTGAAATCGTAGCGTTTTACATTGAAAACAATCGTTCAATTGTGAAAACTGTGCGTGCTTATCGTAAAAAATATGTTGGCGCACTTTGTGTGTCCGCAAATGCGTGAAAAAGGTCTGACGAACTTCTATTTCCAACAAGATGGCGCACCTTGCCACACCGCAGGCGCTACGATGCAGTTCTTACAGCGCAAGTTCCCGGGACACGTTGTGTCGAAAAATGGCGATTTGGAGTGGCCTCCTCGTTCTCCGGATTTATAACTGTACCTGACTTTTTTCTTTGGGGTTATTTAAAAAGCAAAGTGTATTCCAGCAAGCCAAAGACAATTGACGAACTTAAATGTAACATACGAGCCGAAATAGCTGCTATAACGCCCGAAATGCTGGCCAATGTTATGCAGAATGCGCGAAAAAGAGCTGCTTTTTGTGTATCGAATGGAGGTGGTCATTTAATCGACGTTGTGTTCTAAAACTGATTTGAAATAAATGGTAAAGTATATCCTAAACAAATCTTGCTCATTTGCCAAAATCGGCTGAAAAGTGTCATAGTTATTCAATGTTGAAATACCGAAGGTCTGAATGGCGCACCCTGTATCTAAATTTTTATTCTAAACTGCTTGAAATTCCAAATAGAATGCGGATATATTTTAGCACCTATCAGTGTATGTCTAGAACTCTGTACGTGATTTTGTTCCGGGTTGTATCCGATGTTTAGTTGTGTTTAATTCAAGTAATGTGTTTTATTTTATTTGGTTCTAACCAGCACGTAGTCGGGACCAAGAAATATGTCTATTCAGCCCCTATCAGGTCCTAACCGAGAATATATCAGGGCAATAACAAAAATTGTCTATCCAGCTTCTATCAGTGTTTTATACGGATGATGTGTTGTACTCTATCCGGTCCTAATCGGCACGAATTCGGGACCAATAAATATGGCCATTCTGTCCCTATCAGGTCCTGACCAGGAATATATCAGGGAAATAAGAGAAAGTACTATCCAGATTCTATCGGAGTCTTCGACGCGTCTCTATTTCGGGCTGTATCTGGCCTCTATCCGTGTTTCATATGGGACATTCTTTTGCAAATCGTAGACCCATTTTGAGTTCAGAATTTAGATTTGCATACAAAATTTTTTATAGTTTCTTGTTAATAAATTAACCAACACGTATATCGGGATTTTAGACAAACAAATTTTTTTGAGAGATATATTAATTTAAACTTGATAAAATTGGATAAAATGCTAAATTCTCTTGTGCTTAAAATTCATTATTGCCGGTTGAAATAATCAAATCCATTTCGGGTCTGTTTCATTCGTTCATTCCATACGTCATTTTTCATTTCATACGTCAGCTTTTTAGATAAATATTTCCATAATTTTTATTTTGTTAATTAACTACAGATATAAGCAATTAAATTGTTTAATCAATTTTTGAATGTTTAAGGTAGTACTTATATATGTTTAGACTATTTTGACAGTATGTGGATGAAATTTTGGATATACAGTCAAGTTCTCACTTCTTCCGAGCGCTCCTCAGAACGTCACGTAACAGTGAAATGGTGGGGCGTGGAGGGGAGCGTGAAACTTGAAATACACGAAACGCTGGACTTGAGATAAACGAGACTTGACTGTACTTGGGTGGAAATTCATTAATCAACGGTAAAAATTTTACTCCCTTTTATTATGTAGATTTTGAAAAAAAAATGAAGACTGAAATATTTTTGGTTGTAGATTCCAATTACGCATCATGTTTTTAATGAAAAAATTATTTCGCACAACTCTAATTATTAGAATTAATATCGAATTTTTGCAAAATTTTTTCTCGTGTAGTTTTTTTTAGAAAAAATTCGATTATAATACAAAATTGTCAATTCCCTCTTAGAAACGTCATTTGACATTTAGGTACCCTAGCGAACTGACTGAGCGCTAGCTTTACGCTGTAGCGTAAAGCTAGAGTAAAGCTAGCGTAAAGTAGCATTATAACTCATGAATGAGGTAAAATAAATAATTAAAATGTTTTTATCCTTATTCTTCGTTAAAAATAACGTTAACTGGTAATTGAAATATGCAATAATTTTATTTATTAACGCTAAAAATTAAAAAAACATAATACCTGTCATTAAAGGCAGTGCAGTGGTTCATCACTTTCCATGTCAGAATTGACTTTTGTTAGAGTGAAATGAAAGTATAGTTGTGTCTCACTCCAACCAATGGACAACTTTAAAGGTGGAGAAGTTCCACAAAAGGTGAACCACTGCACTGCCTTCAATGACAGCGTAAAGCTAGCGTTCAGTCAGTTCGCTAGGGTTTGATAACGTCGCAAGCTATATCTTTTCCATCGACATACAGAATCATACTTTTGGAAAACTTTTGTTGTGGGTTTTAGTATTTTTTGGTTAAGTTAGATGCAGTTCATAAACACACAAACATTTTGGAATACGCGATAGGTCACAATGGGTATACAGCATAAATAGCTCAAAGCTGTCTGCTATATAAGCCGACAATGCCCGACGTTGCCAGATTTAAATATCACTAAACATCATCTGAGCGCTGTGCCGTTATTTGCGCAAAAAACAGGCCTGTAGATAACTTCAATTACTTTCCAAGTGTAAGTAATCAACATTTTTACCATTTTTCAGCTTACCATTTTTGACAGCACTCGCATCAGTCTTTGGCCCAAATTCGCTGGGCGCCGGGGATGTGATCAGTCTAAATCCTGTAGTTTCATTCCAGTACCAGTCACAAGGTCCTTCGAAATCACAGTTTCCCAAAAATATAAGAGATGGTGTTTTATTTAAGAAGACCCTCTTTAAATCTTCGATACCTCGAGGCACTCTCAAACTCCATTGTTTCTGATCGCAGTAAACACTGATGATGCAACATAAACTCAAAACTACCCTCGACAAAAAACTACTGCATCTGCGACCCTGGCGGTAGCGTGAACTGAAAATTGTGATGACATTCGACCCGACTTTAATCATCACTCCTTTTAATCTATTTAATTAGAACAGGACAACATTATTAGGATCCGCAAGCCAACTAAGCAAATGTCCTTCTAAATTCAACGGGTGGCATTATCGCGACCACATTTCCATTTAATTTCTGTGCCCTTTCAATCATCGATGCTGTGGTTCGATCCTAAATTTTCCAATAATTATCTTTGCCTCTAAACTGATTTACCATCGTATATCGACAACGTAGTCAGCTATTGCGTGAAAACCCTCGCTGTCCTTATTTTGACCTTGTTTTTCTTCATGGATACCTGAAATAAATAATTCTTTCTCAGTTAAAATAGCATTTTCATGATGCAAGTTTTAGATGGAAAAATGTGGAAAAATGGAATCGTATGTATCTAAATCCGATTTAACCCGAAGTCAGAAATGGAATTTCAAACCGAATCATTCCGATCAATTCAGAAGACAATTTTTTTTACATTCTCATCATGGATGAGAAGGTATTGGTTTTATGTGAAAAATGACTTTTGAAATTTTCACCAAATCTTTACGTTTTGAGACCCCCTGAGTCAGAAAAAACGTTTTTTATGAAAGTGTCTGTCTGTCTGTCTGTCTGTAGGTCGTGTGCGGCATAACTCTCGATAGAATTATCAGATTGAATTGAGATTTGGCACACTTTATCAGAGCCGAAAAAGTAAGGACAACTTCGTTAACCAGCCACATCCAATCAAAATTGAGGGATTGAGCACTACTTTTGTGTTTCTGAAAATAATTTTTTGAAAAAATCAAAAATTTCAATACTGGTTTTAGATAGTGCTCATAAATCTCTACAAATTATCCTGATAACATTTTTTGATTAAATCAAAATTAGAAATGTTACAGCATATTCAAATTCGAAAAAAGTCAATATCAAAATTCCATTTTCCAGTTAAATTATACGAGATACGAAAAAACGTTATGATACAATATTATTGAATACATAAAGACCTACTAATTTGAATTGTAACATTTTTTCATAAGATGCATATTTTTCTTTTTAATTAAAAAAAAAACTATTGAAAATCCAAAATTCAATTTTTTAACAATAATATGTAAAATACGAAAACACGTAAGAATACAAAGTTGTTCGTTTCAAAAAGATCTACAAATTTTGTCTGACGCAGTTTCTGGTAAAACATATATTTTTCGTTTTAATTCCAAAAAATACGTTTAAAATTCAAAAATTCCATTTTTTAGACAGAAAATCGAGCGCGAGCGTCATGATGAGAATGTATTACTTAAGGCTGATAGAGCCTTAAGTAAATTGAATTTCCTGTTTAACTTAAATTCAAAAAGAAATAGAGTGACTTTGAGAAAATGTGTAACTCACATCATCTGTAATATAATTATAAAATTAGTTTGAGCTTCAGTATCAAATTATAAGAAATAAACTTAAATGTATGCGGAGAGCATAAGACCGAGCGCGAAGCGCGACGTTCAAAAATTCCGGAGCGCGCAGCGCGACGATCGAATCGCGCGCCTCAGGCGCGCTTAAACTTGCGAGCTGTGCGCGAAGCGCGCGATGAGAATGTGCCCGCGAAGCGGGCAGATTTTTTAAATTAAAAATATCTCAAAAACGCCGAAAGATAAGTAAAAACTCAAAAAATTTAGAGGGTTTCCTAAAAGGGGAAAGAAGAAGGTCCTCTTGACTCCTTGAATAATTTTGTCGAAACAATTTCCGATACTCTAAAATTTTTTCAAAAATTAAAAATATCTTGAATTGGATAAAACGAATTGCAATGGGTTGAAAATTTGTTTCGGGTGAGATTCGCATTGATTCCGTTCGAACTCTTGCAGAATACTAGATTAAAAAGGATTTAAAAATTGATTTTTAAATTCGGTTTGAAATTCGTATGATGTCACGGATTAAGTCGGTATAACAATTTGGTTTCGGTGGATTTCGAACTTATTCGGGTTGAACTTCAGGGTTTGAAAAATTTGTTCGGGTTAATCCGATTGATTAGGTTTGAACTCTTGCAGAATGCGAGATTAAGATGGATTGAAAATTTGATTTCGACATATCGGATTCATTCAGTCTGAAATTCTTATGATGCCACGGATTAAGTCCGTTTGAAAATTTGGTTGGGGTCGGTTTCGAACTGATTCAGTTTCAACTACCCCGGAATTCACGGATTAAGGAGGTTTGAAAAATTTGTTCGGATTGATCGGATTGATTAGGTTTGAACTCTTGCAGAATGCGAGGTTAAGATGGATTGAAAATTTGATTTCGACATTTTGGATTCATTCGGTCTGAATCTCTTATGATGCCACGGATTAAGTCGGTATAAAAATTTGGTTTCGGTGGGTTTCGAACTGATTCGGGTTGAACTTCTTCGGAATTCACGGATTAAGGAGGTTTGAAAAATTGGTTCGGGTTGATCGGATTGATTAGGTTTGAACTCTTGCAGAATGCGAGATTAAGATGGATTGAAAATTTGATTTCGACATTTCGGATTCATTCGGTCTGAAACTCTTATGATGTCACGGATTGAGTCGGTTTGAAAAGTCGTTTCGGATGGAGTTCTGATTCATTCGGTTTGAACTTCCCCAGAATTAACGGATTAAGACTGTTTAAAAAATTAGTTCTGATCGATTCGGTTTGAACTCTTGCAGAATGCGAGATTAAGATAGATTAAAAATTTGATTTGGACATTTCGGAATCATTCGGTCCGATATTCTTATGATGTTACGGATTGAGTCGGTTTGGAAAGTCGTTTTGGATGGAGATATGATTCATTCGGTTTGAACTTTCCCAGAATTGACGGATTAAGACGGTTTGAAAAGTTAGTTCTGATTGATTCAGTTTGAAATTTTGCAGAACGCGATTAAGATAAATTGAAAATTTGATTTGAACATTTTGGATTCATTCGGTCTGAAATTTTTATGATGTCACGGATTGAGTCGGTTGAAAAAGTCGTTTTGGATATATTCGAGAATTTTTCTCAGCGTGAATAAATTTTTTTTCTAAAAACCGTTGACGGCATTTGAAACTACTGCTTTTACCCTTCAAAACCCCATTTTTACTTTTTGTGATATCTTTATTTTTTACGAAGATATCGTCAATGAAGTTTACTACTTTATGATCCTGCGATTTGAAGTATTGTACTAAAAGTGAGCACTTTTGGAAATTGAAATATCCCACTTGAAAATGATTTAATTTGATTTGAATAGTGAAAATACAATCTTGGAATTAATCTCAGTCGGACTCAACCCCCAAAACCACCCCTAATTAGGGGTTGAAAAATTAAAATATTTTTATCTCCGCTTCTTATGAAATTTTCCACCTGTATTTCGGATATATATACCTGCAGGTCACAAAGTGTGTCTATAAAAATTACCAAATCATTTCGACCCCCGGAACACCCCGTAACTGAGGGTTGACAATTTTAAATATTAACATCTCGCTTTTTGTTTTCAAAATTATGCATCTGCTCCGGAGGTCGAAATGATTTGATAATTTTTATAGACACTCTTTGTGATCCTTTGATTCTCATAACGAGCCGAGATGTAAATGTTTTAATTTATCAACCCTTAACTTGGAAGCTATTAAAATAGATTGATTAACCTTTGATTTAGGGGTGTTTCGGGGGTTGAAACGAGTCGGTGATTTTTTACAAGTATTTCAAGTCCTACGGATTGACATATCTCAAAAGCAGTTGGAGAATTCCATAAGAAATGCAGATATAAATTTTCCAATTTTGCAACCCCTCTTTTAGGAGTGTTTGGGGTGCTAATAAGGATCAGGAACCATTATATATACTTTTTGAGACCCACAGAATGACACTTTCTAAATGTAGTTGTATAATTTCAGGAAAAGCCGAGATATTAATATTTCACATTTTCAAAAGTGTTAAATTTTTTTCTGTGACACCTTTTTATTAATTTAATCGACACGCATATCGGGAGTTTCGAAAAAAAATTTTTTTTGAGAGATATGTTAATTTAAACTTGATAAAATTGGACAAAAAGCTAAATTCTCTTTTGCTTAAAATTCATTATCTCCGGTTGAAATAATCAAATCCATTTCGGGTCTGTTTCATTTTTTAGCTTATTACGTCAGCTTTTTAGATAAATATTTTCATAATTTTTATATTGTTAATTAACTACAGATATAAGCAATTTAAGTGTTTAAACAATTTTTGCATGTTTGCCCCCTCAGTAGAAAAATTTGGAAAAAATACTATCATATGCGCTATGTCTGAATATAACTAGCGCATATTTAATAAAAGTGGAGACTCAATTAGATCGGAAGATATTAAATATTTTTGAGCGCGCGACGTGTTTAATCATTTCCGAGTCGAGCTGCAACTAGCCTTCCTCGAGACATAATGTGCTTTTGGTCGAATCGGACATGATTAAAGACGTCACGCGCTCAAAAATATTTAATATCTTCCGATCTAATTGAATTTCCACTTTTATTAAATATGCGCTAGTTATATTGGGACATAGCGCATATGATAGTATTTTTTCCAAATTTTTCTACTAAGGTGGCAAACATGCAAAAATTGTATAAACTATTAAATTGCTTATATCTGTAGTTAATTAACAAAATAAAAATTATGAAAATATTTATCTAAAAACCTAACATAATAAGCTAAAAAATGAAACAGACCCGAAATGGATTTGATTATTTCAACCGGAGATAATGAATTTTAAGCAAAAGAGAATTTAGCTTTTTGTCCAATTTTATCAAGTTTAAATTAACATATCTCTCAAAAAAAATTTTTTTTCGAAACTCCCGATATACGTGTTGGCTAATTTATTAAAAAGAAGCTATCAAAAAATGTGTATGCAAATCTAAATTCTGAACTCAAAATGGGTGTACGATTTGCAAAAGAATGTCCCATATCCAGAATACAGGTGGAAAATTTCATAAGAAGCGGAGATAAAAATATTTCAATTTTTCAACCCCTAATTAGGGGTGGTTTTGGGGGTTGAGTCCGACTGAGATTAATTCCAAGATTGTATTTTCACTATTTAAATCAAATTAAATCATTTTCAAGTGGGATATTTCAATTTCCAAAAGTGCTCATTTTTAGCACTTGAAATCTCAGGTTCAAAATTGAACGATATCATCGTCAAAAATAAAGATATCACAAAAAGTAAAAATGGAGTTTTAAAGGATAAAAGCAGTAGTTTCAAATGCTGTCATCGGTTTTTAGAAAAAAAATTTATTGACGCTGAGAAAAATTCTCGAATATAGCGAAAAACCTTGTTTTTTGCACTTTTAGGTTAGGATTTCTCGGAAACCTAGGATGATGGAACTATTCTGAGGCCAGATTTGGATTCAGCGCATCAAAAATCTTCGGATAGGTATGGTCGTCTTTCTAGGTTTTTCCGTTTTTGAAATTCTGTCGACCTGTGTTATTTACAGGCCAACTTCAAAAATTCTTTATCAAATTGTAGCCCTGGTAAAAGTTTCGGATCTGAGACTTGAATTTGCGATCGCAATGATCCGGATTGATGCTATGGGTTTGAAAGAAATAAATTGGATTGATTTTTAACCGATTTGCATGAAACAAGATTCAAAATTTGCTCGGATTGGTTCGTATTGATTCGAAATAGTTCGGAAACAGATTAGACGTGTGTATTCTGTCGGATCGAATGTCGCAAATTCGATTCGATTCGCCTTATTTGTTGGATCGGATTTTTTCGATTCGATCGGCCGCATAGTCGAATGTCAAATATTCGACATTCGAAGCACCCTTCTTCGGATGTCAGATTTTCGACATTCGATCAGCCGTTCGCCGAATGTCGAATATTCGACATCCGAAGCGCCCTTCTTCGGATGTCGGATTTTCGACATTCGATCGGCCGTCCGTCGAATGTCGAATATTGGACATCCGAAGCGCCTCAATTCGGATATTGAACATTCGATGAGCGCACGATGTAGTTTGCAACTTTTAACCAGACATCAGACAATATACATACAATTTAGATTGTTTTCATTTAAATGTACAAAATTTAATTTCTATAATTTAGTGTACAATTTCATTGTGCTTAAAAAATTATTAATAAAATTATGTTCAGCAGGGTTTTCTCTTTTATGGTACAGAGTTTTATTGTGAAAAGTTTATTCAAATTTCCAAAATTAAAATTATTATGTCTTGTTTCAGTTGTAGAGTTTTATGGTATAGGATAAATTTGAGTGATTTGGTTAAAAATATTAAAATTGTTAAATATATATAACTATGTACAGTCCCTGTGCGTATAATTATTTGTCTCGAGTTTTCAGGCGTATAGAATTTGATTTTGTAGTTTTTTTATTAAGTACAAATCACGTTGCCTGATTCTTCAAACAATTTTAATACACATTCATTTAAATGATATGAATAAATCGCATATGAAAAAAACGAATTCTTTCAACTCACGATTGCGATATGATAAACTATTAATAATAACTTTAAAAATTTATTTAAAAATTATTTTAAATTTAATATTACATTTACATTTAATAAAATGAATAATTATATATTTTTAAAAAATTAGTTAAAATTATGTAACATTAATGTGTCAAATTGAAATAATTAATATTTTTTTATTCTTTAAATATGACGACATAAAATTAAAATACAACTATTCAATATATATTGTGTAATGTCTGATTAAAAATTGCAAACTAGCTACTGCGCCGGTCGAATGTTAAAAATCCGTCATTCGATCAGACGTGCTTCGGATGTCGATTATTCGACATTCGACGGACGGCCGATCGAATGTCGAAAATCCGACATCCGAAGAAGAGCGCTTCGGATGTCGAATATTTGACATTCGACGGAGGCCAATATCGGATCGAATCTTTTTGCACACCTCTAAAACAGATATTGGAATTCATTTTAAATTCAATCCCGATAACTTATTTTTCTTATTGAATTGTATAAAAAAAAAATACATTATACATGTCTACAAGAATTTATTTATTTCCTGAGGGTTGTTGATTCTCTTACAGAATGACAACAGGTTTCATATTCTGGATAGGCTTTGATATATTTTGAAATATCTAATGGATGAGCGACGAGTCGATAACTGTGAAGCCAGTTAGGAAGAAGCTGTGATTAACGGAAATAGTATAACTGTTTCTCCGATATTTCTTAATTTCCGGTCCGTTAGACACGACAGTGAGAATCATTAAATGAGGTGGATGTGAAATAAGCTTGAATCGATTTTGATTATTGCAAGTGTTGCTATGTAGCAGATAATTGTATTAGATACATTTTAAGTAAAGATTTCAAATTTAAAGACCAGATTAAAAATAGGACACAAGTTGACATGTAAATTGAAATTAGGGGGATTGAAACGAATAAGAACAAAAGGTTTGTAAAATTATTAAGAGTTTTTCAAATCATGACCAATTAAGTTTACTTTGTGATAATTGATTTTTTAAAGAATTGCATGTTTCGGATGCAGATTCAAATTAAACCAAATTGACTTTATTTTTAAGTCAAATAAATTCAGAAGCAAAAATATTTTAAAAACAGTACCAATAATATTTGTAAAGGAAACTTTTGATCGGAATTCTCCAAAAACAAGAATGAGATCAGGAAAAGTGAAAAATTAAATGCATGGCTGTAAATTCGGGAAAATTTTTTATTCTCGTAAGTCTACTTAGACTGGTAATAATTATTAATATGACGCTTTCATAGCTCTATTAAAAAAGAAGAAAAACGAACCTAATCACTGAAGATTTAATTATATTAATAAGCTCTGAAAAGATATTCTCAGACAATTTTAAATTAAAAAATTTGAAAAGTCATTTTTCACATAAAACTAATACCTTCTCATTTATGATGAGAATATAAAAACCAATAATGAATAATATTCGGAATTTGCTGATTCCTTTGAAATTTATGACAACAGAGACGTCGATTTTTCATAATTTGAGTTGATTTTAAATTCTACAATCATCCCCTAAAATTATTTTTGTATATTTATTCTTTTACTATTGAATTTTATAAATTAATGTTGATTTATAATTTCCCTAGATATTAAAATTTTTTTTTTCATATAATGTGAAGGACAATACTGAATAGTTGATTGTTTTCGTTTTCATGAAAGCGGATTGCTAATTCTTATCTGCTGTTTGCAGTTAATTATCCTTCTATTCTTGAAGTTGTTTTGTCTCCTTGAAGCAATCTTAAGTTTCTTTCTACAAAAATAAAATAATATAATTTACAAGTTCTGCTTCCCTATTATAATCTATTTTTATTTTTTAATGATTTTTAACTAAAAATATCTACACCAGATTTCAATTTTTTCAAGTGATGGAAAATTACTTTCAGAATATAATATTTTGTTGTCATACGGACGACCAGGTCCAACCAAATATTTTAGTTAGTTTTATTAAATTTAAATTATTGTTAAAAATGTAGTCACTTCAATAAAATACTTTGTTTATTAAAAAATCCCATTCCATATTTAATTTACAATTAAAGATATTATAGGATTTTTAATTACGATTTTTATATTAATAATAGTATGTTTTTTATTTCCTTACATTTTATTACATTTTCATGATGGTTTAATATTTTCTCAACAAAGAATTTCAATTTCCGTATTTTGCACTTGTTAGAAAAATCAAATATCCCAGAATTTACATTAATTTCTATAATTAACTTGCTTAAAAAATCAAAAGTGATCTAAAAAATTAAGAAATTTTGAGTTTTTAAATCTCCCAAAAATAATGGAAATTCGATGCTTAATGTTGTTTACAAAATCAAGTAAAAGTTCAAAAGTATTTTTAAAATTAAGCCAACTATCAACATATGTCTCCAATTACTAATTAAGCGTCAATACAAGTTCAGAATATGAATCTTATTTTAATTATTAAAATTAATCTATCATAAAAATTGCGACATTCATATTGATATTGACTTTTAAATTACATATATCAAAAATTTTCACAATAATATAGATATTATTTCCCTTCTTCCATTCAATGCCAATTATTCCGCTTTTCATTGATTCTCTAACATAATGCGTCATATTTTAAAGGTCCATTATACTTTGTAAACAAAAGCAGGTGTAAAATCCTGTCAGCGAATATCAACAACTGCCTGATTAAAGACAATTGATTAAAAGTAATAATAAATATCTGATAATCCACCATAAAAATATTATTTTAAACAATTTTTCTCAGTCGATTCTTACTTTTCTTATTGATCAGAAAGTGACATATGTTTTAAAATAATTTATGCAAAAAGGGTGAATATTTTCACTTTCCGTTAAAAATCGATTGTCACGCGCCTTTACTATATACACGATTTCATCGTAGTCCCCCCCCCCTCCTTCCATTATACAACCATACACACATATTCTCAATCCATTCAAAGATTTCCTCTGACAATAAATTTGATCGTTAAGGCACGTTAAGGCTTAAAAAGTACACATACATACATATACATATGCTTTTCTTACCTAAAATCCAAGACATACGACGTGGAGAAAAGCAGAGCATGATGCTCAGATGAAAGTAACATTTGTCCCCTTCTTTTTCTCATAAAATCCTTCCCCTTCTCTCTTCAATATTTTCTAGCTCATAAATAACTTGTGGCACAAGACGCGCATTTTCTATCTTCTCTTTATCTTTACTAAATGAAACTCTTCAACGGGAATAATGTCTCTCCGCCCACAATAATGCGACGCGTTCACGTCCGCTCGAGAAACATGAGCAAAGACACAATTCAGAAAATTTGCAGCATCCCTTGTTTCTTACTTGCGGAAATAATCCCTTTGTAAAGGCGCGCAGTTTTGGAGTTTATTTATTTGTTAAAGAAAAAAAAAAATATTTTCGATGAAATGAAATTCCCGAAAATAGGAAATCTTGGCACTTTGGTATGTCACAGGTCCAGACGGAGAGTGCGCTTAAATTTTGCACTCGACAACGACACTTATTTGGAGCAGCTCCAAAAAAGCTCTGGCCTCTGGCTGAGTAGATTGTATTGGCGAGAGCGAAGGGCTCCACCCCTGGTGGAAGGCAAACCGAATGACACGCGACTGCGCCGCTCGCAGTTCTATCAGGCGCTTCGTTAAAACTCGCTGGGATGCTGTGTGGATTACTCTGTACCACTACTGACTATGAAAAACGAGCCTTGCGAATTTGGAGAAGGGGGGAGCTTGTGCGCAAACAGGGGGTTGGGAATAAACCATTCAGACTCGATTATCGGTTTTGTCAAGCTCCAAAAGTATGTACTTTTTTAGCTCTTTAATATCAATAGATGAAAAGTATGTATATTAATAAATCCCTTCCATTCAATGTTATTCATCTATAAATGTTCTCTCAATTGTTAATCACTCTATTGGAAATTTCTGCCGGAGTTTTCCGAAACACGTAACAGAAGCTTTATATAGTTACAATTTAGTAGAGTTACTCTCTGAACCTGAATCAGTGAACGGCCACTGATTCGCAGTGACTATTCATTGATGTCAGCAGCTATAAGTCTTGCACTGAGAATCAGTGAATTTTAGGTTCCATCGGAACGTTTAAGGAACGTTCCTAGAACTAAGAAAATGTCCGGGTTTTTTTAACGTTCCAAAGCATTGTTCTATGAATGTTCCTGTGGAACGTTCCAGGAAGGTTCAAAAGGAATATTGAGAGAACGTTCCGCAGCAATATTCAGAGAATATTCAAAGAGAACGTTCCTGGAACCTTCCATAGGAACGTTCAGAGAGCATTTGTATCGAACGTTCGTAGAACTTTTTGTGGGAACATTCAGGGAGCATTCGCAGAAAACGTTTTGGAACATTCCGCGGGAACATTTAGGGAACATTTTTTGAGAATGTTCCTGGAATTATTTTCTACAGCATTCAGGAAACTTTCTTTATAGATAATCCTGCAGCTTCAAACATACTAATGCAGGGAATGCTTTTTATAAATAATTTTTGGCATTAATTTATAGGTAAAATGAAAAGAATTAATTACAGATATTAATATTTGGTTTATATATTTTAAAATACTTTAAGTACAAAGAGTAAGATGCTATAACGTTTACTGAAACATGTTTTTAATAAAATATTTAAATAAATTACATCTTTTCATAAAGGTAACATTTGACAAAAATTTAAACAGCAAAAGTCTTGACAATTAATTAATAATTATATTATATATTTATCAATAATCATAGTTATAATAATTAATTAATTGTATTAATTTAAAAAAATATTTTATGAATAATTTATAAAAAGAGTTGATTTATTTTTACTTGAGTGAGGCTCAAAAGCTCTAATCACGACACTTACTCTCACAAGCTCTGAATAACTCTTGTAGTCACTATATAATAAAGTTCCAAGCTTCATGTCTCAGGATTGTAAGCGAGCGCGTGCGTGATTCGACGAAAGCGTATCGTCCTATATATAAGTTTTAGTTATTACGGTTATATTTGCGAAGTTGTATATTTAATTGTATTTGTGATAGAAAATATGATTGGCTGCGACTGAATGGTGTAAATGTATTTGTATGATGTTTATGTATGTATGTATCGGCTGACTAATGGCAGGTTCGAGGTAAGAATTTTTTTGTTATTTAAGAGAACCATGACAACGTTTTACTTAACTCCTTACAATTCATGAAATTTATATTACTTTAAATTTAAGAAATATTTCTTAAATTTCGAAACACGTTTATTCATATCAATAACATCTTTTTGGCACAAATTTCTAGCTTACCATAGGCAATATTATCGTTCTTTACATCTATTATTACTCAATAAACTTTACTACTTGTCGATTTTAAACAGTAAATCACATCTTTGGAGCAAATAATTGTTTAATCCTACCAAAAATTATCTCCTTATTTCAAAGAAATATTTCTTTCAATTAACAATACACTCATTACAAACAAGGAATCATATATTGGAATGGAAACCAAATTTACTTGAACCAATGCAAATTTTTTTGAATTAATCCATTATTTCTCTTCTTCATCCAATTAATATTTAATAGTACTAGAAAAACATTTTTCATAGCGCCTCCTTTGAAAATCCGATTTTCGGTACCTGTAGAGCGGGTTGAAACTACGATTTTCAACCCTAGGGTTGAAAGTCGCTGTTTCAACCCGCTCCACAGTTACAGCCAATCAAATTCTCAAAAAAGTTGCTATGAAATAGTATATTTCGTGTCTGGGAGCACAATGAGGGTTATTGCGTGACGAGCGACAATGCTCGCAGGAGATCGAAGCCGAGACGAAGCTGAGGCGCGATCAGTCCTGCGAGCATTCTCGCGAGTCTCGTAATTTCCCGAATTGTGTGCATTGGCACGTATTCTATTTTATGTGACTCCGGTGCGTATACGAGTTTTTATGCGTACACTTGAATCTAATCTAGTATTGTAGTTGTTTGCGGCGCTAGTCATTACACTTGATATGTCACGACTAGTCCCGGCCATTTTGATTTTATCGATCTTGTGTAGTAGTAATGGATTTTAGTAGACGCATGCGCAGTTCAAATGTACAAGGCTTTGCCAGTAAGATGCTAACGCTGTACGAAGAAGAAGAAGAATGAGAAGGATTGAGCTTCGTTTCATGGCTATGGGCGCATGCGCAGTTCAATTTTTACATTTCATTCCTTTGTAGCGCAATGTACTACATTGCGCTACTGTTAACTGTAGTGAAAAAACGAGTTTGCGCGCCGGTGGCACATAAAATAGTATACATTACTCGAAACAAAACACAGCGAAAGCATTTCGTGTGATTGCAGCCCTCGTTTCACTCGGGTAGCAAACTTCACACGCATGCATTCGCTCTGTTTTGCCCCTTGTAATGTAATATACTATTTTTGTCTTAAATATTCATTTTTTAAAGACAATAAAAATATTTCTTTGATTTACTAAAATATTTATTCGTCACCATCCAACTCAACCATTTATTTGAATCAAAGAAATATTCAATCCGAACCATTCCAAAATATGTTTCCGAACTATTTGGAATCATTCCAAGCAATTCGGGAAAACGTTTTGTATCTCGTTCAATGAAAACCAATCTAAAGTCAATCCAACTTAATCCGGTTCATTCCGTTTCAATCCGAAACACTAACTCGAATGAATCTGAATCAACTTTTTAATCTAGTTAAATCCAAATCGACCCGGGCTCAGATCGATCCAAACGTAATTTTCAATCTGAATGATTCCAATCTAGGATTCATATGGACTACTATGAGCTACTCCAGCCTAACGAAACCATCACAGCGGAATGTTACCAACAACAATTGATGTGATTGAGTCGAGCATTGAAGTTTAAACGCCCCAAATATGCCAAAAGACATGACAAAGTGATCTTTCAGCACGACAACGCTCGGCTACACGTTGCTAAAGTCGTCAAGCAAAATTTGGAAGCCCTTAACTAGGATGTCCTACCCCACCCGCAGTAGTCGCCAGACATTGCTCCTTCGGACTACCTGTCAAATTATGCTTATTTTTTCTTGCAAACGGAAAAGGCGTTAATTTATGATCTGAGTATATTGTAGACCGTTCGCCTCAGAAGTTTACATTTTATTTTATTTTAGATTTAATATTTTCAGACCAGGTGTTTAGAATTTAGCTATTATTTTAAATCATGGTAGAAAAAATTGTACGTGCGTTTTCCCGAAATAATACTTTCTGAACTTTTACTAGTATTGTCGTTATAAAGTAATTTACGATACTCTCTCGACACTGCAGACAACCGTAATAAAGTGTATCGGTTGGAAATTAAGAAAAGGTCCTCCACCTGGAGAAAATGCATGAGAAAACAGAGGCAATAGTTTCAAGAGTAGGGATTTATGAAGGGTTGAAAGAACTCTTGGAGTGCATTTTGGAGTAAGTGGTTATGTTTTAAGTTAGTCGATTCTAAGATAGAGTTTTATACGTCCTTTTTTTAGTTTTTTAATAAATATACTTTTGTAATTTAAACTCGAACTTCGATGTTTGTGTTGATTTATTCACATTTATATTTAATCCCAGTTCCTTATTAAAACATTACCACTTGTTTCGGTCGATGGCTCATGGCCTGGCTGAGCAGCACTTCACTTGTTATGAAGAAACCAAAAATTGGCTCGATTCTTGGACCGCCTCAAAAGATGAGGAATTTTTTAAACGCGATGTCCGTATGCTGTCTGAAAGATGGTCAAAGGTAGTAAAAAGAGATGGGCAATACTTTAAATAACATACATTGTACCAATTTCTCTGAATAAAGCTTAAAAATCACCAAAAAAACCCTCAAAACTTATTTGTACACATAATAAAGGGTTTTCCAATAGGGACATGACAATTTTATCTATGAATAAAACACAGAAATATTTGAGATATTGAGTTCAAATTTATTGTGTGTGTAGTGCAAGCATTAAATTTTATGAATGAAATTCGATATCGGTCATATGACCACCACGAGCCCGTTTACAGCGGTCGATTCTTTGGACCCAATTTTCCACCACTCTGGCACACATTTCGACCGGAACGTTGGCAATTTCGCGTTGGATGTTGTCTTTGAGGTCGTCTAAAGTTGCTGGCTTGTTGGCATAGACCAGTGACTTGATATGGCCCCATAAAAGGAAATCCAATGGCGTTATATCGCATGAACGAGGCGGCCATTCGACTGGACCATTTCTCGAGATAACACGTTCACCGAATTTGCCTTTCAATAAATCGATTGTGACGCGTGCTGTGTGGCTAGTGGCACCGTCTTGTTGAAATTACACATCGTTGATGTCAAGTTCATCCAATTCTGGCCACAAATACTCTTCCAACATAGCACGATAGCGCTCTCCATTGACGGTAACATGACGGTTGTTTTCATCCACGAAAAAATACGGCCCAATCGCACCTCCGGCATGAAAACCGCACCAAACAGCCACTTTTTGCGGATGCAACGGTGTCTCAAGAATCACATTTGGGTTTTTTGCTGACCAATAACGCATATTTTGCTTATTAACAAAGTCATTGAGCCAGAAATGAGCTTCATCGCTGAAGATGATTTTTCGATGAAATTCTTCATTTTCTTCAAGTTTTGCCAGAGCAAAATTGGAGAAGTTTCGGCGTTTCAAATGATCAAGTGGCTTTAGTTCTTGAGTCAATTTAATCTTGAAAGCATGTAGGCCAAGATCTTTTCGCATAATACGCCACAGTGTCGTTTGAGCGATGCCCAATTCTTGAGAACGATGTGGAATAGACTGATTTGGCTCATTTTGAATCGATGTACTTACGGCTGCGATTATTTCTTCGCTTCAAGTAATACGATGTCTTTTTGGCACCGGAACGTCCAATAGTGTAAATTTGGTCTCGAATTTATCCACTATAGCACGTACAGCCTGTCGGGTGGGACGATTATTAAGACCGAAAATTGGAGTAAGCGCTCTTAAAGTTGCGACCACCGACTCAGAATTTCGGTAGTAATTTTTAATAATTTCCAAATGTTGCTGGTTCGTGAACTTTACCATGAAGAAAATGTTGACTTTAACTAACGTTTGGACATTGACAGTTCATTAAAAAAGTTTAAGGGTGCGATCATATAATGATAATGATAATACTTAAATTTCATTTTTGAGTAAAATTTCCAAAAGTTTTTGTTTGAGAAGCGCTAAAGATATTCTGCTTCCAGAACTGTGTGGTATACATTTGAATTTTATTACATAAAAATATCTTTTATGCATTTAGTGACGTTACAAAGTTATAAATATGAAGTATATAAGACGGTTTAATCAAGTTATAGATTTACAAGTCTGTTAAATTTAAAATTCAAGTTTTAGGAATTCAAATTTTGAACAATTGATCAAATCTTCTTTTTATTAAATATATAAATTTTAATCATTAATAAATTTAAGTGAGGAATTGAAATAATATTGTAATTGTGATTTTATTCCAACTATTTTCTCTCTCTCTTTTTATAAAAACCATTCTCGCAAAAGATCTTTTATAGTAATTGTTTTCTTGATGTAATATTTGAATATCATCCTAGAGAATTTAATTACACAATTTTTATTTTCATCTACATGTTTCCTAATGACATTTTAATTTATAAGGCATTAAAAGGCATTCAAAAGTTTTATTCTAAATTCCGTTTCATTCCAAATTTTGACATTTTAATGACATTTAATGCCCACCTCTTTGCTGGGACGTTATTTATATCGATTAGATCTAGAGTTTCTTTTCCTATCTTTATAGATTTGTTAAATTTTGAATTTACTTTGAAGACTATGTTAATTTTTTGTGTTTTGTTAAGAAGTCGTTTAATATTTTCAGAAATATGATTATAAAAAGGAATAGATATTGTGTTATTTCTTTCTGCTGATGACTTTTCGTTATTAGAATTGATTTTTCTATTGTTTAAAAATGAAATTATTTTGTTAATATGTTTCTGAATAAAAGTTATGGGATAATTGTTTAGGAAAAAATACTTTTTTACAATATTTAAATAAACAAAGCAGGGAAAGTCCGTATTCATATTCATTCGGATTTTTTGAGTGTTTGATCTTTACCTGGATTTTTTTCCATCAGAATTATATCTCGTAAAATTAATTTCATTATGTACTTACAGCTCTGAACGTTCATTGAATAATAGAAATATTTTTTTGAAACCAAATGATTCCTTTTTGCCCCAGTAAATCAAAAAGCAGCGAATACATCATGGGACATTGTAAATTTAAAGGGCCTGGAATATAGACATAATTAGTTTCGCTTTGAAAGAAAATTTTTTATCATTGTTCAATGAACGGTCATAATTGTAGGTAAATTTTTCATTCGTATCGGTAAGAACATGTAGATTAAATAACATTGAAATGTTTCAATGCGATTGAATTTCGGATTGGATTTACAATCGAATGCCCTGCAATTCTTCGAGAGAAACTGAAACGCATTCAAAAGAATTCGATTGTTGAAACGGAATTGAATCGTACCAGTTTCAATGCCCTGATAAAAAAAGACGCTTTAAAATTTATTACTAATTGAAATATCCTAAAAACTATGAAAATAAATTGAAATCCATTGATATCCATGGGAAGGTACCCCCATAGCACAATACCTTCCCTGAACGTTCTTATGGAACGCTCGGAAGGTTCCATTAGAACGTTCAAAGAGCGTTCCTAGAGCTAAAAAAATGTCCGGGATTTTTTAACGTTCCAAAGGAATATTGCGAGAACCTTCCGCAGGAAAATTCAGAGAACATTCGCAGAAAAAGTTCCTGAAACCTTCCATAGGAACGTTCAGAGAGCATTTCTAGCGAACATGAGCAGAACTTTTCGCAGGAACATTAAGAGAATATTCGCAGAGATCTTTCCTGAAACCTTCCATAGGAACGTTCAGAAAGCATTTCTAGCGAACGCTCGTAGGACTTTTCACGGGAACATTCAGGTGGTAATGCGAAGGACGAGAAAAAGTAGTGATCGACCTTAATGTAGGGATCAGGTAAGTAAGATATGTCTTAAGGACTGATTTTTTTCTCGCTCCCGAATGGTAATTGCACAGTTCCTTTATAATCAAACGTCGTTCGATAATTTTAAGTTATGTCTTTCTTTTTTGAGGTAACATCTGCGCATTATACTTTTTTTACTATTAAGTTCCAGAGATGGGTAAAATGGTTCTCAAAATGTATTTAAAATGTAAAATGCAAAATAGTTTCGCAAAACCCATTTAAAATGCAAAATAGAAAATGGTTTCCTATTTTCTATTTAAAATGAAAAATGCAAAATATATATTTGAAATAGGTTAGTACAAAATGCGAATTGGATTTTTAATAATACAAAAAATTACATCAAGAATATTTTTCATTCTTTGGGGATGTGTTCATTTGCTTTAAGTAGCAATTGCTTCTCGAATATTGCGTTCCCCATGGATCTTCTTTTTGGGCGCAAAATCATGCCTGCATAACAAATAGTAAAATAAAATCAGTGTTTCGAAAAAGGGCTGCCTGCGCGAGCAGCGCGTATTGGCTTCCCGCTAGAGAAATTCTGCCATCGGCTGTAAACTGGTGCGCGATTCAATATCGATTTAAATTAATTCGATTTTAAATCGCGCGCCAAATTTAGACCAATGGCAGAATTTCTCCGGTCAGAAGCCAACATGTGCTTTTACTTGTCGAGGGCAGAACCAAAAAAAACTAGAAAATAGTATTTTAACTTGAAAATAGATTGAAAACCTATTTAAAATGGAAAATGCAAAATGGTTTTCTTCTTCCTATTTAAAATACAAAATGGAAAATGGCATTTTGCATTTCAAATAGGTATTTGAAATGGATTCATTTGAAATAGTTACCCAGCTCTGTTAAGTTCATAGATTAACTGCTACGCGTTCCGTCGGTAATTGCAGTTATTCTATTTAATACTTATAAAATTAACAACTAAAATGGATTTCTGGCACCAGATAGACCTTATTGCTTTTTCTTTTCACATCTGTATAATTTTGAATTGTTCTTTTTATTTAAATTGTATTAAACTATATAATTCAAAGACTAATATTTGTAATTAGTCGGGCAGTGGGCGCATAACTCACTCCTGACACGATGGTCTCTCTCATGCTCCAGTCTGAACAGATATGGATGCTTATCGAGTCATTCGTTACTCTGGTGACGAAGACGAGGGAGCTCGATGGGCGTGCAGAGCGCGGCAACAACGGGGGCCAGTAGAAATCGCAACGGATGACGGAAGAGTCGTACGCGACTTTAAGCTCGAACCAACCACCCGTGAAGTTTAAAGCCGAAAGGCGGTTCCGCGGGCGGTGTATTGGTTCGTGAGAGGGTTTTTTTTTTAGTTTTAACAAGTATGCCTAGACCGGTCCTAGGAGACTCCTGTATAACGTCTATAAAAGATTTCGCCATTTTTCCTCCTCACCAAAAAAAAAAAAAAATATATTTGTAATTAATTATTTTACTTTACCTTGTAGTCAGAGGGCCAAAATAAAAAGGAAAAGAGGCTTGTTGGTATTAAGCAGTTTATTCAAGGATGGTCGGTTACAAACTGTGTCTTACTAACTAGGTATTTTCTTAGACGATCCCCTTTTTGAGTGGTACACCCCCTTCCCTCAAAAGCGACTGCATCTGTTGGTGGGAGGAAGATAGGAAGGTAAGGGATTTCCCCGGGTTGTTAGGGATGCATTGGACGTATTTCCCCCCAATATATTAATAAAGTACGTATTTCCCTACAGTTCGGCTATCCTGACATATAGGCCGTCCCGGCCTAACGTATGTTCAAAGGAATGTTATCAAATATAATAAGAAAATGAAACTAAATTCGGACCCAGTGCTTAATCTGGTCGGGCCCCAAGATTCCGTTGTATGGTCGCTGGGTTAATTGAAACCCGTCGATGTCGCCGATTACATAGCGGTCATTGTCTAAAACCTCTTTTACAACATAAGGTCCTTTGAATTTAGGTATAAGTTTTTTGTTAACATTAGCTGTTGTCTCGACGTTTCGGATCATTATATAATCGCCGACCTTGTACGTGGTTGCCGCTTTATGCGATTCGTTATAATAACGTTCATTAACACACTGAGACTTTACAATATTTTCCGACGCGCTTTGTCTAGCCTTTTCAAGATTTCTTTCTTTTTTTTCATATGATTCTAAAATTCGTCGAACATTATCTTTCATTTCGCCTACTTGACTAACGCCAAACAATAACATGCTAGGTGTTTCACCTGTAGAACGGCAAAGCGTATTGTTAATTGTAAATTCGACGCGTTGCAGTTCCCGATCCCATTTATCAGTGTTTTCTGATAATTTTGACAACATAGGTTTTATATCTCTGTTGAAGCGTTCAACTTGTCCGTTTGCTCTTGGCGTACTAACTGCGCTTAATATGTGATCGCAGGAGTGGCTATTAACAAAATCAGAGAATTCTTTAGAAGTAAAAGTCGTTCCGCGGTCCGTTATTACTCGTTTCGGAACACTATAAGCGCGGAAATATTCTTCTAGATGTTTTACAGTTTCCTCAGTTTTCGTTGTTTTACACGTGTAGAGTCTGATGAACTTAGTGAAGCCATCGGCTACGGACAATACATGTTTGTTATTGTTAATCGTTTTTTGTAACGGTCCGAAGTGATCAATGTGAATAGTAAAAAAAGGTACTTTGCCTTTAGGGATGCTATGCAGGCAACCTTCAATTTTTCCGTTTTTCGGGGAAAATTCTATGCACTTCAGACAGTTTTTAATATAATGCTTTACTCTCTCTCTCAAACGCGGGAACCAATACGTGCGGATTACATTATCTACCATTGGTTTTGGAACATAGAATAAAAGGTTATAATCATTTGTTTTCCGATATACGAGTCCATCGCGCAACTCGAAGAATTTGTCTTCTGACTTTTCCACTCGCTCTCGTATTTTTGTAATTTCTGTGTCTTGATTCTACCTAACTGATAAATTTTGGTTGAAGGTATTCGCTTCTAAAACTAGGACGCTGTGGCAACGACTGAGTGCATCTACATGCCCCATTCTTTTGCCGGGTCGATGTTCTATTTCATAATCATAGTTTTGTAAAAACATTGCCCACCTTGAGATTCGTGGATTTATGTTCTGCCTACTTAACGTAAGTCTAAAGCTGTCGCAGTCAGTGATTATCTTAAATTTTATCCCGAATAAGTAAAGGTGAAACCGTTTAATAGCATTAATCACGGCTAGGCATTCAAGTTTAAAACTGTGATATTTTGATTCAGCGTGTGTCGTTCGCCGACTGAAAAAGGATATAGGTTGCATTACGCCGTTCTTTTGTTTTTGGCTTAAAATCTCTCCGAATCCACTCGCACTTGCGTCACAGTGGAGTTCAGTTACGAGATCAGGCGCATAAATGGTTAACAATGGATAAGTAAACAAATGTTCTTTCAATTTTTCAAATATCTCACTATCGCATGGACCGAATACAAATACATCTTTCTTTAGGAGATCGTAGAGTGGTTTCGCTATTATGGAAAAATTTTTAATGAAGCGTCTAAAATAACTCGCTAAGCAAAGGAACCTATGTAACTGTACTGCGGTTCGTGGTACTGGATAATTAAGAACAGCTTCGACGTTTTCGACACTAGGGCGTATTACCTTTTCGCTAATGAGATATCCAAGGTAGGTTATCTCCGAATACAAGAAAAAACACTTGTCTATACGAAATTCCAATTTATATCGACGAGCTACTCCGAGGACCTCACGCAAAATTTCGAAGTGTTCGTCTACGGTTTCGGTTGCAATTAAAATATCATCTAAGTATAATAAAACTTTACTTTGTCTAATTAATGGTTCAAAAATGCTATAAATAAATCGTTGAAAGACACGGGGTGCATTTGTTAAGCCAAAGGGCATTCTAAGAAACTCGTATTGTCCTAGAGGTGTTACAAACGAAGTGAACTTTACGGAGGACTCAGCCATTTTTACATGATAAAACCCGTCCTTTAAGTCAAGAGTAGTATACTAGGTTGTTCAAAAAGTTTTGAAAGCGACATCTATAGAGCAGTAGAAGAACCAAAATTTCTACGCCATTTTAAGATTTCATCTTTCATATGAACATACCCAGTGTCATTCCACTCTGTCAATTCATTGTTTGTTTACAAGCCATTTGAAGTTGACGTGTCAGTGTATTTTTGTACAATGGAAAAAACCGAATATCGTGCAGTGATAAAATTCTTTGTTTTGGAAGGTTTATCAGCAACGGAAATTCATACAAAAATGGTGAAAGTGTTGAAGGAAGCTGCTCCTTCATTTCCAACTGTGCATCGATGGGTTTTAGAGTTTAGACGTGGTCGAAAAAGCGTTGAAGACGATCCACGCTCAGGACGTCCAAAAAGTGCATCAACACCAGCATTCATAGCAAAAGTACAGGATATGGTTTTGGAAGATCGTCAATTGACCGAGAGAGATTTAGCAGAGGTCCTAGACATCTCATTAGGCAGTGTGAGTCATATTTTACGTGAAGTTTTGGGTTTCAGAAAGCTCTGTGCACAATGGGTGCCGCATTCGCTCACAATGGAACAAAAACACGTTCGCATGCGACTTTCTGAGCAACATTTGGAGCGTTTTCGAAAGGATAAAAAGGATTTTTTGCGTCGATTCATCACTATGGATAAGACTTGGGTCTTCCATCATGATCCTGAATCAAAACAAGAGGCTAAGGAGTGGTGTGAACCAGGCACTTCGGCACCGAAGCGAGTTCGTGCCCAGAAATCGGCGAAGAAGGTGTTAGCATCAGTTTTTTAGGATACAAAAGGAATTTTGTTGGTGGATTATCTCCAAACTGGCAAAACAATAAATTCTGAATATTATTGTAACCTTTTGGATCAATTGGATGCAAAAATTCGTGAAAAAAGACCCGGTTTGCAGAAGAAAAAAATCCTTTTTCATCAAGACAATGCACCCGCTCACACAGCTCAAAAAACCATCACTAAAATAACCGAATTAAAGTACGAATTGTTGCAGCATCCACCTTATTCGCCTGATTTAGCTCCCTCTGACTTCTGGCTGTTCCCACACCTCAAGAAATTCCTTCGTGGGAAGCATTTTTTATCAAACGAAGAGGTTATAGCCGTCGTGGAGGAGTATTTTGCAGGCCTTGCAGAAAGTCACTTCTATGATAAGATAAACAAGTTGGAAGACCGTTGGACCAAATGTATTGATCTTATGGGAGATTATACTGAGCAATAAAAGTGATTTCACCAAAAAAAAAACGTATTTTCATTTCCGCTTTCAAAACTTTTTGAACAACCTAGTAGAGTCGCTTATTCTTTAGTTTATCTAAATGATCATCGATTAGTGGTGTCGGAAAATTGTCTTTTACTGTTATTTTGTTAAGCTCACGATAGTCGGCACACAACCTAATACTGCCGTCCTTTTTTCTTACTAAAACAATAGGACTTGCATACGGAGAATTACTCGGACGCATCAACTTGTTTTTAACGCCTTCGTCTATTATTTTGCGCAGTTTCTCTGCCTCAGAAAAGGCTAAACGTCTTGGCCTATAACTAATCGGCTGGTTATGTTTTAAAGTTATATTAATTTCAGGTTCAGCTTCTAATGGATCAGAACCCCATTTACAAACATATTCGGTCTCAGATATTTTCTTACACTTTTCATATATACCGTAATCGAGTTCCTGGTTAATTTTTAAACTGTCAACTATGCTACACGGCTTATCATAATCGATACGCATTATTTCGTTAACCGCATTAATAATATTGTCTTCATTTTTATTGATTCCGACATTGTTTTCATTTACTAATTTTCTCTGAAACGACAAATTCTTATCTTCTATGGAAGTTCTTATATGCGAGCGCGAAGTGAAATCTCGACCAAGTAGGGCCATACTAGACATAGTGTTTTCTGTAACTACAAAGAAACAAAGTGGCTCGACAAGATCTTGGACTTTAACAATATCTTTAAATTTTCCCAAAATATTGACCCGAGAATTGTTAATACCATAAAAGTTTCCGTCGCGTTCGGTTATTGATGACCGAGCGTGAATGGGAATCTGACTTCCTCTAATCATACTTATCGGAGACCCCGAATCTACTACTGCCATAACAGTCTTTTTTAAAATGTTGCCATACTCATCTTTAACATTGAAGGTGACGGGTACGCAATACGGCGGTTGTACTTCTTGAATTGTATTGTCGTTGCCGCTGCAGCTGGTTCCTGGAACTGCTGATTGCGTCGATTGGACCAAATGCGATGAATTTTCACTCCTTTGCGGATATTCCGTGATTGAGTTATGATTCCTCTTCGGACATTTCGCAACTTGATGGTTCAAGCTGCCACAGTTAAAGCATGATCCTTTTTCCCTTTTTGGTTTCGTGCACTGAGATGCTAAATGTCCAAACTCATTGCAATTATAACACCGAATAGTGCCTTGACGAAGCCCGTAAGTTGTTTCACGTCGAATTTTAACATCCTTCTGTTCCTGACTTTGAAGTCTCGGTCTAACATCCTTTTTTGCTACATAATCGTTCTGATGACTCAGCGAAATCTTCTCAAATGCTTTTAACAGATCGTCCTTAGATGTAAAACAATGCATGCGAGCCTGGTTTCGCAAACGAGGATCTGGTATTCCGTCCACTAAGTGATCCACTATTTCTTCATCAGTAACCGACACTCGATTCGCTAAGATCACTTTATCGTAAAAATAGTCACTGAATGGTTCATTGTGCTGCCAAGTCCTGTTTTCAAATTCTCGCCGTAACGTTAACTTGCTTGGACGGTGGTCAAACATAAGTTTCATCTCTCTTAACAACTCACTTACACTTGAAGTCAAATGTTCCGGTTTCGAGTGAAACCAACTAGAAGCTCTACCCTTCAGTTTTGAGCTTATCAGCATTTTCGACGCATTCTCATCTAGTTGATAGGTGTCGCGAATCAACTCCACTTTCTTTTCCCATGTTTCAAAAGAGTTTGCACTGCCACTAAATTCGTCCAAAAGGTCACTAATAGCTTTAAGATTGGGAAATGGGACATGTGCACTCGAAGAACTGCTATGGCTTATGGGTGTTTCCGATCTTCTCAGTAAATCCAATTCCCTTTGCAGCAGATCTCGTTCTCTCCGTAAAATTTCTAATTCTCTGAGTCTTATTTCCTCGTTTATTTGAGAAACGTTAGCGGCTGGTGCCTGGAGGTCCTGGTGTTCATCGTTTCCTCTGGTGTCGCCCCACATAGTTGGGTCAGCATCCGTCAATCTCGTTATTAACTCGGCTTTCGTTCCTGTCGTTTCGAGCTGCCGCATTCTTAGCAGATCCTTTAACTCGTTCACCGTATATTCGGTGGGTGGTTTCGTTGGCATGTTTGATCTCAAGGCAAGCGAACACTTGTAATTAAGTGGAAAATTATTTTTAAAAATCGGCATAAAATGTCACAAAGTTTGTCAAAATCTTCTCAACGCAGCAAACAATTTATATGTCAAATAACGTCTAAAATATATGGCACTCCAAAACGCTGCAATCTCCAAAATGTCACAATTTGGCACAAAGCATGGAAACACACAACCGATTTATCACAATAGCTCAAATTTATAGCACAAAGCTTGTTCGTGTTACTCACGCACATCAACGTCTCTGCACAAAGCACATCTAACATTAGGTTTTTCGGCACACAGCACGAAGTCCGACAAAAAAAAATTTCTAAGTCGCGGGCCTCAATCCCACTTCTGAAATTGTAGTCAGAGGGCCAAAATAAAAAGGAAAAGAGGCTTGTTGGTATTAAGCAGTTTATTCAAGGATGGTCGGTTACAAACTGTGTCTTACTAACTAGGTATTTTCTTAGACGATCCCCTTCCCTCAAAAGCGACTGCATCTGTTGGTGGGAGGAAGGTAGGAAGGTAAGGGATTTCCCCGGGTTGTTAGGGATGCATTGGACGTATTTCCCCCCAATATATTAATAAAGTACGTATTTCCCTACAACCTATAAATTAATGTCCAAAATTATTTATAAAAACATTCCCTACATTAGTATGTTTCCAGCTGCAGGATTATCTATGAGGAAAGTTTCCTGAATGCTGTAGCAAATTATTCCAGGAACATTCCCAAAAAATGTTTCCGCGAAATGATCCAGGAACGTTCTTTTCGAATGTTCCCTCAATGTACCCGCGAAAATTTCTAGGAACGTTCGCTAGAAATGCTCTCTGAACGATCCTATGGAAGGTTCCAGGAACGTTCTCTGCGGAAATTCTTTGAATATTCCTGCGGTAGGTTCTCTCAATATTTCTTTTGAACGTTCCTGGAACGTTCCACAAGAACATTCAGAGCACATTGCTTTGGAACGCTGAAAAAGCCCGGACATTTTCTTAGCTCAAGGAACGTGCCTTGAACGTTTCAATAGAACCTTCTGAACATTCTATGGGAACGTTCAGGGAAAAGGTATTATGCTATGGGGGTACATCAGTTTCTTGTAGCCAAATCTTCAATATTGGTGTTCGAATCTAATTTTTATTTGCTAGTAAGAATAAAGCAACTGCACTCATCGTGTCAACGGTACTTTGTCGAATAAAGAACGCTGTTAAAAAAAAAAGATAATTTCACTTCATACTATCAAGTTTTACTTTGTGACACCATCACAGCGACCACAGTACGTCCACTGCCATGTATTTTAAGAGGGTACTTCAATAAGTGAAAATAAGTATCAGCGCCGCCAAGTTATGATAGCAAGAATTAATATCAATGCAAACGAAACCCCCGTACCCCGCAACCCGATACCCATTGAGGTTGGCATTGAATGACATTGAAAAGTCAAAATCTGGAAAAAAACGGAAGCGAGAATGAAACTTTTGAATGCCTTTCAATGCCTAGGAATTAAAATGCATTCAAAAGTTTCTTTCTCGATTCCACTTCTTTCCATATTTTAACATTTCATTGCCTACCTTCTTACTAGGTATATTCTAAAGAGCGGAAAGTTTTTAAACATAAATCAATAATTTATACCATTTGATTTTATCAAAAGAATGTCAAATTATGGTTGCTATGGTTACAATAGGTTATAAAGAACATCGGTTTTTACGAGCCACTACGTTATCATTACGCGAACTCGGTGATTGGTTGGTTCACTCTCGGTGTAAATCTTAAAGAAGAACCGAGAAAGTACGAATCCGGAAATTGAATGAAAATCACATTAGATAGAATTAAATGTTTGGTAATTTATTAACCTTAGTGATAGTTAAGTCTGGGTTGACATACAAAAACAACCAAACGCGTCGAGAATTATTACAGGTTAAAATATAAAGTTCTACGAGTTCGACGAGGGAACTTGTAGAACGTTCGGACTTGTGAAAATCTAAAACGAATCTAACTAACTTGCACTCTACAAAACTCAAGCATCCTCTTCACAGCTCTCCCGCACGCATCCCCTTTCTCTCAATTTCACACTCTGGCCCTCGCTAGGCCCAGCCCAACTTCCTGGAGAAGCTCGACTAGGAAAATCCGAGTCCGGAGAAGCCCGATTCTAAATAGTTTCTATACCTATTTACCTGGCCATTCGGTTTAGTTTTTACCTATCTAAAATAGAAATGTATATTCCCTCTATAAATATTTTTTTGTTTTGAAATTGAAAATACCGCGAGCTAATATCGAACATTCGATCAAATTAATCGACTTCGAGCAAGACCCTCACCAAGAAAATTATATGTGATGATCCAATCACACGGTAGCGACAATAGCGCCACCACTTGTTGATAGCAAACACTATAATTCGTTCCCCTTTTCTCCTATATGAGTGGACCCACTGTGACAGCGACTCAATGCAGGGCAGGTCGACCTCTAATGTATTGGGTGTCCCCGTAGGATAGTTCATGTGCGGTGGTGTACGCGGCGCTAGTTGTCGGAAGCGGGCGGAGTGCGGCAAAGGGAACGGCTTCGTATGAGTTCCGCCATTGTTGTATACATGTATCAACAATTCGTACGCGATCGCGCTTTATAATCATTTAAAATGAATTCGAAGTACGAAATTCAGTGTGCTGTGAGTGGGTGTACCTCCAAAAGGGGTCGGAAGAACAATGTGTCAATTCATCGGTTTCCGAAGAAAGAAAATGCCGGACAATGATGGATAGAAGCATGCTCAAATCCCTACTTGTCGAGGTTAGGATACCTCGAAGTACTAGAAAGACAATTTTTTATTTGTCATCGACATTTTTCCGACGTTAAATTTACCGTCGTGTAGTGATGTGTTGAGTGGAAGTGATGTAGACATTAAACCGGCGAGTGTTTCTTCCCCATCAGACTTCGAAATTTTTATTCCCGAAGTAGAAAAACCTGCAGAAGGCACACGAGACTTTGAAGAAAGTAGCGTGCAGTTTGCACACGTAAGTAACAATATTTTTAATTTCATACGATATTGTATATAATTTCAAACTTTTCGACTCTGATCAGAGTCCTCATTAGTGATCTTTATTTCTAAAATTTTAAGTGCAATAAATAAAATATTACATATATGAGCCCTATTTCGAAGTAAACTTTGAAAATGTGAAAAAATGTAAAAATCGTAAGAAAATTTACATAAAATAGTACAAGAAACTTCGATGAAGTATCTAAAACTTCCTTAGGAATGACAATAAAATTCTAGCACGTAATTTTGAGATAGAAAACTAAAAAAGTAGTATATACACTACCGGTCAAAATTATTTATTCACCTGCTGTGTTAGCTATTCTCAAAGTGTCTTAATTTTTATAATTATTTAAATTTTGCATCTACTGAGCCCAAGTTGAAGGCAAAATGATAATTTTATAAGAATATATTGCAAAAAACGTCAAATTTCGATCTTTTTGAATAAATATTAATAACACTGAAATTAATTAAGACCTTTAAACGTTTCTGGTCTCATTTTGAAGGTTACTCTTCATAGTATTTTGTTAACTTATCAAGATATTTTTAGAATTTTTCTTTTGGATTCTACCCTGGGGTCAAACATGGTACAAACATGTCAAAAATTTTCAAATGAAGAAAGTAATCTATAAATTTTATTAAAATATGATACACATTGGTTTTTAAAAATTTCTTGTAAGTAGCTACACATTTTTAAAATTTTATGACCTTTTTGTATCATTTTTGACGCCGAGTAGAATCCAGGAAAAAAAATCTGAAAATATCTTGATTAGTTAGCAAAATACTATGAAAACCTACCATTTAAATGAGACAAAAAACTTTTAAAAATCTTAATTAATTTCAGAGTTGTTAATATTTTTCAGAATGATTGAAATTTCAAGTTTTTTGAAATATTTTTTTATAAAATTAACATTTTGTTATTTTTTCTGATTTTTCTAAATCATTTCAGTCGATTATGTCGATCATTAGAAGAGTGTATCACTGTACGTGACAACGGAACTCTACTATATCGACCTTATTAACCTCTGATTTAGAATTAATCCAACGTTATTTAAAACTAGATGGTATTTTCCAATATAAATTGAAGAAATTTTTCTGTGAAAAAAAAAATTTCTTCAATTTTGTTATTTAGTTTATTTTATTATTTTTTATTTTGTTTTATTTGTTATTTGCAAAATTTTATTAACTTTTATTTTATGATAGGGAAAAAAATTTCAACTTGTTATTATAAAAATTAAGACATTTTAGGAATAGCTGAAACAACAAGTGAACAAATAATTTCGACCGGCAGTGTACTTCTGTCTAAATGTTACTGATGATATAGATGCAAGTACATATATAGTATAAAATTACAAAGGATTATTTATGAAAAAATAGCTGAGAATTGCCAATACAAATTCCACAATGTCAGAAATTCCCACCACAATTTCGCGAAACATGTGACTGGAGTTTTATTTTATAAAATTTATTTTTTTTTATTTTATAAAATACCTACGAAATAAATTTCAAATATTCATATAAATTAAATGCTTTTAATTGAAAAGTCAAAATCTGGAAAAAAACGGAAGCGAGAATGAAACTTTTGAATGCCTTTCAATGCCTAGGAATTAAAATGCATTCAAAAGTTTCTTTCTCGATTCCACTTCTTTCCATATTTTAACATTTCATTGCCTACCTTCTTACTAGGTATATTCTAAAGAGCGGAAAGTTTTTAAACATAAATCAATAATTTATACCATTTGATTTTATCAAAAGAATGTCAAATTATGGTTGCTATGGTTACAATAGGTTATAAAGAACATCGGTTTTTACGAGCCACTACGTTATCATTACGCGAACTCGGTGATTGGTTGGTTCACTCTCGGTGTAAATCTTAAAGAAGAACCGAGAAAGTACGAATCCGGAAATTGAATGAAAATCACATTAGATAGAATTAAATGTTTGGTAATTTATTAACCTTAGTGATAGTTAAGTCTGGGTTGACATACAAAAACAACCAAACGCGTCGAGAATTATTACAGGTTAAAATATAAAGTTCTACGAGTTCGACGAGGGAACTTGTAGAACGTTCGGACTTGTGAAAATCTAAAACGAATCTAACTAACTTGCACTCTACAAAACTCAAGCATCCTCTTCACAGCTCTCCCGCACGCATCCCCTTTCTCTCAATTTCACACTCTGGCCCTCGCTAGGCCCAGCCCAACTTCCTGGAGAAGCTCGACTAGGAAAATCCGAGTCCGGAGAAGCCCGATTCTAAATAGTTTCTATACCTATTTACCTGGCCATTCGGTTTAGTTTTTACCTATCTAAAATAGAAATGTATATTCCCTCTATAAATATTTTTTTGTTTTGAAATTGAAAATACCGCGAGCTAATATCGAACATTCGATCAAATTAATCGACTTCGAGCAAGACCCTCACCAAGAAAATTATATGTGATGATCCAATCACACGGTAGCGACAATAGCGCCACCACTTGTTGATAGCAAACACTATAATTCGTTCCCCTTTTCTCCTATATGAGTGGACCCACTGTGACAGCGACTCAATGCAGGGCAGGTCGACCTCTAATGTATTGGGTGTCCCCGTAGGATAGTTCATGTGCGGTGGTGTACGCGGCGCTAGTTGTCGGAAGCGGGCGGAGTGCGGCAAAGGGAACGGCTTCGTATGAGTTCCGCCATTGTTGTATACATGTATCAACAATTCGTACGCGATCGCGCTTTATAATCATTTAAAATGAATTCGAAGTACGAAATTCAGTGTGCTGTGAGTGGGTGTACCTCCAAAAGGGGTCGGAAGAACAATGTGTCAATTCATCGGTTTCCGAAGAAAGAAAATGCCGGACAATGATGGATAGAAGCATGCTCAAATCCCTACTTGTCGAGGTTAGGATACCTCGAAGTACTAGAAAGACAATTTTTTATTTGTCATCGACATTTTTCCGACGTTAAATTTACCGTCGTGTAGTGATGTGTTGAGTGGAAGTGATGTAGACATTAAACCGGCGAGTGTTTCTTCCCCATCAGACTTCGAAATTTTTATTCCCGAAGTAGAAAAACCTGCAGAAGGCACACGAGACTTTGAAGAAAGTAGCGTGCAGTTTGCACACGTAAGTAACAATATTTTTAATTTCATACGATATTGTATATAATTTCAAACTTTTCGACTCTGATCAGAGTCCTCATTAGTGATCTTTATTTCTAAAATTTTAAGTGCAATAAATAAAATATTACATATATGAGCCCTATTTCGAAGTAAACTTTGAAAATGTGAAAAAATGTAAAAATCGTAAGAAAATTTACATAAAATAGTACAAGAAACTTCGATGAAGTATCTAAAACTTCCTTAGGAATGACAATAAAATTCTAGCACGTAATTTTGAGATAGAAAACTAAAAAAGTAGTATATACACTACCGGTCAAAATTATTTATTCACCTGCTGTGTTAGCTATTCTCAAAGTGTCTTAATTTTTATAATTATTTAAATTTTGCATCTACTGAGCCCAAGTTGAAGGCAAAATGATAATTTTATAAGAATACATTGCAAAAAACGTCAAATTTCGATCTTTTTGAATAAATATTAATAACACTGAAATTAATTAAGACCTTTAAACGTTTCTGGTCTCATTTTGAAGGTTACTCTTCATAGTATTTTGTTAACTTATCAAGATATTTTTAGAATTTTTCTTTTGGATTCTACCCTGGGGTCAAACATGGTACAAACATGTCAAAAATTTTCAAATGAAGAAAGTAATCTATAAATTTTATTAAAATATGATACACATTGGTTTTTAAAAATTTCTTGTAAGTAGCTACACATTTTTAAAATTTTATGACCTTTTTGTATCATTTTTGACGCCGGGTAGAATCCAGGAAAAAAAATCTGAAAATATCTTGATTAGTTAGCAAAATACTATGAAAACCTACCATTTAAATGAGACAAAAAACTTTTAAAAATCTTAATTAATTTCAGAGTTGTTAATATTTTTCAGAATGATTGAAATTTCAAGTTTTTTGAAATATTTTTTTATAAAATTAACATTTTGTTATTTTTTCTGATTTTTCTAAATCATTTCAGTCGATTATGTCGATCATTAGAAGAGTGTATCACTGTACGTGACAACGGAACTCTACTATATCGACCTTATTAACCTCTGATTTAGAATTAATCCAACGTTATTTAAAACTAGATGGTATTTTCCAATATAAATTGAAGAAATTTTTCTGTGAAAAAAAAAATTTCTTCAATTTTGTTATTTAGTTTATTTTATTATTTTTTATTTTGTTTTATTTGTTATTTGCAAAATTTTATTAACTTTTATTTTATGATAGGGAAAAAAATTTCAACTTGTTATTATAAAAATTAAGACATTTTAGGAATAGCTGAAACAACAAGTGAACAAATAATTTCGACCGGCAGTGTACTTCTGTCTAAATGTTACTGATGATATAGATGCAAGTACATATATAGTATAAAATTACAAAGGATTATTTATGAAAAAATAGCTGAGAATTGCCAATACAAATTCCACAATGTCAGAAATTCCCACCACAATTTCGCGAAACATGTGACTGGAGTTTTATTTTATAAAATTTATTTTTTATTTTATAAAATACCTACGAAATAAATTTCAAATATTCATATAAATTAAATGCTTTTAATCTATATTCCAGAAAAAATAATCAGAAGATATCCCAGAAGCAGGAAGCAGCAAGGATGTATTTGGAGAAGACTTTCACACAACACCGAAAAGAGCTATCTCGACCCCACAAAGTGTTCGATTATCTTGTAGTACAAAAATCAACGCAAAATGTGCTAAGCAACTATATTTTCTGAAAATAAAAATACAAATTACAGATATTTTTGATTTTTATTTATGACGAGAAAACCATGATTTAAGGCAAAATTGTGTAAATGTAATTAAAGAGTGAGTTGATATCAACATAACTTCTCACTCTTGAATTAAATTTTCACAATTTTGCGCTAAATCTTCAATTTCCTTTTAATTTTATTTTAATATATTCTTTGTAACACATTTAAAGAACCTACGTATGCATGTATATGCACTAACACGTGCACACATAATGGTAGTTCATGCGCAGTGCTGTACGCGGCGCTAGTTGCTAACGGTCCACCACCTTTCCATTAGGTTTGCACGGCCTGACTCAATGTTATCAAGAATCAAGAGTAGACTGCCTGTTGGCTATTCACTTCCGTTGAATGTTAAACACTTCTGTTGGCGGAGGAATTCAAATGACATAATATTACATAGTAGTAGCTAATGAGTTCTCAACATTTTACGCGAGTGGAGATCCACAGACAGGCAAACTTTAGAATGACTATAAAAATTAACGGCCATGACTGACCTCACTGACCACCGGCATATGACAGTTTCTAGGTTATAGCAATGGAACAGAAGGAACAACACTGAATGCGTGGAATCAGTCTGTCAATTAAAATGTAATACTTATTGCATACAGAAATTTCTTTAGTAAATAAATGAAATTTATAAATTAATGAAAATTGAGAAAAATGATTAAATATTCCTATGTTTATTTTTATATAAAACTTGATAAAAACGATAAAAACTGTCTCGGTTACATTCAACGTCTCCTCATGCACATAGAACCAAATAGGAACGATACTCTGTGGATCCTGTGTGGATTTTTTAGGAGGGTTCAATAATGTGATATTTGGGTGAGGTTATGTGTGCGTAAGGACGAGTACTTTTGTAGTATAAAGAATGTAAAGAAGAATATTTATATTTGCTCTGAAAATAATTTTTTTCGGTTTAATATTTTGAATGTCATAGAATTAAATTATCTGCATACTATATATAGAAATGTAATAGAGATAGAGAATAATAATTTTATATTCTCATTTATTATGATCTATTCATTATAAAGAATTTTTTTCCATTTAAAAAATATATATTTGCATAAGTGCATTCACTTTTTTACAGTATAGAATTTTAAGATTAAAAAAATCATTTCTGAATAATTTATGACAAGTTACTGTCAAGAAATCACTCATTTATAAACATTATGTAATATAAATTCAACGATTTCCTGGTAGCATCTTAAATAAACCTTTTATTTTATCTATCGGATACTTATTATGAAGTATGATCCACAAATTTTTATACTTTCAAATTAAAAACAAAATTAATTTTTTTACTTTACTTTTTTTCAATTCACAGAAACAGTTTTATATTAAAGTACAATTTTTCTATGCATTTCTCAATATCACTAATGTAAATATAACCTTCTTGCTACATACCGGTCAACAAGTTGTTGCTTTTTCCTTTAATGGACTGTTTTCTATAATTCAACCATCTTTTTAATTGACAAATGGTATTCTTCTCCACCTTTTTGTATAACAATTCTGCACCAGGAACAACTTTTTCAGTTAGTTTTACTGAAAAGTTTGTTATTATCGTGTACATTTTTTCTGAAATGAGCTCGAAGCATTTAAATCCGCGCGCAGTATCATGGTGTCGTCTAAGCTTCCGCTCTTAAATGAAAAGGTCTATTGCAGTCTAGTGGGCCGATTTGGTTTGAATCTCCCCCTTCGCGCTCAGTTTTGCCTTTTAATTAATCAAAAGTCATTTTTATCAATTCAATGCACTAATTTTTATGTTTTCATAATTGAGCTTAATTTAAAATATGCATATATATAATTTATATTAATAGCCTATTGAAAATTCCCGATATAGGATCCTTCAGAGGATCCTTACTTGGGGTCCCGTGCAGGTTCCTGTATAGGATCATGTATGAGAATCATCAGGATCCTGAATAAGATCCTTGAATACGTTCCTGAAAGGATCCAGGGAGGCGCCTATGAAGGAAACTGTACAGGTTCCTGTATTTTTTACTTGAGTGACTACTTTACAAAGTTTATGGAATTGATTCTGCAATAGGTAAGGAATTAGAATAAAAATTCTTGGAAGATACTAAAAGAGTATTGAGGGATAGTAAAAAATAATACGGAGACAGAAATTAAATTTTTCTCACAAATTTAAAATATAAATAAAATAATTTATATTTAAAGAATTTGAAAATCTTTCTGTGGAAAAAATGACGCTTTCGACTGCGCTGGGATTCGAGCCCAGGTCTTTCGATTGCCGGGGCAATCGAAAGACCTGGGCTCGAATCCCAGCGCAGTCGAAAGCGTCATTTTTTCCACAGAAAGATTTTCAAATTCTTTAAATATTGAATTTATTTGCATTATTTGCGATATAAGAGTTTGAAATTGTCTACGAGGACACCTGTCGACAACGTATCCTATCTGATACGCGACTAGTGATCCTCCGATAATGTAGGCAGTGACAAAAATTTCAAACTCAACTAATTAATTTAAAATAATTTATATCCTGATAATTTCAGATTCATGGAAATTAGTATTTTTTTCAAACTTTTAAACACAAAAGATTATCTGCCTCATAATCAATGTTCATAAAAAAGAAAGAAATGACCTACTTTGAGGGATGAGAGTGATGTGAGAAAAAAACTTTCTCAGAATATGTTAGACTGTTGAGGGGCAAACTGGATTTATAGCAAGGTTATAATGAATCAGAGGGCAATTACGAGTCTTTTCAATGTGTGGCTTGTGATATAAAAATCACTGTAACGCCCAGATACTTTATTAAAAAAGTCTTTTATCTTGTTGAATATCAAAGAAAATAAAAATACTACATTTATTATAAAAAACAATTACAGGATTTGAAAATTTTGCAAACAATTTTTTTCTGTAATATTGTTGACTTAATCAAATATAGAAATATAGAAAAAAAATTTTGCATTTTGGGAATTCGTTATCATAAATTCCTCACATTTCTTTCAATTGAATGTTGATAATATGAAAATAAAATAAATTTTTCATAGAGTCGACAGAAAATGAAAATATATTTTAGTAAAATTGAACAGATGTCAATTTTGATTTACTAGACTACATAAAAAATTTGTGTTCTGATAGATAATGGATTATTAATAATCTAAAATTTATGGATGATGTTTAATGAAATCCAATATTATCTCGGAGAGACAGAAGCATAATTAATAATTCTGGTACAATGATTCATATATCTATAACCTTAAATCGATTATTTTTTATTAATAATAAACTTCGCCTCATAATCAATTATTACTTATTTTTTTACTTTTTGTAAATAAATCAGATATGAAGATAATAAAAATAAAAAAACAGCTTTTATAATCCGCACTGGTAATGAGTCTCGAAACTTTTTGATCCACTGATGTATTTTTTTCAAATTCAATCTATTGCAATGGCTCAAAATATATAATTTTCAAAACAAAGCAAAATTTATATAAAAGTTGAAAAATCTTTCACCAATTCTTAATATTGTTACTTACATTGATACCATTTTCGCAAAAAAGTGAACATGGTATACTAGAGAAGATTTCATATCTTCACCAACTGTCAAATACATTTTACACTAAGTCCGTAACTGAATATAAATTAATAACCAAGAGTTATTTTATAAATAATTCCTCATCTCCTTTTTAAATTACAACATAAATATTCAAAAAATAATTATTATGAACTAAAAAATGCTATTCTATGTACATTGCAGTAAGCTACTTTAAATATACTCATAAAAATATGATCTTTATTCGAAAGTACATGAATCTACTAGTTTTCTTATTTCATACATAGAAATACAGTCATTGGTCCCAAATGCGTAGTGGTCACTTCATTCATATATCATTTGTAAATATTTATAACATATATTATGACATCTACAATATAAACATACATAATTTTCAGGTTTTACGAACCCTTTCATTCATGTTTCTTTACTTCACCCTTGAGGTCAGGTACACGTCAAACCGCAATATTGATCAATATTTTTCAGATAATGATATGTCCTGTATCGTGGATAGTTAACTTCCTGGTAACTAAACATGACACCGGATCTATAATTGCATCAATGATTGTTTGCTCTGGACGAAGGATATTCGTTTCTCTATTATTGTCGAGTATAGAAATCAAAAATTAAATAATCATTTACAAAAAAGGAGAAAAATAAAATAAAATATGGCGCAAGTCGTGTGAGAACTACTTTCCAATCTTATTCTCACGTTTTTAAAGCCCACTCACTCTCATTCGCAATAAGAAAAATATTATTTCTACTGGCTAATGTGAAGAATATTTAAATAATTATTAACAATTCTATCTTATTACATATAAAACATAAAAATCCCTCTAGAGAATAGTGGAGAAACGTTGACTCTGGCGATTGGTTGCAGCCCGTAACAGGAATTTTACACGATTTCATTATTTAGCCAGAAAGACAAGTTTCATCCTGAAAGAAGATTTAATTTTAGTTTCAAGATACTTGAATTTATTCTGGAAATTGAATTTGCCTGTAGAATACTCACCAGGCTCTAATTACTCAACGAGTATTTACGTAGCGACAATTCTCTACGATTGCGAGGGCTTTTTTCTTCTGCCGAATAGGTTACTTAAAACGGAACTTCTTTTGTAGTCTCGATCTTTACGACTTCCACCTGTACTTTGCTCACTTTCCGATCCACTTTCAGATGGTCTTCTTCCATCGACAACTGAAATGTTTGGAACTCCTTGTGCAACAGCAGGTGGTGGCGAAATGTAGGGAGGTAGGGATGTGGGCCTTCCAGTGAATGAGTTCACTATTTGTGGTCCGCTCTAAAAAATAAATCAACATCAATCAAATTAATCATTTTACCTACTTCGATTGAAAGAGGCTTGAAATTATTTTAAGACATTTAACAATTTAACAAAAATAGCCTCTTGAACTTGAATATTGATTTATCAAATCTTTCAAACTCTAACAAAAATTCCAATTTTAATTATTTGTAAATTTCCTTCATTATGAACCTTTCTGATCTGATTTGATCGGCTGGAAACTTTGATTCGTTTCCGAATCTATAAGCTTTCAATCTGAACTTTTTCATATGCAGGGAATTTCTGCCATGGAATATTTCCAGAGTAGAAAGCTTTTATTTAAAAGAGAATAATAAAACATAAATTTTCGAATTAATGGACCTTCAAATTTTTGAAAACTCTCAAACCCCTCAAAATGAAAAATTCAAATTATATTTTAATCATGAATTAAAAAAAGCACGTTTTAATTTTGTTATCTCTTTTTATATTATTCACCAAATTTTTATTGAAATTTTTTGAAACTACTCCAAGATATTGATCTTTTCCATTCGATTAATAAAAAAAAAAAAAAAGGCCTTGTGCCAAAAAAGTAGTAAAAACTAAAAATGCATTGAGTTTTTTCATCCTCACCTGTCTAATATTGACTGCAACATTACCGTATCCTGTAACACAAAAAGCAAAAATAATTATACGCGCATGACCAATAATAGAATTTTAATTAAAATTGTAATAAAGAGTAGTATTGGCTAAATGAAATGAAAAAAGAAACATGTTAAATACCAGAATTCCCAAGTTTCTCTGAATCACATCAGTCAAAATTGTTGTTTTAAGTTAATTTTCAAATTACAAAAATCATAAAAATATGGGAAGCTTGTGAGAAGCCATGCACCAGAGTTATGCTGCAAGAAAGCTAGAGAATAGGTTTATTTTATGACTTGAATTTTATATTTTTTATAATGACTGACCAGGATCAGGAGAGGTATTCCATTGGGCCACTCTGCTTGTTGGAGGAGCACTTGATGGCAGGGGAGGCACTAAGTCTATAAAATTACATAGAAGCTATATGATTTGGTACATGGCAAAAATTTATATAATTATTTTTAAAAAATTAATAAAGGTGTGCCGAATAATATTGGATTTTCAAAACGGACATCAATACTTTTATAAAAAATGATTGTCATGAGTTCTTTAAAAAATAAATTGTCTTCTATTAATAAAATAAGGTTTTATATCAAATAAAACATTATATTTATTTGAATAGATGTAATCGAGGTTTTCAGTAACGTCATTGATATTTCGATATCATATCACTAGACGAAACTATCAGCGTTCACACCCCTAAAAAGTAATGAAATAAATATCAAAGTGTCTTTAAGACTTTATGACGACCTGCTTTAATTCTAAATTCTAATTTCTATTCAATTTTTCTCAAAGGCTTTGGTATTGAAAATAGTTTTAACCAAATCAAATTAAAAATATGAAGTTACACTTTACTTTTGCATTTTTCCCTTAAAAAAATTAAATGTATCATTGACTTGAAAATCATTATTAAAATTCTTAAAACATTATTCATCAAATTACTTATCATATTTTTTATTTTCTACTTTCCATTTTTTCTTTAAAAATCGAATTCAGTTTTTTAATTGCTATCATTTTTACATTTATCTAATTTGTATCTGTCTGCCTAATAAATCAAATGTTTATCAAATTTATATATATATATATATATATATAACAATAAGATATTTCATGTTACTAAGCCTTTGAGTTTAAAACTATCGCCATTGTCTACCTTATCAGAGGAATACCTTCGCCTTAGTATCAGATAAGATATGTTCTCGATGGAAGTTACTTGCATTGAACAACCACAGAGCGGTATCTTTCTGCTTTCTGTGAAAAGAGGAACATCAGAGGTTCAAGTATCTCAGTGGTGAGGGTTTTCGATCCGTAATGAAGAGATTTTGGTGCCCTCGAAAGTTTCCCTTCTTCATGCAAATTTTGTAAATCTTTAAATTCTCTAAACAATCTAAAAAATTAAAATTGTCTGAAAGGAACAACTGTCGGAATGAATCGTATTTGATACAAAAACAAAGGTATTTCTCCAATAAGAAAGACTGGCAATCGAAAGACCTAGGCTCGAATCCCAGCGCAGTCGAAAGCGTCTTTTTTTCCACAGAAAGATTTTTAAATTCTTTAAATATTTGAAAGTCAATTTTTATTTGTAATTTTGCGCCATTTTCGAAAGTATTTTAACTACGTTGAATGAAAACTTTTTATAACTACGAGATATAAAAATCGTATACCTCAAATTTTTTCTAGCAAAAAAATCGTGAAAACAGAATTTCATACAAAAAAAAACCCTCTTAACTTCAACGACATAGTCAAAGAATTTAATGTTCTAGTTTTTTCCCTCAATTTACCTTGATGCTGAGGATTAAGGTCCATACTAGATTGTCTATGAAAATTTTCATTAGACGGATATTGGCCAGATCCATTATGATTCAATGTTGCACTGCGTTGTTGATGTTGATACGATTGTGGCCTTCCTTGCTGTACATGATGATCAGTATCTGTAAAACGAGTTGAAAATAATTTCTATCCTTCCCAGAATATTTAAGGCGAATATATTTCTCAATAGAAAAATCCTCTTTATGAAAGGAATACAAGATAGTAAAACTAAATAGTGTGAATTTGAGATGGGAAATGAAGATCCAATATGGCGACCAGAAAACCATTGTTTTACCTCCATATTTAGCTAGTGAATATTCCATATGTCTCTTCAAAACCCCAGAGTGTGCCACGTGGAGACATACGGAAGGATTGTACACTCCTCGTTTTTTTTTTCATTTTTTGTTTTTTTATTCATTTTTTATATATTTTTTAAACTTTATTCTTTAATATTCTTTATGCTTTTTATCACAAACAGTTTCCAGAAGAATGTATAAATTACTTCTTTCTTATATGGAACTCTTTGAAGCATGGCACAGCACACAGTGATATACCATTGCATTCTTTACAAATGATGCTCGTTTCCTTCCTTATATTTTTCTTGTAGTATTCGACACAGCGTCCAAATTTTGATTTGCCATATTGGATCAGCCATTTCAAATTTTGACCTCGAATTCGCATTCAGCGACCAAAATAACCCCATGGTACCAATTTTCAATCAGATCCGCCAACTCATTGGATTTTTAAAAATTTTTGGTCGCCATATTGGATCATCCATTTCCAATTTTGACCCCGAATTCGTATTCAGTGACCAAAATAACCCCTTAGTACCAATTTTCAATTAAATCCATTAAGTTGAACGTCCCGCACATTTTGGGCCCACTTTGCGATTTTTGGTCTGCACAGTAAAGGGGTTAAACGTTGGCAGCGTTAGTAAGGTACATTTCTCTTCATTCAAGCACAACCAAGTTCAAGCAAATCAGTTGGCAGGTCACAAAATTACGCACGTTTTAATGACAGTAGTTTTTGTGGTTATGTCGTAAAAACATAGTGGAACAAAGTGCAAATATTAAATTTTTTATTCGGCAAAAAATTTGTCGAGAGACTTATGAATTATTAAAAAAAGTTTATGGTGATGATTGTATGAGTCGTACTCAAGTTAACACGTAGTGTACACGATTTAAAAATGCCCGTAACGATTTAAATGATGATCAAAGACCTGGACGACCAGAAGCATCAAGTCGTGCTGAGTTAGTGGAAAAAGTACGTAAAATAATCGTTATCGATTCAAATTTCACTGTGAAAATGCTGGCAGAAGAATCAAATTCATATTACTGTACAATCGACACAATACGAGGTGTGTTCAGAAAATAACGGGAACTTTTTAATTTCGCGGGTTTGGAGAGTCCTATTGTCAAATTTTTTTTATTGTGTTGGTATACGTGCCCCTGAAGTATGATAAAATCTTTTTCTCGACACTAACATGGAAAATGGCGGCTTTCGTGGCCTGTTGGGCATTGAGAAAATGGTATTATGCAGCAAACTGTGCTGTAATATTGCGAAACTAAACAAACACATGGGCAAAGTAACTTACGCGCCTGTGATTGGTTGATAGATCGAAGACCTCGAAACCTCGCAAACTAAAAAAAAAAAAGAAAATGAAAAGAAAAGCGTATAGAATACAACTTCACAACGTTCAAGGTTTTGACAGCTTATAAAGCAAGTTAAAAATCAGTTGAATTTGTCGATCGTTACGGAGGACGAAAATATTAACGATTCGATCATACTCAAATTAAACGCAGAGGCGGTCATCATAATAACTTTCATTACATTATGCTTTTAAATAAATTTTTTTAACAATGTTTGCTCTGATGTTATTATTGTTTATTGATGAAAAATAATGTTTTCTATTTTGAGAGTTGTTTTTTTGAGTAGGGGGGCACCGCCCCCCAAACCCCCCGGCGGGGGCTTTGCCCCCTGCACCCCCACGGGGCTGCGCCCTGGACCCCCCTCCCCCCGGGCAATTTCATATTTGCTCCATGAACTCACTCAAGCTGCCAAATTTCATGTTCTCATCTAGAAAAATAATATACGCACCTCGAGGCGAAAGTGCTCATGCAAACTCGCGTGAAGTTCGCGGTACTCGGTCGAATTCACGTTCGTCTGCATTCGCTCACTTCCGCCTCTTTACGCGTAATGTACTATAGCTGTATTCATTGTTTACTTTGTCTGTTGCAGCCCCTAAGGTTAGACGTGTTTTTATGAGCTCGGCGATTTTCGTATCAAATTTTGCGTAAAAAATGAAATAAAGTGTAACAAAGTGTGTGAAATGTTAATAAAGGCCTTTGATGAGTCTGCTATGAGTAAAACAAGAGTTTACGAGTGGTATAAGCGTTTCCAAGATTGCCGTGAAGACGTTGAAGATGACGAACGCCCCAGCACATCAACAACTCGAGGAAAAAGTGAAAGAAATGGTCATGAACGATCACCGAATCACAATGAGAGAAGTCTCTGATGATGTTGGCCTATCGATTGGCTCATGCAATGAAATTTTTTCGAATGTTTTGGGTATGAAACACGTAGCAGCAAAATTTGTTTCAAAATTGTTGAATTTTGAACAAAAACAGCGGCGAATGGAACTTGCTCAGGAGTCACTAAATGAAGTCAACGACGATGCAGAATTACTGAAACGTATTATAGCAGGTGACGAAACATGGGTTTACAGATATGACGTCGAAAATAATTTGATACAAATTCTTTGATCCATTTCTTTTAACAAACGAAAATCGCCAAGCTCATAAAAACACGTCTAACCTTAGCGATTGCCACAGACAATGTAAACAATGAATACAGCTGAAGATTTTATCATACTTCAGGGGCGTGTATACCAACATAATAAAAAAAATTTGACAATAGGACTCTCCAAACCCGCGAAATTAAAAATTCCCGTTATTTTCTGAACACACCTCGTATTAACTGAAGAATTGGGTAAAAGAAACGTCTGTGCACGTTTTGTTCCATATCCGTTAAATGCATCACCTCAGAAGACCAAAAAAGTCAACGAATTTTTGATGAAAAAACAGATTTGTGTCATTGATCACCCTCCGTATTCGCCTAATATTACGATATTACGATGACGTTCCAACCATTCTAGCAGCTGTGACACAGGTGCTAAAGAACATCCCAAAAACCGAGTTTAAAAAGTCTATGGATAAATTGGTTGATCTTTTCAAACGTATTGAGTTAAATGGATCCTATTTTGAATAAATATTAGCTTTGACACATAATACCATGCTTGTTTTATTCTATAACTAAAAAATTCGGATATTTTTAGATCACACTGTGTAGAGCACTGATCGATAATTACCATTGTATCGGTGGACGACATTTTCTGAACTCGGTGACCTCGCAGGAATAGGTGGAGGAGCCCCTCTGGGTGGGATTGGAGGCTTATCAGTGGGATGAATACTATACGAATCTTTCGGAATCATTTGTTCTTGTTGGATCAATTTTTGCTGCTGCGCAAGCAGTTGTTGTTGCCTATGCATTTGTAAAAATTCTTGTTGCACCTGAGGGGATTCGGACGATCTTTGTGACACCAAGAAATCAGAATTTCTTGGATCTCTGCGTTGCTGGTTTTGCCTATGCATTTGTAGAAACTCTTTCTGAACTTTACTTGGACTATCTGGAACATCTCGTCTAATTACAGAATTCTTCCTCTCCAATTCTGGAGTCGAAGCATGACTGCTTCCAGTCGAAAGAGCATCATCCGGATGTTCAGGAGTGAGACTCTTTAATCTCTCCAAACCTTCTTTCTGCGATTCATCATAACTTAAAAGTTGCATTGAAGGTGGCAGTTTCGCATGGAAGGAGATTTTATTGACCCAGTCCTCCATCTCCTGACGACTTGGTGCAAGGAACAAGAACTCCGAATTATCAGAGCACTTCAATCTGAAAACGTTCTTTCTCTTTGTATAATCCTCGGCTTTTTCACAGGTTGCATTAAAAATGGTTATGGGTGCAGTAGCTGCTTTGCTCAAGGCAAAGTCTTCTATGTCCTTGAAGAAACATAGAAGCTGTCCGCAAAGTACAGTATAATACTGTTTCCATGATCGAACTGCAGCTTTCTTTCCACCACTTTGCAATTCATGCTTCCTTTCCAGCATACCCTGAATTTCGACTGGAGGTAGATCGTTCATATTTTCCATGCGCTGATGTTTTCTGAAGCTCTGAGTGCGCCTTCTTGTCGTGAAACTAGGCGTTCTCTTCGGTTTTTTCGTATCCACTTTCATACTTTCAGCACGTTTGATATCAACAGTATTTCTCCTTAGTCTTTCACCAAACATGTGCGTGATTCCATGGGGTTTCTGATCAGCTGAATTCTCCATTGCATTCACCGCTCCAGTCTTGTATGGCGACAAACTGTTGGCAGATTCATGATCATTAGAATTCCCATTGACTTCTTCATGTGGAACTCGACGTGGACTATCCAAAAGCTTTCTTCGTTCCTCTTCTCGTTTTCGTTCTTCAGTGATTCTTTGTACTTCTTTTCGCTTTCTCTCTTCCAGTCGTGCCTTCTCCACTCGTTCCTTTTCTGCCTGCCTCGCAGCCATTTCAGCCTCGAGTTGCTTTTGGAAAGCCTTTTCTAGCATAGTAATTCGTTTCAGAGCCTCAAATTTCTCTTCTTGGGCTTCAATAGTTTTTTCGAAATCTTCGTGTTTCCTTATCAATTCCTCAACCTGGGGAATCGACTCTCCAAGTTTTCCATCATGCAGCATTGGCTCTCTGCTTACGATCCAGTTCTCCAGCATCTCGGCTTCTCGCTTAAACATCTGCGTGTCCAAATTCTGCTCATAGATTAACTTCCTTTGCTCCCAAGTATCATTTAAAACCTGCTTTCTCTGCTCCAGAATAGAGATCTTATCTTCTATCTCTTTTCCCAGAAAATGCCCTTGTTGGATCAAGCCTTGACCTGTTCTGTAGAACTTGGCAAAGGCGTCATTGCGCGTGTCTATTTCAGCTTTATATTCACTATGCCTTGAAATTAAAGTCTCAGCTCCAGGAACATCACGAGCTAAATCGGGTGCTGTGACCTTGGCGACCATTTCATTTATCCACGAAATCAGATCTCTGTATTCGTCGAAATAGGCCTGCAGCTGTTCAGCTTGGGCAAGCTTGCTTCTTCTCTGAGCAGCTTTTTCTAAAAGTTCATTCCAAGCTTCGTCTGCTTCTTCATGTTTCACGGCTATGTGTTCTCGAGCATCTGGAAAAAGTTCAGCAAGCCTCGAAGCTTCTTCCATAACAGATTCCACTTGTTCTTTCACAGCTGCTAGGTCTGTCTCGAATCCCTGATGTTTCCGAACCAAAGCTTGGATCGTTTCTAAATCATGACCGTATCCGTCAGAACCAAGACTAGCCTCTTTTTCTTGAATCCATGCGATAGTTTCATCCGCAGTTCTATCGAACATGTGAACTTGTTTAGCGCCAGCTAAAGCTTCTTGACGAGCGTGAGCCAATTCCTTCAAATCCTCCCATTGCTGCTTTGATTCATCAATTTTACGATGAATCTTACCTGATTCTGGATTCTTTTCTTCGATCAATTTTTGCCCAGCATCTATTACGTTTATCACTCGTCCCTCACTGGTTGTAAATCCTGCAAGGAAATTGTCGAAGATCTGTATCAGAAGCTCCACATGTTCTACGTCTCGACCGTAATCTTCAGAAGCCGCAACTGTCGTCTGGTCACCAATCCATTCTATAACCTCATCTGCTTGTCGGATGAATTTGTGATATTTCTCACTTTCTAGTAATCTCTGGGATCTTTTCTCTTTCAACATTTGCAGTTCCTCAAACTTATGTTCTATATCAGTTTGCTTGTGGGCAATATTTTTACTGTCAAAGTGATGCCTGTCGATTAAACCTCGAGAAAGTTTTTTTAGATTTTCTACAGTACTTCGGAAACCTGATAAGTCACGTTCAATTCCTTCCAATTTCTTAAGTAACGATTGAACTGAATCCTCGTCTTTACCGCAATCTGATGAAGCGAGCTGAGGATATTTTTCTTTGATCCATTGCTCAGCTTCTCCAGCTTCAGCGTAAAACATTTGCGATTCAACAGCATCAAGCAGTCTTAGTTTCCTCACACTCGCTAAATCTCGAAGATGAGTCAATTTCTCTTGAAGTTCTTTAGAGAGTGAATCGATTTTCTCTGATGCAAAGTGTCCACTTCTAACCATAGCAGAAGCTCTGCTTGCGAGCGAAGCGACGACCGGTTCACGAGATATTAATTCGGCTTCTAAAGCCTGATGTTTTTTCTGGAGCCTTTGTACGGTCAAAAGGGAATTTCCTAAATCGGTACTTGCAGCAAGAAGTTCCTTCTCTGATAACCAATGCAATTCGTCCTCCACATCTCTCGCGTACTGATGAAGCAATTTCGCATCTTCCAAGTTGTCTCTTCGTATTTGTATCGGTTCTTGTAAACTGTGATACCTGTTGATGGTAGCAGTAGCTCTGTCTTGAATTTCGTCGCACATAAAGTGTTTAGATCTCTGGAAACTGGCTGCTGTTTCTTTTATAGTCTCACAAGCTTCGTTATGACCTAAGACATCATTTTCCAAGTTAGTGTGTCTTTTTAATAAATTGGCGACGCTAGAAAGATCTTTTCCGTGATCCTCAGATTGAAGCTGTGTCTCAACTTCGTCCATCCAAGTCTCAAATTCATCTATAGTTCGGCCGAACAAAAGTGCCTGATAGGCATCATTGAGTCTATTTTTTTTCAATTCACTTGTGTCCTGAAGAAGTCGCCATTCGGCTTCCAAATCTTCAAGTCGCTCCTGAATTTCCTTGGAAGCGTAATGATTTTCTTCAATGAGACCTTCTCCCTCGTTAATAACGGAAGCAACTCTCCCTTTATTAGCCATTAGTTCACTCTCAAATGCTACGTGCTTTTGAATTTTACTCTGTAGATTAGTAGGGTCTCTATAATTTTCGTCACTGGCGACTTGTTGCTTCTGATGAAGCCAACCCTCGACTTCGTAAATGTTTCTTAAGAACTGGTGTAATTGATGACTTTCCAGTAACTTTTTCCTCCTCGCTGAAGCGCTATTTTTTAATTTGTCCCGCCTGGAGCAAACAGCATTTAATCTTTGTTGTATAACATTCGCATCAGAGTGCCCTTCGGATAAAATAACGGTTGCAAACTTCTCCAATTCATCAATCCTTCCCAGCTGAGACATTAGCATTTTTTCAAACTCCTCGTGTTTGCGCAATAGTGCCTCAACTCCTGATAAAGATTCACCAAGGTCTTCGTTATTTAGGAACGCCTCTTTCGTCGCAAGGAAACTATCTGCTTGATGGGCTTGTTCTTTGAAAAGTTGCAGTTGATGTGCTTGTGTCAATTTCTGCCTTCGGTCAACCCAAGCGTCTATTAATTCCTGTCTTAGGTTTTCCAAGAGATCGAGGTTCTCTTGAACATCTTCACCGATTGGAAGAAGCTTCTGGCCATGTTCCTTCAAAGCTTTAAAGGTGTCTTGTCTGCCATCGATTTCTGCCTTCCTTTCTTGATGCAATTCCAATAGAGCTTCAGCTTCCGATGTAGTACTTGGTGGTTCAGCTTCGTCCATGCGTTTAATAGTATCTGCCACCCAAATCTCCAACTCGTGCAAATCTGCTTGGAACTTATGAAGGGTGTAAGCTTGGTTCAAGGTATTCCGACGATTCTGAGATAAGCGCTGCAGCTCGTCCCAATTTTCTTGCAATTCCGATAATATACCATTTATTTGAGATGCATTATTTGGATATTTCTGCGACAAAATTTTCGCTTCGGTTTTGTGTTCCTGAAATCATAAATATTTGCATTAGTTTATTGCAACCAATTTTTTATTATGCTAATGGAATATTGTTTATTGATTGTCTTGTAAAGGGTAAACGATAATTAGACATAAATATGTTGACTCTTTTGGAAAAACTGAATGAAAAACTTAGTGGAAAAAAAACCAGATTTGGCAAAAAAGATTCTTTTTATCCGGATTAGGAAATTAGTTCTACAGTAAAGCATTAACATTAAATGATATATTACCTTCAGTTTCCCTTCGATAGCAGTCATGTCCCTCTCAAGAGTTTCTTGTTTTCTTTGCAACTGCTCAACTGCATTCAAATCTTTGCCCATATCAGTTGTATTCATGGCTACTGACTTTTCGATAACTCTTTGACTAGTATCGTCTATATCTCTGTTAAACAAGTGAATTTCTAAAGCACCAGCTAGAGTTTCTCTGTAGGCATTAAGCGCACCTTGCAAGCCTTTCCACTTCTTATTAAAGCTATCTCGTCGTTGTTGAATTGCCTTTGACTCGTTATCTTGACCCTGTTTGATTAACTTGTCTGCCAAAGCGTTTATTACTTTGATCCTGGCATCATCTACCCTCATATCACTATCAACATCATCCAGCTTTCTTTGCAGACTCAAGCAGTGCTCGTAATCTTTTCCAGTATCTCCAGCTTGAATCATCATCTCCTTGTCTCTAATCCACGCTTCTATTTTCTCCACTTGATTATTAAACTCCAGAATATCTTGAGCTTCTTCCAATCCTCGACCTCTATTGCCAGACTCGTAGAGAAGTTTTCTCCAAGAAGAATTAAGATGGTCTAATTGCTGTCGAATCTCTACACTCGCTGGATGCTTCTGCTTTAGTAACGTCTCACCCTTCGTTTTGATTTCTTCAATTCTGCTTTGATTTGCTGCTAACTCAGCTTGGAACGCCTGGTGCTTTTGAAGCTTTTTGATTTTATCCTCCAGACTAGAAGCATCACCCTTAGACGTTTCGGCTTCAAGTTTCTTCTGCTTCTCGCCAATCCAAGACTCTGCTTCGCCCACATCTCGTACAAACTGAGCATGCAGTAGGCTTGCCTCTAATTTCTTCTTTTTTACCTCACACAAATCTCGAACCTTCGCCCTCCTCTGGATAACCTCGTTCAACCGCCTTGCGATCGTGGGAGAGTCAAAGTGATTTTGCGCTAAAAGCTTGTCTCCATGTTCCTGCAATGCAGACAATTTTTCCTCCTGTGTAACTAGTAATTTTTCAAATTCGTTGTGTTTTTTGAATTGTGCATCCACTTCTTCTACTGAGATACCAAAATTATCTCCACTTAAAGCAGCTTCTTGAGTCGTAGATAAATTATCTAGCTGCTTGGCGTCGCGTAAGAAAAAGTGCAGGTCGATAAGTTGGTCTAAATGTATTTTTTTCTGTTGCCAAGCAGTGTGAAGTTTCTGTCTTTCTTCCAGCAACTGATTGCATTTTTCCTCTACTTCAACAGCAGCGTAATGGCCAGTTTGAACCATAGCTTCACCAAGATCGAGAACTGAGCTAAAACTGTCCTCTCTCGCTTCGATTTCTCCTTTCAGCGCCTCATGCTCAGCTTTTAAAGTCTGTGCACTGGCTGCATCGCGAACCTTCTCTTCAGTAGACATTGCAGCTCGAAGCCCAGCAGCCCAGTTCATTAAATCTCTAACTTGCGTTAAGAACCTTTGAAGGTCACAGCTAGCTTGTAATTGATCTCGTCTATGCGCTGATCTTTCTTTCAATTCTTCCCAGTTATTTACGACAATTTTCTGTTGCTGATCAATGTGAGTCGCATTGTTTCCAGGATACAAGGCCTGAAGTCTAGCTGCATCTTCTACAAGGACTTGCAGTTGAGCTTCCAGAGCAACCAGATCGTTTTCGAACCCTTCATGGCGTCTTATTAAGGACAAAACGGAATTTAAATCTCGACCCAAATCATCTGGAAGAGCAGCTTCTTTTTCTTGTATTCGAGACAAAGCTTCAGCAACATCGCGATGAAACCGATGGATCTCTCCAGCTGCTTGCAAGCGTTGCTCTCGATTTCGAATCAAACTGAGAAGATGTTGCCATGACTCGCCCAGTTGCTCCTGACGTTTCTGGATATCTTGGATATAAGGACTCTCATTAGCTATCAGTTTTTTAGCCAACATTTCGCATTGATTGAATCTTTCCGATCCAGCTTCTATTCTGTGTTTAAAATCATTGAACTTTGCTTGAAGGATTAATAGGTGCTCGTAATCTTGACCATAGTCTTCAGATGCAGCTGCTTGTTCCTGCTCTTTAATCCATTGTTCTAATTCTCTGCTTTCCAAGAAGTATTCGTGTCTATACATACTTTCCATTAAACGCTGCTGTCTCATTGTCGCTAATCGTTGCAAAGCGCGCATTTGTTGAACAATTGATTGTTGCTTGTTGGCAATAGCTTTGCTGTCCGGATGCTTGGCGTTAATCATAGTTGAGGCGGTGTGTCCCATTTCAGAGACAATTCCGTTGTAGGTGTCTAACTCAAGCTCCAGAGCTTTATGTTTTGTGAGTAATTTTGTGGCAGCGTCGCGATCTCTGCCGTAGTCAGTCGAACTAAGTACATCATTCTTTTCATTGAGCCAACTTTCAACCTCACTAGCTTCGAAGAAAAACTCCTGGGCCCTCAAGGATAAATCTAAGGCGTGACTTCGTTCATTGACTTTTTCTTGTAGATTTTTCCAAGCGTCATCTAATACTTCACAGAGTTCTTGAATCTGGAAAAAGAGAAAAATGATATTAATAAAAGAAAAATTAATAAGCAATTTGAATTGAATATCAAAATTAAATAAAGTTGAATAGACACAAACCTTTTTTCTCTCTGGATGAATCTGATCAATAAGAGCTTGTCCAGAAGCGAGAGTTTTGTCTATCATCGGCTGATGACCAACAATTTCAGCTTCCAGTTTCTTATGTTTCTTGTACAAAGTTTGAGTTTGATGCAAATTCTGACCCAAAGAAGTTGAAGAAGCCTGCGGTAAGTGATCTTTAATCCACTGTAACTCTGCATCAAGCTCAAAACCAAATTTGTGAAAACGAAGACTTTCCACCAACGCATCTCGTCTCTTCTTCGCTGGTTCCTTCAAACTGCGGAATTTCTTCTGTGTTGTCTGACTCGTTTTCAAAATATTGTCCGCATCAAAGTGACCTTCATGGGCCATTTCATGTCCCATTGCGACGAGATCATCTACTTTTTGTTCCCATTGGGCAAGTTCGCTTTCTAATAACTGGTGCTTTTTTAATAACTCTTTACAGCTTCGCAAATCTGTGCCGACTTGTTTGCTCTGCAGGGCATTTTCTATTTCCTCCAGTTTCATCCTTGCATCTTCCATGGTACGATTATAGCCATGTTGGGATGCAGCTTGTCTCAATCGTCGACCCTTTTCCAAAGAAAGTGCCACTAAGTGATCCCACTGAGCGTTTAAATCTTTCAAAGTCTTTCCAACGTCGTCTGATCTGTAGTTCTCTTCTGATATCAATGCTTTTCCTGCTTTATTAACAGCTCGCAATTGCCCTTCATTTGCTCGTAGTTCTCTCTCAAAAGCTTCATGCTTCTGAAGCTTTCGTTCCAGATTATTCAAGTCACGGTAACTTTCATCAGAGGCTGTTTTCATTTTATCGCCCAACCAATCTCGCAGATCGTCTACTTCTGCTGAGAATTGTTGATAGTGCTCGGAGGCGTTTAAAGCTGCACGTCGTCTATGAGCTGCATCTTTAACCGCCGCTCTTCGTGCTAGAACCTGGTTTCTTCTGTCATTAATATATGATTTGTCATAATGATCCTGATGAATAAGTTTGTCTGCCGTATCGCTAAATGCTTTTAATCTATCGTCCTGAGCGTGAAGCGTATTCTCAAACTTCTCATGTTGTTTTAGCAAGGCTTCCACATCGTCCAAGGATTCACCCAAGTCCGTGAATTCTAAGAACGCTTGGTGTGAACTAGTCGTAGCGTCGATTTGATCAGCTTCACGATTGAATTGTTGCAATTCGAGGCATTGTTTTAGCCAACGATCTTTAGCCATCCAGTTTGAAGTCACAGCTTGATGCAAGCCATATAGTTTTTCTAAACGTTCTCTAACTTCTACAAGTGCTGGATTACGATGCAGAAGTTGGGTTCCAAGCTCCTCCACTTCTCTGAATTCATCCTCACGCGCTTTTATTTCTTCACCGAGTTCAACGTGTAGTTTCCTGAGTTGTTCTGCAGTTGCTACATCTCTGACTGGCTCCTCGGCTTTCATTGTGTCTTGTACATCTGCAGCCCAGTTTATGAGGTTTTTTGAGCTGTTCATAAATATCTGCTGACCCACTGCATCTTCCAAACGCGAACGTCGTTCCTTGGCCTTTGTCTGAACTTTATTCCAGAGATCTCTAATTTCGTTTTGTCTGGCATTTACGTTGCTTAGTTCGTGAGGATACGAACTTTTGACACTATTAGCTAGCAGGTTTACTTTTCGAACCTTTTCTTCAACGGGTGCTAATTCTCGTTCCAGGTGCTGGTGTCTTCTTTGTAGAGCTTGAACTGTTTTTAAGTCTGGTCCTAGCTCAGCAGTATCCAACTGCGTGATCTTTTCCAACATCCAGTCGTGAGCTTCGTCGCAGGTTCTGTTAAATAATTCCACACTAGAAGCTCCTTCAAGGCTCTTCTCCTTCTGTGCTTTCAGCCAGTTCAAATGATCCCACAATTGGTGGATATGTCTCTGTCTAGCTTTTACTTTATCCAGTTGACTGTGTCCTTGCTTCACGAAATCCTCGACAGCAGTGTCAATCGCTTCAACGCGTTTTCCAGACGCTGACAAGTCTGTTAAGAACTTTTCGTATTTTCTCTTGGCTGACTCCACGTTATCCCGAGAATCATCCGCCCTTAACATCTTCTCTTTGTCCTTAATCCATTTCTCGAAATCATCACACTCACGATAAAAACCGTAAAGTCTTATCGCATCTTCCAGCAAAGCATGGCGCTTTAAAGCTAATTCCTGAAGTTGACTGTAGGTATCATTAATCTTTTTAATTCGTTTTTCGACACTGTCGCTATCGTTAACAGTTTTGCGCTTAATGGGCTTCACAGTTGATTTAATAGATTTCACCCTTCTTACTGGTACGACTTGCTTTACCATCTTCGTCTTCTTTACTCTTTGAGTGACTCGAACTTTTTCTGGCTTTCTCACTTGTACTTGAATTACCTTTGGGTCGATTTCGCGAACATAATTCGCAGGTACAAAGCCGTCGGTTCCATCTGTTTTGCGAACACTCCACCAATCAGGGTTCGTTTTGTTTAAGAGAAACATGACTTCACCCTTAACCATATGCATACCCTGGCCACTGAATGGGTAAAGACTCTTCACCTGAGGAACCATTCGATCTTCGAGAATAGTCTTGGGTTCTAAGCGTTCTACAATTTCGTCCACCCATTCATCTTGAGGTACTAATCGAATTTCCTTACTCCACTCTTCTTGCTCTAATTCTGCAACAGGTTCTGGATCAGCGGAGAGTTCAAGAGTAGAAATACCCGCTGTGACGAGCTTGTCAGCTTGTGTATTTAAAGACTGGACATCACCTTTGTAAGCATTTAACTCTCCTTGGAGATCTTTATGTCTTTGCAGAAGCGCCTGAGCACTCGGTTCATCAACTCCATAGTCTTCCGAAGCAACCAGTGTCATTTTTTCATTCATCCACGAGTCTGCTTCGTTTGCATCTGCGTAAAATTGGAAAGCCTCTGCCGCCTCGTCTAACTGTTTCTTCCTAAGAGCAGCCAACTCCTCCAAAACTTTCCAATGTTCTTGTAACGACTCGATTCTATTCTGAATTTCTATAGATGAAGGATGATTGTCGGATATCAATTTCCTTCCCGCGCCATAGAGTTGCTCAGATTTTGGTCTGCGAACCTTCATCTCATCCTGCAACGCTTTATGCTTCTGCTGCAGTGAAATCACAGCACGCAAATCCTTCGCAGATATGCCAGCCTTACAGATCCGCTGTTTTTCCACCAACCAGGATTCCTCATCTTCATGATCTTGTAAGAAATGGAAGAAGTTCCTAGCGTCTTCGAGACGAGCCTTTCGTTCTTTGCTGTTTTCCGTGAGCTCTTGGTAAGCGTGATTCAGATGCTCTAATTTTTGTTGTAACATTGGAGCTTCTTTGCTCAAAGGCTCGGTTAAATATTGAGCTGCTTGCCTTCCAAGTCGCCTTTGGCTTTCCCCGAGAGCTGTTACTTGTAACTCATGAAGACTGTGTTTCTGAAGCAAGTCTTCCACACCCAGAAGATGTGGTCCTACATCTGTACTTTGGAAATTGATCTGCAGTTCCAGAACTGTAGCCAAAGTTGTATCTATTTCCCTCATTAGACTCATGAGAGAACTGAGGGCAGCGAGATTCGCTTTGTGATGGTCAAGCAGATCTAAGAGTTCCTTCCATCTTTGCAACACCTCCTGCTCCCTGGCTTGCACTCGTTCTAACCCATGATAATTTTCTCTGACTAGTTCATCAGACATATTCGTCAAGTCATGAAATCGTTCCTCTCTAGCCAAAATGTCTGCACTGATGGCCTCGTGCTTCTTGACTGTTGCATCGACTTGCGCCAGATTGCTACCGTACCTTGGATCTGACAAAACCTGAATCATTTCTTTGAGGTAACCTTCTCTTAAAACACTCTTTCTTTCGAATTTATAATTTAATTGTTCCAGCCTCTCTTGTCGGAGAAGTTCTGTTCGCAATGCAACTTCCCTTCGGTGCTCAGATCTCTCGAGTTCCACCCAATTTCTTTCGATATCATTTACCAACTGACCTTCTTGTGGTATGAAAGCTGGCTGGTTTAATGATTTTAATTGAGTGTTTATATGGAAGTATAAAGCTTCTATCTCCGATCGTTCTTTGTACTTTGGAGGTTTTTCCACTGTTCGATATTGCTTGAAAGATAAAAGCTCACGCTGTATTCCTTCAAGAGAATTAGGGAAGTCTCTATTTTCGAGAACTTTGATTTTCAGCTTGATCCATTCTAAAAGTTCCGTTGTCAACTTCTCGTAGTGAACTTTCATTTTGTCTGCATCCATCATTTGGCCAACTATATTCGCGATTCTTTTTCCGCTTTTTATTTCGTTCTTCATCCTGGCGAAGGTGTGATAGTAAGAGGCGACATACGTGATGACTGATTTTTCATCAGGCCTAGCGGTGTCGACATCTTCTGCGTCGAGTAAACGAGGAATCCCTAGTTCTGAGTTCGCCACGTCAAAGGCATAGTTCAAGTTATCGATGTGTTTGTTTTGTTGAAGTTCTGACCAATTAATAAGATCTGGTCTATGCGCATGGATAAGAGCGTTAAAACCAAGTCCGCTCCTCCAAGATCCTAAATTATAAAAAGATCGTTAGTTTAGAAAGATTATTTTCAGGGATGGAAACCGAAACAGAAAATTGTCGTTAGTTAAAAGAGTTGTAAAGATTTTATTGAAACTTAAACTTCTTGAATGTAAATTCTAAATGCGACAATCGTTTGGTTGAAATTGAAATAACGAAACCGAAACAGAATTATTTTTGGGTTTCCATCTCTGATTATTTTTATTTGTTTTGGATTTGAATGTATTGTCTCTGAAAAATCACATACCAGTAAAGTCTTGTATATTAACTCCTGGATATCCATTTGTCTTTCTTTGACACCAAAGCAGAAGAGCATCTTTAGCTGACTTCTTTTCACTGCTTTCATTTTCTTCATCGACATCGATCTCGATTTCTTGAATTTGAAACCTCAAAATTATAGTCCAAATTAGACCTAAAATTAAGCGAGGATTGCTGTCCACGATATCTTCTGCTCCGATACTTTCTAAACGAACCTGAAAGCAGAAAAATAGCACTATCATTAGTCATAAGATTTAAATGCCACTGAATAATTAAGTGGAATCACATTTAGCAATTTAGTGATTCTGCAAAATAATCAAAAACAGAAAGTCGTTTAATTTGATGATCTACTTGTAAAGTGATAACTAATAAATTGAAAACATTTATTAAAGTGCTTCTGTCCCATTTCCGTAATGAGTCATTTTTCCTTATGGAATAATCATTTCTGATTGTTTTTCGCAAAATTATTTAGGTTATCTGAATTCAAACTAATCTCTATTTCCTTGTAGACAAAAATAATTGGACCCAATTGGGACCAATTGATCCGAATGGCCCCATTTCAAAAACATCATTGAATCCGATTGATTAAACGGATTCAAAATGGTCTCGCCTGACTGAATCCGATTAATAAATCGGTTTTAATGATGTTTTTGAAATGGGGCCAATAGGATCAACCGATCCTAATCGGGTCCAATTATTTTTTTCTACAAAGGTTATTAAATCAATGCATCTCTTTTAAAAACAGAATCAATGCAGAGTTTACGGATCAAAATTCCCTGACATTTCTAGATTTTTTCAATTTCCTCTAAATGTTTACTGTTTTCATCGTCAAAAAATATACTTTTTTCAAAAATAATTTGTGCCCTGAATTTTTTAAAGCTAATTACACAATTATAATATACATAATTAAAGACGTTTAAATTTAATTCAGAAATTTCGTCAACTTCAAAATATTGTTTTAATTTGGAAAATTACCGTTTTTTAAAATTATTCTTTTATTATTATTTATTTATTGCAAGCTCAGAGGATCAGAAATTAAGTTCGTATCCGAATGAATCCGAGATCGGAATGATTCGGATTAAAAATTCGGTCTAGATCAACCTAAGCTCGGATTGATTCAGATTAGCTCGGATTCATTCGGATTGAATTCCTATCCGAAACTTTTGCCAGGGTACTGAGTTTAATTCTCGCAACTTTTTTTCGAAAATAATTATTATTTCTTGATGAATTTCTGAGATGCCCCAAAATTGAAACAAGAAATAATTGTTATTTTTGAAAAAAATTTGCGGAAACTAATAAAGTCACTTGTCTAATGTGGTAGATGCCCTTAAGACTCGTGTGCACTCTGAATGAGAGGATTATAGAGTCGAGAAATCTGGTGATAAGACATTGGAAAGTGTAGATTCAGAGGCACTAGGTATGTATAGACATATAGTGTTTAAGTGAAGACTGGATTACTGGCTATACTGCCATTGGGTTAAATTGCGGTAAACTCGCAAGTTGTAACACTCTGAAGCAACAGTCTCGCGTTATAGTTAATCGAGCTGTGTGCCGTACGACGCTTGCGATGCGATGGTTGGAATGTCGTCCGATCACTTACGGGTCTATCAAGGACGATGGGAAATGGAAATTATGGCTTTTGCTGTGCAACTTACAACTTCGCTATATACAAAACAAATTAAAAAAAGGTACCCGTTAGAAGCTAATGTTCAGTACGATCATGATAATAATGATGGTAATAATTATTATGATCCTAATAGCATCGGAATAAGTCCAATAATTAATACCGGATGTACTATTCCAACTGTAAATATTTAGACTTTTGTATTGGATTTTTTGAAAATTTTCTTTGCAAAAGTAAATTTAATATTTCAAACTAAATCGACGCTAAAAAATGCATGGAACAAATTTAAAATGCGTCTTTAATTGCAAAATTGATCTGTTTCATTCATTTCGATGAAAAAACTTTTGAATTTTTATTTTCCTTAAGGTAGTACGATCACGAAAATTAGACCTCAGGCAAAAATAGATAATTTTGCTTTCAAGAATAGCAATATTATTATTGAAGGGCTAATTTGAAAGAGAAAAGATTATTTTTCATGAAAAAAATTTGAAACACAAAAAAATAATGTTATTAATAAATTTCAAATTAATTAGTTGAGTTTGAAATTTTTGTCACTGCCTACATTATCGGAGGATCACTAATCGCGTATCAGATAGGATACGTTGTCGACAGGTGTCCTCGTAGACAATTTCAAACTCTTATATCGCAAATAATGCAATTGAATTCAAATATTAAAGAATTTGAAAATCTTTCTGTGGAAAAAATGACGCCTTCGACTGCGCTGGGATTCGAGCCCAGGTCTTTCGATTGCCGGTCGACTGCTCTGACCACTGAGCTACACAGGCGTCCGACATCCCTTTTTCCACAGGAAGATCTCCTTATATCGCCTAGTGGCTCAGCCTTGCGGCTAGCGTCATTTTTTCCACAGAAAGATTTTCAAATTCTTTAAAATATTAAATTTATTTGCATTATTTGCGATATAAGAGTTTGAAATTGTCTACGAGGACACCTGTCGACAACGTATCCTATCTGATACGCGATTAGTGATCCTCCGATAATGTAGGCAGTGACAAAAATTTCAAACTCAACTAATTAATTTGAAATCATTTACAGCCGCAAGGCTGAGCCACTAGGCGATATAAGGAGATCTTCCTGTGGAAAAAGGGATGTCGGACGCCTGTGTAGCTCAGTGGTCAGAGCAGTCGACCGGCAATCGAAAGACCTGGGCTCGAATCCCAGCGCAGTCGAAAGCGTCATTTTTTCCACAGAAAGATTTTCAAATTCTTTAAAATATGTTATTAATAAATTTTATTTTTGCCCAAACTTATTTTCTTATCGCTTCGAGCCAAATTATTAAAAATGATCCGATTCTAATAAATCACGGTTCATTTTTTTAGAAAAAAGATTCTCTACAACTTGACCGTTTCCGATTTTTGAAAATGAATTCTTTAATGGCTGAAATTATAAAAAAACAATTTTCCAAAACAAAATTTTTATAAACAAATTGCTGTATTTGATAATAATTAATTCAATTTCAAAAATCGGAAACGGTCAAGTTGTAGAGAATCTTTTTCCTAAAAAAATGAACCGTGATTTATTAGAATCGCATCATTTTTAAAAATTTGGCTCGAAGCGATAAGAAAATAAGTTTGGCCAAAAATAAAATTTATTAATAACATTATTTTTTTGTGTTTCAAATTTTTTTCATGAAAAATAATCTTTTCTCTTTCAAATGAGCCCTTCAATAATAATATTGCTATTCTTGAAAGCAAAATTATCTATTTTTGCCTGAGGTCTAATTTTCGTGATCGTACTACCTTAAGGGTATATGATATTTAGGAAATTAGCAAATTTTATTGATTTTAAGTTTCTACATTTTTGTGTCCAAAATACAAAAAATTTTGTTTTCAAAATTCGGGAAATGGTAGAGAAGATAAAAAAGACGTAGATAAACAGCTTTCGGTTTGGCAAATGAAAAAAAATTGAATTTTTCAAAATTAAACAAATTTTTGGCAACACTGTGCGGGAAGTTTGCACTTTTCGCATCGAAGAATGTTCGCAAAATATCAGATTTTCGACGACTTTATAGGTGTGCAGGAATGTCACACTTTTAATGTGATCGGAAATCTGCCATTTTTCGGTGCGAAAAGTGAAAACTTCCCGCACAGTGTTGCAAAAAATTTGTTTAATTTCAATCTTTCCGAATTTAAAAATTAGGCGAGGGCGAATATGAAAAATAACTTTCAACGTAACTTACCCAACATTGTAATACAGTAAATACAGCTAAGTGAATTTAATTGTAAAGTTGAATTATTAAATGAAACGTGATTCAGCTGCTTTTGGTCAGAAAAAGGAAACAACAGTTGCCCAAGACGTTCGATTCGCAGGTAAATATAAATAATAAAATTCTTGCAACCTAAAGCCTGAAACTCGCTTGTATTTGTGGATGGCCATCGTGCAGAGACTAATTAAGATGACTTTGAAGTATCATTTACCCGTTATCTCTCGAATGATTGACCTTCGAATTTTCAACGCGTCAAACTACATGCTTTCTCGTATGTGCAAGTTTAAGCGGCCCATGAATAATGAATGAGCAGCAAGTTGCATTGTAAAATAAGAATATAGTACTGTTAGGTCATTCGAAAGTAAAGGGAAGGGAAGGGCTTCGAGATTTGTGAAATAGAACCAAATCGGAGAATTCCATAATTTGTATCTAAGACTTTTTGTATATGTTGATATGAACCTAAACTTGATACACAGAGAAAAATACTTCGAGAAACTTTATTCATCTTTTAGCGAAGTTGGGACACTTGGGGAAGTTGGAAATTATTTAATATTATTGTAACAATTTGTGACGTCCATATGTCCCAACTTTGTTAAATGTTGAGTAAAGTTTTTCGAACTATATTTCTCCGTGTGAATTCCCGCATTATAAATTTACTCATTACATTATATACCCAGATAAATATTGGTTGAACCAAAGTATTTGTTTGTTCAAGCATAGTATTTTCTTGTAATAAGGGAAACAAAATGTTTGGTTCAACCAAAGATGGTTTGTTTTGCTTCGATTTGGCTGAATGAAACAAATACTTTAATTTAACAAAATGTTTGTTGGTTCAAACATAGTATTTTGTTATAATACAGTTGACAAAATGTTTGATTTAACTAAATTTTTTGTTTTATTCAACCAAATCGTAGCAAAACAAATCATCTTTGGTTGGATGGAACAAAATGTTTGGTTGAACCAAAGTATTTGTTTTATTTAACCAAATTGTAATTGAATCGACAAAATTTTAGTTTGTTAAAACATTTTATTTTGTTGTAATACGGTAAACAAAATGTTTGGTTCAACAAAAGTCTTTGTTCAATTCAACCAAAGATGGCTTCATTTGCTACGATTTGGTTGAATGGAACAAATGCTTTGGTTCAACCAAATATTTTGTTCCATCCAACCAAAGATGGTTTGTTTTGCTACGATTTAGTTGAATAAAACAAATACTTTGATTCAACAAAATGTTTGGTTTATCTAAAGTATTTGTTTCATTCAACCAAATAGTAGCAAAACAAATCATCTTTGGTTGGATGGAACAAAATGTTTGGTTGAACCAAAGTATTTGTTTCATTCAACCAAATTGTAGTTGAACCAACAAATTTTTTTTTCTTTCAACATAGTATTTTGTTGTAATACGGTAAACAAAATGTTTGGTTCAACCAAAGTATTTGATCCATTCAACCAAAGATGGTTTCTTTTGCTATGATTTAGTTGAATGAAACAAATACTTTGGTTCAACCAAATATTTTATTTACCGTATTATAACAATAATACTATGTTTAAACCAACAAAAATTTTGTTAATTCAGCTCAATATTTATCTCAGTGTATAATGGAATGAGTAAATTGATAATCTGGAAATTATTTAATATTATTGCAACAATTTGTTACGTCCATATATCCCAACTTTGCTAAGAGTTTAGTAAAGTTTCTCGAACTATTTTTCTCCGTGTAACTTTCCGGATTATCAATTCACTCATTCCATTATACACTGAGATAAATATTCGGTTTAATCAAAAAAATTTTTGTTGGTTCAAGCACAGTATTTTGTTGTAATATGATCAACAAAATGTTTGGTTTAACCAAAGTATTTATTTCATTCTACCAAAGATGTTTTGTTTTGCTACAATTTGGTTGAATCGAACAAATTAATTTGTTGATTCAACCAAATTATAGATGATTAAACCAAATTCTATTTTACCAAAAATCTTTTTTTATTGTACAAAATGGTTTGGTAAGATGAACTAATTTTTTTTCTAGGTGAACTAATTTATTTTACAATTTAGGAGCATTTGATACTCGAAAAATGTAGCAAATTTCTTGCAAAATTATCATCAAAACAAAAATGACAGACTATTTTATTATTTTCTTTTATATTTTACAAATTTACAGGAAATTATTTTGTAAACAATAAAAGTCATCTTACAGGAACTTTTACAGAAATTTGAACACGTGTTTCAGTTGATCGATCATCTTGAGCTCAAAAATAGTATAAATTTGAAAAACTTAAAATATTTTATAAGTGATATTTTAGTTTCCCGAAGATTTTTAGCCAATTCTTAACCAATCATTGCCACTAAAAACGAATTGCTTTCATTATCTTCGGTCATTCATATATAAACAGGTATGATTAAATTTACTACATTTGTTTGGTTACATTATTTCTGATTAATCCAACTAATTATCATTCAATTATTATTATTATCCGGTTATTAATTGACTCGTAATATTTGCCTCTATCAATGTATACAGACAGACAGACAGACAGACAGACAGACAGACAGACAGACAGACAGACAGACAGACAGACAGACAGACAGACAGACAGACAGACAGACAGACAGACAGACAGACAGACAGACAGACAGACAGACAGACAGACAGACAGACAGACAGACAGACATACAGACAGACAGACAGACAGACAGACAGACAGACAGACAGACACTTTCGTAAAAACCATTTTTTCTGACTCAGGGGGTCTCAAAACGTAAACATTTGATGAAAATTTCGAAAATCATTTTTCACATAAAACCAATACCTTCTCATCCATGATGAGAATGTAAAAATACAGGGTAAATGAACAAATAAGTTTTAACTATAAATTATATCAATTATATCATATATCAAATTTTCGTGATGCAATGTTCGACACATTTCTGCTTAAATAATTAAAATTCCACTTATTTTAACAGAAGATTTATTTAGATTGATATTGATCAAATTCTATAAGTATTTAGGTTGCACATTTATTGTTTATAAGCAGTTTTTTTTCATAAGCGCCTGTATGTAATTACCTTAACAATTAATCTTACTGGTTTTAATAGTCTATACGCGAGACTTCGTTAAGTTTACAGAATGGTAATGGTATTCACAATACAGTTATCAAAAGGAATATATCTACATTAAACATTCTCTAGATCAGCGAAGTGTATAGTAATTCACAAAACCGTGGCTAACATGCAATTGAAGGGCGAACATGATTTTCAATAGAAAAACGTGATTCTGCTTAGCCTTTAATTAAATAAATATTGCAAGAATGCTTTTGAAGAGAATGAAAAAAGTAGTGAAAGTTGCTGCAATATAATGATAAATTTTATCAAAAAACCAAAAAATTTTGAAGTTAGTATAACAGAAATTAATAATTTATTGATTTAAAAGAAATTAGAGTTTATAGATTATATAAATAATTAATAATACAAATCAGAATAAAATCTATTAAATACTTAGCTTTTTAATGAAATTTAGATTTCCTACTCAAACATTTTAAAAACTGAAACGGATCCTTCCCTTACAATTCTTCTAACATAGAATTCCATATTTTAGTATTTATTACATAAAGCAACAATTTTTATACCCAGATAAAGTTACAGATTTCTTAATTGATAAATATTTCTAAGGATTTTATATAGATAATTAAAGACGAATTCAAAATGTTTAAAAAGGGATTTTAAGTCTCGAAAATGAATGAGATATACATATTTTGAAAATTTTAAAGATTTTGATATATTTAGGAACATTTTAAAAGACTTCTAAAGGCCTCGAGAGATTTAAAGATCCTTTTAGAGTGATCTAAATATTTTAAGGGTTCAAAATTTCCTAATATATTTAAAAATTATTTCAAATTTTTGACTTAAAATACATCTGAACAAAAAATAAAGGCGCCAAAGTCAAATTTAGCGCATTAGAATTTATAATAATTGAAAATATAAATGTTGATTATTTTGTAACATGAAAATTCGGTAAAGTAGGAATTATCTGAAGTAGTGATTCGGAAATATAAAAATTATGATAACTAATGATTTGGAAAAATGAAAATTGGGGCAAATGGTAATACATGAACTTTGGTAAAATATGAAATTCAGCGGATACTCAAGCGCCTTAAGAAAAAACAAATAGAATTATAAATTTTTTAAGAATATTGCATATCTAACATCTATGCTATAGTATATTTTGAAAACAATTTTGAAGACTATAAGTAAATAATTTTGAAAATCGTAAGAAAATAAGTTTAAAAAATCTGCCCGCTTTGGGGGCACATTCTCATCGCTCGTAAGTTTTAGCGCGCCTGGAGCGCGCGCTTCGTGCTCGGTCTTATATTCTTTGCACACGTATAAGTTTATTTTTTGTAATTTTATACTGGACAAAATTTTTTTTGATTCATAGAAATAAATTTATTTACATTACAGAAAAATGTTTTAAATCAACAAAACTTTTTTCAATTCAAAGAAATTGTTTCTTTGACCGTATATCAAAGAAATGTTTCTTTGATTCAAAGAAACTGTTTTCTAGGTGTGATACTGAAACTTAAGTCAATTTTATGATATTGTAGATGTGAATTACATTTTCACAAAATTAATACATTTTTAGATTACAAATGAAAAAGGAAATTCAATTTAGTTAAGAATCTATCAGCCTTAAGGAACACATTCTCATCATACGATACTCGCGCTCGATTTTCTTTATACATTTCTGTAACTTTCTAATACTTTACATGATTTAAAAAAATTTATCTTCTTCCAAATATCTCAAACAGGAAAAAAATTCGTAGACTGTTTTTAAGGAAACGATTTTTTATTTTAATGCTTATTTTGTATCTCACATATTTTGTTTAAAAATGGAATTTTTAATTTTCAAATTTTTTTTTGTAAAACTAAAACATAAAATATACATCTTCTCAAAAAATGTCCTACTGAGAATTTATAGATCTTATTTAGGCAAATAATTTTCCATCTCAACGTCTTTTTCGCGTGTCATGTATTTTGTTTAAATAATGGAATTTTTAGATCTTATTGAAATGAATAATTTTGCGAACTTACGTTTTTTTCGTATTTCACATATTATTGTTAAAATATTGAATTTTGAATTTCAATAGTATTTTTTTAAATTAAAAAGAAAAATATACATCTTATGAAAAAATGCTTTGATTCAAACTTGTAGATCTTTATGTAGTAAACAATTTTGCATCATAACGGTTTTTCGTATCTCGTATAATTTAACTGAAAAATGGAACTTAGATATTAACTTTTCTCAAGTTTTAAGATACTCTAACTTTCCTAATTAATATTCAATTATTTATTTTTATTCAATTTAATATTCAATCCTAATTTTGGATTTTTTCATAAAGTATTTTTCAAAAACACAAAAAATGCTCCTATTTTAACAATTTTAGTCAGATGTGGCTGGTTAACGAACTCGTCCTTGATTTTTCGGCTCAGATAAAGTATGCCAAAGCTCAATTCAATCCGATAATTCTATCGAGAGTTATGCAGTATACGACATGCAGACAGATAGTTTTGTAGAAACCGTTTTTTCTGTCTCAGAGGGTCTCAAAACGTAATGATTTGATGAAAATTCCGAAAGTGATTTTTCACATAAAGCCAATATCTTCTCATATGATGAGAATGTTAAAAATATGTTAAAAGTGTAGGTATGAAAATTTGTTGACGGTAGATTTGACCTGTTTTAAGGCCGCTGATCATGAATATGCTAATCATTTAATTTGCGACTTCATTTCTAATATAGTAGTATTCTGCAAAGGGTTACGAGCCCATAAACATTTTTGATATACCTCAACATCTCCTCACCTCTTGAAATTTGCCGAAATATTCCAAGATTTCTTGATGTTTTTTTTTTCTTAGGAAATGTTTACAAATTTTCTAAATCCAACTTGTATGCCTTGGAATCTTTTGACATCTTGCAGACTCTTTCGGACTCTTATTTAATTTCAAATTTCTAATAGTTATCTCAATTATTTACAATAAACAAAAAAATTTGTTTGAATTAACTTCAAATTTTTGTATCATCCAAAAAGAAAGTTTGATGCAATTTTTTACTGAGTGTAATTAAATTTTTGTAACAAAAATCGTGATTTTCACTTTAAAGTTCTCTAAAAATTCAAAATTTATTTATTTTTTTAAAATCCTTCGTTCAAGCACAAGACAAAGTCATCTACTAACGAAATATTTTTAGTTTTTTGATTTCAGATTTTTAATTTTGATAAAAGGGACATACTCAGTCTGAAATTTTGAAAAATGCATTTTTTCAATAATTTTATATATTAAAGTAAACCACCTTGAAAATGTTGTCTCAAAATTTCAAGACGATTGGAGCAAAATCAATAATTCAGTGTGAGTTAAAAAAAAAAAAATTTATTAAGGTTTTATTCTTATTGAAAACTTTAAACGCGTTTATCTCAAAATTACATTTTCGAAATCGGTGGATACGATTTTTTAAATGTTACCTAATGACATGCAAAAGTTTTTAAATCAAATTCATTCATTTTTTTATAAAAAAAATCGAGAAAAATCCTACTTTTCCCCTCTTGACTGAGTATGCCCCGTTAGGAAAAGTAGGGTAAACAAACAATTTTTCAAATTTGAATAAAAGTTTTCTCTGAGTTCATTCACTTTTACAGTGTATTTATAAGACTTTACACAATTATTTTTCCGTTGAAATTTGTTGCATTTGAGTAATGAAATTTGTTATTGTATATTTTATAGAACAAGAGAGGCAAATAAATCTGAGTGACTAGGATTAGAGGAAGTTCTCGTCGATTGAGTATGGAATGCCCCATAGATAGATATTCTCGACGATATAACGGGTTTTCCATGGCATCGTGTGCAAGTGATTGCGCATTCTTGGCAGTGCTTGAAATGTGGACCGATAGCTATGCGAATGACAATAGCTACCTAAATCCAAAATTATCTAAATCGCAGCAGAGGTTAAAAAGTTATACTTTTCCCTTAACAAATAAACATTCATACCAAACTTTTTCAATTAGGCGCTATAATTTCTTGAGTCTGTATACATATAATAAAAATGTAATGAAGTTTTATCTGCACCTTGAAAATATTTTGGAAATTGTATTTTTATTATTACTATTATTATATATTTTTTATTTATTTATTTTAATTTAAATATTTTTGTATTTCATTGTATTTTTTAACGTGTATAAATTTATGCTCGGAGAAAAATAGTTCGAGAAACTTCACTCAACAATAATTTCAAATTAATTAGTTGAGTTTGAAATTAAGTGTCTTTTTTAAAAAGAAAGATTTTCAAATTCTTTAAATAATACAATAATATTAAATAATCTCCAACTTGTCGAAATGTCCCAACTTTCTTCTATTCTATTTAAGGACATGTGATACTTAAAGAAAGTAGCAAGTTTATGTGAACAACTTAGTCCAGTTTTTACATGTTTATGTCCAAAATGTATAACATTTTCTTTTCAAAATTTGGGAAATGGTAGAAAAGATAAAAAACGAACGTAGATGGACAACTTTTAGTTTTAATAATGAAAAAAAATTTCCTATAGATTTTGCTAAAATAAAACTTGTTTTCATTTTCCAAACCTAAAGTAGTCTATCTGCGTCTGTTTTTATCTTCTCTACCATATCCCAAATTTTGAAAAGAAAATGTTATACCTTTTGGTCGCAAATATGTATAAACCTGAAATCAATAAAATTTGATAATTGACTAAGTATCAAATGCCCTTAAAGAAAAAAGTTTGTTTAGATTACAAAAAAAGAATGTTTGATTTTTAAAAAATGAGGAATACGAATAGAACAAATACTTTTCTGAAATGGTTTATTCGATTCAAAAATATATTAAATAAATTTCACAACTATTGTTGTCGACACTTTCAGACCATTTTTTTATTATTACAATTCCCAACGTTTCGATCTCCAACCGATCTCCTCTTCAGGGGATATCGCTACAACTGAATAATAAATAATGTACTCAATAAATAATTTTGTGAATCCTAAACATATAAACAATTTAAATTAAATTGAAAACATACCATTGTCGTTAATTAAGTGAAAAATGCGTAGAATTGCAATTGTTAGTCATTATTATATGAGAAAACAAGAATTTGTTCATATGTAACGTGACTTTTTTAATAATATTTATAGACAATGTTTTTTGTGTAATAGACAATATTTTTTCTACTTCATTCATTTTTGTCATAGAATTTCAATAAGAAATTTTAATTTGAGTTGAAAAGACCAAGAGAAACACAGTGTTGACCACAATAGTTGTAAAATGTATTTAATTATTATTACTCATCAGTTCTTCGGGTAAAAGTACACATTAATTATTAAAATTTGGTTGATGACACCGAAAATTTTGTTGATCTAGCCAAATATTTTAGTTACATTCAACAAATTGAAAGTATTGTTTAGATTCAACAAAATAATTTAGTTAAGCCAATAAAATACTGTGTAAATTAAACAAAACGATTTCATTCAATGAACAAATTTTTGTTCTGTGCTCCGACTAATTCATATTTAGATAATAGTTATACACAAAAATAAAGTTACACAAACTGTTTGATTTACCCAAATCATTTAGTAAAACGAATCAAGATATTTAGTTAAATTAATCAAACAGAATTTAGTTAACTGACTAAAATATTTGTATAATTCAACTAAATCGTAGTCAAATAAATGATCGGGTGCACGTCCGAAAAAAACTTACATCCAATTAATTTGAAACTCACTGTATCCACGTATTTTACGGCGCTGATTACGATTTTAAAAAAAACTTCCAAAACCCATTAAGGGTGCAATTCCAAATAGGTGTACCTTCCGGTTTCCATCAATCTTCCCATATTTACTTAATGGGCCCTAAAAAATACATTGGCGGTTTAAATGATTATTTGAATTAAGAAAAACTTCGTATCGTGTGCCTGTCTGTTTGATTCCATTCGATGGTTGTGATTATTTGAATTAAGAAAAACTCTGCAACTTGTGCCGGTCTGTTCGATTCAATTCAATGGGATTGATCATTTACATTGAGAAATTCTACGCCTCGTGTACCTGTTTCTTTGATTCCATTTAATTTGGTTGACTATTTGAAATGCGAAAAACTCCCCATCGTGTGCCTGTCTGTTTGATTCAATTCAATGGGGATGATTATTTGAAATGAGAAAACCTCCCTATCGTGTGACTGGCTGTTTTATTCAATTCAATGGGGATGAATATTTTAATTGAGAAAGACTCCCTATCGTGTGCCTGGCTGTTTGATTCCATTGGATGGGGATGACTATTTGAATTGAGAAAAACTCCCTAACATGTGCCTGGCTGTTTGATTCAATTCAATGGGGATGATTATTTCAATCGAGAAAAACTCTTCATCGCGAGACTTTCTGTTTGATTCAATTAAATGAGGATGATTAATTGAATTGAGAGAAACTCCCCATCGTGTTCCTGTCTGTTTTATTCCATTCGATGGGGGTGACTATTTGAATTGAGAAAAACTCTGCAACGTGTGCCTGTCTGTTTGATTCAATTCAAAAGGGATGATTTCTTGAATTGAGAAAAACTCTTCATCGTGAGACTGTCTGCTTGATTCAATTCAATCGAGATGATTATTTGAATGTAGAAAAACTCCTAATCGTGTGCCTGTTTGTTTGATTCCATTGGATGGGGATGATTGTTTGAATTGAGAAAAACTCCCCATCGTGTGCATGTTTGTTTGACTCCATTGGATGGGGATGATTGTTTGAATTAAGAAAAACTCCCCATCGTGTGCATGTTTGTTTGATTCAATTCAATGGAGATGATTAATTTAATTGAGAAAAACTCTCCATCGTGAGAATGTTTATTTGATTCCAATCAATGGGGATGATTATTTGAATTGAGAAAAATTCTCCACCCTGAGATTGTCTGTTTGATTAAATTCAATGGGGATGATTATTTGAATTGAGAAAAACTCTCCATCGTGAGAATGTTTGTTTGATTCCAATCAATGTGGATGATTATTTGAATTGAGAAAAACTCTCCACCCTGAGATTGTCTGTTTGATTAAATTCAATGGGGATGATTATTTGAATTGAGAAAAACTCTCTATCGTGAGACTGTCTGTTTTTATTCCATTTAATCTCATTTTTTTCCGAAAAATAATGGTTTTAAGGCAAAAATGTAGGGAACATCAAAGATAGATCTTTTCATCCGTTACAAGTTTTGTAAAAATTATTTTTTTCCTAAATCAAAAATTTATCGACACAAAATGAAAAACTTTCTGAAAACATTTTTTTTTTAGTTTTTACCTTGAAAATCAAATTTTCGGGTATTTTCATCATCGTATTCCTAATGAGCGCCTTAAAATACGTGGGTATAGTGAATTTCAAATTAATCGGAGGTAATTGCTTTTTTCGGAAGTTTATCCAAACGATCTTTGGTTGAGTTAACAACAATTTCGTTCAGCCACATAATAAAAAAATCCTCTGGTGAACTTGAATAAATTTTCGTTGGATTAACCATAAATATGTTGCCGAACGTAACATTCTAAGATATTACCTGGTAGGTAATATCTATTTTCTCAGGGTACATAAGCGTGACCCAACGGACTAAATTTTTACAGTGTCACTAACGAATTTATGAATTGCAACACGTAATCCGATAACAAGCCTTTTGAAGAAGGTTTACTTTGATTCAAAGGATGACGAGCAGAGATTCGTGCGTGTGTGTAGCACGTGCGACGTCACATTTTAAACGAGTTCTGTGAATGGTTGTGGAGTACAAGGTCTCGTATGTACCTTCGCCAGGACTGAGTGCAGGGGGTACCTGCTCAGGTAAAATCCGTTAGGCACGACATTTTATGATCACTTGGTCGAGAAAGGCGCGTGTGTGTGTTGTTCTTGCACACCCAGAACAAAATCTTATTCATAATATCCAATAGAAATTCTATTCTGGTGAATGTTTCGGAAAGGAATTCAATCTGAGTGAATCCAAACTATTTTTAAATCTGTTTTGGAACCAATCGGAAAAACGTTTTGAATCTCGTTCGATGCAAATAGGCTAAAAATCAATCTGACTAAATCCGATTCAATGCGAATTAATCATAGCTCGGATTGATCTAAACTCAAATTTTAAACAGAATAAATCCGAGGTTGGAATGATTTGGATTGAAAATTCAATTTGGATCAATCCAAACTGGTATTGATGCCTTGAACTGGACCGGAATGAATCAGATTGAGTTGGATTTATTTTTAAGCGATTCACATCGAACGAGATTCAAAACGTGTTTCGGATTGGTTCGGAAGGGCACTGATTCGCTTGGATTAAATTGTAAACTTAGACTTCCGCCAGGGTATTTAATTCAAATAGATTTTATTTGTATTAAATGAGAAATTAATTTATTTATTTACAATACCGGATTTTTTTCCTTGAATAAACTTTTAATTCAATATACCCAGAAATTTTTTTTTATCTAACCAAATCATAACCACTATTGCTGGCAATTATAATTAATAATAAATAAAATTTACAAGTTATAAATTTCTTTAATTACTAATTTTAATTATTAATTAAATATTATTTATTTAATGTATATTTAAACTAAAATTTATATATTGTTTTAAATTTATAAATTAAATTTAAACAAAAATTAATTTTATAATTTTTATTAATATTATTTTCAATTTATTTGTTAAGTTAACCAAGATCTTTGGTTAAGCCAAACAAATCTTGATTAAATTAAAAAAGATTTGGTTGGATCAACCAAATATTTTTTGTATACAAATAAGACTTTTTCTCGTTTCATCCGTTATATGGCGTGCTTATCTAACCGAAAGATTTTGTTGAATCAACAAAATTCTTGTTGTTTCGATCATAGTATTTTGTTGTTATACTGACAAAAATACTCTTTAATTATGAAAATTTGATTTACTGAACCAAAAATTTGTTGAGCTAACCAAATATTTTAATTACTTTTAAATAATTTCAAGTATTGATTAGACTCAAATAAAAAATTTGGTCAAGTGAATAAAATATTTTGAATAGATTAACCAAATATTTTTTTATACAAATAAGTTATTTTCTGGTTTCATCCGTTGTATGGCGTACACATTTAACCGAATTATATTTTTGCAGCTCATCAAGATTAAAATACGGTTCTTATCAATAAAGAATAACACTATTTCATATGTTTCCTCAAAAGAACCTGTTGCACTCGTATTTTATATCAGTTAAGATGTCATAGACAGGAATAAACATGTGCAGAACTGTGACGCAATTTGAAAACTTGATACTTGCGATATAAAAAATTATCAAACCTAATTAATTTATTGCTGATATCTAGAAGTTAATATGATCTTTAACATTTTCTAAATTTCAATTGAGTGCAAAACAACATTCTGACAATTACAATGCAACGTTTAATAATCTTTATCTTATTTTGTCCTCTTTGTAATAAGTTTCGAAAAACTCGTTATATAACTTCTTTTAGGCATGTTTAAGAGTTTTTGCAAGATATAATAAAAGAACAGGATCTATGATAATATAGCATTGCGGATTGTCGCAATTTATATATTGTGAATTCCACTATACGTTTCCTGGAAAAGGCAAAGTACTCTACGGAATTTAAGAAATAAATTTGTTTTTGAACAGAAGCTATGTATAACGTCGTAAATGCTACGGTTGAGCGCAAAATGGAATTCCGACTGGCTTTGATAATGTCTTGGATTTACGTAACTCGACACTCCATGAATGTTTCATTTTTGTTGTACCGGTAAGCGCAATTTGAAAACGCATATTCGTTCAATTTAGAACTGCGCTTATAGTGAACTTAGGCATAAACTCTGTAAATACATACAATAACATAAACAAGTCCTGATCTCGAGAGTCTACGTAATGCTTATACTTATTACTCAAATTATTTTTAACAATGAGAGTCTTTCGTTTAACTCGACCAAATAATGTTCTTTTTATTATTTGTTTTAGTTTTACAATTTTAAAACGATTTCCTACTCTTTTTTCTAGAGGAAATTCGGATGATTTTTTTAAACTCGATATTTTTAAAAATGTAAACAATTCAAAGGGAAAATTAAAAGCATTTTAGGAATTGAATTTTTTTGGAAAGTCAGACCTCAAACAAATTTAAGGTAGTTGTGATAAAAATCAGATCTTTGGAAAAAAAAGTTTTTCTATGATTTTGAGACTTCAAATGATATAAAATAAATAATTGTTATTGGTATATTGTTATTGTCGTGTCTTATGAAATAAAAAAGATTTTGTTTCATGGAAAAATTCAAAACTCGCGAAAAATAATCCTTTTAATAATGTTTTTTTTGTAGAATTTTTCCTTGGTATCTTTTTTTACAATTTTTTTTCAAAATGATTGGATTTTTATAGATCATGGCCTTATTCTTTGGGGAATATATTCTCTACAACTCTAATGTTTCCACTTTTAAAAGTAAAGTTTTCAATGGCCGGAATGGTTAAAAGATTTTTTAAAAAAAGAAACATTTTTTAAAAAATAACTATATTTGAAGATTTTTTTACTTATTCTTAAGATTGGTGAAAGTAGAGTCATAAAGCAAGTCTTACTTAATTGATAGATGACTATAAAAAATATGAATATTACACCCAGAAAAAAGTTTTATATAAATTTAAAAAATCGTTTTTTTACTTAATTTTTTCAATTCAAAGTAAAAACACCTTTAGAACAAATATAAATTTTATTTGATTTTAAGAAATCACGTTTTCAGCCTTTTTTAAACGAAAGTAATTATTCTTTCAACATTGTTTACTTGATTAAAAAAAAATATTTTCGATTTAAATACAGTACTGGGAAAAACATAAGAAATATTTTCACTAATTTTATTACCTCGAACGAAGACCATTTTTTCTTTAAATTAAATTAAATAATTCTGTAAATCACATTATGCATCTACTATTCGACTGCCCAGGCGTTTATTTCTTTAATTCAAAGAAACTTTTCTTTGACAGTATAGGGGCCATTCATATACCATGTGAACAATTTTTCATCACTTTTGGACCCCCCCCCCCCACTCTGTCCACGTGGACATATTTCATGAAAATATAGATATTTTAGTATATTTTTCGCAGATTTAGGGGAACGTGTATCCACGTATATTCTAGCCTGACCCCCCCCCCCCCATCGTGGACAAGCGTGCAAATTTTGCCATGCCCCCTTCACCATAGCAATGCACAAATTTGTTTGATTCAAGGCATTTTTTTTTTTAATCAAAGAAACTTTTTCCTGGGTGTACCAGAAAAGTTATCAGCGATTGAGATCCTCTAAACGATATTAGATAAAAAGGAAATAATCATGACACACACATATACGTGTCAATAAAATGACTCTGGTAGAGTTGAATAGAATCTTTGATCATGAGAATGACATTCAATTCCGCAGGAAGGAAAGTCGGAAGTCTTTTAAACAGGAACAATTCAGATTGCATGAAGTTACGTGATTGTATCCACTTGCGATTTACGTAGGATGAGACATGTTCCAGTCGAATACGTGACTCATTATGGTTTGTACCGTGAAATAATCCCACTGGAGTGAAGATTTTCATGGTCGAGGTAATGTCAAGAATTGGATTTGAAATTTTGACGTCGTAACCAGAAATTTATTGTTAGATCCACTTTGAAATCCATCTCGGAGATCGCGTGTCATTCTTCTACTTGCGTTACTATATCTATGACTCTTTGATGTCTTATTTTTGTTTTTCTAGCTTCTAGTGTAAAATAATAGACGAAATTTGTCACAGGATATTGTTTCAGAAAAAGGGGCAACGATATTCGTTCTGTATTATCAAAACTTATTCCTAAAAAAGTTAATATTGAATGCCTTATTTATTTTGTAACTGTAATTATGATGTATGATGATGAATTCAGAGTAAGATGCTATGAAATACGTTTAAGCGGGAGTGAATTTAAATTATTTTTTTAAAAATATTTAACAAGAAACGAATACTAGACAAAATGCAATAATCAAAATAAAATGTCTTGATTGATAGGAAGGAGGGAATCGAAAATTGCATAAGAAAGGAATTCAAATAAAAGATTGAGCGACTCGGAACTTCGATTAATTGTTATCTACATCTTACAAATACATTAACATCTAAACCATCTTAAAAATATGAAGAATCTATTAAATGAGACACAATAAATCGTAAATTTTCAAGGACTTTTGCTAAAAAGTGTTAAACAATGCATAAAAATAATTAAAAAGTTCAGACTGTTTAAAAAATTAATTCGAATCTGTGTCATTGCAAACTCAAAATCATCTTGACGTTCACACAAAACTATAATTAAAAACTTCAAGAATCCGAAACAATTCAAATTCTCAAAATGACAAACCGACCAAATTTGGACCAAAAGAAGCCTTAGAATCAAAAATTGTAAGTACCTAACATAAAAGAAGGAAAGAAATACGAAAGTTACCTTTGAAATACCTTTTTCTTTTCGTCCTTTTTTGTCTTTAAACTCCATAACCATTTACACAATAAAGTCTCCTTTTACAAATTCAAAATAATTTCAACATCCAGACAAAACTATAATTAAAAATTTCGAAAATCTGAAACAGTTCGAACTCTCAAAACAACAAACCGACCAAATTTGGACCAAAAAAACCCTCAAAATCAACTATTGCAAGAACCTAATTATTGTGTAGATGGTTTTGGGGATTAAAGACAAAAAAAGGACGAAAGAATTAAAAAGAAGGAAGGGGGTTTTTTTTTCTCTCACCTTTTTTTGTTAGGTTCTTTCAACCGTTGATTTTTTTCTTGTTTTTTTGGATAGGATTGGTCAAACTAGAATCATCCTCCCTAATATGCAAACCTCATTTGTTAGCCAAAGTTAACACGTTCCGTGCCGCGTGGGGCATATACGACCCCCCACTGAAACCTGAACGGAAGGTCTTCAAAAATCGGCCCGGCATGGAACGTGTTAAAGAACAGCTAAAGGGTAGGTGATTTTTCAACGATGTCGAGTTTCTAACGGCGTGAGATCAAGTGTGAGCTGGTTTTCCGAAGAAGCTTGGCAAACTTGGTTCAATGATTGGTATCGGCGCATGGAGAGGTTTATTTAATGCGACGAAGACTACTTTGAACAGTTATACATCAAGTGATCAGTTCGCTAAAAGGAATAACACTGATATAAAATAAGTACCGTAAAAATTAGGCATACTTTTCTAACGTGTGACCATTTTTGAACTGCTTCAGTTTAATCTCGAAAGAACTACACGGATAGAAATTTGATGGTTGAAAGTGCCATTTTTGACAGTAAACCAGAACCATTAGGAATTTCTGACAGTTAGTCCTAAAAATATGCTACTTAATATAACACGTTTCGGGAAATATCACCAAGAATGATGGTAAAAATTGAAAATTCATATGCCTCAATGTTTCCATTTTCACGACAGACAGCGAGTAATGATTGACATAATAAACTTTACCATTATGATGGGACTTTTTCACAACTTTTTCGAATAGTTTTGGTTTACTCTCTAAAATGGTACTTCTTCTCACGAAACGTACACGGAAATAATTTGTCGCTTAAAAAGTCATCGACTTTGTGTAATACTCGTGGATAGGTTAGAAAGTCGACTAAATATTATGTACCTCCTTATTGAAGAATATGATAGATAATCGCTGAAAATATTTAGATCACATTCAGAGTTTGAAGGCAAAACTAAAATAATAGATAAATTTCAAATTTGACGGAATACACTTTATCAAGGTAAACATATACTTACTCGGAACTAATTCTTCAATGGACGCTTCAATCCAGAGTCAAACGAAACCAAACGACACGTAATCTCAAAATCTAACCAAAATTATTACAAAAACAAAAAGCCGAGCTGCATTGTCTGCTGTGCGATGTTACGAATTAATTTAGAATACAATTTACAAAACTATTTGTTTGAATTACTTTAATTTCAAATTATTCGATAGTCTTTTAAAATCTATGCACGCAGAAAAAAGATCAGTAAAATTTACAGGAAGTTCGGTACTTATTTGGACAACATGACTTTTTAGTAAATTTTACAAGAAGTTGGGTTCAATCAACAGATTTTCTGTACAATTCACTTAGCGTACAATACAATCAACTTAACTCGGATTTTTTCGTATTTAGTAGATTTTACTGGACGCTGAGTGAAACGTACAGAAAATCTGTTAATTGAACTCAACTTCTGGTAAAACTTACTGAAAAGTCATGTTGTCCAAATAAGTACCGAACTTCCTGTAAATTTTACTGATCTTTTCTCTGCGTGTGACAAATGAATCCAAAGATTATGAAACTTTTCATTATTTCTTAGAAAAGATCAGTTAGTGTTTAAAATACTTTTATAATAGTAAATACGCGACTTTTTTTCTTCGACCTGGTTTTCTAAAAGTTATTCGACTTTTTTCTACTATTTCCTAAAAGTCATTGAAACCTTACAAGACTTTCTCCGATTTTACTTTCTGTCCACGACTCTTCGAATAGTCTGTTAAATTTTAAGCGACAAATTTTTTCCGTGTAATACATTTAGCCATAAAATCTCTTTCCGTGAATTATTGTTAACTTGCGCTCTTTTTTTGAAGTGTCTTACCTTACACTGAAAATTAAGTACGAGATTTGTGACAGGTTGTCTGAAATTTAGGGATTTTTTACATCCGTTCTCCCAACGGTAAGTATTCATTTGTCCGAAATTTCATTTTGCCAAAAATATCACTATATTTTTCTAAAATGGTAATAGAAGCAAACAAAAATACCTAGATGAGAACTAGATACCCAGGTATTTTTGTATGTGTCACTGGCATTCTAGTAACATTCATTAATTTTTCATCAAAATAAGCTTTCGGGAAAATGGGATTTCGGTTCATGACTTGAAACCGGAACCAGTCGCTGGTGAAGTTAAAAGCCGAAAGACGGTTCCGCGAGCGGTAATATGGTTCGAAAGAGGGTTTTTTGGTTTTAACAGGTATGCCTATCTCGTCCTAAGAGAATCATGTACTACGTCTATAACAGATTTCGCCATTTTTCCTCCCTACAAAAAAAAAATACCCACCTTTCCCAACGTCAGAATTGCCAACAATTTTGCAAGGCCACGTTTCCTAGATTCAAAATAACCTATCAAAACAATGCATTAAAAAATAGACGAATAGGGAACATGGTCAAGCTGTCATTTAGGCAACCAATCGCCAATACTGGCGTGGGGAAGTTTAATCACTAGGACTAGTGTAATTCCAGATGAAGCTAAAGTGTTTGGAAATTGCATGTTCACTTTGGCGGATCTCCGTTTTTTTTCTGATCCGGGATGTAAACTGATTGGCAACAAAATTGGCACTTCTCGATTCGTTGTAAAGATAAAGCGGTCACACGGTGCTTTCGACTTTCTGCAAAACGGGTCCAAGTAAATTTTGTCGCTCATTTCAAAGATTTTCCTCGCGATTGTCCTTAGCGAGGCTCAACCGCAGTGGCTCAATCCCGAAGGAATTCCACCCCGAGTAATTAGGGAGGAATCCATTGAGTGTTCTCGGTAACGACGATGCCTTACGGTAGTCGATTGGGACACTGCGTATGTACCTGTGTTTAGGTTTACTAACACGTTTGCACTCGTCAAGTCACGCGAATACGTACTCTCATACTTAACTCACGTGGAAGCTGCCAGGAGTCGCGTTCACGCTTGCGTTTACACGTCATACACAAAACATATATTTTTGATCTGTTTATGCTCATTTTTTGCAAAATTTCGATGGTTCATGAGTCGAGATGCCGCGTGACTGCAGGTGGGTGTAAAAGAGAAAGGAGAAAATTTTCACGCAAACGATCGAGGGAGAGGGTTAAATGGCCACAAGAGAGGTAGCATGAGAGAGAAAGAAAGCTAAGGAGGGAGAAAGGTCAGCGACCGAGTAAAACTCGCTAGACCGTGAGTCCCATGAAGGAACTGTGTATATCTGTGTAATATATTTTTATATACTTTTTAAAAATCAATACACATACATAACTTATTCTTGTATACAATTCCATAAAACATTTTACATGAATACATACAAAATAGATGAATGTGCGGCTAGAATAATTCAATCCTTTTTATTGATCGATGAAAGATGAAGATATTAAGAAATAATTGCACGCGCTATTCGTATTTACAAATTGATTTAAATGCCACGCACTTTTGCATGTGAAAAATTTACTGGCATCTGTATGCAATTGCCAACCAAGTTTATTAATCAATCATTATTCCTGTATATCCACAGGTAATTTAGCCAATAATATTGATGTAAGCGTGATCTTATGATGATAACATTTAGCCCTTAAACTTAGCTCATTTCCTCTACTGAAAATCTTCAGAATGATACTTTCACAGGAAAAACTATGTGGGAATCAATACCATAACCCATGTGGTTTCGTACGTGAGTTTCTTCACACGTGAAATGTTATATCGGAACCTACACGGGTTCTCACATAAAATCTTACATAATCTACGACACTTTAGTCGATAATATAACATATAAGCACAAGGCTACTTTATTATTAAAATATTCAGCAAACAGTATTTTAAGCAATGTCTCAAGTTTTTTTTATAAATATATAAAACATTTAGAAAAGATTTAAATTCGTGGAATAATAGATTCATCTTATCATTTATAATATTCCGGTTGGAATTGAATTGCGAATAGAATTGCATAAAAAGCAGATGCACTCTTTTCGTTTTACGAGGCGTGAAGTCCATAATTATTTCTCTAAAGCATATCAAGCAGTTGAAATCCGAGATTAAAGTCGAAGTACGTAATATTTGCGCAGCTGTGTGTACACATTGTATATGCATAAGATTCAAATGACTTTAGTGTTTTTTTTCGCGAACAAATATCAAAACTGTTCTCCCGTGACGTCATAACTTACTCATCATTCAAAATTGTAGAGTTTTTTCGTCCTAATAATAGAAAATGATCAATTGTTAAATATTTCTATCAACAGCCAATAATCTTTCTTTTATGATCACAAATTTATCGTCCGCCTGTAAAATTTAATTACTGACGCTAAAGAATTAAAAAAGATAGGTGACACATTGTACCAGTCTGTACAATTTGATAAAAATGTGAAAAAACATCAAGAAAATTGTGTTTGTACTTTAACAGCTGTCTGATAGGAATTCTAAGAGTACTTGATATTCATATCTATATCAATACAAACTCTCTGAATCATGATCTTGGTTTGAGTCGTTTATAAGTACATTGGTTTGTTACGTCGAATAATGAAAGGAAAAATTACTGACGCAATCCCTAAAGCCTGAGAATAGCCATGATACATACTCATAAACTTCTTATCCTAGTTGAAATTGTTAAAATATTCTCATCTTCAATTCCATTCAATTTTTCGAATTCTAAAAAGCATTTAAAATGAAGTAAAGAAGTTTGAAAAAATTTAAATTATTTTTGCTGATAGCAAGACAAAGGTGTGAAAATGTGACAACATTTTCAAACTGAACACTTATTTTATAAACAATAATAAATAGAATGATTCGCGAAGAATTAAGTGAAAATCGAATCCGCAAGAGGTTGTGCTAGATCTCCGTAAAGTATGATCCTCAGGTGTTGCAATTCCATCACTATTCCCACAATAGACAAGAATTTTCGTGTCTACAACAACATCTATAACGAAGATGTCAATTAGACACCTCTAAAATCTACAGTTAGAAATTTCTACCGTAATTTAAGATACCTTTTCTCAAAAACATTATAAACATCGTTAAATTTTACTTTACCTTTGTAACAAAAATTTTGTAAATTTCAAAACATTTCTAACAGTGTGATATACCGGTTGTGTTATCTGTCTGGGATGTATGGTTCTCAGGTCTTGCAGTTGCATAATTATTTCCACAATAGACAAGGATCTTCTTATTTACAACATCTGTAAAGAAGATATCAATTAGACACTCCTAAAATCTAAACCACCAAAGAGGTTATGCTAGCCGAGGGAAAGTATGATTCTCAGGTGTTGCAGTTGCATCATTATTTCCACAACAGACAAGAATGTTCGTGTCCACAACAACACCTGTAACGAAGATGTCAATTAGATACCCCTAAAATCTAATCTACCGGTTGTGTTATCTACTCGGAAAGTATGGTTCTCAGGTATTGCACTTGCATCATTATTTCCACAATAGGCAGGGATCTCCTGATTTATAACATCTGTAAAGAAGATGTCAATTAGACACTCCTAAAATCTAAACCACCAAAGAGGTTATACTAGCAGAAGGAAAGTATGATTCTCAGGTGTTGCAGTTGCATCATTATTTCCACAACATACAAGAATGTTCGTGTCCACAACAACACCTGTAACGAAGATGTCAATTAGATACCCCTAAAATCTAATCTACCGGTTTGTTATCTATTTGGAAAGTATGGTTCTCAGGTATTGCACTTGCATCATTATTTCCGCAATGGGCAGGGATCTCCTTATTTACAACATCGGTAAAGTTGTCAATTAGACACCCCTCAAATCTAAACCACCAAAGAAGTTGTGCTAGCGGAAGGAAAGTATGATTCTCAGGTCTTGCAGTTGCATCGTTATTTCCACAATGGACAGGAATGTTCGTGTCCACAACAACACCTGTAACGAAGATGTCAATTAGATACCCCTAAAATCTAATCTACCGGTTTGTTATCTATTTGGAAAGTATGGTTCTCAGGTATTGCACTTGCATCATTATTTCCGCAATGGGCAGGGATCTCCTTATTTACAACATCGGTAAAGTTGTCAATTAGACACCCCTCAAATCTAAACCACCAAAGAAGTTGTGCTAGCGGAAGGAAAGTATGATTCTCAGGTCTTGCAGTTGCATCGTTATTTCCACAATGGACAGGAATGTTCGTGTCCACAACAACACCTGTAACGAAGATGTCAATTAGATACCCCTAAAATCTAATCTACCGGTTGGGTTATCTGTCCGGAAAGTATGGTTCTCTGTATAATGATACAGTTGTGTCATTATTTCCACAACAGACAAGGATGTTTGTGTGTACTATACCTGTAAAAAAATGCCAATTAAACACCCTCAAACCTTACTGACCCATTTCACATCTCATTCTGAAATATATTTCTGCACATTGATAAAAATATCAGCTAAATAAATAGAATATCAACAAAAAAACGCCAACCAGAAGTTTTATAATTAGCGGCTAAGAACAGACGAACTCTTTCTTGAAACAGAAGAACTCGTCTTGGTCATCAGAGACAAGGCAATCGCCATTAGAAATTACCAAAAGCATATCTTTACACAACGTTCATAAGTGTCGATTATATGGTAATGAATGAATGATTCCCAATGAAACCATCATTCATGGATGCAAGGTGTTGCCTTGGCGGAAATACGCTCACAAATATAATGATGTTGTTCTTGGGATTGTCCAGCAACTCCTTAAGGAGTGGAAGATTTTCTTCAAATACGCTTCGTATATTGTCCTATAGACAAGCATATCGCTCATCTCAAGATGATCGTCGCATTATTGTTTCCTTTGAAAGCAACATCCAAAATAGTTATATAATCAAGATTTAAGAGTATAATCAACTCGAGTACAAAGTTTTGCAGTCAAATTTTTAGTCTTATTTCGTTAAAAGAACTTTTTCAATAGCTAAACTAAACAAAAATATGAATTAGGCAAAGCGTCTTGAAAAGTTTAAGCTCCAGTTCATAATTAACATTTGCCTATAGACCCTTTTAGGCTATTTGCACTTTTGAGATTAAAATGGTATAAGTGTTTTAACTTATAAAGTTATTTGTGTGAATTTTAGATCATTTTAAACTGTACTATAGATGATTTAGAACGATCGGAAATGAAATAAAAGACTGTTCGAACGAATTAGTCTCTTTTACAAGTTTACAAACGATTCTAAGACACGACTAGCTTTTCCTCTCCTACAAGTTCTAATATGGGAAAACGGGATGGAAAACAGGATCGACGCCTTAAACAAGCATCAGGTCCCGTTCGGTCGCGACGTTACAAAAAGTCAATACCTTTTAGAGACTAACTGTAATAAGAAAACTGTAAATGTCCATCATACATTATTTACAAAGCAGTCAAGCACACGGTTCATTGAGTACGAGAACTGCAGTATACGCGCCTTTACGTTTCAAAGATCCACCTAATCATTCTCCATCAATTGGAACCTTAGAGCTTGGCTAAAGGGCGATGATTGGCTAATAAAAAAAATTTATTGGTAAAAAATTTTATATTTCCTAAAATTTATTTTATCGAAATTCATAAGATCAAATCAAAACTGAAATTTCTAACTGATTGGTAAGTCACTGCAAGCATTGAATTTTTATGTAACCAAACTTTAACCACGTTTTTCTTAAAACTGTATTTTTCAAATCGGCTGGCACGATAACTCAAAAAGTTATTTATTGATTCCCCTGAAATTTTGCACACATCTTTTTAATGATATTACTTTCTATGTGAACCTACATATTTCCAACAGGTTGTTGACAAAATTATTATATCAAAACTAAAATAATCGAAAAATTCAAATTATTTTTATAAACTGTTTCGTTCTGCGAATTTTTTTTCCTTCTTTTTTTTAGGTTCATCTACAAAATATGACATTAATAATCATACAAAATTTTGGTTTTTATTTTCAGATCAATAGAACCGAGGCTACAATGTACGCCGATCAAGAAGTCTCGCTGCGACCTTCCCAGAAGAATGTAGTATACATCGGCCATTTTTAATAATTGAAAAAAAAAAAAAAATTTGTATTATTTTAAAATATGAATAAACCATATGCCAATTTTCAAAAATATAGAATGAATCAATTATTTAAACAAAAATTCAGGAAAATCGAGCAAAATACACGCCTCTACATGTATTTCTCCCCTCAAGTAAAGTGGTCATTCGAAAATATAAAAATGATGTCGAAATGATTTCATATACAATGGTTTACGGAAATGAAACGTTACTTTTCGAAATACAAGAAAGAAGTCATGGTCTATATTCAGACAATCTTTTCCGAAGAGTTAACACCGTGTTAAAAATTAATTCAGTTTCATAAAAATAGCCACGCTGAAAGGAATAAGCCTTTAAATCCGTACATGTTGAGTACTTTCCCGCCAAATCAAAGGGGCGTCGCTGATAAACCCAACATGATGTGTTTGTTCAAACAATCCAGAATATTACAAAAGAACTATATTCCGTTAAAATTGACATCTTCCAAATTGCAGGTTTGTGTCATCATCTCTAAAAACAGTATTCGCAAAATGTCAATTTTTTCGTAAGATTGCCGTATTCTCGTCAAAATCGGCAGTCAAGACAAGTTTTTTATCGTAAGAATAATATCAATAAAATTTCAACTACCTAAACATTTTTCATTGTATGTATATATGTACATCTACTTTCGAAAACCAATTCGTCATTTCCTAACGTCCCTCTAACAGTTCTGAAAATTGAATTAGAAAGTGAAAACTTTTTTGTAATCAAAACTAAGAATCAAAGAGAATTTATCGTATATTCAGAATTGATCTCTTAAAAGTAGAAAAAAATGAAGTTTACTCTTTGGAAACTGATATTCAAATTGGGCTATAAAGTCTAGATAGAAAGCAATCAGAATGAGTATAAAAGTGAGACAAGAGGAGAAACTGATGGGACGAATTCTCATGGAATCGTGAGCAGGAAAGTCATAATAATATCTGGTTCTCAGTAACAGGAGAAACATCAATTTCTTTTGCTTGTATAAGAACCAATCGGGTCAGGCACGTGTATTGGTGACCTGGGACTGGTCAATACGTTCTTGTATGTTGCATGCTCAAATAAACTTTATTCCTCGTTCAATTTTTCTTGTCTTCCCATATCACTGTGTCTCTTTCTAATCTCTATTTATCTCTTTTCTACGAGTATACGTACATTCTACGGAGACAAACATAAAACTGAGTATTATGTCATAAGTCACGAAGTATAGAGGCCATTCAACAAGAAGTTTGCACTTGGATGGCTTCGTAAAGTTTCAAGTCGGACACAGTAGTCCCATAATATAGCTTGAAAATCCCAATTCATGCCACTTATGGTAGAATGATAAATAAAATGCATTTTTGTTATTTATTATTATTCATTATAGTTTGCTTTAATCCAGCGCTCTAAACGTTTCCCTCAAAATTCAGGAATTTGTGAAATATTCCCAAAAGTAAAAAAATGATATATTCAAAAAAGAATTAAGTAGGTCAAGTGGTCAAACACAAATTTCAGGTTTCCCCAAAATTTGTCTACAATAATTAATTGTTTTTGCATTTTTCTCAAAACAGCGTTTTTCGATACGGTGAACATGATTTTTCAAAAACTATTCGGCCGATTGCTTTCAAATTTAAACAGATTAATTTACACGTCTATAGCTATTGCATGAACTAGAACAAAGTCAAAATATTAAAAATTTAATTTTAAAATCGCGAAAAAAACGGACAAAAAATTGTTTTTTCAATGTTTTTTTTCATTGTTTGCCATTTTGTTATTTGTTTAGGAAATTAATTTATCCTAGTTTATGCAATAGCCATTTATAGATAAATTAGATATATTTCAGATTTCGACTGCGATTTTCTAATTTTTTTCACAGAGCAACAATACATAAATAAGAAAGTGACAAAATTGGCCATTTCAGCTTTTAGAATTTTTAACTTAAGGAAGAGTGTATTTCTAGTCAAAACATTTTTTGTTTGACTCTAATTGCTAAGATTTTTCATAAGAGTCCTAATTTGCACCGGAAAATTCACATAAGTTAACAATTCATAATTGCCTTAAAAGACATTTTTAAACCTAAATCTTAATTAAACATAAATAATACAGATAGTTAATAACAATTTCTATAAACAAATAACCCAATCGACTGTTTACTCTTAAAAAAAAAACTATTTTTCCTTCAAACATTGTTGGAATGACATTTTTTGTGATAATTAACCAACGAAATTAATTTTAAAATAATTTATATGATTCTTATTAACATTTTTAACCAAAAACTTAAGTTTATTTTTAGAGAATGCGAAAATCACTTTTGTATATAAAAAAGCCGATTTTCACGGAAATTATCCGCCAATAACCTAACAGTGATTCTTAAACTGGATATGAGACACTAAATAACAATTTGTATAATTGTTGATAGCATTTTCTATAGAAAAATGTCACAATCTGCAGTTTCATGGTAGAAAAAGCTAAAATGGTCAATTTTGTCACTTTTTTTGTTTATGTATATATTATTATTATATTATGTATTGTTTATGTATATATATATATGATATTAAACTTAAATATCAAAAATATTGTTATGAAAATTCTAGTATCTAGCATGACAGGATTTTTCTGCTAACCTAAAATATAAAGATAACCGAGTGAAAATGAAATTTCAGGAAGAAAATTTTAATTACTTTCAAACAACTCAATACAAATGACTTGTATGAACAATGATTGTTTATTAAATTCTTTAGTTGTATTTCTGTGTATTTTATTTTACCATTTTTAAAGAAAGACACCTAAAGAAGTGTTATTCAAAAATATTATAAATAATGGGAATGTATAAAATTTCTGTGATTTGAATTTCACAATTTTTCAGAATTTACATTTACTTTGCAATTCAATATCTGGAATATTCAAGTAAAAAATCACATCCGTGATATTTCAAAATTCATTTATATTTTATTTAAGGAACTTTTAAGAAGCAGTGTGCACGAAAAAATGTATTAACATTCTGAACGAATGCTGGAAGTAGGATTTCTATCCGAGAATCTGCTACTGTGTCAAGGAGAATATATCAATTCATTTAACGGTTTCCGTAGTCACTTTCCGTACCTCAGAATTTAAAAAGCGTTTAGGATTATCAAATTGGACAGGTAAACATGCCCTGGTAATAAAGTACAAACTTAAGCTTGTTTACCTTAGTGTGGAGAAACGCCAGCGATTTATTAACATTTTCGATCTTGTGCACACGCATTCGTCCATTATTAGGTTTAGCCAATCGTTCTCCAGAGATAATTTCCAATAGTTTTAAGAGCTTTTTGCCATCCGCCAGATCTGTGAAGAGATCTTCCACTTCCATACGAGCCTGTGAATAAATATCTAAGTTTTAAATAGAGTCTTAAGTTGTACTCAACACTTAGATTCTTTAAGTGTAATTGCATGCCTGAACAAAATTAGGGGAGCATGTAAACTTACAAGTATTGTAATTTAATTACGAAACTACGTAATGAAACTTGGGATGTAATAACTTGCGCGTGAGAGAGGAAGATTGTGGAGAGTTGTGGTTAGCATCGTTAAATTTTGATTATAATAGAGTACCTGGAAGTAACTGTTCTGTAAATGTTTAGACAACCTCAAAGTAGAGTTTCATAATGAGAAATTTTACACTTAACTATTTTTATGTTAAATTTTATTTTCAGTTAAAAAATACTTACTATGACGAATAAAATTTATCGGGTGTGTTTGGTTTTTTTTTTCGTGAAATTTTTTAAAAAGGAAGATTTTTTTCAAATACTATATTTGAATATTTTTTTCTTATTTTCAAAATTGGAAAGAGTATAGTAGAAAATATTTTTTCCGATAAAATAAGCCATGATTTATGGAAATTAAATCATTTTTGAAAAATTGGTGAAAAGCAATAGAAAGGAAAAATTTTATGGTTAAAAACATTATTAAAAGTATTATTTTTCGAAAGTTTTGAATATTTTCATGAAAAATAATGTTTTCTACTAGCGGGTCAAAAAGTGCATTTTTTTGCCCCTTGAGGAGCAAACAAATCCATTTTTTGACATTCAAGTGAAAAAAAATCTAATGCAATACAGGAAATAGTAAATTATGCAAATAGGGAGAAAAAAGTTTATTTTCCGAGTGATTATTTTTCCAGATGGGTGTTAAAAAATGCGCTTTTTGACTCACTAGAAAAAATAGTATATTATGTAATTAGGGAAAATAAATGTTTCTCCCGTGTTGCACACGATTCTTTTTCTACTTAGGGGTCGAAAATGGATTTATTTGCCACGCAGGGGTCAATAAAATACACTTTATGACCCGAAGGCAGAAAAAAAACATTTATTCTACTCCCTACTTGCTTAATAAAATATGATCCGTGTTGCATACGATTTTTTTCCACTTGGGGGTTAAAAACTGGATTTATTTGCCCCGCAAAAGTTAAAAAAATTCACTTTTCCACTCGCTAATAGAAAATTTTATTTTTCATGCAAAAATTCAAAACTTACGAAAAATAATACTTTTAATAATGTCTTTTGAAACATTATTATTCCTTCTATCGCTAATATACTAATTTTACTCGTGTAATTGTTGCCCTTGCTTTGTTCGTACATCAAACTTCACACTCGCTAAATAAATTTTTTTTTTCTACTAGCGTGTCAAAAAGTGCAGTTTTTTGACCCTTGAGGAGTAAACAAATCCATTTTTTGACATTCAAGTGAAAAAAAATCTAATGCAATACAGGAAATAGTATATTGTGCAAATAGCAAGAAAAAGGTTTATTTTGCGAGTAATTATTTTTCCCAGTTGGGGTTAAAAAATGCACTTTATGACTCGCTAGAAATAATAGTATATTGTGTAACTAGGTAAAGTAAATGTTTTTCGCGTGTTGCACACGACTTTTTTCTACTTGGGGGTCGAAAATGGATTTATTTGCTACACAGGGGGCAATAAAATACACTTTATGACCCGCTAGCAGAAAAAAAAACATTTATTCTACTCCCTAGTTGCATAATAAAATATGATCCGTGTTGCATACGATTTTTTTCCACTTGGGGGTTAAAAACAGGATTTATTTGCCCCGCAGAAAATACAAAAATTCACTTTTTCACCCACTAATAGAAAAAATTATTTTACATGCAAAAATTCAAATCTTACGAAAAATAATACTTTGAATAATGTGTTTTGAAAAAGAATTATTCCTTACCATCGCAACTAGGGAAAAAAGAATTTATTTTTCGAGTGTGAAGTTTGATGCCCGACCAAAGCGAGGGGAACAATTAAACGAGTAAAATGAATGTTTTTCCCGTGTCACACACGATTTTTTTTTACTAGGGGGTCAGAAAACTGATTTTTTTGCCCCGCATGGGGCAATAATATACACTTTATGACCCGATAGTAGAGATGTCTTAAAATGATAGAAGAACTTTTTTTTCAAAGGCCTGATTTTTCAAAACTACCATAATTAACTGATTTTCTTTTTAATGGAAAATTTAGCAAAATACTTCTCTAACATTCTGAGTAAAAAGTCAGTAATTGCATTTCGGATGAATCCTCCAGTCGCAAAGCACTAACTGCAGAACTGCCGTTACTGCTTCGCGATTGATGGACGCTCATTTGAAATGTAATTAGAACGGAGTACATTTTTGGACAATTTTATGAAAAAATTTTTATTACAAAATCAAAATGATAAAAAATACTTTTTTTACTTTTCAAGAGTGCCATTTAGTCAAAAAAAAATTTTTTTCTTAATTTCTTTATTTCCGGTATTTAAATAAACTGTACTAATATTTTCAGAAGCAAATGAAAGTAAAATAACATTATCTTAACATTCCAAGACGTTAAGCATCAATTTTTAATTTTTTATAACAATTTAATAATCAAATACGAAATTAGGAATTTTTCAATAGATAGATTTAGATTTTTTAGCAGAACTAGCTTAAAATATCTCACTAATGACCTTTTGCTGTGATACTTTGCACTGTGACAACAATTGTGCATTATTTAAACAAATTTAATAAACAAATGCATTATTTGGCCATTTTTCAGTAAATACGTTTCGTTTTTTTAGCTAAATCAACTGCCAGTACGTTTCCAGTCCGTCTTGCTGTGATATTTTAAATTTAGATAACAATTGTTTATTGTTTAAACAAATTTATAAAACAAATAATTATTTGGGCATTTTTCAATGAATAAATTTTGTTTTTGCATCAGAATCAACTATAAATATCTCACAGATGGTCTTTTGCTATAAAAATTTGCAGTTAGATAATCATTGTATATTGTTTAAACAAATACATCTCTTTTTTATCGTTGATGGCGATTAATTGCTTGAAATGATATTATTAAATTACGGATTATTAGCCAGGCATTGATATCGAACAAGAATGTGACCTTATAACCTGGCACTTGTTCACTTGTTTTAATCAACACTCACTGTATCATATTCAAATTCATTTCGTAAACAGCTGATGACATTTCTGAATTCTTTCATATTCTGCACAACTGGCATTTTATTAAACAGGAATTTCCGTGTATTTTATTGATGAGCATCTTGTTTTTCATTATGAAATTATGTAATAAACAACTTTACTTGTAAAGATTTCACATAAGGAATAAATGGTTAAGTTTAAAACTTATGTCAGTATTTACCTGACAGCTGGTTTTTTATTAATTTCAGTTAAAAATAATCTTTTTAAGGCCATGGATCAACTTGGCCATGAAACTAGATTCCTACCTTACCTGTATTTTAGTTTACGTAACTCCATTTTCATATAAAATAAGATAACGAGTTAAAAATTTATGAAATTAAATAAATTACACTAAAATAAGTATGCCTGGTCATAAATATTTATTGATACTAGTACGTTTTTTTGGAAAGGTGGCCTTCGTTCCATAAATAATTAAGTCGATTTAATTACTAAAATCTAAAAAATACTGAAAAAGGAAGTTTCTAAATTGATATATCTTTGGTATGAAGCAAAATTGATAAAAAAAATATTTTAAATAAACTATTTTTAGGCATTTTTTTAAATACCTAGAATTTTTACATGACAATCTGAATGTATAAGTGTGAATGAAAGATTCTGAATATTTAACAAATACATAAATTATATCTTAATTTGCATTCGAAATCACACGTTGAGATATCTAGTATCAAGTAAAATGGCAAAAAAATGTCTTTCAAATAAAATACTTTAAACAAATTTTTTGAATTGCGTAACATTTTTACATGACAATCTGAATGTATAAGTGTGAATGAAAGCAGCTTTGAATATTTAAACCAACAAACGTACCAGTATTATTAAAAATTGAGAGTCAATATAACTTGCTTTCAACTCGATATTTCATTTTGCATGGAAATGAGGTTACATAAATTAAAATGCCGATAAGGTAGGAATCTAATCACATATTCCTGTTACTTCATGACCTTAAGGGCATATGATATTTCCAAAATTAGCAAATTTTATTGATTAAATGAATAAATATTAATATTGTGTAAATAATACCATAAATAATATTGATAAAAAATTATAAATAATATTGTGAATAAAGAAATATTATTAAAATGTTTTTTCCACTCCCTAAATCCGAAACAGTAAAAACTCACTTATTTACAGTGAAAAACCACTGTTTCGAATTTTATAAGTCTTCCACATAGAAATCAGTCGAATTTGCCTGATTCCACTAGGGAAACTGACTCGTTAATCAGTGAAATATACTGATCAACCGTGGAATTCGCTGGTTAACCAGTGAGTTTCCCTAGTGATAAATAGATAAAGTAGTTTATCTACGTTCGTTTTGTATCTTCTCTAACATTTCTCAAATTTTGAAAACAAAATTTTATGTATTATGGACACAAACATGTAGAAAAAGGCGTGAAAATTGAAAAGACTCTAATACTGAAGAAAAGGATTTTAAAAATAGATAAAAGTGATAACCCACAAGAAGAAATTAAATTTTCTTGAAAAATTAAATATAATTATTTGTACTATTTTTCATGAATAAATTTGTAAATTTGAATGTTTACGCATTTTATTTCTAAGTTTAGAGCGTTTCAAAATCTAGGACAAAATTAGTATATTTTTTTGGTACGTTTCTTTGCATTCCACGTAAATTTAACTTTAAAATGAGTCGAAGAACATCTAAAACCATCAACTATTTCAAAAGTTAATCATAATTTAAGAGTTTGAAGTTTTTCATAATATCTTCCTCAAAAATTGACAAAAACAGTTCATTTTGAGATCGTTTTTTGCATAATTTTAGTCTTTCATGTTATTTTTAGGGACAAATTTTAATATATGTATTATTAATAATAGATTTTATACGATCAACAAAAAAAAAATGCGTATAACAATATAGCCAGGGACTGTACATTTCCACGGCAGAAGAAATATCGTCTTGATATTTCGGAAAATGAATTAAAAATTATTGATGTTATTTTGATAAAAAATTTTATATATGAAGAAAATAATCGATAGGCAGGGATTGGATTGTTCACGTGTCTCGCATGGGCAATGCCCTTAAAGTTGAAAAGAAATAATAACTTACACCAAAGACCTTATTAAAACAAATAGAAATTACAAAAACCATATTGAATCTTATAGAACCTCATTAAAATCCTATAAGGTTTTATGCGGTTTTTGTCAAATTTTTGTAATTTCTTCCTGGTTTAATGCAGTTTTTCGTTTAGGGCACTGCTGAACTGATAAATTTGAGAAAAACTGATGAATTCTGATGAGTAAAAAAGATGAGTGAAATTAAGATCGTTTACCTTCAATAAAAATGAGTTTATCCATTTTGTGAAGGTTTTTTTCTGGATGTGGAGACGTTCTTCTTGCAGGGCCTTAATTCGGCCCTGCTCGAACTTAAGAACGTCCTCCCTTTGAGTCATTCTTTTCTGAATTTCTGGTCCACCCCTGAATCGGTTAATCCTGGGCGGTGGATAGGTTGTAACGTATTCGTAACCGTAATAAGTTGCGTGGGGTGCGGCGCTTCGCCCAGCGCCGGGCTCATACTGCGCTTCTGCAAACAGAAAAAGATAAACATTATCAAAAGTCGAGAAAATAAGCAGAATGAGAAATGAAGAAGGAAAAAGTATCCTGTCAAACCACGTGGTCAAAGGCTCACTCAAAATGCAAAATAACGCGAAACGAGCCGTAAACACTGGATACGCTTTAAACACGAGAATGTCTTCCAGCTTGAATTCCAGGGATTATGAAGCTGAACAAATACCCTTTACCGTCAGCCGCTGTAAAACCTTCGTTACTTCTCGTTTCTGCTACCAAACTCTATTTTTACGTGTTTTTTCTCCAAGTGCATGTATTTCTCATTGCGGTCTTAATTTTTTTGTATCTTAATTATTGATGAGAGTTTCACGACTACATTTAGACTAAAAACAAATATTCGTTTATTATAAAGAGATCTGCAAATTCACTGTTGACCATTTTTTCATAAGAGTAATATCTTTTGTTTTTTAATGAAAAATTTTATTAAAAATAGAAACTTTTTGATTCCAAAAAAACTATACGAGATACGAAAAAAATGTTGGGGACAAAATTGTTCAGCTTAAGAAAATAAATAAATTTATTATAGACCATTTTTTAACCGGAGACGTAATTTTTGTTTTAATCGTAAAAAACATTATCAAAAAATGAAAATTCCATTTTGCACCAAATGTATGCGGGATACGGAAAATGTTAAAAAACAAAATTGTTCGTTTCGAGAATATCTACAAATTTGCTATTGACTATTTCTTCATAGGAATTATATCTTTTGTTTTATTCGTCAAAATCTCTTTTATAAAATTCTAAAAATCAATTTTCCCGCCAAAATCAGTGTACCAGTGATCGTCATTTTACTCTTGAAAGTTGACAAAGTACTGAAAAACAATTTCAATTGAAGTATTTTACAACAACTGATAGTACGTCTTAGTAGCATGGATTATAAAAAATTGTCAAAATCAATGATAAACCAATAAAATGTATAAGATTATTTGCATGCCGATTACTGAAACTAAGATACCGATTACTGGGACATTTTACTTTATATCTTTTGTTTTATTTATTAAAAACTTTTCTATAAAAATCAAAAATTCAATTTTCCTGACAAAATATACGAGATACGAAAAAAAATTTGATAACAAAATTGTTCATTTCAAAAATATTTAAAATTTATTGCTGACCATTTTTTTTATAGCATTTATATGTTTTGTTTATTAATGAAAAATATTATTAAGAATTAAAAGAATTTGATACAAAAATACAAACTTTTATTTGAATTTTAATACACATGTGTATATATTTCAATAATTTTTGTAAAATTTAATATATTTCTATTGAAAAGTTATTAAATTTGATATGAATTTATATTAATTTTTCATAATAAACAAATCTACTAATTTTAATTTACCACTTCTATATTAAAGTCTATTGAAATTAATAAGATTTTTAACAGTGTACTCTCTAAACCTGGATCAGTGAAATAGTCACTGATTATATCAGTGACAATATATCAACTGATGAATCAGTGTCCTGCTTTGATTCCACTGAGGAATCAGTGAACAAGTTACGTGAATCCACATCGTTACATAGTATAATTATACACAATATTAATTACAATACATAATAATAATTACGTAATTTATTTTTAGTGTTGTTTAACCTAAAATAAACGAGTTTATATCAATCGTTAAAATATTGCTGGTTTTATCATTCCCACCTGAAGATTTCTCTGATTCAATAAGTGAGTTCTATCTATTTCACTGATTCATCAGTCGAATTTCACTGATTTACAGTGAAAGACTTATAGCTGCTGCCATCAGTGAATAGTCACTGGGAATCAGTGGCCGTTCACTGATTCAGGTTTAGAGAGTAGATATTGCGTTCCAGAATAGATACACAAAAATTTGATAGAAAAAGCAAAAAATGTATTCTATTTTTTGAGCCAATAATATCATTTTGAAAGGTTGGCAAGTCAAAAAAATGTGATTTTAGAATTTTTATTGAAAAGCACAATGGTATTTTATTTAAAAATAATTCCAATTTATAAATATTAAATTTTCATGTTTTTTCTGGTGTGAATAAAATTATTTCTATCAAGGACATGGGATTGACATATACTAGTAGAATTTTTTTGAATTCTTTATTTTGAAAGATCCTGCTCAGAGTTATTAAGATACCGTACAGCACCTTAAAAAAACTGCTTCCAGGAGACTGAATGTTACTTAATAATTTTTTAAATATTCTACTGCAAAAAAATGATGTAAGTTTATTAATAGAATGATAAATTATTTGTAAACAAAATTTTATTGGTTTAAAAAAAAAATTCTGAAAATAGCACAACTATAAACTGGGTTAATGATATAGAACATAATTTGCTTTGGTTGAACTTTTAAAGAACTGAAGTGAAAAAAATGATAAATAAACAAAACAAAAATGTGTTTTAATGACCCACTAAAACTTAAAACTGATCTAAATGCTGCTATTTAAAACGAAATAGGATGTAAAACTGCTGATTTTCAAGTTTTTCTATTAAAAGTGTCTAGTTACAATGTGCTTATTTATCTAATTATCGTGTATTTTACATTTCAGAGAGTGTACAACTACTTTAATAGTTATGCGTGAGTTCATGTCGTGTTTGTTCTTGAAGGGTGGCAATTTCTGAAGTCGCCTGGGGCTTCAAAATTGCTTCAACTGATTTTAACTACACAAATTGCTTATGTGTCATATTTGGACATTTTTTCTTTATAAAAATTATGGTTTATTGACAAATTGTGTGTTATTTTGAATATTTCAATTCTATTTCAATGGCTCTTTATCCAAAATTAACTTTGTAAAATCACTAAAATAAATTGTGGTAAATAAAATTTTTTTTTAAATTCCAGACTGTTAAAAATCTTTTCAAATTAGGTGGTTGGGCTCACAACTTTTGCCATTTATTCTTTCAACCAAAATATATTAAAATTAACAAACATTATTGAAATATATACAAATGTGTATTAAAATTCAAATAAAAGTTATTTATCGATCCCAAAAATTTTTCACACATCTTCTCAATGATATTACTTTCTATTTAAACCTACATATATTTCCAAAAGTTTGTTGGAAAAATTATTATACCAAAGCTAAAATAATCGAAAAGTTCGGTGAAAAATTCAAATTATTTTTATAAACTGTTTCATTCTGCGAATTTTTTTTTCTCATTTTTTTTTAGGTTCATCTACAAAATATGACATTAATAAACATACAGAATTTTGGTTTTCATTTTCAGATCAATAGAATCGAGGCTACAATGTCCGCCGATCAAGAAGTCTGGACGCTGCGACCTTCCCAGAAGAATGTAGTGTACATCGGCCATTTTGAATAATTGAAATAAAAAAAAATAATTTTGTATTATTTTAAAATATGAATAAACCATATGCCAATTTTCAAAAATATAGAATAAATCATTCATTTAAACAAAAATTCAGGAAAATTGAGCAAAATACACGCATCTACATGTATTTTCCCCCTTAAACGCGTTTTTCTCAAAAATATTTTTTTCGAAACTGTGACCACGATTACAAAGAAAGTATTTGGTGAATGAAGCTGGCTTTTGGACTGAATATTTATTGAACATGCCTTTTCCGTTCGGGATGCTAGATTTATTTTATTTTCATTTAGGCCAAAAAATTCATTTTTTTTTTACAAATAGCTGCTATTTCGCTTTATTTCAAAATTTTGGAAAACGTATATCCCGAACGAAAGCCAACACGCTACTGATTAAAAGTGTGTTGCGCTTTTTTGTTTCAGTCAACGTGGGATTCTAAAATTATGGTCACATTTTGGCTCCAACTTTCCGACAACGTCACGTTCAAGGACGACTATACCGCGAAAATTTTTTTCGAACATTTCCTGTAAATATATTTTTCATCTCGAGGAATAAACGAACAACATGCAAAGAAAATAATTGTGATATCTTATGCCATTCTGTAGAGAAAAATGTTGAATTTTGTCCCGAAAACCGAGTCACAAGGTAGAAGTCCCCCTTAAATTTAATATACGGTACTGGAAAAAACTTCCATTACATTTAATAAAAGTACAGAAATTTCTAATAATGTACAAACTAAATTTTTACTTTCTTCTCAGTTAAAAATTAGATTTTTTCTGCTGAATAATTGTGCAAATGGTGTCCAAGCATTGAATAAACAAAAATTGGCCAAATTTGCAAAAAAATATTTCGTTTATTCCTAAAATCATAAAAGTTTATCGAATAAAATTTATATTATATGTTTATTTATTTACTAAAATGATGTTTATTGCACAAACATTGATTCTATTTAAATTTTACATGAAATGTTAATATTAAATTAAAATGTTAATATTATATTAATATAATTATTTAAAATTTTAATTATAATTGTATAATCTTTAACACTGATACTAAGCACTATTAATATTATCTTTATGTAGTCAACAAAAGCTCGGTTGAGTTTTTCTCAATGAAAAAAGTTCCCAACAGCCCACTCGAGTTAAAATGAAACGACAAATTTCAACAAGTGTCTTGAAGAATATCGTTTTTACTTAGCTGAATTATATGCCCTTGTGTTTTTTATGAAAGCCGCTTATACTTGTGTCATTTTTAAAAATGAAATTCATAAATCATGACAAAAATATAATCAGCTTCCTAAGAAAGTATCGAAAGTATTAAAACCTAATTTAAATTTATTTTAGTCTTATTATTTTATTATTTTCCTATTTAAGGAAACAATTATTATTAATTATGCTTCAGGTATAGATTAATTTTAACTAATAAATCTATAAAAATTATTTACCCAGTTTAGTATCATTTTTAATTATCATTAACCGAAAGTATCAATTAGTCTCTAAATCTGAATCAGTCAAAATCTACTGATTATCAGTGAAATTTGAGCGATTCAAATAGCTAAAAAGAGGTTACTGTGAATCAGTCAAATTTAATTGATTACTTCAGTGAAAAGTAACTGTTTTAACAGTGGAAAATATTGTTTTCACTGATTAATCAGTGGAAATTAACTGATTTGAAAGTAAAAAATATTGTTTTCACTGATGAATCAGTGATAAAGCAAATCACTGATTCAGTCAGTGAAAATTTGATTGATTCAGATTTAGAGAGTACTTTTAAAATATTGCATTTTTCGAATCTTTAGAATTTCTCAAAACGATATTCATTTAGAGATTCTAAAATATTTAATAAGTTTCGTAAATTTTCGCGATGAAGTTTTATTTACGAGAAAGTAAAAAGCAAAAATATAAATATAAATGAACTGCTTGATGACGCATGCTGAGTGCAAATTCAGTGTCTGAAACTCACTGCCATTTATATCAACTCGAATTTCAATCCTTTTGAATCTCACGCCACGTTCTTTACTGTTTTAAATTAGCACGTAAAAAGAGGTGAATGAAACATAGGGACGAGTATTCAACTCGTGGAAATGATCTTTCTTCTGTCAGATTTACAAAAAAAAATCACTGTCTTAATTTGATGTAATGTGATGAATTTAAAGAGTAATTTTTATTGATATTTCCTTTAAACTTATTCCCAACTCTCTAAACCTGAATCAGTGAAATAGCCACTGATAAAATCAGTGAAAATATATCAATTGATGAATCGGTGCCCTGCTTGGATTTCACTGAGGAATTAGTAAACGCGCCACGTGAACATAACTTTTGAATTCGATTAAAATAATTAAAGTATAACGATGGATATTTGATTTTTAATTATATATAATATAATTATACACAATAATAATTACAGCATATAATAATAATTACGTAATTTCTATTTAGTGTTGTTTAACCTAAAATAAATGAGTTCATCGATCGTTAAAATTTATAAGGGAGTTCAATCTATTTCACTGATTCATGAGTCAAATTTCACTGATTCTCAGTAAAAGATTTATAGCTGCTGCTATCAGTGAATAGTCACTGATTTGGGTTAAGAGAGAATGTTTAATTGCGATATAATTGCAATAGACCCCGTGTGGAAAAATTTCATGGCAGTCTATTGTCTGATCTGGACCAAGTCTGGCAATGTCCAGACCAGCTAGTCTGGAAGTTCTGGTCTGGCTCAGATCTGGCGCTGATCAGCATTCCATGACAAAAACGTTTGTATGCGGCGAAGGGATTTTTTTTTTAGAGGTTAGGATTTTTAATCGAAATTGATAAGTGTTTAAGTAAAATGGTTTTTGAACCAAAACTTTATTAACTGACCACCAATTAGTAGCTGACTAATCGCTGGCTTGTGGCTGGCCAGCCGCTGACTAGTGGCTGATCGTATAAAAACGTTACAGTTCTGGCCAACCCCAGACCAGGCCTTATATTCAGGGCCAGAACTGGAAACCAAACAGTCTGATCTGGCGCTGGCCAGCGCCATGAAATTTTTCCACACGGGACACTGCTAAAAAATACAAAAGAGAACAAATAAATAAGAGAATAATAAATTTAAATGTTCTCTTCTTAAAGATGGAAATAACTTCTGCGCTAAGTAGATTAAGACTTCATCGCAACTAAACTAATTACAAGAAACAGTGAATGTTCTGTTCTCGTTTCTCATCAAATCACAATCTGTATTTTGTAGATCAAAAGATGTTTGTCAAGCAGAGTTAATTCAATGAATTTATAGCCCTATTACCCAACAACTAGAAAATTAGATAAATTTAAATTTACAGATAAGTATGATCAATAATGGAAAAGCAAAGACGAAGTTATACTGATTTCATGGCATAGTAAATTGAACGAGACGGTATATATAGTTGCAACGAAGCCAACATTCTTCGAGGCACTCTAGAAATCGTTTAGTCTTTTATTATTTTCCGCTTTTTTTACTTCCATAAAAAGCCTTTTCAATGGTCTACGCTTTTTAAGGAGATTCATAAACCACATTTTTCACCTAAATTAGGAATGCAATAATAACTCTTAAGAATCGATTCCAATTCACTTCCTACAACCAACGGAATATAATTGTTAATTTCCCAGAATCAATAATAAATCCCACGAACAGTATGTATTCCAAACAAATCAACATTTTTTTCGTAAAAAAAATCTTTTGTATTTTTTGAGCTGTTGGAAGAAATATCACCATTATAGATCATTTTTAAAAATTCAATCACTTGGGTGTGTATTAAAAAAATTAAACCTCAGGCAAAAATAATTAATTTTGCTTTCAAGAATAGCAACATTATTATTAAAGGGCTAATTTGAAAAAGAAAAGATTATTTTCCATGAAAAAAATTTAAAACAGAAAAATAATTGTATTGGTAGATTTTATTTTTGCCTCAACTTTTTTTCTTATCGTTTCTTACCAAATTTTAAAAAATTATGCGATTTTAATAAATCATGAGTCGTTTTTCCAACAAAAAGATTCTCTACAACTTAACCGTTTCCAATTTTTTAAAATGAATAAATTATTATCAAATTTAGCAATTTGTTTAAAAAAATATCGTTTTGGACATTTTTTAAAATGGTTTTAGCCATTAAAGAATTTATTTTCAAAAATTGGAAACGGTTAAGTTGTAGAGAATCTTTTCCTTAAAAACGTGATTTGTGATTTATTAGAATCGCATAATTTTTTAAAATTTGGTAAGAAGCAGTAAGAAAAAAAGTTGGGGCAAAAATAAAATTTATTAATAAAATTATTTTTCTGTGTTTCAAATTCTTTTTAGCAATTCGAATTTTTATTAGCAATTTTTGGCAAGTATTATTTTTTTCTAACCCTTACGTAATAGTAAAGTAACTTTTATTACAAATAAGTCTTTTATATACGCTGATCGAAATTTTCTTGAAATCAAATAAAAATATTTGTTTACATTAAAGAAAATTTCTTAAAACCCAAAAAACTTTTTCAATTAAAAATTTTTTTCCCAACAGGTCTAATGAAAATTGTACTTACACCGTCTGTTTTGAGGCGGGAAAATGGCTGATTTCAAAACTGTTGCTATTTTCCCCACACGTGGGGAAAATGACCATTTTCCCGTCTCAGGACTTCACACTCATTGGCAATTGCTTCTTTTTCCCACTGGTAAAACAAATTGCTATTTTTACCTTATGCCAAATTAATGATTTTTTATTAAAAAAAAAAAACACTTCTGAGTGTTCCGAAATCATGAAAAGCGTTTCCAAAAGCACTTTTCATCAAACAGCACCATCAGGAGCTCAATTTTTAATATTTTTTTAATAACAATGTTTGAAAATGTTTTTCAAATAAGACATAAGTAAATTTGTAAAATGGGTAAAAAAAATTAAAAGAATGCCTCTCCCCTCACTTCTTCAACCGGAAATACTACACCCAGAGAAAAGTTTTATTTAAATTTAAGAAATCGTTTTTTCAATTTCATTTCTTCGATTCGAAGTAAAAACACCTTTAGAAAAAATATAAATTTATTTGTTTTTAAGAAATCACCTTTTTGGTCTTTTTTGAATGAAAGAAATTATTTCTTCAACATTATTTATTTGATTAAAAAAAATATTTATTCAATTCAAATACAATACCAGCAAAAACTTAAGAAATAGTTTATTCAATTTTATTACCTCGAACGAAGACAATTTTTTCATTAAATTAAAGAAAATATTTATGTTAATCAGATTACACCTGTACTTATGCGACTGCACAGACATTCATTTCTTAAATTCACAGAAAAAAAGCAATCAAGAAATTTCTTTAAATCAAAGAAAATTTTTTTTACCGTATTCTGTTAAAAATGTCTGTATTAAACTTCCATTACATGTAATGGAATGTAACATGTGACGTATGTTAAATTTAAAATACTGTCATCTTAAAAAATACAAACTTTTATTTAAACTTTAAAAACATATGTGTATATATTTTAATAATGTTTGTCAATTTTAATATATTTTTACTGAAAATGTATTAAATTTAATATGAATTTATATTAATTGTTCATAATATACAAATCTATTAATTTTAATTTACCACTTTTATATTACAATGCTAGAAATTTCTATATTAAACTTCCATTACATTTTATGGAAGTTTTTTTCAATAACGTATATTAAATTTAAAATACTTTCAGCTTAAAAAATACAAACTTTTATTTAAATTTTAATACACATGTGTGTATATTATAATAATCTTTGTAAATTTTAATATATTTTTATTGAAAAGTTATTAAATTTTACATGAACTTATATTAATTTTTCATAATAAAAAAATCTATTAATTTAAATTTACTACTTGTATATTAAAGTCTATTAAAATTAATAAGATTTTTAACATTGTATATAGCAATGCACAAATTTGTTTGATACAAAGAAATTTTTTTTTGGATCAGAGAAATTTTTTTCTGACAGTAGGTGAAATCGGGAAGCACATTTAAATTTAATATTTTCAAAATTGAATTTCTTAAATTTCAGTTTGGATTACGTTATGTAAAATTAAATAAGTAAAAGTTAAAATCTGATTTTTAATTGGAAAGAAATACTTTTCTTCGTATTTATGTATCATTTTAATATGTGTACATAAGTGTACAGAACAACAACAAACAACAATATCATTCGTGTTTATAGTGAGAGGAAATTTATAATAATATTTACAACACAAAAGAATCCGGAAAAAAAAATCGGTGGAAAAAAATGAAGAGACAGCCGGAATGATTTAAAGCGTGATATTTAAGTTTATTTATTATAATTCGTTACTGAAGCCCAAGTTAATTTTATAATATTGTAGATATGAATTACATTTTTTCAAAGTTACTGAATTTGTTTTTTATTTCAAATGAGAAAGGAAATTAAATTTACTTAAGGCCCTATCGGCGTAAAGTAACACATTCTCATTATGACATTCGCGCTTCGCGCTCGATTTTCTCTATACATTTCTGTAACTTTTTAATAAATAAGATGATTCCAATAATTTATTTTCTTCCAAATATCTCAATATAGGAAAATAATCGTAGACTTTATTCAAGTAAACGGTCTTATATTTCCACTCTTATTTCATATCTCACATATTTTGGTTAAAAAATGGAATTCTTGATTTTCAATAGTGTTTTAAAAATCAAAACATAAAATATACATCCTGTTGAAAAATTTGTGTATTATTTTAATATGTGTACATAAGTCTACAGAACAACAACAGACAACAATTTCATTCGTGTTTATAGTAAAAGGAAATTTATAATAATATTTACGACACAGAAGAATCCGGAACAAAAATAGAAATTGGTGGAAAAAAATGAAGAGACAGTGAGAATGATTTAAATCGTGATATCATGAAAGAATGACAAGGTAACCGAAACATTATAACGGTTTTTTCATGAACTTGACCATGGTACCTATACATCAACTCGTGAACAAATTGAGTCGAATAACCTGAATCCGGTACACATGCGCAGTACGCTTATCAACAAAGCAATGATAAAGCACTTTGCACTTGTTATCTCCGTTAATATATTTTATCCACAAACCTAACACCAAAGCTGTTGATATTCAAAGGAATTAAAAACTCTTCGACACTTGTTGTTACCTCCTTTTATTCCTCTCGACAAATTTTAAACAAATTATCTATAGTAAGATAAGTGTAAAGTGTTGTAACCAGGAAGTGGTTTCAATTATAAAGATGCATAAATTTTAAAAAACAATGGCCGCAAATGTCCAGGGTGTGTTTTCCACTAAAAAATTAAGAATCCTTTATCGATAGATCTTTTAGACTATTAGAAGTTTTTGTATTGAATTGTTAAAAATATTATTAATTTTAATCGATTTTAATATACATTCATATGAAATTCAATAACTTTTTAATCAAAATATATTAAATGTATAAAATTAAATTATATTAATTTCATTTGATGTTGTTGTTAATAATTGGCGGCAATTATTAACTATATATTTTGTGTTAGAAATGTTTGGAAATTTACCAAATTTTTATATTGCAAAGTTGATGTAAAATTTGACGATATTTATGATGATTTTGAGTAAAGGTACTTTAGAATTGCGAAAATTGTACTGGATTTTCGAAATTTTCTGAAATTTTTCTTCATATCAAGTAACTCAACTGAATTTTCATAAAATTAATCTTAAAACTACCAAGCTGAAACAGAATTTTTATAAAATTCATTATAAAATTGCGAAACTGTAAAAAAATTTCAATTACATGTAACTGCATAAAACTTTAGTTACCCAAATCGTTAAATTTTTCTTGTTGCAAGTTTCCGAATTTCCATATACAAGTATCAGAATATTCAACACTTTCTAACTGAAAATCAACAAATTCTTTCATGAATATACTTAAAAGTAATTCAATTTTTAGAAATTCTACACTGTTAAAAATCTTATTAATTTTAAGAGACTTTAATATAAAAGTGGTAAATAAAAATTAATAGATTTGTATATTGTATTATGAAAAATTAATATACATTCATATTAAATTAAATAACATTTCAATCAAAATATATTAAAATTAACAAACATTATTAAAATATATACATGTGTGTATTAAAATGCAAATAAAAGTTTTTAATTTTTAAGATGAATGTATATTTTAAATTTAATATACGTTACTGAAAGAACTTACATTACATGTAATGGAACTTTAATACAGAAATTTTTAACAGTTTACGGTTAAAGAAAAGTTTTTTTGATTTAAAGAAATTTCTTTATTATTTATTTTTATTGAATTTGTGAAATCAATGTCTATGTAGCCGCATAAGTACACGTATAATGTGATAAACAGAAATATTTTCTTTGATTAAAAAAAAATTGTTTTTGTTCAAGTTAGGTAATAAGATTAAATAAATTGTTTCTAAAGATTTTGCCTGTACTGTAATTGAATCGAAATTTTTTCTTCTTAAAACAAATAAATAATGTTAATAAAATAATTTCTTTCATTCAAAAAAGACCAAAAAGGTCATTTTAAATTAATTTTTTTTACCCATTTTAAATATTTACTTATGTCTTATTTGAAAAACATTTTCAAACATTTTTATTAAAAAAATATTAAAGATTGAGCTCCTGATGGTGCTGTTTTATGAAAAGTGCTTTTGGAAACGCTTTTCATGATTTCGGAACACTCAGAAGTGTTTTTTTTTTTTAATAAAAAAAACATTACTTTGGTATAAGGTAAAAGTAACTATTTGTTTTAGTAGTGGGAAAGACAAGAAATTGCCTCAATGTTTCAATTTTCAAAGACGCGCTGATTCCAAAACTCTGCTCTATACGATGACGTATATTTACATCAGAAGATTCGGTAAAATGATATGAATGCTGCTATTATGTCTCATTATTAGACTCAAATTTCAGACAGACAGCGAGTAATGATTGGCATAATAAACATTACCATTATGATGGGACTTTTTCACAATCTTTTCCAATAGTTCTGGTTTACTCTATGAAGTTGTACTTCTTCTCACGAAGTGTAATACATTTAATCATCAAATTTCTTTCCGTATAAAAAGTAATCTAATTTTCTGAAATTCTATCATAATTTTACGAAATTCTAACTGAATAAAACTTCAGTCACGAGTTTAGGAAAATTATGGTAGAAATTTCCAACAGTGTAAATTTACAATACTGTTGAGTATACGTATCTTAAAATTGCGAAAAATTGACTGAAATCACCGAAACTTATCTAAATTTTCCGTCACATGTAACTGTATGAAGCTTCAGTTGCCCAAAACGTAAAATTTTGTTCTTCCAAATTTCAGAAAATTTACGGGCTGTAAATGTATTAATAAGCGAATCACGATTTTTGAATTTTTATTATTTCAGAATTTACGGCTTTTCTACGGCTCTTTTTGGGCATAAATTAAAAATGTACGGCTCTTTAAGTTTTTTCAAAAAATCAATTTTTATGTGTGGGCTGAAAATTTTTAATTTGCGCAATAATAGCCGTAAAAAAGCTATAAATTCAGGAATAATAAAAAATTCCACTGATTTCAACAATTTTATTTGGCAATCAACCTCTAACAAAGTTTACTGATGACATTTTTGCAAAAGTTGCAAACATTTAACAAAATATTTTGCGAATTTTTTTTGTTGCGAAAAAGCGAAATTTTTACAGGCATTCTGTACAAATATTTGATTGTGATTATTCGCAAGTCGAAAGAGTGTTGCGAAAAATACCTTTTCGTATTCTTGAATATTTTTGGAATATACAGGTTTGCCCGTTGAAAATTTGGTCTGTTCAGAAAATGTCCGTTTTGGATTTGTTTTGGTTTTCAAGAATAGCAATATTATTATTGAAGGGCTGTTTTGGAAGAAAAAATATTAATTTCCATGACAAAAATTTGAAATACAGAAAAATAATTTTATTAATAAATTTTATTTTTGCCCCAACTTTTTTTCTTATCGGTTTTTACAAAATTTTAAAAAGTTATGCCATTTAAAAAAATTACAAATCACTTTTTCAAGAAAAATATTCCCTAAAACTTAACCATTTCCAATTTTCGAAAATGAATAAATTATTATCAAATTCAGCAATGTTTTTATAAAAATTTCGTTTTGGAAAATGTTTTTTTTAATGGTTTCAGCCATTAAAGAATTTATTTTTAAAAAACGGAAACGGTGAAGTTGTGGAAAATCTTTTCTCTGATAAAATGATTCATGATATATTAGAATCGAATAATTTTTTAAAATTTGGTAAGAAGCGAAAAGAAAAAAGTTGGGTCAAAAATAAAATTTATTAATTAAATTATTTTTCTGTGTTTCAAATTTTTTTCATGTGCAATAATCTTTTTTCTTTCAAAATAACCCTTCAATAATAATATTGCTATTCTTGAAAGCAAAATTATCTATTTTTGCCTGAGGTCTAATTTTCGTGGATGAAAACTACAGAGCTGGGTAAAATGGTTCTTAAAATGTATTTAAAATGTAAAATGCAAAATAGTTTCGCAAAATCCATTTAAAATGCAAAATAGAAAATGGTTTCTTATTTTCTATTTAAAATGAAAAATGCAAAATGTATATTTGAAATAGGTTAATACAAAATGCAAAATGGATTTTTAATAATACAAAAAATGTCATCAAGAATATTTTATTATTCTTTGCGGATGTGTTCATTTGCTTTAAGTAGCAATTGCTTCTCTAATATTGCGTCCCCGATGGATCTTCTTTTTGGGCGCAAAATCATGCCTGCGTAACTAAATACTAAAATAAAATCAGTGTTTCGAAAAATGGCTGCCTGCGCGAGCAGCGCGTGTTGGCTTCCCGCTGGAAAAATTCTGCCATCGGCTGTAAACTGGCGCGCGATTCAATATCGGATTAAATTAATTCGATTTTAAATCGCGCGCCAAATTTTGACCAATGGCAGCATTTCTCCGCTGGGAAGCCAACATGTGCTTTTACTTGTCCAGGGCAGAACCAAAAAAAACTAGAAAATAGTATTTTAAGTTGAAAATAGGTTGAAAATCTATTTAAAATGGAAAATGCAAAATGGTTTCCTTCTTCCTATTTAAAATACAAAATGGAAAATGGCATTTTGCATTTCAAATAGGTATTTGAAATGGATTCATTTGAAATAGTTACCCAGCTCTGGAAAACTACCTTAAGGCCGATTTCACATGGAAACCCGGCTATGCCCTTTAAACAATAGTATATTACGTGCCTAGGCGCATAATGAGGGTTATTAGGCGACGAGCGACAATGCTCGCAGGAGATCGAAGCCGAGGCGCGATCAGTCCTGCGAGCATTTTAAGCGAGTCTCGTAATTAACCGAATTGTGTGCATTGGCACATATTCTATTTTATGTGACTTCGGTGGATATACGAGTTTTTCTGCGTACACTCGAATTTAATCTGAAAAGGTCGAAATTGCCGTGATTACCGCCCATCTCACTTGACATTTCGCGAATACTTCCGGCCATTTTTATTTTCTCGATCTTGTGTAGTAGAAGCGTATTGTAATGGAGCATGCGCAGTTCAAATGTACAAGGCTTTGTCAGTACGGTGCCAACGCTGTATGAAGCAGAAGAAGAATAAGAAGAAGATTATGCTCCGCTGTATGGTTATAGGCGCATGCGCAGTTCAATTTTTACATTACATTCGTCTCTATAGTAATACAAAACATTACGCTACTCTCAACTGTAGCGTAAAAACGAGTTTACGCGCCGGAGGCACATAAAACTTTTTTCTGGGTATATATATCATAATTTTACTAAATTGTAACTGTATAAAACTGTAATTCGTTATTTTCATAAATAAAGTAATACACAAAGACACAATCTATTCTAAAACGAGGGTGCAATGGCCTTCGAGTTAAAAAAGCAGTATAGATCGTAATTGAAGTTTGTTCTGTATTTTGTGTGAGTGTAAGCGGGAGAAATAACGAGCAGGTACCTCATAGATTCGATTAGATCATTTTACCGGGAGCTATAGGCTGTGTCGAAGCCAGAGAAATCATATTACATGTATAGGCACGGGTAAATTCCTCGACCGTGACGTAACAAACCGTAATGCACTCTCAAAGTCGTTCATGCAGTATCTTTTATAATCTCTTGATGTTCTTATTTATTCTAAACATACGTTTATCAGCAAATAATGAAATTCGACTCTAGAACTAATATAATCAATTATATAGATAATTACATCTCTAAAGACACACGGAGAAAAATATAGAACTGAAAAACTTCTTTTTGCCGTCTCAACAAAATTTTAGTTCTCCTCACAAAAAGTTTTGTCAAGCATAAAGCATTTAAAAACTCTTTTGTTGGTTCAACAAATTAGTTTGTTGGGAAAACTGAAAATTTGTTGGGAAAGCAAAAAAGTTTTGTCAGTTCTATATCAACAATTTGGTTGGTTAATACAACACTTTTTTTTCTCCGTGCAAGTATGTAAGTAAAGTTTAAAATTGTAAACAAATAAACATTTTTAATAACTAAAGTGTGAAGCGATTCATTAGAACGACAAAAGGTAATTACTTTCTTAGCCTGGGAAAAATGAAATCTTTACATAAATACCGTATTTACTGTGGTGATATGACATTTTAGTGGCTTTATTGATTGATAGAAACAGATCATCTCTGAGAAAGACTCGTTATTCTCACTCGCGGCTTATGTCAATTTCCAAGATACACATAATGGAAATTTTTAAAATTATATCGCTATTTTTATGGTGTCAGATATCGCGAAGCGACTGAGAAGATTAGGAAGATTACGAACGGTGACACCCAACTGATTCAGCTGTTAGCCAAAGGCCACTAACAGGACTCTTATCACATATCGCCTGTATATGGCGGATGCTTTGTTGTGTTTGAGAATGCAGGTACACATATATGTATGTATTTACACATTGGCGGAGGCATGTGAAAATATCTTTTTAACATTGGATTTATGCCTAAAAGGGGTCATTCGTTAATGATTATACAATCTCTAAATCTGAATTAGTGAGAAGTCGGTTACTAATTTGCTTTAGTGAAAATTCCTACTAATCATTAGTCAGTTTTCAGTACAACTTTAGTGAAAAATTGAAAATTACTAAAAGAAATAGTGAAAAATGACTACGATCAGTAGAAATTTTCACTAAAGCAAATTAGTGACTGACTTCTCACTAATTCGGATTTAGAGAGCAGATATGCGTACCGAGAAAATTTTTTTGAAGAAAATCCTATGTTTTCCATCTTATTAAGACGTTTTATTGACGAGAAATAGCACTTTAAAGATATCAGAATTTAAACAAAGCGTATCAGAACTGAAGTTCAAGTCAATTTTATAATATTGTCAATGTCAATTACATTTTCTTGAAATTACTAAATTTTTTTTTGATTTCAAATGAAAAAGGAAATTCAATTTACTTAAGGCTCTATCAGTCTTAGGGGGGGGGGGGGGGGGTATTTAAACTTTTATTTTTGCATTTTTTAAAAATGATTGCATAATATCTCAAGAATATTATGTCAAAATTTCACGTCGATCGGAGCAAAATTGACGAAGTTATGAGTATTTAAGCGTCCGTTACTCCAGGCCGGGTTTCTATACAAGTTTACGAGTTGCGAATTAGTAGAGCAAAACTTTAAAGCGTTTTTCTGAAACTTGTTATTTTTGAAGTCCGTGTACATCATAAGTCAAAATCTACTGAACCAATCGTTTTGAAATTTTGTACAGTACTTCTTCACATAATTCACCAGGTATTCCTTGGAGCTTTTTTGTTTATTTTAATAATTATTAATTTTGCAATAACAAATTAGACGATTTTTTTAGCGAAAATCAGTTTTTTGACTTCAAAGTGCTACGAAAAATTGAAAAATCGAAAAAAAAATCCTCCCACGGTTACCTCAAAAAACATCTCATTTAACACATGCACTTTCATTTTTACATTCTCATCATGGATGAGAAGGTATTGGTTTTATGTGAAAAATGACTTTCGAAATTTTCATCAAATCTTTACGTTTTGAGACCCCCTGAGTCAGAAAAAATGGTTTTTACGAAAGTGTCTGTCTGTCTGTCTGTCTGTCTGTCTGTAGTAGGTCGTGTGCGGCATAACTCTCGATAGAATTATCAGATTGAATTGAGCTTTAGTACACTTTATCGGAGCCGAAAAAGTAAGGACAAGTTCGTTAACCAGCCACATCCAATCAAAATTTCATAAGATGCATATTTTTCTTTTTAATTTAAAAAAAAACTATTGAAAATCCAAAATTCAATTTTTTAACAATAATATGTGAAATACGAAAAAAACGTAAGAATACAATATTGTTCGTTTCAAAAAGATCTACAAATTTTGTCTGACGCAGTTTCTGTTAAAATATATATTTTTCGTTTTAATTCCAAAAAATACGATTAAAATTCAAGAATTCCATTTTTTAGACAAAATATATGAGATACATAAAAAACGTTTAGATGAAAAATTATTTACCTAAATGAGGTCTACACATTCTTATTAAGAAATTTCTCGACAGGATGTATATTTTATGTTTTGATTTTTAATATTGAAAAAATTCGATTTTTTTCACCAAAATATGTGAGATACGAAATAGGCGTTGTTCTGCAAAATCGTTTCCTTAAATTAAAGTCTACGATTGTTTTTCCTTTTTCAGATATTTGGAAGAAAATAAATTTATCAATAACCATGTAATTTATTAAAAAGTTACAAAAATGCATACAGAAGATCGAGCGCGAAGCGCGAGTGTCATGATGAGAATGTGTTCCTTAAGGCCGATAGAGCCTTAAGTAAATTGAATTTCCTGTTTCACTTAAATTCAAAAAGAAATTGAGTGACTTTGAGAAAATGTGTAATTCACATCATCTGTAATATTATTATAAAATTGGTTTGAGATTCAGTATCAAATTATAAGAAATGAACTTAAATGTATGCGAAGAGCACAAGACCGAGCGCGAAGCGCGACGATCAAATTGCGCGCCCTAGGCGCGCTCAAACTTGCGAGCGAAGCGCGGGATGAGAATGTGCCCGCGAAGCGGGCAGATTTTTCTGTTTCAAATGATTCTGTTGCGAGTTATGATGTACACCGCAAAACAACTTTTTTACGAGGCGCCTCCGGAGATTTACTGTCACTCACTTAATTTTCAATATTTTGCAATAAAAATTTAGGCAAATATTGATCAAATGTTGCATTATTATGTGGAAATTGACTGAAGGAAATAACACTATCTGTATCGCAAAAAAATTCTTAAAAACTTGCCTTTTTTCACCGAATTAACCTTAGCCCCCCCCCCCCCCCCCCCCACCACCACCAAGGTACACATTCTGATCATGACACTCACGCTTCGCGCTCGATTTTCTGTACACATTTCTGTAACTTTCTAATAATTTACAAATTTAATTTTTTAATTTTAATGGTATTTTTTGAAATTGAAACGAAAAATATACATTTTATCGAAAACTATGTCGGACAAAATTTGTAGGTCTTACACGAAAAAAATTAGTTTAGTAAAGTTTATAGAACTGTTCAAGAGTTGCTCTCGAAATCTGAATCAGTCAAATTTTCAATAATTGAATCAGTGATTTGCCTTTTCACTGTTTTATCAGTGAAAAATATTTTTCTCTGTTAAATCAGTTACAAAACTTGGTACATTTTCATCGTTAAATCAGCAGATTTTTACTGATTCAGATTTAGAGAGTGGGGATATAGGCATTTACGGAGACGAGTTCTAGAAAATTCAAAAAACTTTTCACAATAAAATGCAGAACTGTTAATGATTTTTACTGAATGTTTCACATTTTATCCTGAAAAGTTTTGTAAATTTTTTAGAACTCTGTTCCATAAATGCCTGTATCCCCAACTCTTAAACAGTTTTGTAAACTTTACTAAACTGTTTCTTTCCTTGCATTGAAACGACCAATTTTACAAAATTACGTTTTTTTCTCAACTCACATATTATTGTTCAAAAATTGAATTTTCAATTTTAAATAGTTTTTTTTAATTAAAAAGAAAAATATACATCTTATGGAAAAATTTTGCGATTCAAATTTGTAGATTTTTACTTAGTAGACAATTTCGTATCATAACTTTTTATTCGTATCTCGTATAATTTAACTGGAGAATTAAATTTAGATATTGACTTTTTTTAAGTTTTAACATACTGTAACTTTCCTAATTTTATTTTAATCGAAAAACCTAAAGATTTGATGGAAATTTCGAAAGTAATTTTTCACATAAACTTTAATACCTTCTCATTTATTATAAGAAAGTAAAAAAATAGAGTTCTTTTCACATTCCCATTTTGTGTCTTCTATAAAATTGTGACAGAAAGAAACAAAATCCTTTTTTTAGACTATTTTACTTCATATATTTTGTAAATCTGAAATGGTAAAGGGATCTACTACTTTTAATATTTTTATTTTTTGAGTTTAGACGCTCCATATAATTTTTTTTTATGTTTAGTACCTTCATTTAGAAAGGTTTGGGTTTTTTTTTAAATTCCAGCACTTTTATGTATTTTTAAACTAAAAATTTTGAGCTTCTTGGGCATTTTTGTGACATTTTTAGACTTTGAATAACTTTTTTGTTTTTTAACCAATTGTCATGATTCTTTGTTTATTTTGTTCCTTACAATGTGTAGCAACTTTTTGGGTATAGTAAGCATTCTAGCTAAAAAAATAACTACAACCATTTTTTTTTATTATATATTTTGGGATATTTTTATAATTTTATTTGTAAGTTTTTTTCAGTCATGTTACCTTATTTTCCATACCCAAAAAGTTGCTACACATTGTAAGGAACAAAATAAAGAAATTCATGTCAACTTACCTTATTTCACAGGCCTCTATGTATTGTAAGGCTTCTTGATGGATGAAGAATCCGCAAAATTTCACCAATATTCACCCAACAAAACTAGACGCGTGAAATTATCGTAAATTCTGTATTGTTTTTTATTTGCATTTGCCGTTTAAACGAACGGAAAAATAATCTGTAAAATATTTATCATTTATGCTATAATTTTAAATCCAATAAATAAATCATCTTTGATTTAAAAAACGAATCATTTTACCTAGATTTAAAAATTGAAATTAAAAAAATGTCATAATGTCTATTTTTAGCGAAGTGTACTCATCGCCAACAAGCAGACTCATTGTTAAGATAAATCCAAGAATTAATCTAACACAAATATCGCGCTAAGATTTGGGAGTGGTTACATTTAGTATTATAAGAATGTGAAGTCAAACAAGTGTCTGTTTGTTTAATAAAAACCATTCTTGAGCAACCTTCCTGCCTTTTTGAAAGTGTTTTCAACTCTATCTTTCAGTTTTAATTGCGTCAACCAGTTCTAAAAACTAGTTAATTATTTATTTTTCAAACATATTATTTATTGCTTTTTCTATAAAGTGAAGGAACAATCTTAGGAGTTATTCTACTAACTACGTAATCCTGAACAAAAATTATGCAACAATCTACTACAAACTTATAAAATAACGAGTATTCGCAATCAAAGAACAATTTTCTTGAGATGGTTACTTGTAAATTACAATCTTCAATTTATAATTTAATCCCATAGGATCATACCAATTTTGAAATATAATGTTAAAATTGATAAAACCACAAATTGCAATTTTAATCTAGCATCGAGTTAATGTGTTCATCTTTAACTCAAGCTACATATTATTTTACTTGGAGGCAGGTAGCAAGAAACTTTATTTCTTTAAGAATAGTCTTTTTACTAACACTACCGTCGTTAAACTCCTCAAGCCAGCTTTTCACTGAAAAACGTCAAAGGAAACGTTCTTTACATTCTGTCCGGGATAGCGTTTTGATAACTGCATGGAGAAATTTTTATACTAAATATTATAATGCTCGCACCATAACAATGGACCACACAGAAATTATAAGAAAAATTAAATTCGACATGTGTAAAATTACCATGTACAATGTCCGCTTTTGTAACGTTCTATTGTAACTTTTCCCTTCTTGTCACTCATATTTTATAATTTACAATTTTTCCTACTGAGCATACTGTAAAACACAGTAAAGTGTCAAGTTTTTTGACAGAAATCATAGTAAAATTTATAAGTCACTTTCAAAAAGAAATATTTGATAGTAAAGGATATTGTATATTGAAAGACTCGATCGTAAATTTAAGTATACTAAGTATACTTTTATTATATATTAAGTATTTATAGTATACTATAGTAAAATTTAAAATGAGCGCGGCGTAATCGCGCATGCTCGCTGCTTTGCTTGCATTTATCTCGTGTCTCTTGTTTCAATTGGGAATTTGCAAGCAAAAAAATTATACCATTTTATATTGGCAATCTAAAGTTTATGTTACATAGAAAATAATTACAATTGCGTTTTTTTTATTCATTAATTTTTGATTTTCGATCGATTCAAAGATAATGAGCGTTTAAAACGGATCGCTTTCGCGGTCAAGCGTCTCTGATTGGTTCTTGAAACTGTGACATCATATCGTTGTGTTTTCGAATCGGCAACATGCAAACCAAGTGCAAGTGAAGATCTAAATAATTATAAAACTGGTTTGTTTATAAAAAAATTAAAAATTATAATCATTGTCGTACTCTGTCAATTTAAATAAAAGAAAAAATTACTAATCGATGATAATAAATCACTCATGTCTAAGTTAATGTATTTAGTAGATAGTTAAATTATTATTACTTTATTAAAGATGAGTACATTATTGGTAAAATGTATGATATAAATATTAATTTATTATTTTAAAATTTGTTTTGAAGCCAGAACTTGAACTTTTTTTAATGAAAAATCTGAGAAAAGTTATAAAAGCAAGTTCAATGTTTAAAATTCGACAAATTAAGGTTAGAATTTGTTTTGAGCGCTATAAATATAAATAAATATATATTTTTTTTCAATTATAGTTTATTCACAGATTGTGCACTTTCAAACCATTTATTTCACACAATCGGATTTACTGGAACCGGAAAAAAATTTTGTCGGGTGTCTTAGTTGTAGAATTATAACACCCATCGACAAAACACCACTTATATGCCATTTTTTTTGACATTTTAGAGAATTTTCAATCGGCATCAATACAAAGATGCGACTCAGAGCGATTTTACACAACGACGCGACGTCACTGTATCATCGGAAACATTCGACTGTTTCCGGAAAATTCAAAATCAAAACTTTTCTTATGCTCATTAATAAATAATTACTAACTAAAAAATTCAGAAAAAAATTTTGTATGCAAATGTAACCCCCAAATTTCATTTTTTGATCACTTTAAACAAATTTGCAAATTCCCAATTGTTTTGAATTCTGAGATGTAGCAGCAGGTCACGCGGGACATTTTTTATTTTTATGTGCGATTTTTGAGTTTTTTTAGACAAAAAGGTAAGTTTGCATTTTTGATTTTGTCAAAATAAAATATAAAATTTCTGATCCTCAATTTATCATGTGTAAATTTGTCGCCAAATTTATTTCTAAACACGAGGTCATTGAATATTGAGGTTAGAAAAATTTCCCATCTAATCATTAATATTTTACCTCTTTTAAAAAGTATGATTCTACTAATTTGATAGATTTTTCGATTGTTTTCTAAAAAATTGCAATTTTATCTATCATTTATTGAGATATTTGTAGAATTATCGTGAGAGATTCATTAGTTAATCATAGCAGTCTTTTGATAAATGAATTTATTTAAATTTTTATTGTATATTAGATAATAAGTGTAAATGGAAACTTTTATTAAATTTCAAATTTGATCTATAAAGTAGAAAATTAATTTTCTATTTGAGATCTTTTTTGAAATTCTGAAAAAAAAATTTTTAAATCGCATCGATTGTATTAAAATTGTTTATAATGAAATACGGAGTATTAAGAGTAAAATTTCATTAAGTGTATAGTGGAGTCAGCAATGTCTGCTTTGAAAATTTACAATGGACCATAGTAAAATATGTCAATAAATGAACGTTGAATTTCATTAAAAACTGTAGAAACTTTTTGTAGGGACAAGGCTATATTTTACTATATTTTATAACATTTATTTTAACGTTTCATACTCTCTAAACCTGAATCAGTGAACGGCCACTGATTCGTAGTGACTATTCACTAATGGTAGCAGTTATAAGTCTTTCACTGAGAATCAGTGAAATTCGACTAATGAATCAATGAAATAGGTTGAAATCACTTACTGAATCAGTGAAATCTTCAGGTAGCAATAACAAAACCAGCAATATATTTTAACGATCGATGAACTCGTTGATTTTAGGTTAAACAATGCTAAAAAGAAATTATGTAATTATTATTATTATTTTTAAAGGTCGGAAGAGCTGTAACGTGTAGATGAAACTTTTGAATTCGCGAATTCAAAAGTTACGTTCCGGTGACGCGTTTACTGATTTCTCAGTGAAATAAAAGCAGGGCACTGATTCATCAGTTGATATATTTTCACTGATTCAGGTTTAGAAAGTATCTTTCTCATCGTCCCATAAATTACTATGTACCCTACTGAAATTTGGTGTAATGTCAGTATGGTCCACTGTTCAAATGGAACATAGTAAAAAATCATATTTTCGACGGTAGGAATTAATATAAAAATCTCTCTGTGTGAATAAATCATTCTGTTTATAATTCCAGTGTTTTTAGTATTTCGAGTATAAAGGAGGTCACAGATATGTTTTGCAATCTAGTTTACGTCCCACAAAAAAATGGACGAGAAACACTTAAAATAAAATTATACCAATTTTTCTAGCGCAAAAATAGTATTCAAGTTCGCAAACAATTACGTAAATGATCTTATGGATCATAATGTTAAGAACAGAACATATTTTTTCTTCGGGAAATCTAATTTTTTTTGTTAGAAAGTACGATTTTTATAGAGGCAGTAATAATTGCAAAACATAATATAGATAGTTACGTATACAGTTATGAGTATGCACTGAAATAAAAGGATTGGTTCGATTTACCGTATTTTCCTGCTTAAATTATTTCCGGTTAATTTAACGAAACAGGTTTGGTTAAAGGTACTATATGCATCTCGTTAATGTTTTCCGATACCAATTGTTTGCCGCTAATGTTCCGTTTTTTATATTCTCATCATATGAGAAGATATTGGTTTTATGTAAAATATCACTTTCGGAAATTTTATCAAATCTTTACGTATTGAGACCCCTTGATTCAGAAAAAACCTCCAAGTGCGAATTGCCGTAGGTGATAATACGGCACAATGTTGGCCCAATCTCGGCAGCCAACAGTTGGCTATTGTTATAGGGCCAGTGTCGCCGTTTGCATCGGTCAAGTATTGGGTCGACGATGGCGGCCTTTGTCGACTGTTCAAATTTACCGAGTTTCAGCCGAAACTTGGCCCAATATCAGCCCTATACCGAGCCGATTGTCACTTTTACCGAAAAACAAGTGTTGGCGGCCAAAGTTTGGGCCAGAAATGGCCGCCAAGTGCATACCGGAGTTATCATTCCAGCAACGGCACGATATTGGCAATCGATCTACGGTAACATTTTTGCCGATGCTGGGCCAGTATTGGGCCGTATCTATCTTCGCACTTGGGCGGTTTTTACGAAACTTCTTTATTTCAAAGAAATCTTAAAAATTTCCTAGTGACAATTTTTTCATAGTAGTTATATTTCGTTTTCATTAATAGAAAATAAATTAAAAAAAATTAACTTTTATTTAAAAAAAAAACTATACAAGATTCGAAAACTTTTTTAGATTGGACACGTAGTTTTCGTTTAAAATGTAAAAAACATTATCAAAAATAAAAAATTCAATTTTGCACCAAACTTACGCGAGATACGAAAGAAATATCAAAAAAGAAAATTGTTTGCTTCAAAAAGATCTGCAAATTAGCCTTTGACTATTTTTTAATAAGAGTTATATTTTTTCATTTATTGATCAAAAACCTTTTTATGAAAATCAAAAATTTAATTTTAATTTGAGATTAAACTTTGGTTTCGAAAATTTTTCCATAGCTGACTATTTTTCACGTTTCTTTATTTTAAGGAGTCGTTAATATTAATATATTACTTGGGCAATTTTTCGACGGAAAATTTAGTAAAAGTTCTACCACCGTTTTGTATATTCTACAAATTTTTCATGCAGAAAATAACTAATTAATATATCTTAAACACAGAAAAAACAATGGTTGCAATTTGTTGCAAAGTTATTGTATTCAGAAGATTGAATTTTCATTCAGATAACATCACGTCTTTTGAAATTAATGTGTTGTCATAATGTGACGAAAAAAAAAATCCTAATACTTCGCAAAACTTTACTCTGTGGAGTTAATTTTTGTTGCACTGTATCATTCATTCTTAATTATTAATGTAAGCTTTTACCCTTTATTTTTGGCGAAGATGCCAAGTAATTTTGACAAAACTTTTGATACTTAACATTATTTTCCTCCGATAATGTAGGCAGTGACAAAAATTTCAAACTCAACTAATTAATTTGAAATTATTTATTTAAATATATTAATATTTTTTTCTCCATCTCATATACATATAGTAAAACTTTCAAGACACTTATTTAGTATATTTTTTTTTTCATTGCATGTACACTAAAAAAGTGTTAAGTAGTTGTACATGTAGAACACTCTGGAACAGCGTAATAAATTATTCTTTTTCTTGCTCCAGATGCGAAAAAAACACCCGAGGTCAGTGCGGACGAAAAGTATTTGTCAAAACTTCGGACGCCATGCAATACGACAACCAGGACCGAGATTTCATTTCATGACTCGAATAATAATATCAGTACGAGTGAATGAAATTCGATTTCAAATTTCGAATCAGGAAGAATTTGTTTATCTATTCCAACCTTAAGGGGATCCGCCACCTTTAATATTTTTATTTTTTGAGTTTCGGCCTTCCATATAATTTTTGTTGTGTTTAGTACCATTATTTAGAAAAGTTTCGCTTTTTTTTTTTTAAATTCCAGCACTTTTATATATTTTTAAAATAAAAATGTTAAGTTTTTGGGGCATTTTTCTGACATTTTTTTACTTTGAATAACTTTGTTGTTTTTAAACCAATTGTCATGATTCTTTTTTTATTTTGTTCCTTACAATGTGTAGCAACTTTTTGGGTATGGAAAATAATGTAACATGACTGAAAAAAGTTACAAATAAAATAAAAAAATATTCGATATATGTGTAAATTGGCTTTAGGGGCCAGAAATAATGAACTCATTATTTCTGGACCCTAAAGCCAATTTACACATATATCGAATATTCATCAAAGGGTCGATACAAGTCCTATCTATAATTAAAATAAAAAAATGTCCCAAAATATTTAAAGAATTTGAAAATCTTTCTGTGAAAAAAAAGACGCTTTCGACTGCGCTGGGATTCGAGCCCAGGTCTTTCGATTGCCGGTCACAAAAATTTCAAACTCAACTAATTAATTTGAATGTCTCAAAATATTTTTAAAAAATTTTGTAGTTATTTTTTTAGCTAGAGTGCTTTCCATAACCAAAAATATTAATATAACAAAGAATAAGTGGTAAAAACTTCAAAGGTCTGTGGCTAATACTTTAGATTTTATTCAAATATATGTTGCAACCAACATCGGAAAATCACAACTTGCTGAAAACGGAGTTTAAAGTAAAGTTTTGTAGTGAAGCCAACATTGTGTTACTAAATCATATATGTATATACATAAAGGAAATTTATATATATATTGTGCTTTTATAAGAATACATGTCATACACTATTTTCCATATAATTCAGTAATTACTTTTAATTTTATTTATATTATTTATTACATTCTCATCATATGAGAAGGTATTGGTTTTATGTGAAAAATCACTTTCGGAATTTTCATTATATCTTTACGTTCATGTTTTGATTTTTAAAAACACTAATGATAATGCAAAATTCTATTTTTTAAAAATAATATGTAAAATACGAAAAAAACGTAAGAATGCAAAATCGTTCGTTTAAATAAGATCTACAAATTTTGTCTGACACAGTTTCTGATAAAACGTATATTTTTCGTTTTAATTTTAAAAAATACGATTAAAATTTAATAATTCCATTTTTTCCAATATTTCCAATATGTGAGATAAGTAAAAAACGTTAAGATGGGAAATTATTTGCCTAAATGAGCTCTACCAATTCTAATATGGACATTTTTCGACAGGACCTATATTTTATGTTTTGGTTTTAAAAAAAAACAATATTGAAAATCAAAAATTCCATTTTTTAACTAAAATATGTGAGATACAAAAAAAACATTAAAAACAGTCTACTCATTATTTTTCATTTTTGTAGATATTTGGAATAAAATAGATTTTTTTTAACCACCTAAATTATCAAAAAGTTACAGGAACGTATATCGATAATCGAGCGCGAAGCGCGAGTGTCATGATGAAAACGTGTTCCTGAAGGTTGATAGAGCCTTAAGTAAATTTAATTTCCTTTTTCATTTAAAATCCTAAACAAATTTAGTAACTTTGAGAAAATGCAATTCATATCTACAATATTATAAAATTGACTTGAGCTTTAGCATCAAATTACAAGAAATAAACCTATATGTATATGTGAAGAATATAACATAAAATAAAAAAATAAAATTTTTTGAAATGTCAAAAAAATCAAAAATATACCAATTAAAGGTGGCGGATACCCTTAAATCTGACGCAAAAGTGTATATATTATGATTTTAAATTATTATTATTAGGTTATGATTTATGTATCTTACATTGTTGGAAATTTCTACCCTAATTTCCCGAAACACGTGACTGGAGTTTTATTCAGTTACAGTTTCGTAAAATTAAGATAGAATTTCAGAAAATTCAGTTACTTTTTAGCAAATTAAGGAAACAATTTTTTAATTTTCAGTTAGAAAGTGTTGAATATTCTGATAGTTGTATCTGGAAATTCGAAAACTTGCAACAGGAATAACCTTACGTTTTGGCTAACTAAAGTTTTATGCAGTTATATGTAACTAAAAATTTTGTTACATGGAGAAACTTTTTATAGCAATATATATATTAAATATTAAAATGTTAAAATAAAAAATATAAGTATTAGGAATCTAGGGAAAATCGAGGTGCAATAGTAATTATTCCTAGCGGACTGGAAATTTTCACAGTAAAAATACTGAGGATTCGAAAAATTATATGAAACTTTAGTATACGTTATAGTAAAATTTGATACAATCTATAGTAGATTTCGCTGCGTAAAATTCTCACTACGACACGTGTTTTCCTAAATTGAAACGTAATTTATCAAAAATTGTAAACGTGGGTTTCTCCATCTACAGTTTCGTAATTTTATAATAAATTATACAAAAACTCTGTTACAGTTTGAAAGTTTTAAGATACATTTCATGAAAATTCAGTACATTTTTCGCAATTTTGAAATACCTTTACTCAAAAACATCATAAATATTGTCAAATTTTACGTCACCTTTGTAACATCCATTTTTTTTAAATTTCCGAAAATTTCTAACAGTGAACAAAGAACGTATCAAACAATAGAATATATATATACATACACTCTAAAAACAAGTGTGTAGTGAAACGTGTAATTTTTACACACTACACACGTTGTCAAGTGTGTAATTGTGCGAAGTGTGTACTTTCTAAACATTGCCAACTCAATTTTTCCTGTACAAAACGGTAAAGTGTTTGAAAATTAAACGTTACGTTTGTAATGTGTATTGAAAATACAGACTTCAAATGCCTAAAAAGTTACTATCGTGATTCACGTGTAGAAGTAATACACTTGTTTTTAGAGTGTAGATAATTAAAAACGTTTAGAATATGCACAACATTACGAATATCCCAAATTTGAGATTTTGGCTGTTTCTAAAACTGAATTAACATAAAGTTTGTGTATTACGAAAGTTGGGTGCAGCAATGTAAATATTTTTTTGTCCTAAATAAGAAAAGAGACATTAGTTAGCTAAAAGCGACTACAAAATGTGTTCCGAGTCATTGAACAAGAATACTGAGTCATAATGTTGTGATAGTTCAAATGTACATTGTTGTATCAGGAAGTTTAAGAGTCTACCGGAAATATGGTGCACGCACTAGAAGAGAAAAGTGCTTTCAGCGAAGTGTAGAAAGAAGACACCATGCTCAAAATGGCGAAACAGGAGATGTATCATTATCTGTAGTTGCCTTCTCAACATATCTTCACTAAAGAATACTTTTTATTAACTCATTACATCAAGGGCTCCAAAAGCTCTAATCATCTATATCATCAACTATATCTATTAGGCTTCGAATAGGAAACAATTGTTTTCGTACATCTTTGAAAAAAATGGCACTTTTTATCAAACTGAAGTTGGCTTTTTTATTTTGTTACTTCATTTGCCATTTTAATTTTCCCATTTCCCTTTAAAAGTTACTGCCTGGTCCCAAAGTTCTTCAAAAAAATCTATAACTAAAATTTAAATGCTTCGTGTAAAAAAATTATTTGTATGAAGTACGATTTTCAATTATTATATTATTGAGTACTTGTGACTCTAAAGTTAAAAGGAAATATATTCTGACAACGCATCGACCTTGAATTTTTTCAGGTCTAAATTGGCCTTGTTAGTTGGAATCTACAATTAAGTCGGAGAATTTTTATATTTGAGAGGAAACAGTAATTCCTTATGCTCTTCATGTTGACCCTGAAGTGAAAAAAATTGAAATTAATCTACCTACTCTGATTTTCATTTGCTATTTTATGAAAAATTCAGGTATTAAAATTAAAAAAAATAATATTAATGATTTTGATAAATCAATTAATTAAATAAAATATTTTATAAAAAATTAAAGTCTAATCAATATTTACCAATTAAAATTTTACTATCTAAGTTAATAGAAAATTTTAATTACTATAAAATATTTTCAAAATATTTACTTCATCAAGTTCATTCACTTTTATTTTTATAAGTAAGTTTAATTTATTTTATACATTTTTTAAATTTTCAAATACTCAAGACAGATGGAATAAAGTTTGTTTATCAATTTAGGTATGATGAAATTGTATTGATCACTCATAATATTTACAGGAATTGATTTTCATGCGTTCACTGTTAGGAATTTCTAACGGAATTTTCCGAAATTTTAAGATACGTGTACTCAAACAATTTCATAGTTTTCTATTACATTTTTATAATAACTTAAAAATTTTGTGAATTTTAGAACATTTCTAACGATGTATATTTAATCATAAAAATAAGAGCATTTTTTTTTGTTTTTGAAAATATCAAAAATTGCAATGGTTTTTGAATATTGCTCATAAATCTCTACTAATTAGCCTTATAACATTTTTAGATTAAATCAAAATTATAAAAATTACAGTATTTAAAACTTGAAAAAGTCATAATCTTAATTCCAGTTTCCAGCTAAATTATACGAGATACGAAAAAAAAGTTATGATACCAAATTGTTTACTAAGTAAAAATCTACAAATCTACAAAGATCGTTTGAATAAGATCTGCAAATTTTGTCTGACATAGTTTCTAATGAAATGTATACTTTTCGTTTCAGTTTCAAAAAATACTATTAGAATTCAAGAAATCCATTTTGAAACATAATATATGAGATACGTAAAAAACGTTAAAATGGGAAATTATTTGCCTAAATGAGGTCAACGAATTCTCATAAGGACATTTTTCGACAGGATGTATATTTCATGTTTTGATGTTTAAAAACACTATTGATAATCCTAAATTCAATTTTTTAACAATAATATATGAAATACGAAAAAAACGTAAGAATGCAAAAATTGTTCGTTTGAATAAGATCTACAAATTTTGTCTGACATAGTTTCTGATGAAATGTATATTTTACGTTCCAATTTCAAAAAATACCATTAAAATTCAAAAATTCCATTTCTAAGCATAATTTCAAATTAGATGGTTGAGTGCGAAATATGTGAGATACGTAAAAAACGTTAAGATGGGAAATTATTTGCCCAAATGAGGTCTACGAATTCTCATTAGGAAATTTTTCGACAGGATGTATATTTCATGTTTTGATTTTAGAAAACACTGTTAAAAATCTAAAATTATATTTTTTAACGAAAATATGTGAGATACGAGAAGAGCGCTAAAATGAAAAATCGTTTGCTTAAATGAAGTCTACGAATTTTCATAATTTTTGAGATATTTAGGAGAAAATAAATTATTTAATTGATGTAATAACTTTCATATTGGTTAAACAGTGAAAAAGTGACAAAAAAGATATGTTTTACCACTAATTAAAGTCAAATGAAGAACAGGGTTGTCAGATTAGCCGACATATCTCCAATTTCAGGACACTTTGCATGTCGGCTGATAAAGGGTTCATAAAATATTCCATATTCCAAAATTTAAAAACTTCTACATGCACATTTAATTCTAGATATAAAAGAGATACAAAAAAACTCTTATACACTTTTTAGTCACTGTTTTTAACACTGGAGGAGACTTCTTTAAATGTAATTTAAATTGCCAGAAAATGGTTTCTGGCTTGTAATATGTTGCATAGAAAATGTGTGTTACCAAAATTTAAAAAAAAGAAGTCTTTGAAATAAAAGAGGAAGTAAATTAAAAACTTTTCTAAAGAAAAAAAAACGGCATGTGTACAGTTACGTGAACTCAATTTGTGTTCCATCGAACCATAAATATGTTCAGATAACCATGAAAAGAGCGGAGCGAATTTATAATCGAATAGATAAATAATTATTATAAGAGCAACATTTTCTAGCAGATCAAGAACTGAAGGTCTTATAAATAATATATAAATAGAAAATTACGACATTTCAAGTATTTTTTTAGAAAGTAACTTGTTAAGCTTTCATTAAATAAACTCTCTAACAGAGCGAAAATTAGGCATTTAAAGAGGACAAAGAAAACAATGTTTCCTACACAAGTAATAGTGTTAAAAACACCGTTTTACATACTAAAAATGGAAAGAACCGTGAAATTGAATAATCACTTTGTAATCTAAGAGAGATAAGTACTAGGTGGAGAAAATCATTGGCTGTAAATGTTGGTGTCATTAAGCAGAAATAAAAGCATAGTAAAGAGGTTGTCAGTTTGGATAGAACGGCCCTGGTGCAGCCCTTCTAACGAGTTCGAAATAACCGGGGGTGACTTTCGTAGTGCGCACTTAAATAGAACTCAATGGAGATGACTTCTGCGATTCGAACAAAGAACGAATCCGAATTCCAATTTCTATTTTTGATCTCTATGAAATACGAATACTAACAAACACATAAAAGGCGTAAAACATGAAAAATAACACGAATGCTGAAACTTTTCTTTTCGGTTTCACGAGTTCTAAAATATTTTTTGAAAAAGGTAGACTCGAAAGAATATTGATTTGAATCAACAAAATTTTATTGGTTCTACTATAGTATTTTGTTGTTATACGGACAACAAAATGTTTAGTCCAATCACAGTTTTTGTTGTTATGATAACAACACAATTTTTTGTTCAGCCGTAGTTTTTGTTATACGAACAACAAAATTTTTGGTTGATCCAACAAAATTCTTTGGTTAGTGAAATTTGGTTGTTGAACCAGAAATTAGCTTGATTCAACCAAATGTTGGAGTTAATTTTAATAAATTTAAATTATTTATTAGAATGAACCAAAAAATTTGACTAAGCCAGTAATAATACATTGTTCATACACGTTCCGCACGTAATACGAACAATTTTTTTTGTTCCCTGTATACTGATAGTTAGCCAAGTTGGTGTCACTTTGCGCACGAAAAGGTGAATTTCCTGCACTAATGCGGTAAAATTTTAAGTTTGTTTTAATTTTCCGTACACTTAAAATTTTACCGCACTAGTGAAGGAAAATTAACTTTCCGCAGGCAAAACGATACCGACAAGGCTAACTTTCGGTGAACGGTGGAAAAAAAACTTTATTTTGCGAGTTAATTTTTTATCACCTTTCTTTAGGCTGAAAAAAAATGGTAGAGTCAACTATTATGGTTTGTAAAATATGCCACTGCTAATTAAAATAACAATGCTGATGGTAACATTTGAAAATATTAAAACTTATCATTAAAGTATTCAAATTTTTCTCTCAAACTAATCTCATAATGAATAGTAAATTGTGCAACTAAGGAAAATAAATGTTTTTCCCGTGTCGCACACGATGTTTTTTCTACTAGGGGGCCTGAAAACGGATTTGTTTGTCCCGCACTGGGAAATAAAATGCACTTTGTGACCCGCTAGTAGAAAAATGGATTTGTTTGCATCACACGGGGCAATAAAATTCACTTTATAACCCGCTAGTAGTATAAATACTTTGTGAATCCAAAAAAACGATTTTGTTTGATGAATGCAATTTTTTCCTGAGTGTAAATATGCCATTGCTAATTAAAATAACAATGCTGATAATAACATTTGAAAATATTAAAACTTTCCAGTAAAGTATTCAAATTTTTCTTTTGAACTAATATCATAAAAAGTAGTATATTGTGCAACTAGGGAAAATAAATGTTTTTACCGTGTCGCACACGATTTTGTTTCTACTAGGGAGTCAGAAAATGGATTTTTTTGCCCCGCACGGGGGAATAAAATGCACTTTGTGGCCCGCTAGTAGAAAAATGGATTTGCTTGCATCGCACGGGGCAATAAAATCCACTTTATTCCCCGCTAGCAGAAAAAAATAATTGTCCCAATTATCTTATTATTACACCGAGAGAAATTTTCTGACTGTAAATTCTTATTTACAGACCATCAAAACCCGCAAGCACAAATTTTAAAGATCAATTTTCGAATGCAAAATGGTATGCACCAAAGAGTCAATGTGAATGCTTATAAGGTTGTTCGGATAAATGTCAAAACTTGATATGGCCGTATCTTTGTGAAAAAAAAATCTGCCCGCTTCGCGGGCACATTCTCATTGCGCGCTTCGCGTGCAGCTCGCTACGCTCGCAAGTTTAAGCGCGCCTGGGGCGCGCGATTCGATCGTCGCGCTTCGCGCTCCGGAATTTTTGAACGTCGCGCTTCGCGCTCGGTATTGTGCTCTTCGCATACATTTAAGTTCATTTCTTATAATTTGATACTGAATCTCAAACCAATTTTATAATAATATTACAGATGATGTGAATTACACATTTTCTCAAAGTCACTCAATTTCTTTTTGAATTTAAGTGAAACAGGAAATTCAATTTACTTAAGGCTCTATCAGCCTTAAGGAACACATTCTCATCATGACGCTCGCGCTTCGCGCTCGATTTTCTGTATACATTTCAGTAACTTTTTAATAAATTACATGATTAAAATAATTTATTTTCTTCCAAATGTCTCAAAAAGAAAAAACAATCGTAGACCTTATTTAAGGAAACGATTTTACAGAACAACGCTTATTTCGTATCTCACACTGAGAGACTTTTCGTTAGAATAAATCGTAAAAGTGAATCATATTTTAGTATAATATCGTTTCAAAGTGAGGCAAACAGGGTTTACGTATCAGAAATTAATATAGTGGTTTTCAAGCGGCGAAATTAATATTTTCGTTTGAATAAATGGAATATATGTTTTACTAACTGCTATAAAACCTACGAGAATTTGAAATTTACTATATCAAAGTTTCGAAGCGAAACAAAGAATATGTGAATCTGAAAACCACTATATGAAAAATCACTCACTCCATCAAAAAGTTTGACCTTCAGAAGGGACGTGTCTCCGGGTTATGGATTGTGGTGTCTTTTTCTAACGCGTGCGAAGCAAGAGGAAGATAGAGGGGAGAGTTTTGGGCACTCAGAAGAGGGGAGGTTTCAGTGGAAACACATACACAAATATTATTATCATACCTTAGTTATATTCATATATTTAAGTACACAATGCTACACTATTTATATTCACATACGCTTGAAATTAAATTTCAGAATCGCCTTTGGGTTCGAACCCCCTTACTCTACCTATATCTACATTAACTAAACGCATTCCTAACGCCTAAAGCCTCTCGGCTATTCTCGCTTGCCATATTCCGAAATAAATGTGGCTTATAAGCCACTACTGAGTTGGGGGTTGGGCAGACTTGGATTCGAGTCTACGAAGCTATTCGGATAACGTCGGAAGTACTCGGACGACATTCTGAAACAAATTATATGAAAAACCGAGAATGAATGTTTTGATTTTTGCTGCGCGTCGTGATGTTTCTGGCAAGTTCATATTCATAATATGAATTTCTCAAACATGCTTTCCAAAATGTGATATTCATTATTTATCTTATTCAAATTATTTTTAGACAACTTAGTAATCATAATATCATTTTCTCGTACTTTCAATTTCTCGAATAGAGATTCATAATATTTAGTATTTAAAATACTACTTTATCTTCTTCATATATTAAAGACCGTTATAACTATATCAAACTTCGATGTCATAATATGAATAAGTATAATAAAGCCTCGGCTTTCCCCATTTTGAAACGATATTATACTAAATTTTGATTCATCTTTATCATTTACTCTTACGAAAAGTCTCTCAGTGCACATATTTTGGTAAAAAAAATCGAATTTTTTTAATATTCAAAATCAAAACATAAAATATACATCATGTCCCGAAATGTCTTAATGAGAATTTGTAAACCTTATTTAGGCAAACAATTTTCCATATAAACGTTTTTTTTGTACCCACATATTTTGTCTAAAAAAAGGAATTTTTGAATTTTAAACGTATTTTTTGGAATTGAAACGAAAAATATATGTTTTACCAGAAACTGCGTCAGATAAAATTTGTAGATCTTTTTGAAACGAACAACTTTGTATTCTTACGTTTTTTTCGTATTTTACATATTATTGTTAAAAAATTTAATTTTGGATTATTAATAGTTTTTTTTTTAATTAAAAAGAAAAATATGCATCTTATGAAAAAATGTTACAATTCAAATTTGTAGGTCTTTATTTATTTAATAATATTGTATCATAACCTTTTTTCGTATCTCGTATAATTTAACTGGAAAATGGAATTTTGATATGACTTTTTATTGAAAATTGTTCTCCGTGTATAGTAAGCGCTTTATTACACATTTTTGAGAGCAATAGTGATTTACATAATTTTTTTTTTTTATACCAAACCATTAAATTTTAACGAATAAATAAATTATATTAAAAACAAATCACTTTGATGACAGAAATGGTATTTTTATTAAGTGTCTCTACAGACATTAAAACATAAACGATTTACAACTAGAAGTTCAAAAATGAACAAAGCTGAAGTCGTTTTATGTTTGTCAAGACCCTAAATATTTATTTGACATGTACGAGAGACAAGAAATGTTCCTCGTGGTTATTTTTTAAAGGTAACAATACAATACAAGTAGAAATATATCATGCATATTTCTTCTTCAGTACGAAACGAGCATTCTGGCTCCGAATGAAACGGATACTTCAAAACTGCACTTATACTTGGAACAATCGTACAAGTATTTTTGCACGTGCATGGGCAAGAAGTTTTGTGGTCGTAGGAACTGGACAATGGAAAAGATTTGCTACACAAAGATATATCGACGTGTGTACGTGGAGATGTACAGAAACTCTTCTAATAAAAAGCAAGACCATTCTTGGGCGTCGCACGTCTCGGTAAACGAACTTTCTTGTCGTTGAAGAGTAATTGCCACTTATTATCATTTATGCTGTACGATTGGAATGCCACTGCAAGGCCGAAAGAATTTTTCCACCCGAATCTTAACGATAACGAAATTCATTGTTAGAATTAACCTGAATTAACTCATCCTATTTGTTTTAATTACTAAAGGGAAGAAGAGAGAAAAACTTTTATTAGATAAATAATCCTGATGCTTCTAATGATCAATGAATCTGTCGTTGATTAATTTATCTGAGTTTAATTCGATTTAGATGACTAAAAATCGAAATTAAGAGATCATACCACTCTAGCGTTTTCAAAAAATCGATTTTTTTTGCCTTTTTCGAAAGTATATGTATTCAAAAATATTGTGCAGAAGGCATTTTGTATAGTGCACTCTATAAATCTGAATCAGTCAACATCTACCGATTATGAGTGAAATTTGACTAATTCAAATAGCTAAAAAGAGATTACTGTAAATCAGTCAAATTTCACTTATTACTTCAGTGGAAATCAACTGATTTAACAGTGAAAATTAACTGATTTGACAGCGAAGAATATTTTTGCATTGATGAATCAGTGAAAAGGCAAATCACTGATTCAATCAGTGAAAATTTGACTGATTCAGATTTAGAGAGCAGGCATCGCTGATTAGGCGTAGGTGATATTTTTACGATTTTTTAGAAAAAAAACTTTAATCGCGTTTTATTTCTAAACGGCGTTTAAAGGTATCGCGCCAGTTGTATACAAGGAGCAATGACTGTACTGGACAGTTGGTACCGGGATGAGGGTTGGCGCGGTACTGGCATAGTACAGCCCCAGTCCCGAGACCAAGTGTCGGCTAAAAACCGACTTCGGAGTAATGCCAGTACTTAACCAGTACAGATTTCAGTGCTGGCATGGTACCGATGGCCAGTACCGCGCCAGTGCCAATAAACAATTTCCAGCCAAGTTACCTTTACGAGCCGCGGCGGTAGTACTCTTTAAATCTGAATCAGTCGAATTTTCACTGATTGAATCAGTAATTTGCCTTTTCACTGATTCATCAGTGCAAAAATATTTTTCACTGACAAATCAGTTAATTTTCACTCATTGAATCGGTGAAAAAAGTATTTTTCACTGTCAAATCGGTTGATTTCCACTGAAGTAATCAGTGAAATTTGACTGATTTACAGTAACCTCTTTTTAGCTATTTGAATCAGTCAAATTTCACTGATAATCAGTAGATTTTGACTGATTCAGATTTAGAGAGTAGGCCGTGCTTATGCCAGCACTATGCCAGTACCGCGCCAGTACAAATATAATTATCATAAAATAAAGAAACTGTGACAAAATTTTAAGTTAGATGTATTTGCATAAAACTTCAGTTACTCAAAACGTAAAATTATTCCTGTTAAAAGTTTCAGAATTTCCAGATACACTCTCTAAATCTGATTTAGGGAGTTTCTCACTGAATTGAAATCAGGGACCCACTTCTGGCTGGGAAATCAGTCATTTTTACTGGAAACCAATGAAAAACCACTGATTGTTCAGTCAGGATTGGGTCACTGATTTTAATTCAGTGAGAATCTTACTGATTCAGATTTAGGGAGTAATTATCAGAATATTCAACACTTTCTAACTGAAAATTAAAAATTGTTTTCTAAATTTGCAAAAAGGAACTGAATTTTCTGCAATTCTATCTTTGTTTTACAAAACTGTAACTGAATTAAACTTCAGTAGCGTATTTCGGAAATTGCGGTAGGAATTTCTAGCAGTGGAGTGAAAAATCACTGATTGCCTAACCAGAAGTGGGCAACTGATTTTAATTCATTGACAATTCCACTGATTTCGATTTAGAGGGTAAAAAACAGAAATAAAATTTTGGTTTGTGAATATTAAAAATATAATACATTCTCATGCTGCTCTTAGTCATCAGTAATGCAGATACATAAAGCTTCTACTCTAAAAATAAGCTTTCCTGTTAAGACTACTTTACTCTTTTTAAGACAATAAACTTTCGAAGGTTTCTTTAAAAAAATGTTTTGCAGAAGATCAGTTCTAACATGAATAATACAAAGAACGAAGAACTTGATTTCATAACCCGTTTTGTCCCAAAATGCTACAATTTTCGATCTTTTTTCATCTTTACTGTTTTTATAAAAAATTTTGATAAATTTCTGTAAAAATTGCACTGTAAAAAAATCGTAATTTTCCCATACATAGGTGATGAAATTTTTCAATAATAAATCAAAATATAATCTTGTATCGAATTATTTCAATAATTTACAAGAAATATTTGAATCCCTATTGGATTTTTTGTTCAGTATTGAAATTTTTCAAGTTTAGTTTTAGAATTTTTCAAAGTCGGACACGCAATATTCGGTACGTCATTGAATATTTCCTACATGATTCATATAAAAATTTCAAAATTTATATAAATATTGCAAAAAATATATTGGAAGTTACAAAAAAAAATTTTTAGAGTGCGGTGTTTAATGATTTTTAGAATATGCTTTTGCTGGAACTAAAATATTTTTTTCGCTATTCTTATTTATTTCTTAATATGTTGGCTTAAACATAAAAAAAATGTCGATTTTCATCGCCTTAATTTTGATTTTTCTTATGAAAACGTTATCGAATTGTTAGCCTTTTCAATCTGGTGGAATAAAAACTTATTTTTATTCAAAAAAAATTTTTTTTTTAAATTTTATATATAATTGATGTTTACGTCTGAGTGTAAAATTAATTATTGAGAAGAAGTCACAAGAAACGAATAATACAACCGACAAAATAATTTGACAGGTAGAATTTAATAAGATGACGAATTAATTATAACTTACATTATTATGTCATCGACTTTTGAGAATCATAAATGATTCTCTCATTAGGAAAAATATATTTAGATCAAAATAATAAAATTTATAAAAAATATTGGAAACCTTCTTCTCCAATTCTTCATTCCTATTTTGGGCCTCATTATTAAAATCTTATTGAAAATTTTCCCGATCTTTAATATTGATTTTATTTATTCGATGTGACTATATTCTTCCAGATGGAGGAATCGTTTAAGATTCCGAAACTTCAATGACATGACAATCTAAGTTAGAAGTAATTTATCATCTAGTTAAATTCTAACCAGCAAATTATATTGTCTGGTGTATTAGTCGTTTCTTGAGTCTACTTCTGAATAATCAATTAAATTTTTTTTAATATTCTGGTTTAATTAATAAATAATTATAATTTCTAAATTTTTTAGGAACAAATTAAATGCCAAGATCTTAATGACTGAGTACATATTGAAAAAGCAACAGGAAGGTTTATAACTTTAAATACACTTTCAGCACATTATTCTTCACTGATGTAGCACGGTCCACAATTAACAGTAATTACTGTTTTAGAAAGAGGTACATGTACAAATGTCAAGACCGTGAAGGTCGAGGCTGACATTAACAAATGTAGTAAGCTTTCTTTCATCAAATCGCTTTTTTCAATATACTATATATACAGGGTGTCTAAAAAGTCCCGGGACGGTTGGATATTTCCTCAGGTAAAATATTTTTCAAAAAAGTAAAGGTCATTCCTGAAGTAAATGTCAACTAGGAATTCAATGGCGACCTTCATTTTGACCTTGAAGTTGACCTTCATGGCTTTTTCAAGGTCAACTTTGTTTTTACATTCTCATCATGGATGAGAAGGTATTGGTTTTATGTGAAAAATGACTTTCGAAATTTTCATCAAATCTTTACGTTTTGAGACCCCCTGAGTCAGAAAAAATGGTTTTTACGAAAGTGTCTGTCTGTCTGTAGTAGGTCGTGTGCGGCATAACTCTCGATAGAATTATCAGATTGAATTGAGCTTTGGTACACTTTATCGGAGCCGAAAAAGTAAGGACAAGTTCGTTAACCAGCCACATCCAATCAAAATTGAGGGATGGAGCACTACTTTTGTGTTTTTGAAAATAATTTTTTGAAAAAATAAAAAATTCCAATCCTGGTTTTTGATAGTGCTCATAAATCTCTAAAAATTATCCTAATAACATTTTTTGATTAAATCAAAATTAGAAACGTTACAGCATATTCAAATTCGAAAAAAGTCAATATCAAAATTCCATTTTCTAGTTAAATTATACGAGATACGAAAAAACATTATGATACAATATTATTGAAGACATAAAGACCTACAAATTTGAATTATAACATTTTTTCATAAGACATATGTTTTTCTTTTTAATTAAAAAAAAAACTATTGAAAATCCAAAATTCAATTTTTTAACAATAATATTGTCATTTGTAACGTTCCAGGTCAGTTAAAGGTTATTTGAAATTAGCAAAGTTTTCCAAGAGGTCAGTGTAATTCCTGAAGTAAATTTCAACGAGAATTTCATTTCGATTGCAGATGTAAAAAAAGGGGGTTTCCATTAAAAAAAAAGTTGACCTTGAAAAAGCCATGAAGGTCAACTTCAAGGTCAAAATGAAGGTCACCATTGAATATAAATATAAGATTTATTTTACAATAAAAATTTCAAAAAATATTACAAGTTTTAAAAAAACTGAGGCGCCATGATAATAATTTGTAATTTTTTTTAGTAAAAATAGTAAAGTTTTAAAAAACATCCAAATTTACTATAGATATAGATTATAGGAAAATTTGTAATACTGCGAAAGATTCTTATTATGTCATTTTCTTCTCTAAATTGAAAATCAATTTTATCAAATCAAATTAAAAATTCTAAAAATGACTCTTTCCGCGCACATGAAAAATTTCCTAAAAATTGCTGACAACTGATGAAATTTGTTTTCAATAGAATTTTTTGAAAGTGTACTAAAAAGTGTAAGGTACTGTAATTCTGTAAGCAATTTGACATTCAATAAACTGAACTTCTTGTAAAATCTACTAAAAAGTCAATTTATAAAAATAAGTACCGAACTTTCTGTAAATTTCAGGATTTTTTTTCTGCGAAAAAGGAATTAATTTTCATAATTATTTGTTATTAATTAACTTTAAAACTCTCCGTTAATATAATTCTTGTGATGTTAGGAAATTCATCCCAAAAATATTTATTATTGTAGAAAGATTCTAAATGAGATGAAATATAAGAATACGAATGAAATAAAAATTTCAAAAAATATTATAAATTTTAAAAAAACTGAGGCATCATGATAATAATTCGTAATTTTTTTGGGTAAAAATAGTAAAGTTTTAAAAACCATTCAAATTTACTATAGATTATAGGAAAATTTGTTTTCAATAAAATTTTCTTACAGTGTACTAAAAAGTGTAAGGTACTATAATTCTGTAAGCAATTTGTCATTCAATAAAGGTCAATATTGTTCCAGGGGAAAAGCATCTCTACTTTCACTTTTTCACTAAACTCAGTCATAATTTGCCGAGATAGAGCCAAGATTGTTCAGAGTAGATCAAAACCTTGCACATAAATAAATGAAGTGCCTAGGTTAGCGTTGTCATGCTGATTAAGAAATCTATGCGTCTGCTCATGATTTATGAAGATTTGCATAACGTCCCATTTATTATTGGAAATCTGATGATAAGCTTTAGAAATTACGCGATTTATAAAATATACGTGGGTCTCTAATACTATTTTTATGTGTGCACTCAATACAACGACCTGTCTGTCAAGCCAAGAAATGTACATACTATATATAATCTATATTACGTATAAGGAATGAAAAAAAAGTCATTTGATTCGAGTTTTTTGTAGCCTCGCGGTAATCTTAACGTAATTACTCAAGTATGTACTCGCCGTAAGGAAAGATTTCACAATCACCACTGTGACAATACAATGCACAGTTCTTGACATTAATTTCCCTGCAAGGCTCTAGCCTTGTGTTTTTTGATTTTTTACTTTTATTTCTTCCACAAACCCTCAATTTGAAACGAGGTCTCTCATTAATTTGTTTTAGAGTAGCAAAAATCTTTTAAAGTTCAGAATTTTCTCATAGAATATTATGTAATTGAAAAGTGCCAATAAAAACTCAAATTAAGGGCATGTGATACTTGGGAAGTTACAAAATTTTATTGATTTTAAGTTTCTACATGTTTGTGTACAAAATATATAGAATTTTGATTCCAAAATTTGAGAAAAATTGGAAAAAAAAACCGATTTCGGCAAAATCTATGGAGAAAATGTTTTTATTATTAAAACCAAAAGTAGTATATCTACGTCCATTTTCATCTTCTCTACCAATTTCTAAAGTTTGAAAACGAACTTTGTTGGAAAAATCTTGAAATTTTTTTTTTTAACTCTGTTGAAAAAATTCAAAATTTCAATACTGGTTTCTGACAGTGCTCATAAATCTCTACAAATTATCCTGATAACATTTTTCGATCAAACTGAAATTAGGAAAGTTACAGTATGTTAAAACTTGAAAAAAGTCAATATCTGAATTCCATTTTTCAGTTAAATTATACGAAATACGAAACAAATTTAAGGTATAAATTGTTTACTACAAAAAGACCTTCAAATTTAAATCGCAACATTTTTTCATAAGATGTGTATTTTTCGTTTTAATTTGGAAAGCCGAAAAAGTTAAGACAAGTTCGTTAATCAGCCACATCCAACCAAAATTGTTAAAATAGGAGCATTTTATGTGTTTTTGAAAAAAACTTTAGGAAAAAATCCAAAATTGCCATACTGTTTTTTGATAGTGCTCATAAATCTCTACTAATTATCCTGATAACATTTTTCGATTAAACTAAAACTAGGAAAGTTACAATATTAATCAGTCATTATCTAAATTCCATTTTTCAGTTAAATTATACGAAATACGAAAAAAAGTTGATACAAAATTGTTTACTACAAAAAGATCTTCAAATTTTAATCGCAACATTTCTTCATAAGATGTATATTTTTCTTTTTAATTTAAAAAAATTCTATCGACAATCCACAATTCAATTTTTTAACAATAATAAGTGAAATACGAAAAAAATGTATGAATGCAAAATTGTTTGTTTCAATAAGATCTACAAACTATTTTTAACATAATTTTTGATAAAACGTATATTATTCATTTCAATTTAAAAAAATCTGCCCGCTTTGCGGGCACATTCTCATCGCGCGCTTCGCTCGCAAGTTTGAGCGCGCCTATGGCGCGCGATTTGATCGTCGCGCTTCGCGCTCCGTTCTTTCTGCACCTTGAATTTCGCGCTTGGTCTTGTGCTCTTCGCATACATTTAAGTTTATTTCTTATAATTTAATACTGAAGCACAAACCAATTTTATAATATTAAAGATAATGTAAATTACTCATTTTCTCAAATTCACTAAATTTCTTTTTCAGTTTAAGTGAAATAGGAAATTCAATTTACTTAAGGCTCTATCGGCCTTAAGGAACACATTCTCATCATGACACTCATGCTTCGCGCTCGATTTTCTGCATACATTTCAGTAACTTTTTAATAAATTGCATGATTAAAATAATTTATTTATTTTCTTCCAAATATCTGAAAAAGGAAAAACAATCGTAGACTTTATTTAAGGAAACGAGTTTGCAGAACAACGCTTATTTCGTGTCTCACATATTTTGGTGAAAAAAATCGAATTTTTTCAATATTAAAAATCAAAACATAAAATATACATTCTGTCGAGAAATTTCTCAACAAGAATGTGTAGACCTCATTTAGGCAAATAATTTTTCATCTAAACGTTTTTTATGTATCTCATATATTTTGTCTAAAAAATGGAATTGTTGAATTTTAATCGTATTTTTTGGAATTGAAACGAAAAATATGTTTTTTCAGAAACTGTGTGAGATAAAATTTGTAGATCTTTTCGAAACGAACAACTTTGTATTCTTACGTTTTTTTTCGTATTTCACATATTATTGTTAAAAAATTGAATTTTGGATTTTCCATAGTTTTTTTTTTAAATTAAAAAGAAAAATATGCATCTTATGAAAAAATGTTACACTTCAAATTTGTAAGTCTTTATGTAGAAAATAATATTGTATCATAACGTTTTTTCGTATCTCGTATAATTTAAGTGGAAAATGGAATTTTGATATTGACTTTTTTCGAATTTGAATATGCTGTAACATTTCTAATTTTGATTGAATCAAAAAATGTTATGGGGATAATTTGTAGAGATTTATGAGCACTATCAAAAACCAGTATTGAAATTTTTGATTTTTTCAATAAGTTATTTTCAAATAAACAAAAGTAGTGCTCAATCCCTCAATTTTGATTGGATGTGGCTGGTTAACGAACTTGTCCTTACTTTTTCGGCTCTGATAAAGTGTGCCAAAGCTCAATTCAATCTGATAATTCTATCGAGAGTTATGCCGCACACGACCTACTACAGACAGACAGACAGACACTTTCGTAAAAAACGTTTTTTCTGACTCAGGGGGTCTCAAAACGTAAAGATTTAATGAAAATTTCGAAATTCATTTTTCACATAAAACCAATACCTTCTCATATGATGAGAATGTAAAAATTCTATCGATAATCCAAAATTTAATTTTTTAACAATAATAAGTGAAATACGAAAAAAATGTATATGAATCTAAAATTGTTTGTTTTAATAAGATCTACAAACTTTGTCTAACATAATTTTTGATAAAACGTATATTTTTCATTTCAATTTAAAAAAATACGATTAAAATTCAAAAATTCAATTTTTTAAACAAAATATGTGACTTACGAAACTCTAAGAAAGTTACAAAAATGTATACAGAAAATCAAGCGCGAAGCGCGAGAGTCATGATGAGAATGTGTTACTTAACGCCGATAGAGCCTTAAGTAAATTTAATTTCCTTTTTCATTTGAAATCAAAAACAAATATTGTAACTTTTAGGTCTAAACATAACTTCTGTTTAGTGAAAATTTAAAAAAAATTTTAATACTTATATCGATAATTACATACAACAGTGAAAATGTTTGCTTAATTTTCACTCAAACAAAGTTGACAGAGGTGCTTAATAATTTTCTGTTTGTTATATTTTTCAAATTTTCAGAAAGATATTTTGTGAAATAAAAAAGTTATCTTATATAAACTTTTACAGGAATTAGGTCACGTGATCTGGTTGATTCATGGCTACTTCTTCTCTCCTTAAGGCCATGGAACACCCAAAGATTTCAACCTTATACCGGCAATATAATTACAAAAAAAATCTTTTCGAAAAACAGTTTTTTTTTTAATAATTATAAATATTTTATAAGACAACTGTTTACTCGACAATTGACACTCTTTCGATATTTGTTCCCTTTACTCCATTCAATATCTATTTTAACGGCTAGTTTGTGAAATTTTATTCTTAGCAGTATTGAATTTATACTGAAAATGATAAAAAGATGAATAAAATATGTGTATAGAATATATTCGTTTTTATTAGTTACTTAAATATAAAATTTTACAAGCCACAAATCCCAAGTGCGAATTTCCGAAGCTGATAATACGGCACAATATTGGCTCAATCTCGGCAGCCAACAGTCGGCTATTGTTATTGGGCCAGTGTCGCCGTTTGCATTGGTCAAGTGCTGGGCCGACGACGGCGGCCTTTGTCGACTGTTTAAATTTACTAACCTTCAGCCGAAACTTAGCCAGTATCGGCCCTGTATCAAGCCGATTGGCACTTCTACCGAAAACAAATGTTGGCGGCCAGAGTTTGATCCAGAATTGACCGCCAAGTGCATACCGAAGTTATATTCCAGCAACGGCACTATATATTGGTAACCGATCTTCGGCAACATTTTTACCGATGCTGGGCCAGTGTTGGGCCATATCGAACTTCGCACTTGGGATGGGTCTCAATTGAAAACGCATCTGCATGCTCAAATAAACGCTTGGCATACAAGAAAATGCATGCCATGCTCTCTAAATCTGAATCAGTCAAATTTTCACTGATTCAATCAGTGATCTGCCTTTTCACTGATTCATCAGTTACAATATATTTTTCACTGTTAAATCAGTTAATTTTCACTGAAATAATCAGTGAAATTTGACTGATTTACAGTAACCTCTTTTTAGCTATTTGAATCAGTCAAATTTCACTGATAATCAGTAGGTTTTGACTGATTCAAATTTAGAGAGTGCGTGCACAATGCGTCGCATATTGCCTGCGTATTCTTATTAGAGATGTGAGAAGCAAGTGAAATTAGAATGATTTTTTGCTTAACATTTAAACTAACTTTTCAAGCACTGAGTCTCATTACGCGCTTAATATTTTAACAAACGAAAAATATGGATGAAAACTGCCTGAAAAAGCAAAAATGTTATGGTAAAGTTTGATTCTATGCAGAAGAGTTAAGAATAATTAAACTGATATCTTGACTTTTGACAAAGCTGAGTTAAGCTGACATCGCAGAAAAAATGTGCTAAAAAAATACTAAATTCAATTTGATCAGCAACAAAAGTTATATAAAAATCGGCAGAAATTTGAACCTCTCTGAAAAAGTAATACGTGAATGAAAATTATAAACGTATAATAAATATGATGTGGTGACTGGCCAAGTATATAAAATGTAATCTTTAAAAGTAAGGGCAATATAATCTGCTTGTGTAGGTGGAATGATCCTAATAAAAAACGAGCGCCCCTTAATATCTTATTCCTTAAATAAGTGTATAAAAATATCCTTACGAGATTTCCAGTTAATTTGAAAGTCATGTTTCTTTTTATATTTATTACTAGCATATAAAAAACACGAGAAAACATTATTTTAGTGCAAAAGAAAATAAATAATATGATTACGACAATATTAACGGTATAATTAATAATTAGACAAAATAAGTTATAATGCTCTTTAAATCTGAATCAATCAAATTTCCCTGATTACTTCAGAGATTAGTAACTGATTTAACAGTGGAAAATATTGTTTTCACTGATTGATGAGTGAAAATTAACTTATTTAACAGTGAAAAATACTGTTCCCGCTGATAAACCAGTGAGAAGGCAAATCACTGATTTAATCAGTAAAAATTTGACTGATTCAGAATTAGAAAGTGAATAATAAATAAAAATAAGACTATTATTATTGTTAATATTATTGTTATTGATTGCAACATCAAATGTTTAACCTCAGACTCTAATTTTTTTCCGCTTTTTTAGACATGATTAATTTTAATTGCATTTTTATTGTAAAATTAAACTCAATCGGACCCGATGTGATTATAACGCACATGTAAGGTCAGTAGAAGTGTTCTTGCGGGAAAATTATTTCAAGTTGATTATCCCTTATGCATAATTATCGATACCCTTTAAGGAGAATTGGAGGAATGCGATTACAAAATAATTAATTACTAATGTACATGGACTGAGTGGGTCACGTAATCAAGAAAAGAATAATAGATTTCCTCGAAAATCTTTCTGTAAATGAGTATTTATGGCAGAAATTTTGGACCATGATAGAGAACATATTAACGGAAAGTTATATATAGACTTTAAATCATTTTCTAGATTTAAAAAAATCACACGCAGAAAATAGATTTGTAAAATTTACAGAAAGTTCGGTATACTTACTCTCTGAACCCGAATCAGTAACCGGCCACTGATGGCAGCAGCTATAAGTTTTTCACTGAGAATCAGTGAAATTCGACTGATGAATCAGTGAAATAGATTGAACGCACTTATTGAATCAGTGAAATCTTCAGGTGGGAATGATAAAATAATGAATCAGAATCAATCCGAATTCGGATTGATTCGGATTAAAAATTTGGTATCGGATTCATTCGGATAGTTGCCTCGGATTAAATCGGATTAGGTCAGATCGATTTTTTACTGTTTTTCATCAAACGAGTTACAAAACGTTTTTCGGATAGGTTCAGAATGATTCGCATTGTCTCGGATACAGATATCGGTATGAATCGGAATAGTTCTGATTGGCTCGGAATGAATTCCTATCCCATACTTTCGCCAGGGTAATTATATTATGTAACGTGTAGTTGAAACATTTTAATTCGCGAATTCAAAAGCTATGTTCACGTGGCGCGTTCACTGATTCCTCAGTGGAATCAAAGCAGGGCACTGATTCATCAGTTGATATATTTTCACTGATATAATCAGTGACTATTTCACCGATATAATCAGTGACTATTTCACTGATTCAGGTTTAGAGAGTATTTTTACAATTTGAATTTTTAGTAAATTTTCAAAGAAGTTCAGCTTAATTAACAGATTTTCTGTACGTTTCACCTATCTTCCAGTAAATTTTACTTAACTCGGAGTTTTTTAGTATTTTGTAGATTTTACTGGACACGCCAGGTGGAACTTACAGAAAATCTTTTAATTAAACTGAACTTCTTGTAAAATCTGCTAAAAATTCAATTTGTAAAAATACTCTCTAAATTTGAATCAGTCAAAATCTACTGATTATCAGTGAAATTTGACTGATTCAAATATCTAAAAAGAGGTTACTGTAAATCAGTCAAATTTTACTGATTATTTCAGTGAAAATTAACTGATTTAACAGTGAAAAATATTTTTTCACTGATGAATCAGTGAAAAGGCAAATTCAGATTTAGAGAGTAAGTACCGAACTTCCTGTAAATTTCATGACTTTTTTTTCTGCGTGTATAATGTTTACAATTTTTCCTAAACTACGTTTCAATTTATGGAAAAACATGTAATTGTGAGAATTTTTCCCAGTGAAATACTAAATTTTAGATTAACTATATTATAATTTACTATAGATTGTATCGAACTTTACTATAGCCTATACTGAAGTTTCATATCATTTTTCAAATCTTTAGTATTTTTATTGCGAAAAATTTCCAGTCCGCTAGGAACAATTACCATTGCACCACGATTTTCCCTAGATTCCCAATATTTTTTAGAATTATCCTTATTAAAAAAAAAAATATTGTTATACAAAGTTTCTCCGTGTACAACTCTCCGTTAATATAATGTTTGTGATGTTAGAAAATTTATCCGAAAAATATTTATTATTGTAGAAAGATTCTAAATGAGATGAAATATAAGAATAGAAATAAAAGAAACGTAAGATCGTAATTTCCCTTTATTTCATTATAGTAAATTATTTTTAAGTATGTTGCAAATGGATGGTTTAAACTATAATATGCTAACGGTACAAAATTGTGAAAGTCAACGACAGTTTCTGAAAGAAACTACCTATATTTTTTTAACAACATTTTTCGAAACTTTTAAAATTTTAACTTATCATCCTTTGATAATATACTTTTAGACTTTTTACTATAATTCATAAATGCCACATTTTTTCGTTAAGCGTTCCCCTTCCTTAAAGTGATTAAAGTAATGAATAAGCAATTAAGATAACAAGGACTTAATGAGTTTTCATTTAAGAAAGCAACATAGTTATGATCGATATCAGAATTTGGAGCAAGTTTTCCTTCCAGAAAGCAAATGAGATTCTTATGAAAAGTAAAAAATAAAACATTTCTGATAGAAATTCGATAAAACTAATTCTCTCTATTATAGAGGAATTTTAAAAATGTTCCTTTTATATAATGCAAAACAGTAAGCAGAACTTCAAACATTTTTTTCCCAAAAACAACATTCTGAAAACCAAAAAAAAATTTCAAACCGTTAGATTTTCAAGCGTTGACATTTTGTATTCCAATAAATAATCGTTATTAATTTATTGTAATTAATAATTCCAGCTAAAATTTCAATAAATGATAAAAACATATTAACGCGTTCTTTTATAATCCGAAATTTGAGCCAAAAATATTAATTATTTCAGAAAAATCTTAAGGGTGATAAAAATACTTTTTTGATCAGTGACTCAATTTATACTAAAATCTGATTAAAATTAAGGATCTATTTGTAAAATTAAAATGATTAAAATACAATCTGATTAGGTTTCAGTGAAAAAAAGTCGTAAGAACTGAATTGAAGTCTTAGAAGCGGCCTTGGAATTTCCTATCCGACATTTTTTCTCACGGACAATGCGTTCCTTTTTCAAGGAAGATGGAATATACGGAAAGAACCGAAGCCAAGTGATACGTTTGGAGTAGACCTTGCGAATTTCGACATAATAGCATCCGCACTCCCACGTACTACATCTGCTTCTCTACCTTTCATTACTCGCAACTGTTTCTCTTCCAAACCGCTATATATGCTGGATTAAATTCCTACTTTGTATGTAAGTATATAATAGTAATTAAAATTGATTGCAAGATAAGAGAAGTTAATTTTATTTTTCAACTAGCGGGTCATAAAGTGGATTTTATTGCCCCGCGCGGGACAAAAAAATCCATTTTTCACAGTTAAAACATTTGACTTAAAATACATCTGAACAAAAAATAAAGGCACCAAAGTCAAATTTAGCAAATTAGAGTTTATAATAATTGAAAATATAAATGTTGATTTTTTGTGACATGAAAATTAGGTAAAGTTAATTGATGGCCTTAAGGTAGTTCGTTCTCGAAAATTAGACCTCAGGCAAAAATAGGTAATTTTGCTTTCAAGAATAGTAATATTAATTTCAATTTGAGCGCTAATTTGAAAGAGAAAAGATTATTTTTCATGAAAAAAATTTAAAACACAAAAAAAATAATTTTATTAATAAATTTTATTTTTGCCCAAACTTATTTTCTTATCGCTTCGAGCAAAATTTTTAAAAATGATGCGATTCTAATAAATCACATTTCATTTTTTTAGGAAAAAGATTCTCTACAACATGACCGTTTCCTATTTTTGAAATTGAATTAATTATTATGAAATACAGCAATTTTTTTATAAAAATTTTGTTTTGAAAAATTGTTTTTTTATAATTTCAGTCATTAAAGAATTCATTCTCAAAAATTTCAAACGGTCAAGTTGTAGAGAATCTTTTTCCTAAAAAAATGAAACGCGATTTATTAGAAACGCATCATTTTTAAAAATTTGGCTCGAAGCAATAAGAAGATAAGTTTGGGCAAATATAAAATTTATTAATAAAATTATTTTTTTGTGTTTCAAATTTTTTTCATGAAAAATAATCTTTTCTCTTTCAAATTAGCCCTTCAATAATAATATTGCTATTCTTGAAAGCAAAATTATCTATTTTTGCTTGAGGTCTAATTTTCGTGATCGAGCTACCTTAAAGAGACTCGACCCATTGACATAACCTCAAACTAAATAACAATTTATAAAAGCAGGAGAAATAAGATCAAACTTAATTTCAACGCACTTTGGAAGAAGCAATAATACATTTTTTAGAAAGAATTAGTTTATTTAAAAATTATTCATCAATTAATGGTTCCTTATTTGGCATTTCACATTTTTTTCCCAACCTCCCTAGAACTAATTATAGTTTTTATTCGAACTTAATAAACAAGAGCTCATTATCTTCATTGGAACATTCTCAACAATTCTACTTGATTGATTTTTTTCGAAAATACACACTTTACAAAATTTCTTTATTTGACAAATCTTAAAAAAAATTATTCAATAAAAATCTAACGAGTACAATTGTAGAAAATGTTTTAATGAAGAATATGAGCTCTTGTTTATTAAGAAAAAAAAAATTACAATTAGACACGTGATCAGAAATATTTACTTACAATACATATTTGATCACATTGGTTCGGTTGATTCATAGCCTTAAATGTAAATTACCGAATTTCATTGGAAATCGAACATATAGCGCTATCGTCAAAAAAATTTCAACAAAAAACGGGATTCAACCTAACCTCAAAATATATTAAAATTATTTTTTTTCTGTACAAATTTAATCTTTTGTATGGCCAACTTTGGGTGTAAGTTTTTTTGCTTATTTCCAGCATCCTTAAATAGATTTCTGGTTTTCTATGCATCTAAAAATGATTACTAAAGTGACGTCACAAGTAGAAAGTTGTGAAGAAAAATTCACATTCACGAGTGTACTTCTTCAACAATTCTACATTCTCTGTAAACGATACAATAAACCGTTTCTATGCACTCATCTTAGAAAGTATGTTCATGGAAAATTATGAAAAAGTCACATTTTTTACATTTTAAATTCACCCGAAGATAGTTCGCGGTTAGAACTTTTGTCTCCTCTATTTTTGTATTAATAATTGTTTTACTCAAAGTGTGGAAAAACTGAAACTTTGTACTCTTTAATAACTGCTTAGGTAAACTGTATATTGTTTTAAATGAATGTTTGGGGATTCACAGGATACAAATAACTTGTTTATTATTCCATTTAATAGTTATAAACAAATTTTATGAACAAATTGGAAAATAGTCTTATTATTGGTAAAAAAAATTTCTTTTTGCTAAAAGTGCTTCGTATTAGTGTAGAAATGACATTTAATCACAAAATAATTAAAAAGGTAACAATAACCATTGTTTTATAAACAATTCTTGTGACAAAATATTTAAATTGAGGTTTTTTCAAATTATAATTTCCTTTAATCTCCTTAACGACTTCAGGTACTCCTTAGAATAATAAATCTTTAATAATATTTGGTAAAATATAACAATTAAAATTTTTATAAACAAATTAGTTAAACAAATTCAAAATTTTGTCCCTTTCGCGCAAAAAAAAAATTTTGTTGCGCTGAAAATGTTTCAAACTATTTCGATTGAAAACCAGATTTTTTGCTACGTGAAACTACCGAAATTTAAAATTTGTTAATCTTGATTGTTTATAAACATTCAGATTCTTACATTTTATCAAATAAAAAATTTCGAACTCAACTAAATAATTTGAAATCATTATCAAAGATATATTATTTTCCGGAATATCTATACCCATTCTGTCGATCAAAGGAAATTTAAAATTGATAAAACCTTAAATTTAAATATTTTGTCACGAGAATTGTTTATAACAATGGTTATCGTTACCTTTTTAATTATTTTTGTAATTAAATGTCATTCCTACATTAATACGAAGCACTTTTAGCAAAAAGAAATTTTTTTTTACCAATAATAAGACTATTTGCCAATTTGTTTATAACAATTAAATGGAATAATAAACACATTATTTGTATTCTGTGAGTTCCTAAACATTCATTTAAGAAAATATACAGTTTACTTAATCAGTTATTACAGCGTAAAAAATTTCAGTTTTTCCATACTTTGAGTAAAAAAATAATTAATACAAAAAAAGAGGAGACAAAAGTTCTAACCGCGAAGCTCTTCAAAATTTAATGAACTTTAATGTTAAGAAAATTTTTTTTAATCGGACCAAAATTGAAGGCTTTGGACATTTTTGAACGAAAAAAGCGCATTTCCTCCCAGTGTGTGACACGTTTTTTCAAATTTCTTGTCATTATAGATTTTGATATATTAAAGGAGAAATTTTAATTGATTTACCAAATGTGCCCAAAATTTTTGATTAACATAATATTATACTCAAATTTCCCATAACTATATTACATTCACGGCACTCATAACGTGTGAAAATCGTTGTTTCGCTTTCAGAAAATGAATAAAACATTCTACATACTAATTTCTCATGTGCTACCAAGAGCAAAGGTTATTTTTACGTATTTTAATCTATAAATTATCATAATAGACGTTTCTTGATCTACAATTAAATTAAATTTCAGACTTTCAGATTTCTGTCAAGCTCACAAGCTTTCTTTCATAATTTATTATAATAATAAGCAGGAGACAAACCGTTTTTTTAATTATATAGTAAGATTTCCCCCAACTTCTTGATAAAATTTTCAAGGTTGGCGTAAAAGAAAAATAATTGTCTGCTGATTTCTTTCCCTATTGTGATTTAATTTCAAATATTTTGGGGCGAAAAAATTGTTTCGTTTTTCAACTTTGTTACTTTTTCAATTCAAAAGATTTTAAAATATATCTAAAACAAAATTGGGCGTTGGCATACTTTATCAGAGTCCAAAAATTAAGGACAAGTAGTTAACAAGTCACATCCGACCAAAATTGTGAAAATAAGAGAATTTTTTGAATTTTTGAAAAAATCAAAATTTGCGATATTGATTTCTGATATTGCGACAATCATCCTTATAACATTTTTCAATTAAAGCAAAAATTATCCTTACAACATTTTTCAATTAAACCAAAATTAGAAAAGTTACAATATGTTAAGACTTGAAAAAAGTCAATATTAAAATTCCATTTTCAAGTTAAACTATATACGAGATACGAAAGAAACGTTATAATACAAAATTGTTTAATGCAAAAAGATCTTCAAATTTAAATCGCAATATTTTTTTATAAGATGAGTATTTTTCTTTTTAATTTCAAAAAATACTATTGAAAATCGAAAATTCAATTTTTTAAACTAGAATATGTAAAATGTGGAAAAAACGTAAAAATGTAAAATTGTTCGCTTCAATAAGATCTACAAATTTTGTCTAACACATTTTGTGATAAAATGTATATTTTTCGTTTCATTTTCAATGAAAATAAGCTTATGTGGGCGAGAAAAATTATTGATAACTTGGTCACGTCACTCACATAGAACATGCAGCTTTCCTTCTTTATTGTTATTTAATCTATTTCAAATATTTTGGGGGGAAAAAATTGTTTCGTTCTTCAACTTTGCCACTTTTTCAATTTAAAAGATTTAAAAATAATACATCTAAAACAAAATTTAACAATAAAAAAAATATATATCATTTTAAAGAAAATGCAAGTTTTTCATTTTAAACAGATTTTAAAATTTTTTTGGGTTTCGAAAAAATGTAAAAAAAACTGTAGAAAATAATTTAAAAAAGAAACACAAAATGTGGAAAAAATCACATAAACAGTAAAGATTTTGGGCTGATATATACAAGGAAGGTCATATTTTTATTTAAATTTTAAGACATTCATAAAATGTTATTATATTGATTTAGAAAATAATATGTCTACTTCATCTCTCATGTACAATAACATATTTACCTCAAAAGCAACTTGTAAACACGCCACCCACTAGTCTGAATGATTTAAAACGAATTCAGTCACATGTCTACATTTTTTTGTAAATATCTTTGGAATGTGACACTAGTAGATCATCAGATACGGACTGTATGAAAACTAGTGCTGATGATTGTGAAACTGGAATTTATTCGTCAAACAGAGCCTGTAGTAGTTGTATTCTAAGTTCACTTGTGACGTGTAATGAACGTAACAGATCAAGAAAGATAACAAGCTGTGGCCTGAACATCAACACGTACCAAAGTTCCTTCGAGAATAATTTTTACATCTGGAATATAGATATGGAAATTTGCATGTAAATTTATATATTTCCATCACGCTTCTTTCGCAATTAAAAAAAAATCAATATGTTGTAGAGGTATATAAAAATATAAAGGTGTAAATTAAAAAAATTATTTATCTATATCTTGCATCATTCCGGGATCGATAAAATTCATGTTTAATGAATCAATCGATTCCGTATAAAACAGTCATTATCATTAAGTGAGACTATTTCTTTTTTTTACATTCTCATCATGGATGAGAAGGTATTAGTTTTATGTGAAAAATGACTTTCGAAATTTTCATAAAATCTTTACGTTTTGAGATTCCCTGAGTCAGAAAAAGTGGTTTTTACGAAAGTGTCTGTCTGTCTGTAGTAGGTCTTATACTTGATAACTCTCGATACTCTCTAAATCTGAATCAGTCAAATTTTCACTGATTCATCAGTGAAAAAATATTTATCACTGTTAAATCAGTCAATTTTCACTGAAATAATCAGTGAAACTTGACTAATTTACAGTAACCTCTTTTTAGCTATTTGAATCAGTCAAATTTCACTGATAATCAGTAGATTTTGACTGATTCAAATTTAGAGAGAAGAATTATCAGATTGAATTGAGCTTGGGCACACTTTATCGGAGCCGAAAAAGTAAAGACAAGTTCGTTAACCAGCCATATCCAACGAAAATTGAGGAAACTAGACCATTTTTGTTTTTAAAAAAATCAAAAATTCTAATACTGGTTTTTGATAGTGCTCATAAATCTCTACACATTATCTCCATAACATTCTTAGATTAAACCAAAATTAGAAATGTTACAGCATGTTAAAACTTGAAAAAAGTCAATATCAAAATTCCATTTTCCTATTAAATTATACGAGATATGAAAAAAGCTATCATACAAAATAATTTTCTACATTAAGATCTACAAATTTGAATTGCAACATTTTTTCATAAGACATATGTTTTTCTTTTTAATTTAAAAAAATTACTATTGAAAATCCAAAGTTCATTTTTTTTTAACAATAATATGTGAAATACGAAAAAACGTAAGAATGCAAAGTTGTTCGTTTTAAAAAGACCTACAATTTTTGTCTCACACAGTTTCTGATAAAACATATTTTTCGTTTCAATACCGAAAATTTCATTTTTTAGCCTAAATATGTGATATGTTTATTAAAAAGTTACTGAAATGTATACAGAAAAAAGAGCGCGAAGCGCGAGTGTCATGATGAGAGTGTGTTCCTTAAGGCCGATAGAACCTTACGTGAATTGAATTTCCTGTTTCACTTAAACTCAAAAACAACTTTCGTGACTTTGATAAAATGTGTAATTCACACACTCTAAAAACAAGTGTGTTATTTCTACACGTGAATCACGATAGTAACTTTTTAGGCATTTGAAGTGTGTATTTTTAACACACATTTTGGGTACAAAACGTTAAAGTGTTTGAAAATTAAACGTTATGTTTGTAATGTGTATTAAAAATACACACTTCAAATGCCTAAAAAGTTACTATCGTGATTCACGTGTAGAAGTAACACACTTGTTTTTAGAGTGCATCATCTGTAATATTATAAAATTGATTTGAGCTTTAGTATCAAATTATAAGAAATAAACTTAAATGTATGCGAAGAGCATAAGACCCAACGCTAAGCGCGGGGTCCAAAAAGAACGGAGCGCGAAGCGCGACGATTAAATCGCGCGCCCCAGACGCGCTCAATCTCGCGAGCTGCGCGCGATGAGAATATGCCCGCCAAGCGGACAGATTTTTTCTTTTTTTTCTTATTGCTTCAAGTCAAATTTTTAGAAATTATGTGATTTTAATAAATCACGGATCATTTCTCCAGGTAAAAAGATTCTCTACAACTTGACCATTTCCAATTTTTGAAAATAAATTATTTAATGCCTGAAATCATCAAAAAACAATTTTCTGAAACAAATTTTTTGTAAACAAAATGTTGAATTTGATAATAATCTAATAATTTCAAAAATTGGAAACGGTCAAGTTGTAGAGAATCTTTTTACCTGGAGAAATGATCCTTGATTTATTAAAATCGCATCATTATTAAAAATTTGGCTCTGCGATAAGAAAAAAAGTCTTAAGAGGTTCCGCCACCTTTAATATTTTTATTTTTTGAGTTTAGACCTCCCATAAAATTTTTTTTATGTTTAGTACCTTTATTTAGAAAGGTTTTGGTTTTTTTAAATTCCAGCACCTTTATGTATTTTTAAACAAAAAATGCTGAGTTTTTAGAGTGTTTTTTTGACATTTTTTGACTTTGAATAACTTTTTTGATTTTTAACCAATTGTCATGATTTAAAAAAAAAATTTTTCTTACAATGTGTAGCAACTTTTTGGGTATGGAAAATAAGGTAAAATGACTGAAAAAATGTTACAAATAAAATAAAATTGTGGGATATATTTTTTTAATTTTATTTTATTTGTACTTTTTTTCAGTCATGCTACCTTATTCTTGATACCCAAAAAGTTGCTACACATTGTAAGGAAAAAATAAAAAAAGAATCATGACAATCGGTTAAAAAAATGTTATTTAAAGCAAAAAAATGTCAAAAAAATTCCGAAAAAACTCAAAAATTTTAGTTTAAAAATACATAAAGGTGCTGGAATTTAAAAAAAAACAGAACCTTTCGAAATAAAGGTACTAAACATAAAAAAAAATTTATGGAAGGTCTAAACTCAAAAAATAAAAATAAAAATATTAAAGGTGGCGGATACCCTTAAATTTTGTGGATTCAACTAAACGATTTTGTTTAATAAATACAATTTTTTTCTTTCACCTTTCTTCAAACTGGAAAAAATGGCTGAATGAACTATTATGGTTTGTAAAATATGCCACTGCTAATTAAAATAACAATGCTGATAGTAACATTAACAACAAAAGTAGTTGTGCTGACCAATAAATTAGAAGTGACACATTTAACAAGTCGAAGGAGTTTTATAAATTTATTATTACTTCATTATATTACTTTTTGCAAGAATATTTTTATTCATTTTTAATAAAGTAAAAATATATTTTTACTAACGATTTTTCACGATTCTGAATATTAAAACTTGCCAGTGAAGTATTTAAATCTTTTTCTTAAACTAACCTCATAACAAAAGTAATTATCCCAATCACCTTATTATTACACCGAGAGAAAAACATAGTACCGGTTACCATCAAGATTTTTATCCTTATTCCAAGAAAACTTAGTGTACTTACAGTTCTCAGCGTTCATTAAACGACAGAAACTTTTTTTATTTTCAAGTGACATTTTTTATTACATATATTTGTAGGAACGTTTGGATATACAATCTGTTACGAAATATAAGCTACTTTATAATTCACTGGGGCAAAAACGGGTGAACTTCTAAAAAGCACTTACCTCCGATTAATTTAAAACTCACTATACCCATGCATGTTTTAACAAGTTTTTAAATTTTATGTCCATGAATATTGATCTAGGAAAAAAAAATTCCCTACAAAAGTTTTAGCCGATGAAAAGATCTATCTTTGACGTTCCACACATTTTTGTCCTAAAACCATTATTTTTCGAAAAAAATGAGATTTAAAAAAAAAAAAATTCCAAAACCCATTAAGGAAGCAATTTTGAATAGGTAAAATTTTCAATTTCCATCAAACTCCCCATTTTTACGTATTTTGACGGGCTTATTACGAATATAACAGTGAAAATTGCTGACTAGTTGATTTTCATAGTAAAACCATAAAAATTATGGTTGTTTGCGTTTATCTCAACCAATATGTGAAATTTCGCAAAATGTTCCAAATATAACTTGTAGATCTTATCGAGATACAGATTTTTTGTTATATGCATTTTTTTCTATGATTGATTGTTTTCGACATAATTAGTGATAGATTTGATATCGAATTTAAATACCCAAAAAGTAATACAAACTCATGTCATGTACAACCAAGTATTTTATGCAATTTATTCTCCTATCGCATGTGTCTTGTTATTCTTTCACCCTTTTTTAGCCCTGCAAGCCCGGACTTTATGAACTTTTAACCCTTCATTTCTTAACTCTTCTTCATGGCTTATCTACCAGGCCCAAATTTCACATTATGTGGATCACAAAATCTCCATTTAATGGACCCCAAAAAATACATTGTCTGATTGACTCCATTTAGTAGGGGATGATTAAAATTTTAAAAAACTCCCCATCGTGTGTCTGTCTATTTGATTTCATTTGATGGAGATGATTATTTTAATTGAGAAAAACTCCCCATCGTGAGCCTGTCTGTTTGATTCCATTCGATGGGGATTATTATTTGAATTGAGAAAAACTCCCCATTGTCTGTCTTTTGATTCCATTGGATGGAGTTGATAATGGAAATTGAAAACTTCTACGCATCGTGAACCTGTTTCTTTGATCCCATTCAATAGGGTTGATTATTTGAAATGCGAGAAACTCCCCATCGTGAGACTGTTTGATTTAATTAAAAAGGAAAAGATTTGAATTGAGAAAAACTCCCCATCGTGTGCCTGTTTGTTTGATTTCATTTAATCTCATCTTTCTCGAAAAATAATAGTTTCAAGGCAAAAATGTGTGGAACATTAATTTTAAATAACTTCCCATCGTGTGTCTGTCTGTTTGATTCCATTCGATGGGGATGATTATTTTAATTGAAAAAACTCCCCATCGTGTGCCGGTTAGTTTGATCCCATGCAATAAGTATGATTATTTGAATTGAGAAAAACTCTCCATCGTGAGACTATTTGATTTCATTCAAAAGGAAATGATTTGAATTGAGAAGAACTCCCCATTGTCTGCATGTCTGTTTGATTCCATTCGATGGGAAAGATTATATGAATTGAGAAAAAGTCCCCATCGTGTTGCTGTCTGTTTGATCCCAGTAAATGAGGATGATTGTTTGAATTGAGAAAAACTCTTCATCATGAGACTGTTGGATTTCATTTAAAAGGGGATGATTGTAATTGAAAAAAACTCCCCATTGTGTGCCTGTCTGTTTGGTTGCATTGGATGGGGTTGATCATCTAAATCGAGAAAGACTACGAATCGTGTACCTGTTTCTTTGATTCCATTCAATAGGATTGATTATTTGAATTGTGAAAAATTCACCATCGTGTGCCTGTTTGTTTGGTTTCATTTAATTTCATCTTTCTCGAAAAATAATAGTTTCAAGGCAAAAATTTGTGGAACATTAAAGATATATTTGTTCTTCCGTTACAACTTTTGTGGGGATATTTTTTTTCCTAGGCCAACATTTATCGACATAAAATGAAAAAACTTGTTAGAAACATCTTTATTTAAGTTTTGACCATGAAAATCAAATTTTTGGGTATAGTGCAGCAACTAATACAAGTCATATAATTAATTAATACAGTTTAGTTGTACTTTTATAAAATTCCAAGTTTTTACTAGATCCAATTAAAAAATTCGGTTCAGTTAGTAAAATATTTTGTGGATTCAACTAAACAATTTTATTAAATGAAGAAAAATTTATTTTTTAGTCAGCTGAGTCAGCTGAAAAATTCGAATGAATCTTGGAAGAAAGTGGACGAAAGTTAAGATCAAAAAACCATAATTATAGATTTATTATGCATTCTTGGTATATATATATATATATATATATATATATATATATACTATCTAAACGAATGACATTCATTATAACGGTTTCGATGATCACGAATTATCTACACAAAAACCAGTTCGGAGTGCTGCAGCCAATAAACTGAATTCTATGTAAGTCAGTAAAGTAAATTACCAGAGATACCGTCAGCTGCCTCCTGTAATAAAAATTATAAAGACATGTCCTATAAACAAGAATGCAATTTATATTTTTTACTATAACTGGTATTTTGCATAATACTTTGCAGATTTGTTTCTCATTAGCTTAAGATAATAATTATTGCCAAAGAAAGCGAATAGGAACCACTTTATTTTTCATATTCCAAAATCAATAAAACTTGTTTGCATGACTAGCATTTAATGTCTTTTAAATATGTTGAGTGAAAATAACTCGCGAAACATTTTTATTTTTGGACCTACTTACAAATTTGAACGTTCATTGAATGATGACAAAATTTTATCTTTAAAACAAAATTAATTATTATGTCTATATTTTGGGCCTTACAAATATATAATCTGTTATGAAATATTCGTTACTTTTTAATTCACTGGGAAATAGACCAATAATTTCATTTATTTTTTAAACATTTTTCATGCAGCATGGCGAAAAAATTGTTCCTAAATCGCATAAAGACTGATTTTATTTACAGGACAAACTAGCAAAGAACATCCTAAGGCTTTAACTTAACTGTGAAACCAGTTTTTTAACTCGAAATTGATATTTATTGTGCTCTCTGGGGCACTGGTATTTCACTTTCGAAATCAAAAATGAAGAAAAAATACGTTTCGAGGTTTGTTTACGACTAGTAAATGATCTTAAACTTTCTTAATGTTTAATTTATGAGCAACAAATGAAAGATGGGTAAAAATTTCTTTTTGAGAATTTCTTATACACTGTTAAAAATCTTATTAACTTTAATAGACTTTAATATCGAAGTGGTAAATTAAAATTAATAGATTTGTATATTATGAAAAATTAACACACATTCATATTAAATTTGACATTCCATTACATGTAATGGAAGTTTGATACACAAATTCCTAACAGTGTACCAAGAGGAAAATTTTAGTTCGATTAATAAAATCAGTTTGTTAACCGCATTTGATTGGTTTCAAGAATTTTATTTTTAACTAAATTCATGTTATATATTTACAGTTCTGAACGTTCATTGAACGATACCAAAATTTCTTTTATCAAAACGTAATTAATTATTATGTATATATTAAGGACTCTGCAAATATACTATCTGCCACGAAATAATACGTTACTCTCTATATCTGAATCGGTCCAAATCTACTGATTATCAGTGAAATTTGACTGATTCAAATAGCTAAAAAGAGGTTACTGTAAATCAGTCAAATTTCACTGATTACTTTAGTGGAAATTAACTGATTTGACAGTGAAAATTTGACTAATTCAAATTTAGAGAGTACTCTTTATATATTGGGTCAAATAGTAATCGATTCGTTTTAAAAAAAAAAAAATTTCTATCGTTCAATGAACGTTCAGAACTGTAAGAACATATTTATGTTCATCTGATCAAACTCGTTGCTCGAGTAGGAAGTTTTGTTTATTTTACAAAATATTTGGTTGTTGTTACAACATTTTTTGGTTAAATTCATCAAGTAAATTTGTTTTGGTCAGATAAACAAAATTATACAACAGAATCAAACACACGTTTGATAGGACCAAGAAAAATATTTGGTTGATTTAACAAAAAATCTAAAATTATTGTTTTGGATCAACTAAACATTTTGTTGCATTTTGTTGCAAACATTTTTGTCTAGGGTTAAACCAACCAAAATTCCGTTTATCAACCAAATATTATTGAGTGTATTTTTATCTCGGAGATATAAAAACTAAAAAAAATTTTTTATTTTTATAATCTATTTTAGATAGGCAAATATAACAATAAGATTTTTATATTTTATCAATTTTGATCTGCTGTGTTTCAACAATTTTTCATACTCTGGATTAGGACCAGCTGGCTAGCCAGTAATCGGAAAATGATTTCTTACATGAAACAGGTTTGAATCCGTTATTTAAATAATTATTTAAGTGATATGTAGCCTTGAGAATGTAACAAATATGATTATGCCGGTCTATATTTAACATATTGAATTTATAAAACAGCGTACTAATTTAAAAAAAAATAATTATATGTTTTTTTTCCATTTAGCTTATTATCAATGAAAATCCCCAGGTACTTATACCCTTCATCCTCATTAATTACTATGTTCAGTAAAAACGTTTTCGAGATAACTTTCAAGAACCTGATTGATGACCTGTTCTAATTTTGTGAAATTTTTACTCTTATATTAAAGACTTTATCTTCAATATATATACATTTTAATTATTAGTCCCAACAAAAAGAGGCTTTCCACATGTGTATTTTTTGATAAAGATTACATTGAAGCATAAAAATCCGGAACCAATCCGGGACATCTTTTTAATCCGTCTCAATTAGTGCGTTGCTCAAATTGGTTGCTATGAAACCTAAAGCCCCTTTTCCAAAGCGTTTTAATTCGTGTCTAAATCTGTACGAGAATTGAAGCTCAATCCGACGAATCCGGCGGACCTTTCTTTAAACCGTTTTAATCCGCGCGTGTCCATCCGTCTGTCCATTCGAAATTCAATCTGAACGAATCCGATACTTTTGAGGTTGGATTATATTCTATGCAAATTGTTCACAAATCAATCCGATTCAATCTGTTTTATTCAGATTCAATCCGAGACTTTAATCCGAATGAATCCGGAACAAGTTTTCAATTTAAAGTAATTTCGAGCTCGGGTTCATTCGGATTGAATTATTACTAATAAATTCTTAGTATCAATACTTAAATATAATTCAGTATCCTGGCGAAAGTTTTGGATTGGAATTCAATCAGAGCGAATCAGAGCTGTTCCAAGTCATTCCAAAATCTTTTTTCGAACCATTCCACACCAATCCGAAAAAAATTTTGAATTTTTTTTGCAAATTGTTCAAGAATCAATCCGACTCAATCTGATTTATTCAGGTTCAATCCGAGACTTCAATTTGAATGAATCCAAACCAAGTTTCTATAATCTGATATCCGATGTTTTGAAAACAATTTTTTTTTGTATTTTTGAAATAAATATGTAGAAACTGGACCAAGTTGTTCACATAAAGGTGTTATTTTTCTCAAGTATCACGAACTCTAACTCTAACTGCAACATCTATGGGACAACATTTTTACAGATATGTTACGTAAATCATTGTATCAATATTTAGATATAAATGTGGCCGATAGAGGGTTAAACGACATTTAACACTTTGCAAACGAAAAATTTCCCGTCCACTTTTCACTTTAATAGTACCAATTAGATCGTAGAAGACCCAGTAAAAACTTTCGAACTTGCTTACTCGAAAAACAGATGTGCAGCAGTAAACTGAAAATCCCTTTATAACCCCTAATTATGCTATATCTGCCCCATAATTTACGGCCCCATAGTAACCCTGTCCAAAAATTTTCCTTCGAAGAAACTTTCCTTTTTTAGAGGCACCGGAATCTAGAAACTAAATTAATGGCTAGCGGGTTAAATATTTCCAATTATTATTTTCTAGCGTCTAACGAAAGAACTAGATGGTTTCAATTATCGTTTACTAATTTAAGGAAGGTTAACCAAAATACATAACCTCAAACTAACATTGATTACACTGTTAAAAATCTTATTAACTTTAATAGACTATAATATAGAAGTGGTAAATTAAAATTAATAGATTTGTATATTATTGAAAATTAATATACATTCATATTAAATTTAATAACAGTTTTGTCTCACACAGTTTCTGATAAAACATATATTTTTCGTTTCAATTCCAAAAAATACGATTAAAATTCAAAAATTCCATTTTTTAGACAAAATATGTGAGATACAAAAAAAACTTTGAGATGAAAAATTGTTTGGCTAAATAAGGTCTACACATTCTTATCGAGAAATTTCTCGACAGGATGTATATTTTAATTTTTTGATTTTTAATATTGAAAAAATTCGATTTTTTTCACCAAAATATGTGAGATACGAAATAAGCGTTGTTCTGCAAAATCGTTCCCTTAAATAAAGTCTACGATTGTTTTTCCTTTTTGAGATATTTGGAAGAAAATAAATTTATCAATAATCATGTAATTTATTAAAAAGTTACAAAAATGCATACAGAAAATCGAGCGCGAAGCGCGAGTGTCATGATGAGAATGTGTTCCTTAAGGCCGATAGAGCCTTAAGTAAATTGAATTTCCTGTTTCACTTAAACTGAAAAAGAAACTTAGTGAATTTGAGAAAAAGACTAATTTACATCATCTTTAATATCATTAAATTGGTTTGAGCTTCAGTATTAAATTATAATAAATTATTATAAAAAGTAACTAAAATAGTTGGATGAATTAAATTTTTTGTTCAATTAACCAAGTTTTACCAAGTTTGTTCTAGATAGGCCAAATATTTGGTTGGATCAACCAAACATTCTGTTGTCCGTATAAAAACCAAATGCTATGGTTGAACCAACAAAAATTTTGATAATTCAACAAATATTTTCCTCAGTGCAGTGTGTAGTTTCTAAAAAAATTATTCAGGAAAAAGGTTAATGAGTAGAATTGTATAAAATTTTCCTATGAATAAAATTATATCACATATATCATAAATATATTTCCACATGGGCCATAAACCTCGTTAAGGCCATGGACCAACCCAATCACGTGACAGAATTTATAGGTCAATAGATTTGAGTAAGATAACATTTTTTGTACACAAAATATCTTTCTGAGAAGTTAAGAAGTCTGTCTGGTTTTTTTTACAGAAAAAGTAAGAGTTCCGATAATTTTTTAGTAGTTTACAAAATATTTTCCTCAAAACTTATAAAATACAATCTGACATCTGTTGATTTTGTTTAAATGAAAATTTTTTGCAAACTTATAAGTGTCGATAACTTTTACAGATTTTGGATTTCTCGATAAAAAATAAGTTTGAAATTTTTAATAAAAAAAAGTTAACAGATGTTCTTTATTGACTTTAATTATGTTTCTCAAATTTCCAGAAAGATATTTTGTAAATTAAAAATGATATCTTACAGGAATAAATTAACCCGTTTGGTCCTGAAACGACGTAAATTTTTAATTGTTTTTATCTAGTAAATTTTAGAAGAAAGTATTTATGAATCATTTTGAGAATACATAGCCTATTGTATTTTTGTCCGCTCTTTCCGATCCCATTGTCTATTTTACGCTATCGTTCGCCATTTTTTCAATATGGTGACAAAAATATAAAGAAGTCACAAAAATGTCAATTTTTTTCATTATATCGTATCATTATATCATTTTCGTTCATAAATTCAAAATTCCGGATAGAAAATGGCGTTGTTTTGACAAAACATCTTATGTTTTCCATGTTTTTCGTCATTTATTCTTTTCATTAGCTTAATTATGTATGAGCCATACAGAAATGAATGTCATGATAACTATTTGGTCTAAATATATCCACACACTGCAAAAAATTCAAGATGGCGGATGTTGTTATTTTGATTTCAAGGCAAATTTCGTTTCATCCATTCTTGGATGTAATAGTTGTGGCTATGGTGCTAATTTTTTCGAATGAAAAATATTTTTGTTTGATTAAAAGATTATAAGGCTTTATTAGTATGCCTATCCCAATTAATATATAACATTACTATATTGAACGTTGAAATACAAATTTTTCAAGTTTTAGTTTTAGCTTCTGATATAGCAACTATGTATCCATACTTTTATAAACCGGTTGGAAAATCAAGATAAAGTAACAACATCCGCCATATTGAATTTGTTGCAGTGTGTGGATATATTGGGACCAAATAGTAATCATGACATTCATTTCTGTATGACTTATGAATAATTAAGCTAATTAGAAATAAAAAATGGCGAAAAAAATGGAAAACGAAACGGGTTAATATATATTTTAGTCACGTGGTCCGATTGATCCATGATCTTGAAATTGATATTCAAGGGAATATTAATAACCTGATATCTTATACTTTCAAAACATTGTCCTACGAAAATTGAGAATTCTCTACGCCTATGTAATACACGATGTACACATATTTGCACGCATTTCCCGTTGGGAATATCGCAACTGTGTTTTCCTCACTCAGGATAATAACGAAGGAGGCGTGATCTGGAAACAATAATTTCTCCAAAGCTTGACACTCCTCCACGACTATTATAGAATTTTATTTCCTGCTTGACATGTGTTCTTCCCATTTCCTGATTTCTAAGGAAAGTTCGCTGCAATTTTGGGTCCGAGGTTATCTACCAATACCGCTCTCTAAATCTAAATCAGTCAAAATCTACTGATTATCAGTTAAATTTGACTAATTTAAATAGCCAAAAAGAGGTTACTGTAAATCAATCAAATTTCACTGATTACTTTCGTGAAAATTAACTGATTTAACAGTGAAAAATATTTTTCCACTGATGAACCAGTGAAAATTAACTGATTTAACACTTAAAATATATTTTTTTCACTGCTGAATCATTGAAAAGACAAATCACTGATTTAATCAGTGAAAATTTGATTGATTCAGATTTAGAGAGCGGTGTGGAAAGATGTTCTGGCTCTGATATGGCACAAACTAGCTTCACTAAATTCTAATCTGGTTCTAATAAGACGAACTGGACAGACCCTAACTGCTGATGGATCAAATCTATACGCCATGTGCAAAACTATGAAGGCTAATCAAGCTCTGATGTGATTATTTAAACAAATTCAAATGTGTTGTTTTGGACGTAAAATTGTAAAAAATAAAGTTGCTTAGCAAGTATAATAAAAATACCTTGAAAATAGATTTTTAAAAGAAAAGTAAAGAAGATCTACAAATTAGAATCGCAACATTTTTTCATAAGATGTATATTTTTCTGCAAAAATTTCGAACTCAAATAATTATTTTGAAAAAAAATGTTATTGACAATCCAAAATTCAATTTTTTAACAATAATATGTGAAATATGAAAAAAAGTAAGTTTGAATTTTTGAAAAATTGATTCGGATTGAAAATTTGGTTTCGGATTAAATCGGATTGATGTCTCAGAATTAATTGGATTAAGTTGGATTGATTTTAGACCGTTTTTCATCAAACGCATTACAAAACGTTTTTCGGATTGGTTCAGAATGATTCGCATTGGCTCGGATACAGATATCGGAATAGTTCTGATTGACTCGGAATGAATTTCAGTCCGATACTTTCGCCAAGGAGTCTATTTACGTCCGTTATTATCTTCTACCATTTCCCAAATGTTGAAAAGAAAATTTTATATACTTTAGCAACAAACTTCTAGAAACCTAAAATCAATAAAATTTGCTAATTTCCTAAGTATCACATGCCCTTAATTTTACAAAATTCTAGCTGAATAAAACTCCAGTCACGTGTTTCGGGAAATTACGATAGAAATTTCCAACAGTGTAGTCTAGAAAGTCAGAAAATTTTTGCACACAAGTAGCTAATCACATAAGGATATAATATTTGGAAGACATTAAACACAATGTAGTAAGCGCGTGTGACTTTGGAATACTATGAGAAGATTTGTTCTGTGTTCTGTCCTCGCGAAGGAACACGTGAATATTGACAAAACGCTCGTATTTGCGGGGCCTTGAATTCCGTAACTCAAGTCGTTCCCAGGATTCGCCAAGGATGTCGGTATGATGCTTCTGGAGGGGCAAAGAGCGCTGAAGATGGAAGGGAAAGAACACAAGGGCTAAAGAGTGGTCCAGCAACTCTACACAAAACAGAAGAGACGCACATGGGAACATACATAGAAATCTGATAATGTGTGCATTTTTACAAACACAAGGAACGACTCGTTTAACCGCGTGTACAACCAAACACCGTTCTTCCAAAGACGCGCATTAAGAGTCCATTGAGAGATGAGATTTCTTAATATTACGACACGTTTCGTATTAGGCGTGAATATCGTTCCACGTTTGTTCCGTATATCGTACTCACTAAATCTGAATCAGTCAAAATCTACTGATTATCAGTGAAATTTGACTGATTCAAATAGCTAAAAAGATGTTACTGTGAATCAGTGAAATTTCATTTAATGATTCAGTGAAAAATGACTGATTAAATCAGTGAAACGATACTTTACTGATTCAATCAGTGAAAATCAACTAATTTAAGAGTGAAAAATATATTTTTTTACTAGTGGTTCAGTGAAAAGACAAATCACTGATTCAATTAGTGAAAATTTGACTGATTCAGATTTAGAGAGTATTAAGCTCAGGACTTCACACTTTATATATTTTGTGCCACAGAAATATGACGCATACGTGCTGTATAATTATTCCAAACACGAGCTCATATTGCATCTCTTTCGTCATGAACAAGACTAAGCTCTAAACATATTTCAGTAAATTAGTGATATCATAATTATTGCACATTACATAAATAGAGATTGAGAATTAACGCTTGGATATGTAACTATGGAATGGCTGTCTAAGATATTTAGTCATAACATCTAAATATTAGGTCTTTAGGGCATGTGATAATTTTGAAATAAAAAAAAAAAAATTAATCAATCGGAGCTTGGATTGAAATATTACTCAATAAAATCTTCGTATTAAAATGAAAAATAAGGTACCTTGGGGAAAGATTCGTATTGGAATTCAATCCGGGGGAATCGGAACTGTTTGGATCCATTAGAAACTAATTCGAGAAACATTTTGCATCTCGTTCAGTGCAAATCGGTTGAAAGTCAATCCGATTAATTCTGATTAAATCCGATACTTTAATCCGAATAAATCCGGATCAAGTTTTCAATTCCAATAAGTTCGAGCTTGGATTTATTCGGATTGAATATATTACTTAATAAAATCTTTGTATCAATATTTAAATATAAATAAGTAATCTGGAGAAATTTTTGGATTGGAATTCAATTAGAGCGAATTAAAGCTGTTCTGAGGCATCCCGAAATCTGTTTCCAAACATTTTGAACCAATCCGAAATATGTTTTGTATTTTGTTGGATGAAAATTATTCATAAATCAATTCAACTCAATCTTGTTCATTTAGGTTCAATCCGAGACTTAAATCCGAATGATTCCAGACGAAGTTTTTAATTCAAATAAATTCGAGCTCGAATTGATTTCTATTGAAATATTACTTGATAAAATATTTATAATAAAATTTAAACATAAATAAGTATTCTGGAGAAAGTTTTGGATTGGAATTCAATCGGAGCGAATTAGAACTATTCCAAATCATTCCGATATTTTTTTTTTGTATTTCGTTTGAAAATAAATCCGACGCAATAGGATTTATTTTGGCTAAATCCAAAACTTCAATCCGAATGAATCCGAAACAAGTTTTCAATTCGAATAAATTTGAACTCATGTTTATTCGAATTGAATTATTACTCAATAAAATCTTTGTAATAAAGTTTAAATATGAATAAATACTCAAAGTTTCAGATTGGAAGTCAATCGGAATGAATCATAGCTATTCCGAAATCTGTTTCGAAAGCATTCCGAACTACTTCGAATTTTTTTTTGTATTTTGTTCGATGCATATTTTCTAAAAATCAATTCAACTCAATCTTATTCATTTAGGTTTAATCCGAGACTTAAATCCGAATGAATCCAGACCAATTTTTTAATTTAAATAAATCCGAGCTCGAATTGATTCCGACTGAAATATTACTCAATAAAATATTTATAATAAAATTTAAACATAATTAAGTATTCTGGAGAAATTTTTGGATTGGAATTCAATTGGAGCGAATCACAACTATTCCAAACCATTCTGATATATATTTCCGGACCATTCCGATTTTTTTCGATTTGATTTATTTCGGTTAAATCCAGAACTTAAATCAGAATGAATCCGAACCAAGTTGTCAATTCAAATAAATGTGAACTCGGGCTTATTCGAAATTAATTATTAATCAATATTTAAATACAAATAAGTATTCTGGTGAAAGTTTCAGAATAGAATTAAATCGGAGCGAATCAGACTTATTCCGAGCCAATCTAATATCTGTTTCTGATCCAATCCATAAAATGTTTTGTATCTTGTTCGATACAATTTGTTCAAAAATCAATCCGACTCAATCATGATCATTTAAGTTCAATCCATCAAGACCTCAATCCGAATGAACCCGAAACAAGTTTTTAATTCGAATAACCCTTCATCCTCATTAATTACTATGTTCAGTAGAAACGTCTTCGAGATAACTTTCAAGAACCTGATTGATGACCTGTTCTAATTTTGTGAAACTTTTACTCTTATATCAAGAACAATTCCGTCAATTTCTGGTAAAGATTACATTGAAGCATAAAAATCCGGACCCAGTCTGGAACATCTTTTCAATCCGTCTCAATTAGTGCGTTGCTCAAATTGGTTACTATTAAACCTAAAACCCCTTTTCCATAGCGTTTTTAATCCGTGTGTTGTTTGAAATTCAATCTCAGTCCAAACCGCCTGTCTAAATCTGTATGAAAATTGAAGCTCAATCCGGCGAATCCGGCAGGCCTTTCTTTAATCCGCCTTAATCCGCGCATCTCCATCCGTCTATCTACTCGAAATTCATTCTGAATGAATCCGAGGCCTTTAAGGTCGGAATAGATTCATAATAGCCCGCATTTACGCGAAACCCAGTGAACAAACACAGTTGTTATCTAATTGTTATATAACAGTTGTGAAACAATGTCATCCTATAAAGTGTCACCACAGTTACAGAAGAAGTTATATGTACCTGTTCCTTAAAGTTTCTTGTTTTCTACCTACAACACCTATGGGACAACATTTTTACAGAAATGTTACGTAACAATTACGTAACAACTGTGAGTATTCGCTGGGAAACTTATTACAAAAATTTATATAATATTTGCTGATTTTTCATTTTTATTCGACCCAATCTTATTCATTTAAGTTCAATCCTAGATTTAAATCCGTGATTTATTAGAATCACATCATTTTTTAAAATTTGTCTCGAAGCGATAAGAAAAAAAGTTGGGTCATAAATAAAATTGATTAATAAAATTATTTTTCGGTGTTTCAAATTTTTTTTATGGATAATAATCTTCTCTCTTTTGAATAATCCCTTCAATAATAATATTGCTATTTTTGAAATCAAAATTATCTATTTTTGCCTGAGGCCTAATTTTTGTAAGTGTACTGCCTTAAATGAAAATATATAATTGATAGGTCTGAAAAACAAGCTTTCTAGTGCTCGATATTTTCAAGTACTCCACTAATCGAGTCCCATATGTCTCGGTTTAATTTAGAGTTTTTTTACACCCATATTATTAATAAGATCTTTGTGAAGTAGCCCTTGAATTAAAGAACTTATGAAGTTAATGTTCAATAACTAAGATTCTGAACCATAATTAATTTTTTAATTTAGTTGCATTTTTTATAAAATGTCATCGATTAAAAATAAATAATCGATTAAAGAAAATGAAAATTTCTTGAAGTTAATTAACCATGAACTTAGTTAAATTTAACATTCACATTCCAATAGTTTTTCCTATGTTGGTGAAGTGGGTTGAGCTGGAGTGTTTATACTCACGGCTAGAAATTTTATTGGTTGAGGATTTCTTAGAGAAGTAACTGTGGGTGGAAAATCGTTCTACGTTTAGGAAGACAATATAATTTCAATTGTAGAAGCAAAGTTGTCAGATCAATAACTGTTAGTCATAGATGAGTGATTAATGAGATTCTGAAAGATGTTTCTGTTTGAATTTAGATAAGCTTCTGTTGAATACTGATGCTCCATGAGTAACTGTCGATTCATATTGCGCATTCTTTTCTACTACCTTATAAAATTTTCCATATAAATTTTTCAAATAAAAGAGCTTTCTTTCTATCCACGAATGAATGCCCTGGCAAATGTTTTGAAAATGGAGTTCAATCCGAACGAATCTGAGCCATTCCGAACGATTCCGAAGTAAACCGAAAAGCGTTTTATACTTTGTTCGATGAAAATTGTTCAAAAATTAATCCGATTCTTTCCGGTGAAATCCAGGACATCAATCCGAATGAAGCCAAATCAAGTTTTCAAAATGAATTAATTCGAGCTCGAATTCATCTAAACCAAATTTTCAATTGGAGCTCAGATTGAAATATTTCTAAATAAAATCTTTGCAGTAATATTTAAAAAATGAATCAGTATGTACCCTGGAGAAAGTTTCGGATTGAAATGCAATCCGAGTGAATCAGAGCTATTCCAAACCATTCCAATATCTGATTCCGGAACATTCACAGTTATTTTGTATTTCGTTTGATGCGAAACGGTTAAAAATCAATCCGACGCAATAGTATTTATTTTGGCTAAATCCAAAATTTCAATTCGAATGAATACGAAACAAGTTTTCAATTCAAATAAATTCGAGCTCCGGTTTATTAAAATATAAATGAATAGCCAACATTTTGGATAGGTATTCAATCGGATCGAATTAGAGCTATTCCGAGCCATTCCGATATATGATTCCGGAACATTCCCAATTATTTTTGTATTTCGTTTGATGCAAAATGGTTAAAAATAAATCCGACGCAAGAGGATTTATTTTGGCTAAATGCAAAACTTCAATCCGAATGAATCCAAAACTTCAATCCGAATGAATCCGAAACAAGTTTTCAACTCAAATAATTTCGAGCTCCGGTTTATTCTAATTGAATTATTACTTAATAAAATCTTTGGATCAATATTAAAATATAAATGAATAGCCAACATTTTGGATAGGTATTCAATCGGATCGAATTAGAGCTATTCCGAGCCATTCCGATATATGATTCCGGAACATTCCCAATTATTTTTGTATTTCGTTTGATGCAAAATGGTTAAAAATAAATCCGACGCAATAGGATTTATTTTGGCTAAATCCGAAACTTCAATCCGAATGAATCCGAAAAAAGTTTTCAACTCAAATAAATTCGAGCTCCGGTTTATTCTAATTGAATTATTACTTAATAAAATCTTTGTATTAATATTTAAATATGAATGAATACCCAAAATTTCGGATTGGTATTTAATTGGATCGAATTAGAGCTATTCCGATATCTTATTCCGGACCATTCCGATTTTTTATTGTATTCCGTTTCATGTATAACGGTTAAAAATCAATCCGACTAAATCCGATTTATTCCGGTTATATCTGCGACTTTAATCCGAATGAATCCGGAACAAGTTTTCAATCCAAATAATTTTGATCTCAGGTCTATTCGGATTGTATTATTACTAAATAAAAATTTTTTTATCAATATTTAAATATGAATGAATACCCACAATTTCGGATTGGTATTCAAACAGTTCGAATTAGAGCTATTCCGATATCTGATTCCGGACCATTCCGATTTTTTTTTCGTATTTCGTTTCATGCATAACGGGTAAAAATCAATCCGACTAAATCTGATTAATTCCGGTTATATCTGCGACTTTAATCCGAATGAATCCGGAACAAGTTTTTAATCCAAATAATTTCGAGCTCGGGTTTATTCGGATTGAATTATTCCTTAATAAAATCATTGTATCAATATTTAAATATAAATAAGTATTCTGGAGAAATTTTTGGATTGAAATTCAATCAGAGCGAATCAGAGCTGTTCTGAGCCATCCCGAAATCTGTTTCCAAACCATTTTGAACCAATCCGAAATATGTTTTGTATTTTGTTCGATGCATATTTTTCAAAAATCAATTCGACAAAATCTTGTTCGTTTAAGTTCAACTCGATACTTAAATCCGCATAAATCCAGACCTACTTTTTAATTCGAATAAATCCGAGCTCGAATTGATTTCGATTGAAATATTATTTAATAAAATATTTTTAATAAAATAAAAATATAATTAAGCATTCTGGAGGAAGTTTTGGATTGGAATTCAATCAGAGCGAATCAGAGATATTTCGAGCTATTCCGAAATCTGTTTCGGAACCAGTCCAAAAAAGGTTTTGTACTTTGTTCAATACGAATTGTTCAAGAATCAATCCTACTTAATCTAATTTACTCAGGTTCAATCCGAGACCTCAATCTGAATAAATTCAGAACAATTTTTCAATTCCAATAAATTTGAACTCGTGTTTATTCGAATTGAATTATTACTCAATAAAATCTTTGTAATAAAATTTAAGTAAGAATAAATACCCAAAGTTTCGGATTGGAATTCAATCGGAACGAATCAGAACCATTCCGAGCCACTCCAAAATCTGTTTCTGAACTATTCCGAATCAAAGCAAAAAATGTTTTGTATCTCGTTTGATGTAAATAGATTTAAATGATTCCGACTATATCCGATTTATTTACCGAATTTTCCTTCCAGATCATTCTGACCTCGAATTTATTCCGATTGAAAATTTTGTTTAGATTTATCCGGATTGAACCAAATTGATTTGCAACCATTTTGCATCAAACGAAATACAAAAAAAAAATTCGAAATGGTCTGGAATCAGATATTGGAACGGCTTACAATAGCTCCGATTCGCTCGGATTGAATTCCAATCCGAAAGTTTAGTCAGGGTGAAGCATTATGGTTTTTTGCACACTTCTGAAAAACTCTTATAGGTTTCCGAAACTTTCAATGGGACTTTTATGCACAGAAACAAACTACTCAATATGAAAGAAGAAAAAATTTTTTATTTATTTTTTTTTGCAACAAAATGGCGGCGTTCAAGACGTGTTCAAAAAACTGAATTCACTGAAATTGCTTCACGAACGGAATTGTTTCTCCTATATTTTTAAACCTAGAAGAGAAAATAAAATTTTCCCATAATCTAGACATGATTGGCTAGAGAAGTACACAGGGAAATTTTAAAAAACCACTTTTTGCAAAAAATATTCACTAATGAACAAAAAATTCTGTTTTTTAGTGAAAAATCGCGTGATAAATTGTTTATAACAAAAAAAGTTTTCAACTAAACGTAAATTCCTTGTGTACTTCTCTAGAAAATGTAATTTTGAAGCAACAGTAAAAATTTCCAGTAGATTGATGACTATTTGTTGAATTTATGTTTTCGGTCATTTTGAAAAATATGAAACCGAGAAAAACGTGTTTTAAATTTTATTAAGCATTACTTACACACCGCGGCGCTCTTCTTTGTAAGTCGTAAAACAAGATTTAAAATTTTTTTTTTGGCTAAAAAACCTTTTGTTCATTGTTTTTAAGGACCTAAGAAATCATTTAAAGCAAAACAAATTTTTTCCATTTTTTGAAAATTCTAAAGTGGTGTTACCCCTTAAGAGTGACTAGATATCGAAAGGATCCTTTTCTTGTTGAGAAACACTCGATAGTATATTCTGTAAGACGAAGCCTATGGCCCACTTTAAGCCGACAATCCTCTAAAGGCATTTAAGTCAGTGTTACGTCTGGGCGTAGCATGTCTCCCCTTATTTTTCAAATTATCTCTTAACCCAAAGCATCCAGAAGAGACACTCTTTCAATATAATTAACTTGTAATCGTCTGTTGTATGTCAGTGCATGTGATTTATAATGTATGTTGTTTTGTCTTACACTGACTTATAGGTTAAATCTTTACTCTCTACATCTGAATAAGTTAAAATCTACTGATTATCAGTGAAATTTGACTGATTCAAAAAGCCGAAAAGAGGTTACTCTAAATAAGTCGAATTTCTCTGATTACTTCAGTGGAAATCAACTGATTTAACAGTGAAAAATATTTTTTTCACTGATTAGAGCAGTGAAAATTAACTGATTTGACAGTGAAAAATATTTTTGCACTGATGAATCGGTAAAAAGGCAAATTACGGATTTAGTCAGTAAAAATTTGACTGATTCAGATTTAGAGAGTAAGTTTTAGTTAAATATGTCTTTGTCTATCTGTAACAGTAAGCAGAAAAACGAATGATAAAAGACCGGTATCCACAAATGAATGAATCTATCCACCTTTTAAATGAATGAAACTTACTGAAGATTGGGCACTATATTTAATTTATGGCTCAGTATTCTTAGCAGGGAATCGTAAATTAACGCAGAAACGGAGTCGTGGGTTTTAAACGTGCATAAACTTCCTACCGAAATTTCTTTGCATTGAGCTTGACCGTGAAACTTTATGCATTTCACAATCAGTTAATCATGTTGCTTTGGATAAACAAGGCTTACGGATTTAAAAAGACATTTGGACTCTTGAAGTTACTATTATTTAATATCTCCGTTTACTATTTGAGGATTTTCTCTAAGCTGTCTTAATCATAGGAAATATTAATACTAATTTATTATTTTAAAGAGCTGCAAAAAAATGTATTTATAAAATCTTTTCAACCAGTTTTTATGAAATCTTCTTTCAATAAATAAATATCAATTGACTCAATCAAGTTTATGAAGTACCATTTGTTTTGTAACTCCAGGAGTTTTGTTTCCTAAACTTTGAGACTCTATTGTTGCAATAAATAAGTTGATAAAAAGTACAACGATCTAAAAATATCAATTTGCTCCATTTTTGCATTCTCATGACGTTCGAAAGCGAGTCAAGAAAACCGGTCCTGTAAATATTGAACATAATTGAAATCTGTTTTCGGACCAATAGCGTACCGGCTGTCAATCGTTTCCGACTTTTTATCAATCAAAAAATAAAAATAAAATCTCGTGAACGGAAAAGTATAATGTACTCAAATTCCACAGTGAACAATTCCTCTAACCTACACAAAATTTCTCTAAATACAGTTACAATTGCAAAACAAACAGAACACTACCTCAGCTTTTCCACTCGTTGAAATTACTGACTCGAAACCCAAAAACACGTGTCTTTCCAATAAACCAGATCATGTCAAATTAATTAAATTTAAGCCGAGTAAATAACTTGATGATTTCAGACCGACAAATCAAATCCAAACAAATGAATGTCGAACTAGTTCCAAGGACAAACGGTACATATTAACAACAATTGTTCCGGAAGTGTTTTTACTTGGAGTAAATGGTAAACAAAAGCCACATGGAATACTTTAAGCACACTCACAGGATTCAAGAAACAATTGATTTAGATATCAAGCATGGTAACGAATACACACCTGTCTTCCTGGTGGGCGAATCTTGTGGAAAAAAAGAGGGCAGGCTGGCAAGATCCTAAACTCAAACCGGTAGACACTTTTTCAAGCACACACACAACAGCACAAAATACGTTTTTCTCGGTGGTCTCACGCTTCACTCGCGCACGGAAAATTTTAAATACTACACTCCACGTAAGAGCGCGTGCGTACGCTCGTTTACACGTTACTGCGATTGCGGGAACTAAAATCTCCGACAAACTTAGCGACTACGGACTCAGCCGGTTGCGCCGCTCTTCATCTTCGTTCCATTCGACCCAACCCTCCCCTTCTCCAATCTCGTCCTCGTTGTCCTCTTTCCCCACCACTTGCACTAGGAGGTCAACAGACCTGAGAGTTTAGAAATGACATGGACCGACCACTCTAGCGGTGAAAAATGAAATAGGGAATAAAAAGAAATGGAAGATCAGGGTTGGCTAATTACACATATAAAAATAACTTTCTACCAGGGATGTGAACGCAATATATCTTAGGTTAATTTGCATAGACTTTTTACGTATGTCACGTTGAAACTTTCCTACAACCAGCCCTTTTAGAGGTTCTCTACATTGGTAGGTATAGATTGTACCATAGTTTTAGTTGCCCAAAGTTTCAATTGCCCATAAAATCACCAGAAGTCACAGTAGGTATACATTGTACCATAGTTTTAGTTTCCCAAAGTTTCAATTGACCATAAAATCACCAGAAGTCACTATATTTGAAAAGCAGTGTTTGACGAAGATTATGAAAGGAATGCGTTGGCAAAAATTGCAATTATATATCAAATATAGGCGGTAGAGAGCGCTTCACGGAAATGTACAGGAATCCTGCATCTTGCAATCCTCGCAGTTTTTGCCAACACATTCCTTTCATAATCTTCATCTAACACTGCTTTTCAAATATAGTGACGTCTGGTGATTTTATGGGCAACTAAAACTATGGTACAATCTATACCTACCCTCTACATTTTCTACGTATTAAGGTACATTCATGCAACTAGTTTACAAAAGAGAAAGACATTTAATTCTAGCAGATGAGAAAGAAACCAAATTCCCTAAATTAGAAAATTTCTGCTTATATTTTTTTCATGTGTTAGAATTATGTCCTCTTTTGGGCCTACATACCTACATGCATGTAGTACAAAGTACAGTATTATACTCATAATCCAACGCTATAATCATCGATATGGCCATGTCTTACTTATCCGAATCGTACCTTACCGACACCTTTTTCGCCCTTCGCATTTCCACATTAATTGAGATATCGAGTTAAAACTTCGAGTAATTAAATAAAAAGCACTAAGGAACGTTTGTCTGCTCCTAAATTTTTATAGATATGAAGAAAAAAAAGAATTTTGTTATTTTGGCTTCTTAAACATGTTAAACAATAAAAATGAATTAACACTGTAATATGAAATTATCTCTTAAACTTTGTATGTGATGCATTTTATTTTTTCGGAAGAAAGTGAAAAACGAGAACTAAAAGGGTACAATATTATAGGTTATGTTTCAGACATTTACATTTACATTGTATGGAAATCTTATATTTTTGTACTAAAATTGGAATTACTTCAGATCGGAGGGAGTTGATAAAGGAATTTATTTGGTTAATTATAATTGTAATAGTTGAATGAAGAAAATTCCCTAACTATTTTAAGTTTTACTTGACTTTCCCTGTCGATTTATAAATTCCGTGACCTGCAGCGACCCCGGAAAATGCACAAAAAATAAAACATGATTTATTCCTTAAAAATTTGAATTTTGATGAATAATATATGATTTAATATAATTATTATATGTGTATTATTTATATTTTATGTGCCACCGGCGCGCAGACTCGTTTTTTCGCTAGAGTTAACAGTAGCGCAATGTAGTATATTGCGCTACAGAGGAGTGGAATGTAAAAATTGAACTGCGCATGCGCCTAAAGCCATGCAACAGAGCATAATCTTCTTCTTATTCTTCTTCTTCTTCGTACAGCGTTAGCACCTTACTGGCAAAGCCTTGTACATTTGAACTGCGCATGTGTCTTTTAAAATCCATTACTACTACACAAGATCGATAAAATCAAAATGGCCGGGACTAGTCGTGACATATCAAGTGTAATGACTAGCGCCGCAAACAACTACAATACTAGATGAGATTCGAGTGTACACATAAAAACTCATATACGCACCGAAGTCACATAAAATAGAATACGTGCCAATGCACACAATTCGGGAAATTACGAGACTCGCGACAATGCTCGCAGGACTGATCGCGCCTCGGCTTCGACTCAGTTTTTCTCGGCTTCGTCTCGGCTTTGCCTCAGCTACGTCTCACCTACGCCTCGACTACGCCTTGGCTTCGATCTCCTGCGAGCATTCTCGCTCGTCATGCAATAACCCTCATTGTGCGCCTAGACACGTAATATACTATTTCCCAGAAAAAGATGCATTGTCATTGAAAATGATTTGCTAGCAGATGAGCAGATGCAAATAGACAAAAGGCAGGGTAGCACTTGTACTTCAAGTATGAGTCTTGTGCTCAATAATAGGAATATTTATTCAGAAGAAATAGTGCTGTTAAACAATAACAATAAAGTAAGTCTTGTGTTATTCTTACATAAAATAAAACTTCAATATCATGTCAATTACAAAGAATTTACCGTGGCTAAAATTATTTCACAGGAAAGATGGTTCACAAAAGAAATAGAAAATATTCTTAATTTTGCACGAATTATAATATAACTATTAAATTTAGTTTATGTCTTCTTAGTACTTTTTTCTCAAATTAATTAGTTGAGTTTGAAATTGAAAGACCTTGGCTCAAATCCCAGCGCAGTCGAAAGTGTCTTTTTTTCCATAGAAAAATTTCAAATTTTTAAATTTAAATTTGAACAATTTTTTTCTTCAGTTAGAAATCGAATGATATAGAATTTATAAAACTATCTTTCTAAATCTCAAGATTTAACTACTGACATGTTAAAACATTAAGCTTATAAATAAAATAAAATTTGAAATTATTAAATATTATTAATTTAATATATTCAGAATAAAAATAAAAATATTCTTATTATTAAAGTTATCAATATTGTTTTATTCTCCTTTAAATAAAGTATCACTGAAAATCTTATAAGCTTTACTTTACGTTTTTTGAAAGGATTATCTATTTCCGTGAGGCCCTCTTGAGATGGATGATTCTCATTCCCAGAATTATACTTTTTAGTCGATTCCACTTTGCAGACGTTTCTTAACATAAATAAAACAATAAGTTAGAATAATTATAAAACAATTTGATCATAACATTAACATACATTATCAAGTCTACATATTACTATAGTATTTATTGAAAAGAAATTTACGTTATCCTGAATATAACATATTACAGTAGTTCGGTAAATATTTATTACTTCTCTAGGTTCTCTATCAAAATTATCGATATTCCAGTGATTATCAAAAGATAATAAACAAATAAAAACGATTTTCATTGTTATTTAATTACCTGTCACCTAAAACCCGATCCTAAGCAAATTGAGAAGAATGCAGGTTCAAATCTCAAATATAATTAATCGCATAAACAAAACACAACAAAAGGGGTTATATATACTTTTCTAAGGTTCGCCATCTTGAATATGTAATTAACTACGGTTTATACATATTATACGTAATTTACATAATTTATGTAATTTACATAGAAAACCTCAAGTTACGCGTAACTTTGCAGCCCTGTATATATTTATATGAATGAGCGCCTATTATTTAACTATAAAGGCTATAAAGGTATTACAAATATTGACTAATAATTATTTAAACCATAAATTCTCAAAATTCCCTTTATATTCTCTTATATTCTACAAATTCTGTAATATTCTCGATTATATTTAACATAAATTTTCGAGAATTTATGAACTCTAAGCATTGGGTTGTTACGAGCCAGATGATTCGCTCCTTCAGGTCGAACGATGATTTGTCGGGTCCGTCGGTCAATTAACTACTACGTAGAGCCGGGAAATTTGAATTTTTTAATAAAAAACACTTTTAGTTCACACAACTTGAAAGTATATTTAGAATTTAATGATAAAATTATGAGCAAGTCAGATTTACAACATTAATCGCGATCGCGTCGTGAAAAGACAAATAATTTTAAGTGTCATCGATATCTGGGAGTGACTTCGACGATTAGTCACTTCAAGTTGTATGTCCGTGGTAAAAATTGTTCTGAGCTCCAGAGAAGAGAATTTCAAGTCCGCAGCTTCTCAACCCCCGCTTTGTTGCTGTGATTTCATCTCAAGCGATTAGAAAAACGCCTCACACTTCACATCATCCAATTATCGCGTTACAATTTCTTACATATTCACACATCAAGCAGTCACGCAAGCCAATCATACTTGAATTCGATCCCACCTATTCTGCTCTTTGATGCACACTGTGCATATCATATCGGGATCAATGGTTCTTTTTGATCACGACCGATGTTCCAAGAAAAGTAATTAACTCTCACCCTAGTTTTTAAACCAAGTCACATTTATCCTATCGCTTCGAATCTTATCTATATTTTTCTAGCACCTACATTAAATTGTTTATGCGTCGCTCTTAGCTTCCAAGCAGTTCAGTTTCCCATTCTAGTTACACCGGCATAAATAAAATTTGCCGTAAATTATAATTAATATTTACATTCATACTAAATCTACGACTCTTTATATCTGACTTGCTCTCTTTATCTAGCCTAAATTATAAACAAAAGTTATATAAAATATTTACTAAATATTTCACGCAAGGAATGTATCCTTTGCTACGCAATATTTTCGAAGCTGTAAATTTATGAATATAAGTTCCCTTTCGAAGTTCCAACTAAAACGTAGTTAAAACGATGATGCATTCCGATTACCATCCACATTTCCTAAATAACAATTTATATAGAATTTTACTTCATTTCATCATTATTAGTTTTTATTTTGTTAATCGATTTAAAATTTAGTGCGCAAAGTCTGTTTCTAAGAGCTGCCGCTCTCTAGTGGAGAACGAGCGAGGTATAGTCGCTCGTCACAGGGTAACGACAATAGCGCCACTGCTTGTTGATAGCAAACACTATAATTCGTTCCTTTTTACTCCTATAGGAGTGGAGTGGACCTACTGTGTTTTTCTCGTTTTTCTCCTTCGCCAACAACGCAACAACAGCCAACAATTACAAGCCTTCGCCGAAGTCAAGAAATGAAAAATAAATGCTTCTGAGTGCTGAGTTTCAAAAAATTGTACTGCTATGTCTCGAATGTGTTGCATTGCGTACTGTAACGCCAAAGACGATGGAGAAAAAAATCGCCACTTCTTTCAGTTTCCAAAGGTGTGTATGTCGGTAAATAAACGCATCTGCCAGTGCATGCTTTGTAAAACGTCTCATTCTACAGCTTTTTGTAACTGAAAATGGAGTAATATAAAAATGAAGGGTGAATTTAAGCCCAAGTACGTGCAGTAAATTGTGAATGATTTGAAGGATGAAGCTGAAAAGAGGAAATGGGAAGAAGCAATTGGGTCTAACCTAAAAGAATGCCGCAAGACAGTGAAAACATTGTACGTTTGTCCACAACATTTTCGACCAGACGACATCGATACCCAGCCTACAACAATATTGCGAGATGGGAAAGAAGAAACTGTGCCTAGAAAGCGACCAAGACTGAAACGAAATGTCGTACCATTCATATGTAATGTAAGTTGTGTAGAATTAAAATACTTTTCATTTCTTTTCGGGAAATATTGTAATAAAACTGTGTTTAGCGAAGTCCTCATTGTAACCGTAGAAATATTTTTGCAGGTTAGTATTGAAAACGTTGCTCACAAAGTCAGTCCCACGAGGTGGAGCAAATCTGTAACCGTGAATACAGTCGCCACTAATGAAATTGAAGTTTCCAACAGGGACATGCTTCTTAGGCAGGAAATAATTAACTTAAAGCCAGAAGAACTTCCTCGGCATTGGACATGTGTAAGGGTAGCCGTCGGTGTACTTTTCATGTTTATTGGTGATACTTTGCACTACGCGACTCGCTCAGTGCTTATAAAGTGGGACATGAGCATAGAGGTGATCCCATTCTTTTTAGTGAGCGAATTCTTTCTGGTGAACATGTGAATATCTAATATGTACATTCATTTACAGATTAGAGGGGGTGATCGTCTTGCTGCATTCCCTATGGCACCAGAGAAAATACTTCATGTTACAGACGTAGTTTCGTTGCTACGAACAATCAGCGAACTTCATCTTTGTGAAGGAAACGGATATGGAGAATACTGCCCTGAAGTTTTCTTTGCATCCGCAGTTAAACCAAAGACGAATCGGTGTGATACTTGTCGATCTAATCGTAAGCGCCAGTATCTCAATAAATGGCGTAATGAGCAGCGAGCTGCCATTCAAAAGGGACGTGACAAAAGGGCAATTAAGAATCTAAAGAGGAAGCTGGGACGAAGAGAAAAGATCGTAAGACTCTCTAATGCACGATTCAACGGCATTGTACACTATTCTCTGTCAGTTTACTCCATTTATAAAATTCTAGCCAATTTGAGTACACTTGGTCAGTTTGAAGATATTTTGATTGCCAAGACCACTATGAAATGGCTCTTTGCCTCCAGAAAGGCACTTGTTTTCAATTGTTATGTATGCAATTGAGCTCAAATTACTGAGAAAGACTCAAAACAAGTTAGTTAAACTTGATTTGAGCAGATGAAACAAATTTTGATTTCCAAGGGGTCGCGGCAAAATGTCTTAATTCACCTATTTCAATAATTTTCATTAAATGTGCTTATTCGTTACATTTCAAAAAATCTTACTAAAATTTCCATACTTTCATACTTCCACATTTCAGATTGCATACTGCTGCGAATAAAAAGTCGAAGTGCTTATGAACATTTTCGGCGAAATCGGATCTTGGCTCCTCCGACGATCAATACTTTGAATAAGTTCATGTTGAAAATGAAATCGCACTACCGTTTCCGGCCGGAACCTTTTTACTAAGATAAAAATTATATTGGTACACGAATAAACTTTTACTTACAAGAACTGTTACAACGCTTTTGAGAAAATAACTGGGGTTGTCTCATTTCAGACCCCAGACGGTTATGTTAAAACCAGTCATTTTATGGACCTTATACAGGTCGAAGGTGGGAAGAAGGATTCATGACTAAAAGTCGCCTTCAGATTGTCTCCGGACCACGTCAACCCTCAATATTTTCAGAAAATGAATGTTGGTATGGCTCTTAAATTGTTCTCACCAAATGTCACTGCCGCATTGGAAATATTCGGTATTTGGAATGGAAAACAAGAGGAATAATCAAGACGCATTGGAGGTGATTATTTGTAAATACTTTGCGCATGTATGCGATCTATTATATTTTCATTTTGAACATATTATGCATGAATTAATGTTCTTTTTGTAATGCTCAAGCTTTTACCTCGAAATGTACGTGTCGTACATAAATACGCAAGTATAATTCTTTTGCATATATTTTCAGCAAATGAATGGCATGTTCCGCATATGCTACGGCTCCACGAAGAAGTCTGACCCAATGACGTTCATCCAAGTTTACAGATTTTTGAGCTTCTATTCTGTGGTTAAACCCCCTAAAGGATCGAACGTTGAGGGTACAGAGATATTTCAGTCGTTATTATCTGGAGAAGACCTCACTGTCCCCGGAGACGGTTCAGCAGAGTAGGAAAAACTTTTGGATGAAATAATTGAAAGATGCGACAGTAACCCCACTGACTACGATGCTCGTAGCAGTCACTACTACGTAGTTAAGTCCCCAATGGAATATGCAGAGCAATACTTCGCTGGCTTGGTTGTGTGGAAGATAGAAAGCTGGACATCTTGCGAAGAATGCAGATCATCTGTGTCGAAGAAAAGTATCAATCTGGAAAGAGACGCGATGATCAATTACTTGAGCAAAGGATCCTTAATTCATGCGCATTGCGCACAAAATATGAGAGGAGTCGATTACGTTTATCGGGTGCGAAGAACACGAAGAACGGCTCACGAAAACAGTCATTCATTACTATCTCACAGCTAAGTCGCCAATGATAACAAAGCGAATAATAAGCAACGACGCCGAGAAAAAGAATTACAAAAAAACGATCCTTACGAAAAAAACGATCCTTGCGAAAAAAAAGCAATGTAAGAATAGATTAAATAAGGAAATCGATTGCAAGGAAAGTGATGCAATGTCACAATAGACAATAGGCCAATTGATTAACAATTCGGATTATGTGTTTTATATTTACTGTTACGAAGTGAGATGTAAATTTATTGTACAATAATTGTAAGGTTGCGTAGATTGTACTTAAATTACAAATACATAGCATAAGCACTTTAAAAAACGAGTGTAGTTACTTCATTATACTTTAAGCTTTAAGGTTGAACTAGACCGAAAAAACAGACTTTTTTTAAACAATTTTTTTTCCATTTTGTAGTTTACCCAGGTGTTATAGGAAAGATCAATTAATGGACGATATATCGCATTTCAAGTGAAAAACTCAACGAAGAAAATGTATAAACATATGAGCATATAATGCAAGTTTAAATTTCATACGGTTTTTTGTGGAGAATGTTTTTCATTTCTTAACCAATTTTGCTTTTTGAAAGTTCAAATTGTCCGTCCGGAAACTGGTAGTGGACTATGGGAAGGATTCCTATAAAGCTGAAACATACGACCAGGGTTGCAAAGTTACGAGTAACTTGAGATTTTCTATGTAAATTATGTAAAATACGTAGATAACTGTAGTTAATTACATATTTAAGATGGCGAACCTTAAAAGAGTATATATAACATCTCTTGTTGTGATTGTGATCAAATTGTTTTATAATTATACGAACTTATTGTTTCATTTATGTTCAGAAATGTCTGCAAAGTGGAATCGACTAAAAAATACAATTCTGAGGATGAGAATCATCCATATCAAGAGGACCTTACGGAAATAGATAATCCTTTCAAAAAACGTAAAGTAAAGCTTATAAGATTTTCAGTGATACTTTATTTACAGGAGAATAAAACAATATTGATAATTTTAATAATACAGTAAAACCTATCGTAGCCGACACATATGGGAGACAAGTTCGGCTACGATGGGTACCAATGACATGCAATAATTGCTAGGGACTTATTACTAGCTTGGTTCAGTGCTGTGGCAACAGGTGCCCCTATGTTTAGTAACACACGTATACCGGTTTGTACATATTTGTTGTGTTTACATTTGTGCAAAAAGGTGAGTAAAAGTTAGTTTGAAAAATAATCAGTTCTTTTAGTTGACAATTTAAAAATTTAATAGATAAATTCAGTCGATAAAAAACTATAAGGAATATTTAGTGCTTTTAGAGGAAAATGTATAGATGACAGTTGAGGTTATGTTGCACGACTGTGTATACATATTTAAGATCTTAATAAGTTGAAATATAATTGGTTATGAAAATTTGTCAATTTTTTAAAGTTATATTGTAATTAAAATTTATAATTCAAATATAATCAATAATTATATTAATATTTCATTCAAAATATTCATTGAAAAAAAAAATTTCCAAAATGTTTTACCAAAATATGAGGACTCTCCAAAGACGGTGTTTAAGGCGGCCCTGACCGTGCACATTTCTCGACCAATAATGTGACGCGTCAGAGTGGGATGTTCGTTAGGAGAGTGTCGGCTACGATAGGTTTTACTGTAAGAATATTTTTATTTTTATTCTGAATATATTAAATTAATAATATTTAATAATTTCAAATTTTATTTTATTTATAAGCTTAATGTTTTAACATGTCAGTAGTTAAATCTTGAGATTTAGAAAGATAATTTTATAAAGTCTATATCATTCAATTTCTATCTCAAGAAAAAAAATTTTCATTGAAAAAAGTACTAAAAAGACATAAACTAAATTTAATAGTTATATTATAATTTGTGCAAAATTAAGAATATTGTCTATTTTTTTTGTGAAACATCTTTAGCATGAAATAATTGACATAATTTTTGACATGATGTTGAAGTTTTATTTAATATAAAAATTAAAGACAAGACTTGCTTTATTGTTATTGTTTAACAGCACTATTTCTTCTTCTGAAATATTGCTTTTATTGAGCACATGCATGGAGACTAGATATAAGGAGACCAATCTCCATATATCCATTCCCGAAATGAAGTTCTGCCAAGTACATAGTTACAAAACTTCCCGATGAGGGCATGTATGTTCCCTGGGTGCAAAATGGCGACGCCTAAAACACGATCATGGAGACTAGATATAAGGAGACCAATCTCTTATGGCCATACTTCACAAAACACGAAATGATGTTCTGCCAAGTACTTAGTTTGGAAACTTCCCGATGAGGGCACATGTGTTCCCTGGTTTCAAAATGGCGGCATCTACGGTTTATAAGCATCGTGTTTTAGGCGTCGCCATTTTGCACCCAGGGAACATACATGCCTTCATCGGAAAGTTTTGTAACTGTGTACTTGGCAGAACTTCATTTCGGGAATGGATATATAGAGATGGGTCTTCTTATATCTAGTCTCCATGAACACGATGCTTGTAAACCGTGGATGCCGCCATTTTGCACCCAGGGAACACACGTGCTCTCATCGGGAAGTTTCCTAACTAAGTACTTGGCAGAACATCATTTCGTGTTTTGTGAAGTACTATTTCTATTTCCTAAATTATAATTTAAAAAATATATATTTTAGACATAAAAATGTCGTAACCCGACCATATCCATTACATGAACTTGCTACTTCCCTTGAGTATTTATTCTTATGTGAGAAAATGAATTGGTAAAAATGTCTTATTTTCACAAATAAAAAAATTCAAAATAATAAAGAATCTAAGTCACACGCAGTATAAATATATGCTTGTATTTTGTTATGAATATATATAAATATGCACTAAAAACACTAAACTTCAATAATAATAAAAACAATTATTAGAATTTACGAAATGTTTCCATTTTTCCAATAATTGTTTAAATTTGTTTATGAACACCATGCAAAACAATACTTTTATATGAGAGGACAGAGGTGGTACCGCCTTACGAATTAGTTTCCATCATTCCATCTGGCATCACTAAAGGAGGAATTACACGTCTGCATGCAGGCATTATGCATGCAGGTTACCATGGTAACATATTAGTGGGAAAGAAACAGGAAAATTGTAGGCCTCTTTCTCTCTTGTATGTTACCTTGGTAACCTGCATGCATAATGCCTGCATGCAGAGGTGTAATTCCTCCTTAATGGTGCAATTTATACCTCTGTCTGCCTGACCGGTGCGGACATAAAATACATAAGAGCAAAAAAGACAGACGTTTTCTTTTTGTCCAATTTTACACTGTCTGTTTCCTTTACTCTTATATATTTTCTGTCCGCACCGGTCAGGCAGACAGAGGTATAAATGCACCATAAGAGACCGAAATTTACTTCGTCGTCAGATAGAGCTGCTCATGCTTGAAGTGCAAGTGCACCTTTTCCTGGGAAAAGTAATTTCCGTGCATTGGCCTACCACCCTTACTCATGTTTAAATTATAATTCTGACATCTATTAACGAAATGACAAGATTCGCGAATGATACACAAAAATTAGGTTAGCTTACGTGCCCGCCAAAACTTTAAGTCTAGCATATGCGTCAATTACGTATAGGAAACCTCCACGTAATATATATATAGTAAATTACGTTTAGAAAAGCGTGTAAATTACGTTAGGTATTTTACCTTCGCAACCCTGTATACGACCACCAGGTGTTTTTTTTTTGGTGAGGAGGAAAAATGGCAAAATCTTTTATAGATGTTGTACAGGACTCTCCTAGGACGGGTCTAGGCATACCTGTTGAAACCAAAAAACCCCCTCTCTCGAACCAATACACCAACCGCGGAACCGCGTTTCGGCTTTAAACTTCACGGGTGGTTGGTTCCATTAAAGTCGCGTACGACTCTTCCGTCATCCCTTCGCTCGGAACTTCCATCCGCGGCCATACGCCCACTAGGATAACCGACTAGCCGCGCCACCCAGGGGAGAAACAAACAGATTCCTCCCCCGAACGACGCGGACAGTCAAGTCTACCCGAGACGCAGGACCGCGGGTGCAGGCCCCGATGCGATTTCTATTGGCCCTCCCCGTTGTTTCGCTCTCGACGCCCATCAAGTTCTCTCGTCTTCATCACATGTGTGACGAATGACTCGATGAGCGTCCAGAACCGTTCAGACTGGAGCATGAGAGGGACCATCGTGTCAGGAGTAAGTTCGGAACCCATAGCCTGACCGAGGACCTCCCTAGCCACACCCCATTTTGCGCAGACGAAGAGTGCGTGCTCTGCGTTATCCACCGGGAAATCGCAGTAGCAACACGTCTCCTCGTCTCTCTTCTTAAAGCGCCTCAGGTACGTCAGGCGATAGGTCCATCTCCCTGTCTGCTCACCATGCCATCTCATCTGCCATTTCTCGACGAGTCTGCGCCTTCCATCCTTGCGGATGGCCTCCTTCGCGCGAGCGATTTCCTGCAGCTCGACGAAGGTAAGCTCCTTGCGAAGCTGAAAGGTTTCCTGCCTTTCCTCCGCCAATAAATCTATTGGCGGGACGCTCGCCAGGACGAGCACAGCGCTCGTCGAGATAGTTCTATATGCCGAAACTATTCTCAGCGCGACAAGTCTCTGTGCCGAGAACAGCTTCTTCTGGATAGCATGGTTTTGCAGGGCATTGGCCCAGACCGGAGCCGCATAAAGCAGCTTCGAATGGACCACGCTCGCCACCAATCTTCCTTTCGCTTCCCTGGGTCCACCAATGTTTGGCATAAGCCGGGCTAAGTTCGCTCCACATTGGATGGCTTTGGCAGCTGCGATCTTTAGGTGTTCGCCAAAGCTAAGCCTACGATCCAGCTGCACCCCCAAGTACTTAATGTTTGTTTTCCACTCGACTTCATGCTCTCCGAGAACGATCCTCGGATATTGGAAGGATCTCCTGTCCGTAACGAGCAAAGCCTCGGTTTTCTCAGGGGCCATTTTAAGACCTCTGCCATCCAACCAGCGCTTTGCTCGCCACAGACTTTCATTGATCCTCAGCTCTAGGATTCCGACGTCGTCAGCGGCGCACACGACAAGTGCGTCATCCGCGAAGCTGACGATGCTCGTTCCAGCAGGTAGGTCCATGCGCAGAAAGTCATCGTACATGATGTTCCAAACGAGTGGACCCACCCGCGACCCTTGAGGAGCGCCACATGTCATCTCTTCTTTGAGAGGCTATTTGTCGCCCTCGTATATCACCCACCTGTCGCTTAGATAGTCACCTATCATTCGCAACAGGTAGTCTGGAACCTTTTTCCGCATCATCGCCTCGATGCAGACGTCCCATCTCGCGGTATTGAAGGCATTGCGTATGTCAATGCTCATCAACGCACAGAATCCCTTACGCTTACCAGCTCCTTTTCTTGCATTTGTGGCGATGTTAACCACAGCTTGGATAGCGTCCACAGTGGACCTGCCTTTCCTGAAACCGAACTGGTTTTCCGAGAGACCGTTCTCCCCGACCAAGAGAGCCTGAAGCCGTTGTAGAATCAACTCCTCCAGAAGCTTCCCCATCGTGTCCAATAAGCATATTGGTCTATACGACGAGGCAACCCCTAGAGTTTTGTTGCCCTTCCTCAGCAGGACCAACCTCTGCTTCTTCCAATCTGCGAAGAACCTCCCATCCCGAAGACAGGAGTTGAAGGCTTCTAGGAGGATCTCCGGGTATGCCCCGATCACCTCTTTGAGGATCTCGTTCGGCACTCCGTCGATACCCGGCGCTGTATTTGCCTTAAGCCTTCCACCCGCTCTCTTTATTTCTTCGAGAGTGAAGAGTTCTTCGCGCCGGACCACGCAGGAACTTCGGTTCTGTCTTTGGAACGGCTCCACGTGTGGAAACAAGCTTCACACAATTTACTTGACTCGATCGGGATTATCCAGGCCCGGGGTCTTTCTTCTAGCCACCAATCTCTTGGTGACTATTTTGAAGGCGAGACCCCATGGGTCCTTCTCGACCTCACCAATCAAGTCTTTCCAGCTTTGAAGTCGGCTTATCTTTTTGCCTCGCCTCAAAGCTGTTCTTGCCCCTTTCCATGCATCGTGCAGCGTGGCATCCCCCTTTGAATGGGTGAATTTTCGCCACGCTGCGAGGCATTCTCGACGTAGGGCTGCGAACTGGTCGTTCCACCAGTACATCGAACCCTTGGCTTGCCTGCGCTTACGGCGAGGCATCGAGTAGTCTCAAGCTGCGATTACCTTCTGCCTCACCGAGCGCACAGCAACTTCAAACGACCCAGCAGGGCAGACCCAACCAAGCTCATCGATGAGCCTGGTTTCTTCGAGGTGTTCGCGAAGTCTTTCCCTGCTGAGTCGTCTCGTGTTCCAGGAGGGGCTCCTTCCTTCGCCGCCCGTACCCTTATCCACCGCTTGCCATCCTTGTTCTAGAATAAATTCGATGCACCGGTGGTCACTCAAGGTTATTGATTCAAGACGATCAGGTCGTTCCTAGCGACCATCTCGCCAACCAAGATTCCCCTCCTATCTAGGCGGGTCTCACCACACTCGGGCGACTTACTGTTGAAGTCACCCCCTATGAGGGATCGCCCGATGGCCTCACGGAGGCTTTTCTCAAGGAGGAGGATCTGGGCCTCAAAGACATCGAAGGGATCGCCGGGGGAGAAGTAGCAGCTGTACACACGCACACCCGCCACCTCCACCCAAACGAACCCCGCGTCGGTCTCCAGGAAGTCCCCGACGCCCAAATCAGGGTTACAAACAAGGATGCCGGCCCTCCTTGATGCATCCTGATACCTAGCAGAGTTTTCGGACCACTTGTACTGCTCACTAATGAGCAGCACATCGGCCCCCCTCTCTCTGGCAGTCTGCATCAGGAGGTCCTGGGCATCCTTCCCCCTTCCGAGGTTGAGTTGCAGGAACTTCAATTCCTGCCTCTCAACCTCCGAAGCTCTTCCCGGAAGACCGGGCAGGAGCCGCTCCCTGACACATGGGCGACTTCTTTGTCGCCCCTGTCTGCGCATGTCAGGCACCTTGGTGGCGCCTTATAACTCCTGGCCAAGTGTCCCGTGGCGCCGCATCTCCAACAGGCGTTTTTCCTGTCGGGGTTGCTGCAGCCCCGGGACCCGTGGCCGTACCCAAGGCACCTGAAGCAGCGGGCGACTTCCACGTGCTCGCGAATGTGGCACGCTACCCACCCGATCTACAATTTACCTAGCTGAAGCAGACACGTGGCGTCTGCCTCAGCTAGCCGGATCACTGCAGTCTTCACTCCACCAAAGCGGGTGAAGAGCCTGCAGGACCCCTCAAAAGCTGGTCTGCCCAATGCCAAACACAGGGCAGACACAACCTCCTCTTTTTCAACGGTCTCGTCGAGGTCCCTAATTTCGAGGGACCTCGTCGAGACCAGGGCCGAAATCTCTGCCCTCTCCCCGACCGCCAGGTCGAGCTCCTTTCGGAAGGCCGAAACGTCTCCCCCCTTTTTGAGGACCAGAAGGACTTCTTCCTTCCTGGTCCTCCGGATAGACAGGACCTCAAGTCCTGCCTTCTGGGGGTCGACTTTCGCCTTCATTTCCCTCAAGATGTCGGCGTAGGACTGGCCGTCCTTCGCCGACACCTTGATGGCGTCGCCCGACCTGGCGGGCGTGGAGCGCTCTGACGTAGTAGTGCCGGTGGTCCACTGCGCTTTTTGCGCAGGGACCTCCGCCCTTTTCACTTTTTTTTCTTTTTTTTTCTTTTTTTCGTGACCACATGCCAGTCCCCTTCTTTATTTGGGGGCTGACTCGTGGCCACCTCAGCATAAGAGGGCGAAGAGCCACCCTTCCCCCTCTTGGGAGTTTTTTCCAGAGGAGGAGAGGGCGCAGATCTTTTTTCGCCCTTCGCCTGATTTTTTGGGGTATCTCCCAGAGACGCCGAACGTGGTCTCTGAAAGATCCCCAATTTCTTCATAGCGGGGTGAGGTTCCATTTTCTTCTGAATTTTCACCCCGCTCTCCAGGAGGCACTTGTGGGTGTTGAGCATACCGTTCAACACCTCAGTTGCCTCGTTCACTGAATCTTTTACAAAGCCACGGTTATTCCTCAGCATACCCTGTTGGATAACGCTGAGGGCCCTGGCTAACTTCTCCATCTTATCATTTTGCTCCTTCAGGAGCTGAAGGACGTCCTTCCATCCTTCAGCACCAGAAGAAGCACCCAAGTCTTCTTTCCCCATCGTCTTATTTTTAAAAGCCATAAATCATTTTTACCAGCGCATCGTGCGTAGAGGAGCGGGTCGGAATAGTTGGGAACGGGTGTACCCTCGGACCGAATTCCTACCCCAGTTGCCTGAGGCCCAACCTCCGCTTAGCCGGTCCCGGAATACACGGACAGACCGGACTCGCTCGAGGCAACACAGGCTCCGACACCTGTGTTCAATACGCACTACCTGATCAAGGTCCCGAAGGGGCTGGCTTCTGATCCCGCATGGCACACCACCTCGGCAGAGGTAGGCTCACAGCAGCCTCGCCTCCTCGTGGCCCGGGGAAGACACCACTCGGCGAAGAAAGCACTTCCAGTGGGATGCCATACGGAAACGATCGTTTGGACTGTTCTTGGTCACAGACTGCGGATGCTTTGGAGTGTCCCCCAGGAGATTCCATACACCAATTCGCTCTTAGCCTCTTTCAAGAGGGAGACCGTCTATAGGTTCTCGTCTCACATTCGAAGGACACATATCACAGTCAAGCGGCGCTGACATTCGTTCAGTTCACTCATTCCTCACAAGCACTCGCAGACTCACTCTCGGCGCCGCTACCTGGGGCATACATCCTTCTCCATGCATGGGGATAGACGCGTTTATAGCGTCCCCCACTCTCAACCCGGGATAGACCCGTTTATAGGGCACCCTTCACGCAATGGGAAGATGCCCGTCTATAGAACCCCCTGCATTTGTTCACCGATTCATCGGGACACTACAACCTCCATGACCCGAGGTTACATTACCATCAGAGATGGGTTGTGACCAGGGTTGCGAAGGTAAAATACCTGACGTAATTTACATGGTTTTCTACATGTAATTTACAATGTATATTACGTGGAAGTTTTCTACACGTAATTTACGTAAATGCTAGACTTAAAGTTTTGGTGGACACGCAAGATAACCTAATTTTTGAGTATCGTTCGCGAATCTTGTCAATTCGTTAATAAATGTCAAAATTATAACATAAACATCAGTAAGGGTGGTAAGCCAATACACGAAAATTACTTTTTCCCAGGACAAGATGCTTTGCCATTGAAAACGATTTGCTAGCAGATGAGCAGATGCAAATTGACAAAAGGCAAGATAGCACTTGTACTTCAAGTATGAGTCTTGTGCTCAATAATAGGAATATTTCTTCAGAAGAAATAGTGCTGTTAAACAATAACAATAAAGTAAGTCTTGTGTTATTCTTACATAAAATAAAACTTCAATATCATGTCAATTACAAAGAATTTACCGTGGCTAAAATTATTTCACAGGAAAGATGGTTCACAAAAGAAATAGAAAATATTCTTAATTTTGCACGAATTATAATATAACTATTAAATTTAGTTTGTCTTTTTAGTACTTTTTTTAATGAACAATTTTTTTATTCAGTTAGAAATCGAATGATATAGAATTTATAAAACTATCTTTCTAAATCTCAAGATTTAACTACTGACATGTTAAAACATTAAGCTTATAAATAAAATAAAATTTGACTTTGAATTTTTGAATATGGAATTATTAAATATTATTAATTTATTTAATTCAGAATAAAAATAAAAATATTCTTATTATTGAAGTTATCAATATTGTTTTATTCTCCTGTAAATAAAGTATCACTCAAAATCTTATGAGCTTTACTTTACGTTTCTTGAAAGGATTATCTATTTCCGTAAGGTCCTCTTGAGATGGATTATTCTCATTCCCAGAATTATATTTTTTAGTCGATTCCACTTTGCAGACGTTTCTTAACATAAATAAAACAATAAGTTAGAATAATTATAAAACAATTTGATCACAACATTAACATACATTATTAAGTCTACATAATACTATAGTATTTATTAAAAAGAAATTTACGTTATCCTGAATATAACATATTACAGTTGTTCGCTAAATATTTATAACTTTTCTAGGTTCTCTATTAAAATTATTGATATTCCAGTGATTATCAAAATATAATAAACAAATAAAACAGATTTTCATTGTTATTTAATTACTTGTCACCTAAAAGCCGATCCTAAGCAAATTGAAAAGAATGCAGGTTCAAATTTCAAATATAATTAATCGCATAAACAAACACAACAAGAGGGGTTATATACACTCTTTTAAGGTTCACCATCTTGAATATGTAATTAACTACAGTTTTATACGTATTACATTCCGACCTTTCCTAGTAGACGATATTATAAAAGAATGGACAGCAGAGATGAGTGCGTATAATACATCACGTAGAGTTCTGAGTCGGTTATATGACATTGAGAACGGTAACGAGAATGAGAATATTACCGAGAATATAACCGGCAGATAAATTCTCTTAGAATTTATGAGAATTTTCTCATTTTGACTTTTTAAATATTTTAAACAATCAGAATCAATTATTTATTGCGTATAAAATTATAGTTCAATATTTCAAACATATTCTGATTGTATATGATAAGCGTCTGTCGAAATTTAATAAATATCATAATCACAACTCGTCGTTTGCCTGTTGCCGGTGGTTGCCGGGTCTGCTAGTACTTATCACGAAAAGTTGATCCTAATGAGACTGAATGAGACGAAGCGAAGGATATCAAATGCAATGGAAATATTAGTTTATTTAATTAGAATACCCTACCGGTCAAAATTGGGGAAAATGAGTCCAGAATGAAGTTGTTTTGTTAAATTTTGAAGAGGGTATTGCATAAAAAGTCTAGATTTCAATTTTTTCTTAAATTTTATAAAACTTTCAAAATAATTACATTTATTAATGTTCTTGGGCTTATTTTAAAGTTAAGATTCTTCCAAATCGCAGTAAATTGTCATTATAAATTTATAATTTGTTTCTTGCATTGTGCAAAGAGTTAACATTGTAACAAATGAAAGGAAAAATTCGAAAACATTCCATCTGCAGGGAAATCATAATAAAAATCATATAAATATATGTTTGAAGGGAGTACTATAGAAAATTCATGATTATGTGTTTTATATACTTTATAAAAATGTTTTTCTTAGCAAAAGCAATATTGGAATTTTTCCAATTTTTTTATTCGAACTTCAATCTAGTGCACTGTGCAAGAAAAAAATTATTGGATTTCCATGAATCATGGCTTATTCTTTTGGGGAAAAGATTCTCTATAACTCTACTGTTTCCAATTTTAAAAGTACAGTTTTCTGTTATTAAAAGCGTTGAAGCAATTTTTCAAAAAGAATTTTTTTTCAAAATAGCCATATTTGAAGATTTTCCACTTATTTTCTCACTGGGAAACAGTAGGGTTATAGAGAATATTTTCCATGGTAAAATAGGCCATGATTTATGAAAATTCAATTATTTTCAAAAAATTGATAAGAAGGTTTAGTAAGGAAAGATTCTATTACAACAAATAATGTTAAAAGTATTATTTTTCGTGATTTTTAAATTTTCTCCATAAGAAATAATTTTTTCTGTTTCATATGAAACGACTAATGATATCATTTCAAGTCTTAAAATCATAAAAGAACTTTTTTCTTCAGAGACCTATTTCTTGGCACAACAACTACCTTAATGATAATATCCCTAGCGAACTGGCTGAACGGTAGCTTTACGCTGTAGCGTAAAGCCATCGTAAAGCTATCGTAAAGTTATCGTAAAGTAGCATTATAACTCATGAATGAGGCAAAATAAACATTCAAAATGTTTTTATCCTTATTCTACGTTGAAAATAACGTTAACTGGTAATTGAAATATACAATAATTTTATTTATTTGCGCTAAAAATTAAAAAAACATAATACCTGTCATTGAAGGCAGTGCAGTGGTTCATCACTTTCCATGTTTTCACCATCAGGATTGACTATTTGTTTGAGTGAGATGAAAGTATAGTTGTGTCTCACTCCAACCAATGGTTAACTTTAACGGAGACGTTCCACAAAAGGTGAACCACTGCATTGCCTTCAATAACAGCTATTATGTTTTTTTAACTTTTATCGTAAATAAATAAAATTATTGCATATTTCAATTACCAGTTAACGTTATTTTCAACGTAGAATAAGGATAAAAACATTTTGAATGTTTATTTTGCCTCATTCATGAGTTATAATGCTACTTTACGATAACTTTAAGATAGCTTTACGATAGCTTTACGCTATAGCGTAAAGCTACCGTTCAGCCAGTTCGCTAGGGTCGCCAGATATATTTCCCAAAATTTCCAGAACGATTTCTTCATGGTTTAGAACAAGGAAAGGTTCCTAAACTATTCTTATTTATTACTTTTTATTTACTCATTTATTATCGAAGGTTTCCGGACAACCTGTCAATCTGATATTAAGTTATTGATTTAAATTATTTCAAGTGACAAGGCTGGTCTGGTTATTATTTTCTATAAATATCAACTGGTTCTGTTAAATTTCAACTAAATAAAAAGCTTTTTATTTTTCTGTTTACAAACTCACGAAATCTGACATTGTTGCACGTATCTATACGTGTCTAGTGATACCGACCAGTCCTTGTCATTTTACAATTAAAGCTAAGAGATTTATAGTAATACTTAATATTAAAAGTTTCTTTGATCATTGAAACTTGATATTCATTCTGCCAATTTCAAATATTTTAATAAAAGCGAAAAGGAATTTTCGCACGGTTCTCCTTCGTTGCGTACAATTACGTACGTATCGAAGAAGGAGTTTTAAGATGAGTGTATGAACGCTCAATTCATGTAGTTGATTCGCAACCCGTAAATAAGATGAGCGCGCACGCGCAGGTGCGATCATCACATCGTCCACCTTCTAGAAGCCGAGTGACGGTCCGTGGCGGTTTTTTGAGAGTGAAGGCATCTTCAACTGAGAATTGAGAAATCTAAGAGGGAAGTATAAGTAGTTACTAAAATTGAAAGATTGAAGTCTTGACTTCTTGGTTAACGTCAGGAAGCCAAAATTTTGGTGCCCTTCAAGCTAAAAAAATCCCATTGATAGTTTTAAGTTGGTTAACCTCAAAATTAACCGGCGCGCGCTGCGCGAGAGCACACGTGGCACGGGAATTTGTCAGCTCGGTAGCATGGCTTCCGAAACTGTAGATGCGGAAACTCTGAGTAATCAGGAGACCTATCTATCCTCGGATGTAGTGGCAGGGGCTGAATCCCTCCTGCAATTTAAACAATCTAAATCCTCTCAACCCCAGGTTAGAAAAGCCAAAAGGCACAGATCTTCGGATGCCTCGGATGATTAAGACCTGATAAACTGTCAACTCCTAAGCACCAATAATGTCGATAATCTCGTGGAAATGGATCAAAGTATTAATTTTTCTCTAACGACCCCCCCTAATAGTCAATCAAGCAGTAGCTCGGCTGACCCTCGCCGTTACTGTTCGCCCCCTAACTATCGCTATAAAGAATCTCATCGAGGCCAATGCAAGGTCATGATAGAACGCATATCGAACTCAAACGATTCCGATAAAGATCTTGATCGCTTCAAATTTGCAAAGCTATTTAATAGCATGTATCCGAACTCAATTGTAGATGTTAATAGTTCAGGATTTGGAAAACTCTCTGTTGTGGTCAAGTCAGCTCGCGATGCAAACGCCATTCTGGACGACAAATCCCTAGAAAATAAGGGCTTAAGAGCCACCATTGCGTCCTATTTTGTTACCTGTCAAGGGGTTATTTCAGGTATCTCCTTGGAAATGAGTGAGAAGGAGATTGTTGAGAATCTGGTGATCCTCGACAACGTTTACAAGATCAATCCTATTGAAGCTCGCCGACTCGATAGAAAAATCATTGACAAGGATACGAATAGGGTTTCGTATGTTCCTTCTCGCTCAGTATTACTGACTTTTGAGGGTAGGTCTCTCCCACAAAGGGTGGTGATTTATAACGCGTCAACGGAAGTCGAACCATATGTGCCCCCCGTTAAAATTAGCTGGAACTGCCTTAGATACAGACACATCGCAAAACAGTGTCGCTCTAAGGCTCGCTGCAAGCGCTGTGGGGACCTCCCCCATAGCGATTCGTCTCTTTGCCCTAGAGCGAGCAGCCCGCCTATTTGCTTACACTGTGACGGCCCACACCTGTCAGGTTCTAGGGAATGTCCCGAATTTAATTTTCAGAACGAATTCCGTACTTATGCGGTAAATCATTGCTTAACTTTCGCAGAGGCAAAAGCTGTCCTCAGACCTAAAAAATCAAAGAAACAAGCAAAAAAAAACCCATAATCACCCTACATTGTCTTCCGCAACTAACTTTGCTACCAGTAGCTATCCAGATCTTGGAAATACGCCCTTCTCCCCCCCTGTGAATTTTTCCCAATCTTCTCAGAGGGCTTATTCTGTAGCCCTTCGATCTCCTCCCCCTTTCCCGTCCCTAATGAACTGCTCAAATTCAACTCCTAATCGCTTTTCACTAAAAAAATCCAGGGAAAATAAAAATAAGCCGAGCAGTTCTAACCAAACGCCTGACCGACGTAAAACGTCACCCCCAAATCCATCGTTTGCGTCCTTGTTCAATACAAGGATGCCAAGTTCCCTCCCCAATGGTTTCGCGCTTCACCCACCACCCCTACAAAAAAAGGATAACTCTCCCTCCACTTTTGAGTTTCAGAGTCTCTCTTCTGAGACAAACTCCGATTTTCTTTGTCCTCCTTCTTCCCCCAACCACTCGTCGAACTCACTATCAATTATTGAAAATTTACTCCTCATGCTTACAAACCTTATTAATGCCATCTCATCTGGCAATCCTCCAAAAGCTGAGGAATGCCACAATCTGATTAATTCTCTTTCTACGAGTCTCTCCTCCCTCTCCAGATCCCTTCTTTAATAATATCAGGATGGCTCAAATCAGCGGACTGCGAATCATGCAGTGGAACTGTCATGGAGCGGCAAATAAAAGGGGCGATTTAAATAATATTTCAGCCGACTTTGACATCCTACTTCTATGCGAAACATACCTAAAACCCGAAAAAACTTTCGTCATAAATAAAAATTTCAATATTATCAGATCCGATAGATCATCTAACAATCGCGGTGGCTTGGCGATCGCGATCAGAAAAGAAATCGTTTTTTCAAAAATTTCATCAATCCTCAATATAGAAAACAGCTTAGAAACTTTATCTATTTCCGTCAATACTTCTATAGGTCAGCTTCTAATAGTTTCCGCCTACAGAGTTCCGGTCGCGGGCAGAGGAATTTCTGAAAGCACCTGGAGACGACTTTTGGAAACAGTCACAGATATTAATCCAAACAACGTTCTTATTGCAGGTGATTTCAACTCGCATAATTATTTGTGGGGCAGTGCTCGGGCTTGTCAAAATGGCATAACTTTTTGCGCCGCTCTTGATGACTCAGACTTAATTTCTTTAAATAATGGCAAGTCAACTTTCGTTAATCGTCCGAACGAATCCCCGTCGATCCTGGACCTAACCTTTATCAGTTCCCATCTTTTCACTTCAAGCTCTCATGACGTGTGGGATGACGCTCTCGGGAGTCATCATTACCCAGTGGTGACTCGCCTAGGAGTCCAAGTGCCTGTTTCTAAATATTATTCACACAAATATAGTTTAAAGGGAATTAACTGGACTTTATTCTCGTCTGTGCTAAGAAATCTAATCGATTCCAGGTCCTCCGATGGTATTCTGTCTGCTGAGGATCCCATAAAAAACTACAATACGTTTATGGAGTGTGTCGATGAGGCTGTCTTAACTGCTTGCGCTCCCTCGGCTCCCTCTAGGAATGGCAACTCTGGGACCTGTTACTCAATTCTTCCCCGCAACTTCAGGCCGTTCGTCCCAGCTCCATGGTGGAATGGATCTTGTGATGACGCCGTCCGAGATAGACGAAGAGCAATAATCGAATTCAGAAAACATTCTGACTACAAAAACTATATAGCTTATAAAAAAACCGCAGCGAAAGCCAAACGTATTCTGAATAAAGCTAGGAGAACATCTTTTCAATCTTTCTGTGAATCGCTAGATAGAACAACACCCATGTCCAGGGTATGGAGAGTCATTAAAACTTTTAAAAACAGATACGCTCAGCCTGCCACATCTTCCTGCTCAGCCGATAGAGAGGTGATTGCTTATCTCCATAATCTCGCTGAGTAAATGTGTCCCCCCACAGTCTTTCACGATAGTTTCCCTACAAACTTCCAGGTAAATGAATTTTGGGATTCCTCATTCTCCGAATGCGAACTTAACATGGCTATTTCTTCTCTAAAAATAAAATCTTCCCCTGGCCTGGACAAAATTGACAATAATATTATCAGTCATTTTCCCAATGAAGCAAGATCTGCTCTCCTTAAAATATATAACGAACTTATGTCATCTAGCTCATTTTCGCCTTCATGGAACACCTTCCTGGTCTTTTTTATTCCTAAATCAACTCCAAATAAATACCGACCTATTTCCCTAGCTTCTTGCTTATTTAAGTTAATGCAAAAGTTAGTTTACAATAGACTTAGCTGGTATCTTGAACACAACTTTCATCTTTCCCCTTCACAATTTGGTTTTAGAAAGAGCAGATCTTGCGCTGATAATTTGGCTGTTATCTCCACAGAAGTTTGGACGGGTTTTGCCTCGAGGGAGGTTACCGCAGGTTTGTTCTTAGACCTCAAGGGTGCTTTTCCCAGCGTAATACCCCAACTCTTAATGGAAGATCTAAAAAACTTAGGTATTTCTAATTCAGTAGCTAAATTCATATACAGCTCCACCTCCTGTAAAAATATGTTCTTTAACATAAATGGAGAGTTGATTGGACCCAGAGTCAGCACCGTGGGTCTACCACAAGGCTGCATACTGAGCCCCATCTTGTACTCAGTATATACTCGTGAACTATATAATCTTCTCCCTCCCACATGCACCTTGATCGAATTCGCTGACGATATAGCCATCCTGGTCAGATCTAACGACGCCGTTCAATGCATTGCTATCCTTCAGGACTGCCTAACCATAGTTAGTAGATTTTTATTACATCGTGGATTAGAAATTTGCCCCGACAAAACTAAACTAATTCTATTTAACAAATTAAAATTAAATCTGGACGACCCAATTTACTCATTAAATATAAATGATAATACTATCACACCGTCACGTTATGTAAAATTTTTGGGAATAATCCTGGAGTTCTCATTCTCCTTTAATGAACACTTTAATTTCTTAATTAATAAACTCAGGAAATCCTTAAACATTATAAGGGCCTTGAGGGGTGTTTGGTGGGGAGCACATTCTTATACCCTCATTACCGTTTACGATGCTCTAATCAGAAGTTTTTTAGAATACGGCTCGCATATTTTTACATTTAAAAATCATAAATTCTTTGGAAAATTAGAGAAGATCCGAAATAAAGCCCTGAGGTTTGCCGTAGGATATAGAACGAGCACTCCCATTAATGTCCTCTTAGCGGAAACATGTGAACCGCCTCTTAAGTTTCGTTTCAGCTTTTTGGCCAAAAAATATATTACCAAAACTTTTACAAACCTCAACCACCCCCTTACAGACAGGTTGGAAAACTTATGGAGGATTGCAAATCGGAGTAATCCCTTCAGAATTATGGACATTTTTACGCTCCTGCTAGCTTTTCATAAAACCAGAGATCTTAGAGATCAGACTCGCAGATCATACTATCATCCTTTTTTCGAATTTCCATATAGTGACCACACGTTTATTCCTCAAGTTGATGCAAAAACTGACTTCCTATTACAAAACTTGCCTGACCCACCTTCCCTCTTTCAGGAAATGATCAATAATGAATTCAAGGACTATCTTCTTTTCTACACAGACGGATAAAAATCTCAAGACGGTGAATCTGCGGGCTTTGCCTCCATTTGGCCTTTAAAACAACTAGCACACTCTTGGAAAATTAATAATGCAGCATCAATCTTTTCGATAGAAGCTATAGCCATTTTACATACACTAGATTATATTAGCAAACTTATAAACTTATAGTAGCCATCTTTACTGACTCGCTGAGCGTTTTGGAAAGTGTCTCATCTGCTACTCCAAATACTATCAAATCTCATCTCATTTTTCTAATTAGAAACCGATTGGCAACTTTGTCTTCTTTAGATTACAACGTTTTACTGGTTTGGATTCCGGGACACAAGGGAATCCCCGATAATGAACTGGCGGATCGATTGGCTAAATCTGCTTCCATCAATGCTCAATCCCTAAGGATTCCATTACCTCCCTCAGATTTTGCTAGATCCTTCCGGGAACATCTCGATAAAATCTTCCAAAATTACTGCAAAGAAAGAGGAAAGCGTTTTGGGGCCTATTACACAGAACGCTTCTATAATTTTCACAGAAACCCCCGGTTTACTAAGTTTAATGCAAGAAGAGAATGGATTGTATCCATATGTCGGATGAGAAGCAACCACCACTCCCTTAGGGAAAGTTTAGCTCGTAAAAAAATCATAGATTCGCCTAGTTGCCCATGCAATCCACTAATTGAAGAAGACTTAGGGCACGTTCTATGGCAGTGCCCTAGATTCGATAGCTTTCGTCCTGGCCTTCTCAAAGGTCTTTCAAAAGCCTTTAAATGCAATCCTCCCTTTCACAGTCAGCAATTTTTATTCAGCCCATCTAAAAGAGTTGTCTCACACGTTTTCAGATTCCTGAAGAAAGCCAATCTAAAAATTTAGAATTTCTAACTTAAAATATTTTGAATTTGCCGCTTAAGTGAGCTTGCGCGGTGCGGGGCGTGGGAGCACGGGCTCCCGCGCCCTCCAGCCGTGCACCAACGCAATGTCGGAGCGCAGCGCTCTGCCCGGCTGGGCAAGTCGATTGATATGTTACAGGTCGTTCATTATTGAAAAAGGATGGAATCATTCTACACCAGATCATGGCGAAATATACAAGACTACATGAGTCAGTATAAAGCACGGTCGTATAGACAGGTCTGGCATCTCCCGTGGTGGGGGATGTTCCCTTATTGTAGTCAGAATGTTTCATATTTTTGCCACGGATAGCGCTAGTATCGAGTAGTGGCCCGAATGACCGCACCGTACCATGTATGTATATAGATATACCCAGAACGTAGTCAGCTGTGAAAGCTGTCTGTAAACCACGGGTATTCCTTTAACTACTCGATTGCAGCGTTGCCCAAGCGGTCACTTTCGAAACTACTACTCGTCACGATAAGGGAACATCCCCCACCACGGGAGATGCCAGACCTGTCTATACGACCGTGGTATAAAGCCAACGTCACGAAGGAATAATAAGGAGACCTATCTCCATGTAAGCGACTTGGCAGGAGCAACGGCACGGTAAGTGCCCGGCTAGTAGGTTGGAAGTAGTGGAAAGGAGTGCGCAAGTGAGCAGTTGTCCTCCTCTTACTCACGAAGAAATGTGGGAGTGAGACGAATTTGTCAAATTGTCAAATTGATCTAAGCCAGAGTGGTTATGTTGATTGATTTTTTGATCATTTGCAAGCGGCAGATATTTGTTCAGTTTCAATTTACTTTAAAAAAAAAAAAAATTATTTCAGGACTCCTATAAAGCTAAAGGAGTGCATTATAAAAGTGGTAAGTATGTATCGAATATAAGATTGTAAATCTTGAAATTGAAATTATGGTATTTGTTGTAATCGTGTGTTAAATAATGTTGAATAGTTTTTTCCTTTAAAGGTGAGGGAATTTAATCCGAGAAATTTTCAAGATCTTGAAGATCGCATGTAATATAATATAATGCATTTAATATAATAAATATTTTTCTTAGCAATGTCGTGTCGCGTAGCGGGTTGCATAACCTCTCTGGCTTAGATCAATTTGATAAGTTTGTCTCACTCGCACATTTTCCCGTGAGTCCTTTCCACTACTTCCAACTTACAAGCCGGGCACTTACCGTACCGTTGCTCCTGCCAGATTCGGAAAAGTTTCCCATGGCAGTTTGGTCTCCTTATTATTTCTTCGTGGCCAACGTATGGGCACTCTAGTGGGCATAAATGAAGAAGAAGTCCACCTTCTATGCATTAGGTTTACACGGCCTGACCCTGTTTCTAATGAAAGATTTGACAAGTGACAAGTTATCCCCGAAGTTGATGAGATTTGTCAATAAAACACAATTAAACATTAGGCAAGCGTGCAAAAGTTTTCGGGTAAACAAAGAAAAATCTGTTTTTTTTCTTGGTTAAAAAATTTTAAATAATTAAAAAAAAGTAGAATATTTTTAAAAAAATGGTCGATTACAGCAAATGGAAAAATATAGAGGTAACGCATGTTTTAGAATAAAAATGCATTTGCTTTATGAAATGATCTATAGAGAAAACTACGAACATTAGAAATTTGTTCAGTTTAAAATACTTGTAAAAATCTCTCAATATTGAGTTTATTTCCATGTCTTATTGTGGGGAAAAAATTTCATTAAGTGAGCAGTGAATTTTCTAGAAGTAGCATGTACATTAGTGTTTGTCAATTCAAATTTCCTAGCCGGTAAAATTGTAGTAATTATATTTTATTTCCCGATTGCAATACTTTTAAAATATTTAATTGACATTGAATAAATATTAGCACCGTTAATTTTAAGTATTTTGAATCTCTAATATCTTAAAAGTATAAAGAAAGATGCAAATGCATTGTTTTTAGCGAATTCTAACCTATGAGTCTACGAAATTTTACATATAGCCTGTCGTTGTAAAATTACACTGAAACCTGAATACGCAACAAGAGTGTGCGCAATTTCACAACTTTTACGTAAAGTTAAAATATTACAGTAATTTTACATAAACAATAACAGTTTAAAATATGCAGCATACCAAGAAATGTGTTACACTCAAGAAATCTATTATTTTTTATTTCTATATATTTCTCATATGGATGCATTTATGTTATCGATGTTATCCGTAAATTTGGAAAATAGTTACTCAATGTATAATGTATGGAATGGGTTAATTAATTTTGATTTCAATAATATTGTAAATTAAAAGATAGTTCTAATATAAATTATTTATTTTAACTTTTGATTATATAGATTTCAGATGACGAAGATGACACCCATCCTAATATCGATACGCCATCCTTATTTCGATGGCGACACCAGGCGAGGGTTGAAAGGATGGAAGAACAAAGACGAGAGAAAGAAGAACATGAGAGGAAAAAATCTGAGTAAGATTACATATTGTTGACCTTTTATAGCTAGTAAATTAATATCGTTAAAATGAAATTAATTTTAATATTCATTTTCCCAACCATAGAACTTTGAAAAAACTGAAAGACACAAAAGAAAAGCTCGCTAAGTTAGAAAACGAAAATAGTGCCTCTGACAATTTAATAGAACTCAAAAAAGCACTTCAAGAACTTGAAAAAGAAGAAAAAATAATCTCAGAGAAGGAGGAAGAACTTAGAAAGAAAGAAAAGCTAACGCCATGGAACGTAGATACAATAGCACAAGAAGGCTTTGCGAAAACGGTAATAAATAAAAAGCCACCGAGGCGAGATGAAGATTCTATGTTAAGCGACGAAGAAAAAGAAAGGAGGATGAAACAGTTTGTCGCAGAAAATGAAAAGAAACTTAAAGAATTCGGGATGCTTAGGAAATACGACGACAGTAAAAAATTTTTGCAGGATAATCTGCATCTGGTTTGCGAAAACACGGCTAATTACTTAGTAATTTGGTGTATAAACTTAGAGATGGAAGAGGTATTGACTATCATTTTCATTCCTAACCTATTTATTCATTCAAAATCTTAATCCATAAGTCTAAATTACTAATTAAATTTTTATTTTTTTAGAAACACGATTTAATGGAGCATGTAGCACATCAATGTATTTGTATGCAATATATTTTAGAGTTGTCTAAGCAACTAGACGTTGATCCCAGAGCGTGTGTGGGTTCATTTTTCAGTCGTATACAAATCGCTGAAGTGGAATACAAAGCTTCGTTCGATGACGAACTGCGAGCTTTCAAAGAGAGAATTCGAAAGAGAGCCGCAGAAAAACTTGCAGATGCAATCAAAGAAGCAGAGGAAGAAGAAAGAAAAGCTCGTTTGGGGCCAGGAGGTCTGGACCCTGCAGAAGTTTTTGAAAGTCTTCCAGAAGTAAGATCAGAATTTAATCAAAATACTCTAGTTTAAAATATTGTTTCTCTTATTCCGTATTCTATTTTTATTATTTTTTGTAGCCTCTTCAAAAATGCTTTGAAGCTCAAGACATACCTTTATTACAACAAACAATAGCGGCAATGCCAGAAGAGGAAGCACGTTATCACATGAAAAGATGCATAGATAGTGGCTTGTGGGTTCCGGATGCTAAAGCTAAAGAAGAAGATGAAGCTGCAGCCAAAGAAGAAGAAAGCGGAACACCCGATCCAGAATAGAGGTGAAGTTGAACTATTATTTTTCTTGAAACCACACTTTTATACATTATTGCATTATCAATGGCTTTGATGAGATTCAATGAAAATAATTACTATCAAGACATCATCCCACTCTTTGGTATGGTTAGCAGAGTTTTAGATTTGCGCTTGATTAAAAAATTATTGAATAATATACTGTTCATCACTTTATCATCCAGGATTGAAACTATACTCAAATTTATCATTTTCTTTCCCTTATATTTGTAATGCGTACCACAGCTGTTGCATACTCCGAAATCATTTTGTCATTTAAAGTATTATTTGTTCCAAAACATCAATGGAAATATAAAATTCTTATGTATATAATAAATAAATTGATCTGTAAATAAGATTTAATGCATGATCAGAGAATTTATTGAAAGAGTTGTATTTCAATTGGTTGAAGTCTAGGGAGGTATAGGATAATTTTTCTGGCATAGACAAATTTGAACGTTCTTCTATAATTTTCTTCAAAAGGAAGCTTAGTAATCATGAAAATATTCGAAATTGTATTTTTGGCATTTCTGTGCGTAATTAGACTCCAGGAACCCAAGATTGTATTTGCAAAATGTATGTGTATGATATTTTCGACCTTTACGCATACCAACTATATTATCTTCTATTGCGCAAAATAGCAATTTATTACACAAAAAACATTTCATCCATTTTAATAAAAAGTTTTATTTTTTTACGTGTAAGTAGCCAAAATTTAAAAGTATGATGATTAAAATTCACATCTTATTCCATATTTTTGTTGTTGTTCTTGGCTTAATTTTTGAATCATTTTTCTCTTATTTAAAGGTGCTAATTTGAAAACCAGTAACTTAAGATTGAAAGATATAAAAAACTTTGTTAATAATCTTCAAAAAATTTAACAAAAAAAAAATGGCAATATTGTTAGATATAAGAATTAAAAAGCATTTAAATATTTATTCAAAAGCATTTATTTAAATAAATGTTGTGAATATGAATTTCAATATGAAGTTTAACAATAATAAATACCAAAAATTTGAATCTGATTTTCTAAATACCTATCAAATAATAATTAGTTTTTCAAAAATTATCTATATAAATCAAAAATATTATTCTTAATTTTTCTGTGCATTGTTAACATAACGATTAAGAAACTCTAAGCAAAAGAGAATTATCTCGCGAAACGTTTATTTCCAGTTATTTTATATCTGTATTTTCTTGTTTTTCTTATTTTTATCAAATATGAGGATCCAAATCTATGGCCGAAAACAGATTATTATTTTTTAATCTTTTAAAACTAATTCTTGAAATTTAAAAGTTCGCGCGCAAGTTTCAAGTGACACGTGGCATGCACAACCGGAAAAGGGGAGCAATCGGCTATCGATTTACGGAGTCTCTCCTCCTTTTCCGGTATGCTGCTTTGCGGGTCTTTGGGTAATATTTTCTATCTCTCATTCAGGCAGTTATACGTTGGTTTGTTCGCATGTAAAACTTCACAGTGCTTTTTATTGGAAAGGGTAAATCATTTTAAAAACGCTAACCTATCTTCATTGAATTTTTCTCCCCTGGACTTGAAATAATCTCGTAACTTAATTTTCACCTAGTGTAGTATGGAATCATCCATCAACCATTTGCCGTGAGTGTTCCTTAAGTTGAACCCTAATTTTGACGCAGTCAGTCTAATCGTTTATAACTTTCATCATTCATGAATTTGCTAAACACCCAATAAGAAGGTAGGCATTGAATGGCATTGAAATGTCAAAATCTGGAAAGTAACAGAATCGAGAATGAAACTTTTGAATGCATTTTAAATTTTTATTCTCGATTCAGTTTCTTTCCAGTTTTTGACATTTCAATTCTATTCAATGCCTACCTTCTTACTGGGCAGAAGTTACTATTAAACTTGAGTAAAAATTCGGGATACGAGTTATCGAGATCTATAAAAAAATATGAGTACGCAATTCATTCCTCAGTTGTAAACAGCCTCAATTTCATTATTTCTCCTTACTTGACAAATTAAGTATTCTGATTTCCAAATTTGCCTCTAGACAGCGCTTTATACATTGCATGACGTCATTAGCATATTTCACTTATATAATTATCATTGATTTTCCCATTCCGAATCAGTTTTTAATTTTAATTATTACACATTCATAAATTTAAAATTTTACTAAAATATAGCTAGTGATAGATGGACAATTCCCTGGTCTTATAGCGCGTGTGTATATTTAGTTGTAAAGTGAGAATCTGTTTGTTTTTTTTTTTATTTTGTTAATTGATTAAAAAGAACAATAAATCGCGGTATGTTTACTTTTATTCTACTATCTTTATCTACGAAAGTAGTAAACATTATATTGAATAATAATAGCCAAGTAAATTTTTGCATTTCGATCATTTTTTAAATGAAAATTAATTGTTATTGTGAACTGCACTCCATAATTTTGCATAGGAAGGACGGAAAAACGAACGTGCCGCGCGATGCACACTGGGTAGAATTAGCGTTTGTAATAATCATGGCGTCGGCGTGCTTGCTCTTTGCGAAAGCTTTTTTCAACCGTTGACCTCGCCTATCTCTGACAAAAATATGAATGTCATTGAAGCATTTCACGGTTTTTTCTTGGTCGAATTGAAAAAAATCAAATCATGCGGAGAAAGCTACTAATCTCTTGTTTTCTGTTCGATTTGGTCACAAGGTGGGGGGTAGCGCTTGCGCCAGTAACATTGACGTCTGGATGAGGGATGAGGAGAGGAGAGCGCTCGCGATGCATGATGGGACGGGTGGGGAAGGGCAAATCAACGGTGAAGGCGAAGAAACGGACGAGTCGAGTTCACAAAATGGCGGCCAAGCTGGGACCTGTAACCATATAGGACGCGTGAAATCTGTAATTTTGTTATGATGTTTCGATCCTGTGGATCAAATCTGGTCTAATCACGTGAGCGCGTGTGTTTTTGGTCGTCGTTATTTTGAAAATTGTGCTATTCTGTGCGCCGTGAATGCTCGATTGCGAACTTTGCGTGACGCGTAGGCAAGACGATGCAGGTGAGTGAACGGATTCGAATTTTATCGAATTTTAAGCTACTTCCGTATTTTCTTTCGATGATTATTATTTTTTTATCGTTAATATGATTGTCGGCGAGTCATTTGTGAAAAGGATTTACGTAATCTAGCCGCGGTGTTTGTTTGGAATAGAGAGAAAATCGCGTTGCCACGAGCATTTGCACAGTTTGAGGGAAGAAAAATGCCTTTAAAAATAAAAATATTAATTAGGGATGCTTTTAAGCGTTTTCCACGTTTAGGGCGGGGCCTCTCGGTCATGCCGAGGCCAGGGACTTGTCCATCTTGCAATCTGATTATACTTAAATTTACCAAGTTTTCAGCTCCAAATAACCTAGAAGTTTGTTTACATTCTGTTCAAACACATGTTTTTCTTTATTAAAGCCTTTGTTCCACCCCAATTTTTCCGGAAAACGATCCTTTAGATTGTTTCTCAACACATGCTTAAGCTTATTTGAAATTTTATGTTGGACCCATTTTTGCAAATTGAGCTTAAAGTTTATGCTGCCGGGTCTTATTGTCAAGATAGAGTGATTATTGTATGAACACGAGATCACCAGACACTCTTTTTTAACTCTAATTTCGAGAAATACTCTTAATGTTCCTCAGAATTCAATATAATATTAATCAGAGTTGTTTGGGACTTTTGGTAATTTATTTGAGGCCATGGTTTGATCGTTTAATGAGATTTTCTGTATATTCTTATTACAAAAGTCCTTAGGACCACAATTAAATCTTCTCCAATTTCAAGGTCAGTAGATTTTCATTATTGGATAGGTATGGGAATATCCGATCGTGAATTTTACACCATAAAAATATTATTAGGAAATGTTCATAGGAAAAATCTTTATCGGTGATCTCTTTTCTAAATTTAGTCACTTCACTTCATGAAATCTTCTCAATGCTTTTTGAATTCTGTGAAACTTCAAGTTGGCTCTAAAAACATATTTTATGTGAATTTAATTATTATGGAAAAATGCAGAGGATTAATAAAAAATTTGATAGTATAAAATATATACACTGTCATACAAAAAATATCTATAGGAATGTTAATATTAATAAATTTACGAGTTCCTACATTTTTTTCTAATTTAAAATAAACATTCAAAATCGAGTTCGCTAAGTTTCTCTGTTCATTTAAGCATAGAAAAGCAAAAGTTCTATAAATACTACATAATATTTAATTTAAAAATTGCATTGTGTTAAAAGAAAAATAAAAATATTCCGTATTATTTTTATAATATTTTTAATTATTTCCAGAAATTTAATATTATAGGATTTCCCGATTAATCATTATTTTTTGTATAAAATGTATTTGTCTTCCTCATGAAGATAAGAAGCTTATCCGAATATTATTATTTTTTAAATACATGTTGGATGTACTATTCTGGACATTTAACAGGAAAGAATTGTTTGCTCTTAATTGAATTGGTAAAATATTTAAAATAATGAACTATATACAACATTATTTTCTTATTTGAAACTAATTTTTCATAATTTATGAAAGGCAATAATTATTTTATTGAATTGACCATACTTTGAATACTTGATATTATAAAACTCAGTTTTTTTTAAATTGAATAGAGGTTTTTATGTGGAGTCGAAAAAGCTTCGTTAAGATGTAAAAATAGTTTTTCACTTTAGATTAACTGATTTTTACTGCAAGCAGACTAGAAGCATTTTTGGAGTCTAAATTATTTACTTCGAAAAATTTTAATAGTGTATTGAGAATATATTAAATGGATGTAATATGTAATTACTAATAGAAACATATTTCAATCTTTGCATGAATGTTTTAACTCTACATCAATTATACGATTTATTTGATTGAATGTGTACTTCAATACTTTTTTATTTATTAACAACTTCATTAGGTTATTTTTATGTTCTAAAGTAAGTACAATTTATTGTACATTTAGGTACGTTAATGAAAGTGATAAATAAACCATTTATTCTACAAAAAGTTTCTTTCACTTATTTGAAGACCCTTACCCTAAGTTAAATAATAACCTGCGATTTATTTAATGAATATAAGATGGCGGGTGTCTCATAAAATGGCGGACTCTATCGAGAGGGACTCATTCCATGAGTGGCATTGTTTTCTCCTGAAATTAAATAAGATACGACAAGGCAATTTATGACCGATTTTTTATCAAGACTCATCAAAGTATTAGTTATTAAAATAATATATTTGAGAAATTCCAAACAACACCGTGGCTGCATTGGTTATAATTTTAAAGTGTAGCTGAAATATTTTAATGTATTTCAGAAGACATTAGAATCAGAGTCTGGTAAGGAATCTGGATCAGATTCTGAAAATGAAAGTAAGAGCGACAGCAGTTCATCAGGAAGTAAGTCATCCGGATCGGGGTCTGATAGGTGGGTATTTTATAATTTAAATCTCGGTCTTACGTTTTTAAATAGTCAATGTGTGTTCACTTTTAAAAGCCAGTTTATATTCAGGTGAAATTATAAATCTAATAAAACCAGAAAAATGTGAATACAGGGTTATTATAAAATTCGAAGTTAAAAATCTTGTGATCTAATCGTTTAATACTTTCTGTCAACTTTTTTTAAAATTTTGATTCCATTAATCGTCCCGTGCTAAAAATTTGTTCCGAAAAATTATTTCTTTGAAATTTTTGTATGCTAGATTTGTTTATTTGATTTAAGAAATTTTTCATGGACTCCAAAAAATATATACTTGATAAAAAATCTATAACTTTCTGTAACTTTGTAATTATATTCTGAAGATATGGTTGGCTTTTTGATATCCGTGGATATCATTGTGAAATAAATGTCTTATGCTAGAGCTTGATAAAAACACTAAACATTGGATCCTTGAAACCTACTAATTCTCTACAAACTGCTAGATTTTATTTTTAATCGTGCATTTTTTTGTATTCATTTTGTCTTTTTCCTGAGCCTTTAATTCTTTCATGTAAGTATTTGTTATTTAGGATTCTGTGCTTTTTACAAAATTGTTTTCGCTTATTCATAAAATGCAATATCTTATGCAGTTTTGCTGATAAAAATAAAAATATGATAACATTAAAACGTGTAATAAAGAGTGAAATTGTTTTTCTGAAAATGAAATTGAATTATAGGAGAGGTTTGAAATTAAATTTAAAGATTAAATTGAGTCGAGAATGGTAATTTATGATAATAGAATGCTGATGGGACAGAAAATATTCAAAACCTTCTTTCAATATATCAAACAGCAAATATGAAACAAGGTCATCTATTAGTTTTTATTGATCTTAACTGATATTTTTTTATTAAAACTTTATCTATGATGTAATCGTTGACTTTAATTAGAACAGATAATAAATCAATTTATTGAAGCTTTTAAATAATATCCCTGGCGAAAGTTTCGGATTCGAATGCAGTCAAAACTATTTAGTCATTTCGAAAAACTTTTTGAATCCCGTTCGATTCAAATCTGTTTAAAATCAATCCAATTCTTTCCAGTCCAAACCGAATTGATCCAAATCATTCTGACCTTGAATTATTTTTTAACCGATTTGCATGAAACGAGATCTAAAACGTTTTTTGAATTGTTTCTGAATGGTTCGAATTTGTTCGGATTGAATTTCTTTTCGAAACTTTCGCTGGGGATCATATTATCTATTCATATTTAAATGTTGATACAAAAATATTATTAAGTAATATTAATGCAGAGTCTTTACTTGTTATTTTTTTATATTAAATTTTATAGTATTGAAATATAAACAATATTCTGACTGCTCAATGCAGTGACTCTAGCTCCTCGTGTTCCGGTTCGGCGTCAGGTTCAGATTCAGAAAAATCTGACAAATCCGAAAAGTCTGTTAAATCTGAAAAATCAGACGCACCTGCACAAAACGATAGTTATCAGAGCAAAAGCTCGAATCACAGCTCAGAAACAAAACATAGACGTAAAAGCGACTCTGGTCGTGAATGGGATGAGAATCCTGATATATATGGAATCAGAAGGTCCAATCGGTCAAGGAAAGAGCCTGAAAGGCTCTCTACACAACGAGAAAGCGATAGCGATGGTCGCAAGAAAATTAAGAAAAAAAGGTAAGTACTTTTGGGGAATAATATTTCGTTAAGTTTTTTTTATATTTTGACGAATCGTGATGGTTAATTATTCGTATGATGAGACAGCAAAAATTATAGGTAGGTAGAAGGCATTTCTTAATGCAGATTAATGAGTTTGATTATGTTTTATTAATTTACAAATTTTAATTGAATCTGTTCAGGGATTACGGTTTCATAGTTTTTCATGAACATTTTTTCTGAAATTGAACTAATGAATCGCTGTAATACTCGATTGTTACGAATCAATAATTATTCTAGTCCAATGTAAAGTGGAGATTGAAAATTAAAATAATTATCGTGCATTCAATTTGAAAGATTGTTAGAAGTCAATTGATTTGCAGAACCACATTCAGTAGAGATCAGATTACTTATATGGAAATACAATATTTGATTGTAGAATTAAGGGGAGTCCAAACTTTGCAAATACATTATAAGTCGATACTTTTAGGTTTTTAATTTTCGTCCTTTTTTACTTTTGAGTCACATTGAACTCCTTTTAAGCAAAAGTTAAATAAAAAAATTATTTACATGATTTGGGAAATTCGCTGAATGTCTACTAAAAAAACCGTTTATTATTTTTAAAATGTCAATTGAATAAAAAGTTGAAAGTTTTTAAATTGTGAAAAAATAAAAGATTTTTATTTTGATGTGAATATGTTCTTTTAGGGTTATAAAATATAAATAATTAAGAGTCTGATGTTTGAGGTATTTAAAAAATTAATTGAACTCTATCCTTTTAAATGTTAGAAGTAGGAGGTAGTATGTAAAATAAATCCTAATGTATAATTCTGTATTCAGTTGAATTTTTTCATTCTATGCTTGTTAGCACTAGATGCCACATAGATTAATTATAAATACCATTATTTTGGCAGCAATCATACTCATTGCCAAGTAGCTTTCTGTTTTTGTCATTTGCAATATCATAACGTGTTCTCAAGCTTCAAGTTTTCTCAGTTTTTACTATTTCTACTTGTTTGGGGAAATTATGTTTTCTTGCTACTTCATTTTTACAAATCGAGTGAACAATATTAACGTCAAGTAATTTTTATTTATTTTCACGAGGAAATACAAATAAAATCATCCATAAATTACGTAACGTACTTTTAGAAAATGTGGGGAAAATTATGGGAAAGGGGTTGATATTACGTAAAATGAATTGGAATATAAGGTATTATCTGAGAAATATGAGTACAGTATAACTTAGAAATGAGAAAATTAGAGGGTTTTGAAAATTATTAATTTACTTCACTCCAGAAATTTCATTACGTAATTTATGGGCGACTCCAAAAATAAGTAAAAATATTGCAATATACAACTAAATCTGAGTTTAAAATTTCTAGAAATTAAGGGTTTCCAGCAGCTTTCAAAGACTGAAACAGGTTTTATACATAGAAAAAAACGAATGATTTTATAAGATTTCAAGAGATTTTTCCATGATCTTGAGATATTTAAATATTAAAGCTTTATGATCTGATATTAGTATAGAAAATTTCGAGTTTTGTAATTAATCGATTAGTAAAAATAAAAAAATTTAAACTCCAAATTAAAGAAACTTTAGTTTTACCCAAATAATCCATGTTTGAAATTATATGATTGTCAAAAAGAATATTTGAGTCTTATTCCTTTACATTCTGAATTACCAAATTTAATCAATTTTGCCTAATTTTTATGAATTATTTAACGAATCACTAACATATTTTTTAATAATTACCTTTGGCTTGATATTGTATTTTGCGAAAATATAATTTCTTGTATTGTGATTATTCGTTAATATTACAAATATTAAATATCTTTTAATGTATTGAAACAATATTGACTAGGCATTGTCTAGTTGATCTTTTGATTAGCAAGATTTCAATTGAAAGTAAAATTTATTAATTCATTATTCATTATAATTGTCCAGTTTAACATGTAATTTTCATCATTCCGAAAAAAACTTGCTGATCAAAGGATATGAAATTAGCTGAAAAGGGCTACTATTCCACAGCTTAAATAGTTATTCGTCTTCCAGTTCTCAAAATACTTGGAATTCCGAAAGCTCCGATTCAGAGTCAGACATTGAAAGGAAAAGGCCTCCCCCCAGCAAATCGATTAATCGGCAAGCTGTTCAAAAAGCCAAAGAAAAAGCTCGTACACGTAAAAAGCAACTCTCTGAATCATCTGAATCTTCTTACGACAGTGATGATCATAGAAGGTAAAACTTTAAAAAAATCGAACAATGCTGTCTAAAAATGTCATAATAATTTTTTATTTCAATAACTAAACGAATGTATGCACAGGCAAGTAACAAGAAGAACAGGAGCCTCTGTGAGCTACAAAGAAGACAGTGAAGAGAGAACTGATAGTGAAGATCTTATTGAACAAGATGAAACAGAAACGCCAGCTGAGCCTGACAATGCAGAAACTATCGAACGCATTTTGGGACAAAGGAGGGGAAAAAAAGGAGGTACAGTAAATTATGTTATATTTATTTTTTTTTAAAAGCAAGAGAGAATATTTTGTAAGGAATATTTTTGTTTTCTTGTTTGTTTTTCGTATCTTACTTTTTTTTAACATAATTCAATTTTAAATTATTTTCTACGCATGTTGAAAATGATGCTAGGTACTAGAATTTTATCTTTTGACTTTTTTTGTATTTGGTAGTATTTATTCATTCTTTATTTCTTGTCAATACAAAATTCACTAAAGTCAGATTTGATTCCTGAACTTTTTCGAAAATTTTTATTTTTATTTTGAATTTAGACTATTCTAGAATATGTAATGAAAATGTACTAATAACTTTCTTAAATAGTCACAGGTAACATAACGACCGTTTATGCCGTTGAAGAAAACGGCGATCCTAATCCAGAGAATTTGGAAGGTGAGGAAACCGAAATGCAATATTTGATTAAGTGGAAAGGATGGTCGTACATACACAATACTTGGGAATCAGAGGATTCATTGAAGGCTCAAAAGGTAAAAAAATATTTTTGTAAATTAAAAATCTTGAATAGCTGACAATCACTTGAAATTTTGCATCAAGTACCTAGAATTATAATTATCTTGCTTTCCTTTATTTTTATGACACATAGTAATTTATTTTTTGTTCACATTAGTTATGAAATAACTTATTTTAGAGATGGAAATTAAGTGATTAAAAAGATTAAAACTTCCTTGTAAAAAATTATAGGTTAAAGAAGCACTCATAGAATTTGAGATAATGTGTATTCTGTTTACATATTCACAAGATAACATTGTTTTAAGAGCTTACCAAAAAAACAAGTTAAAAATAAGTAAAAAAATCTGCCCGCTTCGCGGGCACATTCTCATCGCGCGCTTCGCTCGCAAGCTTGAGCGCGCCTAGGGCGCGCGATTTGATGGTCGCGCTTCGCGCTCCGTAATACTCGATCGTCGCGCTTCGCGCTCCGATCTTTCTGGACCTCGCGCTTCGCGCTCGGTCTTGTGCTCTTCGCATACATTTAAGTTTATTTTTTATAATTTAATACTGAAGCTCAAACCAATTTTATAATATTAAAGATGATGTGAATTACTCATTTTCTCAAATTCACTAAATTTCTTTTTCAGTTTAAGTGAAACAGGAAATTCAATTTACTTAAGGCTCTATCGGTCTTAAGGAAAACATTCTCATCATGACACTCGCGCTTCGCGCTCGATTTTAGTAATTTCAGTAACTTTTTAATAAATTACATGATTAAAATAATTTATTTTCTTCCAAATCTCTCAAAAAGAAAAAATAATCGTAGACTTTATTTAAGGTAGTACGATCACGAAAATTAGACCTCAGACAAAAATAGATAATTTTGCTTTCAAGAATCGCAATATTATTATTGAAGGGCTAATTTGAAAGAGAAAAGATTGTTTTTCATGAAAAAAATTTGAAACACAAAAAAATAATCAAACTCAACTAATTAATTTGAAGTTATTAATAAATTTCATTTTTGCCCAAACTTATTTTCTTATCGCTTCGAGCCAAATTTTTAAAGATGATGCGATTATAATAAATCACGGTTCATTTTTTTAGGAAAAAGATCTTCTACAACTTGACCGTTTCCGATTTTTGAAAATGAATTCTTTAATGGCTGAAATTATAAAAAAACAATTTTTCAAAACAAAATTTTTATAAACAAATTGCTGTATTTGATAATAATTAATTCAATTTCAAAAATAGGAAACGGTCAAGTTGTAGAGAATCTTTTTTCTAAAAAAATGAACCATAATTTATTAGAATCGCATCATTTTCAAAAATTTGACTCGAAGCGATAAGAAAATAAGTTTGGGCAAAAATAAAATTTATTAATAACATTATTTTTTTGTGTTTCAAATTTTTTTCATGAAAAATAATCTTTTCTCATTTAAATTGGCCCTTCAATAATAATGTTGCTATTCTTGAAAGCAAAATTATCTATTTTTGTCTGAGGTCTAATTTTCGTGATCGTACTACCTTAAGGAAACGATTTTGCAGAACAACGCTTATTTCGTATCTCACATATTTTGGTAAAAAAAATCTATTTTTTTTAATATTAAAAATCAAAACATAAAATATACATCCTGTCGAGAAATTTTTTAATAAGAATGTTAGACCTCATTTAGGCAAATAATTTTTCATCTAAACTTTTTTTATGTATCTTATGTATTTTTTGGAATTGAAACGAAAAATATATGTTTTTTCATAAACTGTGTAAGACAAAACTTGTAGATATTTTTGAAACGAACAACTTTGTACTCTTACGTTTTTTTCGTATTTCACATATTATTGTTAAAAAATTGAATTTTGGATTTTCAATAGATTATTTTTGAATTAAAAAAAAAATATGCATCTTATGAAAAAATGTTACAATTCAAATTTGTAGGTCTTTATGTAGAAAATAATATTGTATCATAACGTTTTTTCGTATCTCGTATAATTTAACTGGAAAATGGAATTTTGATATTGACTTTTTTCGAATTTGAATATGCTGTAACATTTCTAATTTTGATTTAATCAAAAAATGTTATCAGGATAATTTTTAGAGATTTATGAGCACTATCTAAAACCAGTATTAAAATTTTTGATTTTTTCAAAAAATTATTTTCAAAAACACAAAAGTAGTGCTCAATCCCCCAATTTTGATTGGATGTGGCTGGTTAACGAACTTGTCCTTACTTTTTCGGCTCCGATAAAGTGTGCCAAAGCACAATTCAATCTGATAATTCTATTGAGAGTTATGCCGCACACGACCTACAGACAGACAGACAGACACTTTCGTAAAAACCCTTTTTTTGGACTCAGGGGGTCTCAAAACGTAAAGATTTGATGAAATTTTCGAAAGTCATTTTTCACATAAAACCAATACCTTCTCATCCACGATGAGAATGTTAAAAGGTGTTTGAAAATCTTTTATAGATTTTATGAAAAAAGAGATATTAGCTTTTCTTACAAAAGTTTCAAATTAATTTTCTACTTGAGATATTAATACATTTTTTTAACATCAACTTAAATATTTACTCCTCGTAGGTGAAAGGTATCAAGAAACTTGAGAACTTTGTCAAAAAAGAAAGAGACGTTAAACAATGGAGAGATTATGCGGGACCTGAAGACATAGATTATTATGAATGTCAACTCGAGCTGCAACAGGACTTAATAAAAAGTTATTACAATGTTGAAAGAATTATAGGTAAGGAACAGAAGTTATGATTAAATTTGAATTAAAATATTTCTAGTAACTGCTTAATGGTTTTTATTCTTACAGCTGAATACAAAAAACCAGACTCCGAACATCCAGATTATTACTGCAAGTGGGAGAGTTTACCCTACGGGGATGCTACTTGGGAGGATGGAGCTTTAATTATTAAAAAGTGGCCAGAGAAAATACAGGAGTTTCGAGATAGAGAAGACTCGAAGAGAACTCCCAGCAAGCACTGTAAAGTTCTTAGGTCGAGACCAAAGTTCCATCAGGTAAAAGAGCAGCCCGAATACATGGGCAAGGGCAAAGAACTAGTTCTAAGGGATTATCAAATGGACGGTCTAAATTGGATGATTCATTCCTGGTGTAAAGAAAACAGGTATTGCAATTTTTATTTGATTTAATTTAATTTATTCATATTAGATTTTTAAATGCGAATAACGAAAGAAACTGTAAACAACCTATCAATAAAATATATTCATAATATTTTAGTTAATGTTGGTATGTCCTTCTTAGTGTAATTCTTGCTGACGAAATGGGACTTGGAAAAACAATACAGACAATTTGTTTTCTTTACTATCTTTTCCACACGCATCAACTTCACGGACCATTTCTGCTAGTCGTTCCTCTGTCAACGATGACATCGTGGCAGAGAGAAATGTCCCAGTGGGCGCCAGAAATGAATTTCGTTACATATTTAGGCGATATCACCTCCCGAAATGTTGTAAGTTATTAATCAGATTGGTCAATAATTATAACAAACATAGTTAATTTATTTATTTCCGTTCATGAGTTTTTTTCTTACAGATTAGAGACTACGAATGGTGTTATAGTACAAAAAGATTAAAGTTTAACGCGATACTCACCACATATGAAATAGTCCTTAAAGATAAAGTGTTCTTAGGTGCATTGAATTGGGCGGTGCTTTTAGTTGACGAAGCACATCGATTGAAAAACGACGATTCACTTCTGTACAAGGCGCTTACGGAATTTAACACGAATCACAGACTTTTAATCACAGGAACACCACTGCAGAACAGTCTAAAAGAGTTATGGGCTCTGTTGCACTTTATTATGCCTCAAAAGTTAGTAAAGTTTCTTTAACATTGTTATTCTTTATTTTCTGATTGTTTCTAAACATTTCTTTTGCTATTTGTAGATTCGCTTCCTGGGAAGAGTTTGAAAAAGAGCATGACAATGCAGCACAAAAGGGATACTCTAAACTCCATAAACAACTTGAGCCTTTTATTCTTCGCCGAGTGAAGAAAGATGTCGAGAAATCTCTACCAGCAAAAGTAGAACAAATCCTGCGAGTGGAAATGACCTCCTTGCAAAGACAATACTACAAATGGATTCTCACAAAGAATTACAATGCTTTACGGAAGGGTAATAAAGGTTCCACAACAACATTTTTGAATATTGTTATCGAGTTGAAGAAGTGCTGTAATCATGCGTTCCTAACTAAACCAATGGACAATGATAATAGAGACAGCAATGAAGATTACTTACAACAGTTGATTCGAGGTTCAGGCAAGTTAGTACTTTTGGACAAGCTTCTAGTACGTCTGCGTGAAACTGGACATCGAGTTCTCATTTTTAGTCAAATGGTCAGACTTCTGGACATTCTGAGCGAGTACTTACAAAAGAGGCACTTCCCATTTCAGAGATTGGATGGGAGCATTAAGGGTGAGTTAAGGAAACAAGCGTTGGATCACTTTAATGCAGAGGGTTCTCAGGACTTTTGTTTCCTACTCTCGACAAGGGCAGGTGGTCTAGGAATTAATTTAGCAACTGCAGACACTGTCATAATCTTCGACTCTGATTGGAATCCACAGAATGACTTGCAAGCTCAAGCAAGAGCGCATCGTATTGGACAAAAGAACCAGGTAAACATCTACAGGTTGGTTACAAAAAATTCGGTTGAAGAAGAGATTGTAGAGCGAGCTAAACAGAAAATGGTGCTCGATCATCTTGTTATTCAGCGAATGGATACCACAGGGAGAACAGTTTTGGATAAGAAAAGCTCAGGTTCGAACAATAATCCCTTCAACAAAGAAGATTTGAATGCTATCCTAAAGTTTGGAGCAGAGGAATTGTTTAAGGATGAGGAAGATGGAGATGAAGAACCAACTTGTGACATAGACGAGATCTTACGAAGAGCAGAAACTAGGGATGAAGCACCAGCAACAGTGGGAGATGAACTCCTTTCGGCTTTTAAAGTCGCTAGTTTTGCTGCTTTCGAGGAAGAAGCGGAACCGGTTAATCAAGTTCATGAAAATGACGATGAAAGTAAGGATTGGGCAGAGATTATCCCTGAAAATTTCAGGATGAAGGTCGAAGAACAAGAGAAGTCAAAAGAAATGGAGGATCTTTACCTACCACCGAGGAGTCGAAAGACTTTACAGCAAATAAACCAGGGCGAAGGGAGAGGTCGAAAAAGGAAGAAAGCACAGGATGATGAGGATAGTGAAGACGGTGATGATTCAGGAAGCGAAGGAGATGGAAGTGATGATGAAAGACCTAAGAAAAGAGGAAGACCTCGAGTTACTCCTCGCGAGAACATGAAAAGTTTTACAGACGTAGAGATAAGGAGATTCGTAAAGAGTTATAAGAAATTCCCGGCTCCATTGAAGAGGCTAGATGACATCGCGGCTGATGCTGAGCTTCAGGAAAAGCCTGTCCCGGAACTAAAGTATCTGGCTGAACAATTACGTTCGAGGTGTGAAATTTGCTTGGTCGAATATGAAAATTCCGCTCCTACTAAAGAGAACAAAGGTGAAGATGAAGGCAAGGGACCCGGTCGAAAACGTGGAAGAGGACCAACTTTCAAGCTTGGTGGGGTTATGGTGAACGCAAAATCCCTCTCGGCCGCAGTTAAAGAACTAGAACCGCTGGACCAAGCCCTTCCAGCTGACTCTGAAAGTCGAGCAAACTGGCATTTCGATATGAAGTATGTAATTTTTATTATAGTTGTTGCCATGGTGTGAAATATTTTCATATTACTATACACTTCAATATTTATAATGTTAATAATTCACAGGGTGAAACCAGCCAATTTTGACTGTGAGTGGACAACTGAGGACGATTCAAGGCTCTTGAGAGGCATCTATCAGCATGGAATGGGGTCTTGGGAAGCGATCAAAGCAGACGCCAGCTTGAAACTCAGCGAAAAGTTACAAGCGAATGGTAGCAAATCACAGTGGAAACGAATCAGTGCTAGAGGAGAATATCTTTTGAAAGTTTTAAAAAAACAGATTGATGCCAAACTTGGAGTGGTAAGAAATTTTTTTTAAGATTCTAAAAAATATTAAGATGATATTTTCTTAAAAGATTCTATTTTAAGTCAAAAAATGTTCTGATTTTAATTTTAACAGGGTTACGTTCTTATTCCACAAGTTGATTCTCTTTCTAAGGTATTGCCTGTAACCATAACTCACTTTCTGCACTTTTCGTAAACCATGTACTAAATATTGTTCGTAAATATATGAACACTTTGCTTATTTTTCATACCTTCATCTGAATAATAGGCATTGGAAAGAATAAAGAGCATCTAAATATTAATCAATGTACAAATGTTGAGTATAAGTTCTTAAGAAGCAATTTAAAAAAATATTTTGTTCACAATTCCTTAACAATGATTAAAATCGATGTTAAAGATTTACTTATCAAATTTAACACTTGTTGATTGAAATAATCAATAAATCCAACTCACTTAATTATCAAGTAGATCAATGTGTAAACAATATTTATTAGTTTTTCATTCTAAATTGCAATTTTATTCACTTAACAATTTACAGACGAGAGCAAGAAAACCCAGAAAGACTAAAGACATTACTAAAGCCATCACAAAGGAAATAGTAGAAGACAATGATAGTTCCGCGGACGAAAACAAGAAACCGAAACCAAAGATTGATAAGGTAAATTTTTACAATGTCATAAGCTTAATCGAATATTTATATTCACTAATAACTAAATATATTTCTGTTGAAGGTGCCACAGAAGAAGGATGAAGAAGTTGTAGTGAAGAAGGAAGTCAAAGAGGAAACGGAAGCACTCGCAGAAGAGAAAAGAAAAGAAAAAAAAGTGAAAAAGGAGAAAAAAGAGAGTAAAAAGAACAAAAAGGCTAAACAGCCAGCAGGACCGATGCATTTTACAGCCAATAATGAGCCAAGAGCACTTGATGTTTTGGGTGATTTAGACCCCTCCATCTTTAATGAGGTATCTTAATATATTGAAATAATTAGTCTCTTGCATCATTCTATGTTTTGATATTACAGTTTCTTTTACTACTATTTTTCAGTGTAAAGAGAAGATGCGACCTGTGAAGAAAGCTTTGAAAGCATTAGACAAGCCTGATCAATCTCTGAGTGAATCGGAACAACTCGCTCATACGCGCAATTGTCTTGTACAAATTGGTAATCAAATTAACACCTGTCTCTCTGAATATAAAGACCCAGAACAAGTCAAGGAATGGAGAAGCAATCTTTGGTACTTCGTCTCAAAGTTCACAGAGTTCGATGCTAAGAAGCTTTACAAATTGTACAAGCATGCGATTAAGAAGGGAGATGGCAACACAAGCATGACCTCGACACCAGAGAAAAAGGAAGAATCTTCACCTACAAAGGTACTTAGAACATATTTCTATTATTGAAATAAAATAATACAGAAATTATAATGCATTTTATTTAATTAATCGTATACTTTTAGAAACAAGAAGAGAAGTTGGAGAAGCACTCTTCTAAAGCTTCAACAGAGAGTAATAAAGAGTCTCGACCAGCGAAGCGAAGAGTAGAGGAGGCGGAAGATAATTCAAACAGTTTTCCAGTGAAGAAACATCTACTTTCGAGTTCGGCTTTAGGAAACATCAGTAGTACATCTTCTGTGACGATCGGTGCAATAACAATCACCCCGGTAACGTCGACACCAAACTCTACTCCTAGTACGACAAACAGTGTTGAAATAACGAAGCATAAAGACTCAAAGGATTCAATGAAGCACAAAGACATGAAGAGGGATCGAGACAGAGACAGAGATCGAGATAGGGATAGGGACAGAGTTCATAATGATAGAAATATGGATAGGTTAGGTGGAGGAAAAGATGAGAGAATTAGGAGAGATAGTGGAGGATACGGAATGGGTGGACATTATAGCGGGAACCGAGAAGATGATCATTGGGTGCCGCGAGATGGAAGAGATCATCGCGATAACAGGTAAATTATCAGAGTTGTTATAGTTCATGTTTATAGCTTTTTATTATTATTTTGGATACAAGATAAATATTGAGATTACGTATAATTGATCGTCGAGAAGCATAATTGCTCAGTTACTTGTGAAAAATTTATAAAGTCCAATCCCGTATTATAAAAGTTAGAGGTTGAAGTCGTGTTCAAGATGTGACTTCAGCCAATTCTTTTTGCCCTTCTCATTTATACTTGAATTAATAACTTAAATGGATTTTTGATAGCAGATAAACATACCTTGATCTTTTATGATTATCTGATATGAAAAATCCATATGAGTTATTAATTTAAGAATGTTTTTATATTTTATGTCTTTATTTTTTTCACATAATGTATTTTTTCTAGACTGAAGGTACAATGTACTAAAGTTCTAAAGTTTGATTTGATATATTGCAGGTTTGGGGATCATAAAAGAGAAAGATTCGATAACTATGGACGCATGGGTGGTGGATACCATCGTGATAGAGATCGGGATCGCGATCGTATGCATATGAATGACAAGAGAAAGTAAGTGCTACGAATATTAATTTAATCATTAGAATACATTATTTTCGTCTGTAGGATTAAAATATTAATACAATCTTGATTACTTTTAGCGACTACTATCGATATCCATCGGGACCACCTCCATATAGTGGGTATGGTGGTCCAGGTGGTGGTTACGGAGGTGGGGCAGGAGGAGGCTATCCACCTCCAGACATACCCCCGAGTCACTTCCGGGGCCGAAACTACCCTAACGATGGCTATCAAGGTGATTGGCGACCAAACAAAGAGTACAGAAGAGATTACGACAGAAGACCTCCTCCACCAAATGCTAACTCCTAGTGCTCTTTTTTTCTCGCTTTTCCTAAGTGTGTCTTTAATCGATTATGGTTGAAACGAAATCTTACCAGGACGTCGAAAATATTGGAGTCATCGAATTCCAAGGTTTAGCAAACAGTGGCTGAATCTGCGATTTGTAATTAGTTTTACTGAGTAAAGGCAAGGATAAAATATTTAAAACGAAATATCGATATGATACCAGTAATGTAACTATCTTTTTATAAAGAGAAGTCCCGCGAGAGTCGGCTAGGGCAAATTTTAGATTCACCTAACCTTGCGTGTAAGGTTCATTTGGTTGAAATACGTATTTTAATTTTCAATTGTGCAATTCTAGCAGGATTTGAGTAAAATTCAAGTTCGCGGAAGAAAATGTTGATATTTGCTTTTTTCATAAAGCCATTCAGTTTACTTCGCATTTTCAGTACTAACTGTGTACACTTGTATAGTTTATGTGATAGAATTTATATATAGCCGTGCGACACACGTTGGTATGTCCTGCTCATTCATTTATTTATTTCAATCTGATAAAATGTTTAAATTTAATACTGTTGTATCGAATTGTACAGCTCGGTATTCGAAAATTCCAGTCCCCAAACAATTGCGATTTTTATCAATTATTGTACGAAATCATCTGTTAGTTTAGTGTAAATGTAAATAAACTCAGACGCAGAGATTAATTCTTGTTCTTTTTTCACTTTGTTAGACTGCAAAGAAACTTAAATTGGGTGTCTTTTTTATCACGATACCAATTGTATTTCAAGGCTATTCAATCTACTAAAAAGTAAAAGTCAATGTCTAAAATCATGTTTTACATTTAAAATGAGAAGAGTGCACTAAAGTTTTTAACAAAATAGGTGTACTTCGACAGAAAAAAGATGAATATTTTATACACAGTAGACGCACTCGAGCAAACCGCTCTGCAGAACAGATTGTGTACAAATAATCAAGTAATTTGTATTTCATGCGAAAAAAAGTGATATGTTTACCTTTGGTATTTATCGGTATTTAGAATAAAAAGCAATTTATCTCGCTATAATTGTATCCAATTTCCCCATTGTTAAGTAAAACACGTATTTTGCCTATTTTGTAGATCGTTTTAATTATGAAAATGAAATGGATTAGTTTATTGACGGTCGTAAATTGACGAAACTTTATTGTATGCATTTGTGTAAATAATGGAATGCATCGAATATGTGAGATTTCCATGGAATCAAGAAAATTCACGGTTCATATCTGTAAAAATAATGGATAATGAACATGCGATTATTGTACCAAGCGGCTGATTCGTATGTTGAAATGAAAGTTTATTGTCCGAACATAATGAACTGTATAATTTATTACAACTAGTTGAGTAAAAAAATCAAGAAAAGTACCGAAATGAAGAGAATATACTGTATATATTAATAAGCGAATAAAAATTTGATTATCAATACCGTAAGAATAGCTTTTAAAATTTACTTATCGGATAATTTGTAGTGATAACCCTTGTAGAAAAAAATAATTGGACCCGATTGGGACCGATTGATTCGATTGACCCCATTTCAAAAACATCATTGAATCCGATTAAAAGGATTTCAAATGGTCTCGCCTGATTGAATCTGATTAATAAATCGGTTTCAATGATGTTTTTGAAATGGGGTCAATCGGGTCCAATTATTTTTTTCTACAAGGGAAGAGAATTATACTTTCTAAATCTGAATCAGTCAAAATCTACTGATTATCAGTGAAATTTGACTGATTCAAATAGCTAAAAAGAGGTTACTGTAAATCAGTCAAATTTCACTGATTACTTCAGTGGAAATCAACTGATTTAACAGTGAAAAATACTTTTTTCACTGATTCAATCAGTGAAAATTCGACTGATTCAGATTTAGAGAGTAGCACTGTATTTTATATAACTTCATAAATGTGGATTACTTATTACTAGAGTCAGTTAAAAATAGAACATTTTTACAAATCAAAAGCCACGATCACGAAAAAAGGTGGTTTTCTTCATATAGTAACTTATTTAAAAAATTCTCCCTGTTCACCCGTATGAAAAAGTATTGGAATAAGTATGAGTGAATCCAGTATTATTTTTGCGTCGAAAGTATTGGCAATAATTTCTTGAGCTAAGTATTAGATATAAGTATATTGAAATAAGTAAATTTTCAAACCCTTGTTTACCACTTATTTTTTTATTAAGTCATCTAATTATGTAATTATTGAATCACATTAAAGCATTCAATTCAATGCTGATATTAGCGCTGGTAGCAATGGTATTATTTACTCCAATACTTATCGCCAATATTTTCGACGCGAGAATAGTATTGGATTTACCAATACTTATTCTAATATTTAACCCAATATTTTTTTGCATAATAGCAATATTGTAACACGCTACCGAGGCTAACAAAAGGAGCACTGGTAGGTGTCTGCCTCCGATTGTGTCCGCTCTCAGATATTTTATAGTACTCTAAAAACTAAGCAACGCATATTTTTTCTTATCGGCCCATACGGGCTTTTATGGGATGAAATCCATCTCCAGAATTTTCACATGTAACATGCGTTAAATTTTTCATCATATACGCAGAAAGAAATTAATAATTTATATTTTTAAGAACCGAAAATGCTAGTAATAATAAAATATATTACATAAATTTCTTTTCTGTAGTTGAGGTTGATTATTTTGATGTGATGCAAGATGGTTTACCGGTACTTGTCGACTTAATATTTTGCGTTTAAAGTATAATAAAAAGTTGTTGGAAAATGGGTCACCAGAAGCACAAATTAATTCTAAAAAAATTAATTTAAAAAAATAAAATACTAAATAATTTACATTTGACTCACGTGATTTAATCTTTCTAATTAGTTAAAATTATTTATTTATTCAAATTTTCTATATAAATTTGTTATTTATTTGATTATTTATGCAATTTATTTATGAATTTTGAAAATTCAATTAGTTTGAATCTTCCCGCCATTATGCTTAAAACTGTCGAAACTTTGAAACGTTTCATTATCCGAAAGTTTCATGAAACTTTACAACCTTAGCAATACCAAACTTGAAAGGCGCACCCATGGACTATTCTCCATGGGCGCACCAACTATCAGGAGCCAAAATGTCGAGATGCGAAACTCCCATATAATATAATGCCAGAGATAATACCTTATCCCTAACAGCTCCCGAAATCTCTGGAATTGAAAATGTCACAGATGTTGACCGTTGGCGACCGTGGCGCTGGCTGTTCATGAGGCCGACCTTATACAGATTAGCATTATAGAACATTGAAATTTAACGTTTTTTGTGAAAAATTGGTGTCTGAAGTGCTTTTGTGTGCTTTTTAGGTAAATTGGAATGGTTTTAACAGTCGGTGATATAAAAATTTAAGTGAAAATGCGGAAATTTGTTGCTGTAGGTTGCAAAACAGGCTACACGTAATGCTCTGAAAAAGTGCATTGTTTTGTGGTTTATTTATCATGAGCGCCTTTAACTTATTAAAATTTAATCTATACTAAATTTAAAACGCTTTGAATAAAAAAAGCAACAAAGCTGATTGACTGAACCAAGCCCCCTGCATCTTAGCCAGAATGCACGTAATCCGCGAAACGAAAATGTCACAAGAATTGACCGTGGCCGCTAGGGGCGCTGATTGTTCATGAGGCCTGAATTAATTTTAATGCATGGGAAAAATGCATAAAAATTAAATTTTTGGGGATAAAAACTACTTGATCATATTTTTTTTTACAACACATAAAACTAGAAAGTTTTAAATATTATTTAGAGCAATTTTTACTGATATAAAGGGTAATATGCTTGAAATTTGGGCGAAAATTGTCTATGTAATTCTGGCTGGAAATTGAAATCAAAGTTCTGTTATCTTCGTTTTAACATTAATATTTACATTGTGATTATTAAATAAAAATACAATATTTATTTATATTATCAATATTATTGATATTATATCAGTCTTACATATTATAATAGAAAAATTGGCTATTGAAATTCCATCAAATTGAATTATAATACGGGTATTAATTATATCATCTTGATTTTGTTAGAAAAATTAGATTTTATTAAAGGACATTTTGTATTTTATATTTTAAAACTTATCAGTAATTGAAAAAATTACATTTTTATGAACAAAACTTTCACATAAGGAATGAACGTACATTTGAAAAAGTAACAAATATAAAGAATTTATAAAATTCCTTTATAAGTATTTGAAAACACTAAGAACAAAGATGTTTGTAATAAATAATAATCAACATAATATAGTATATTTCATAATAATATAATGGATATTTAGATCTCATATGCACATAATTTATTATGTGTATTTTATCTATAATTAGGGATGGGCGATCTCGAAACGATTCTACGGAGATCGATCTTTTTTACTCGATTAATCGGTTGGATTGATATTTTTTTTCGATCTTTACGAACGATTCTTCTTTCTTTTTTTCCTGTTTCCTATTTCTATGAACTGTTTTTTAGTTTAAAAGTGAGATCAAGGGGTCGACCACGAGAATATCCTTAATGTGATATACAAAGTATATTAATATTATAAACTTTATAATAATACTTCATATTTATGCCAGAAATGTTATCAAAAATAATACTTTAAGTGATATGCAAAGTTCAAAGTATATTAATATTATAAACTTTAGAGTAATACTTCATATTTATGCCAGAAATTTTATCATAAATAATACTTTAAGTGATATGCAAAGTTCAAAGTATATTAATATTATAAACTTTATAGTAATACTTCATATTTATGTCAGAAACTTTATCACTAATAATACGCATTGCTTTAGAAATTGTGCAATTTAAAAAAATAAAAAACGTTCCTGATTCGCAAATATAGTGTGTTTTTTAAGCCTAATTTCCTTTTTTATTGATATAAACACTTTTTTATTTTCATAATTTAAATTCACAAAATATGCAAGTAACAATTATATCTCCAATTGTTATAAAACATTTTAAAAAAAAGTTATTTTACAGAAATTTATCATTTCCAGAAAAAGGTATCGAGTTTTGCATTAAAATGAATTCTGACCTCATCAGGGTTGCAAAATTACGCGTAACTTGAGGCTTTCCATGTAAATTACGTAAATTACGTAATTTACGTCGAAAACTGTAGTTAATTACATATTCAAGACAGCGAACATTAAAAGAGTATGTATAATCTATCTTGTTGTGTTTGTTTATGCAATTAATTATAGTTGAAATTTAAATCTGCATTCGTCTTAATTCGGCAAGTGTCGAAATTAAAATATGAATATAAAATGAGCAAATCTGAAGGAGGAAAAAGAATCAAATGCGCAAAAAAATCCCATGGTCGGAATTGAATTTCAAGTGTTTAAAAGAAACTGATAAAATTGTGGCAAAATGTTTACAGTGTGATAAAATTCTAAAAAAACAGTGCTTACGATCGCCTTTTAGGTCACAGGTAAGTAAATAAAAATTAAAATCTATTAATTTATTTTTTTATTATCTTTTGATAATCACTGGAATATCAAAAATTTTAATAGAGAACCAAGAGAAGTTATAAATATTTACCGAACTACTGTAATATGTTATATTCAGGATAACGCAAATTTCTTTTCAATAAATACTATAGTAATATATAGACTTAATAATGTATGTTAATGTTGTGATCAAATTGTTTTATAATTATTCTAACTTATCGTTTTATTTATCTTAAGAAACGTCTGTAAAGTGAAATCGACGAAAATATACAATTCTGGGAATAACAATCATCCATCTTAAGAGGACCTTATGGAAATAGATAATCCTTTTAAAAAACGTAAAGTAAAGCTTATAAGCTTTTCAGTGATACTTTATTCACAGCAAAATAAAATAATATTGATAGCTTTAATAATAACGCTATCGACTGCGCTGGGATTCGAGCCCAGGTCTTTCGATTGCTGGTCGACTGCTAGACCTGGGTTCGAATCCCAGCGCAGTCGAAAGCGTCTTTATTCCACATAAAGATTACACATTCTTTAAATTTGAATTTAATTTGCATTTATTTGCGATATAAGAGTTTGAAATTGTCTACGAGGACACCTGTTGGCAACGTATCCTATCTGATACGCAACTAGTGATTCTCCGATAAGTAGGCAGTGGCAGAAATTTAAACTCAACTAATTAATTTGAAATAAATTAATAATATCTAATAATTTTATATTCAATAATTCAAACCCAAATTTTATTTTATTTATAAGCTTAATTTTTTGACATGTCAGTAGTTGAGTCTTGAGATTTAGAAAAATAGTTTTATAAAATCTATATCATTCGATTTCTAATTCAAGAAAAAAATTGTTCATTGAAAAAAAGTACTAAAAAGGCATAAACTAAAGTTAATAGTTATATTATAATTTGTGCAAAATTAAGAACATTTTCTATTTCTTTTGTGAACCATCTTTACTATTAAATCATTTTAGCCACGGTAATTTCTTTTTAATTGACATGATATTGAAGTTTTATTTTATATAAGCATTAAGCACAAGACTTACTTTAGTGTTATTGTTTAACAGCACTATTTCTTCTGAAAAAATATTGCTTTTATTGAGCACAAGACTCATACTTAAAGTGCAAGTGCTATCTTGCCTTTTGTCAATATGCATCTGCTCATCTGCTAGCAAATCATTTTCAATGGCAATGCATCTTTTCCTGGAAAAAAGTAATTTTCGTGCATTGGCCTACCACCCTTACTTATGTTTAAATTATAATTTTGACATTTATTAACGAAATGACAAGATTCGCGAAGGATACACAAAAATTAGGTTAGCTTACGCACCCGCCAAAACTTTAAGTCTAGCATATCCGTAAATTACGTGTAGAAAACCTCCACGTATTATACATAGTAAATTACGTGTAGAAAACCATGTAAATTACGTTAGGTATTTTACCTTCGCAACTCTGGGCCTCATGAACAATCAGCGCCCCTAGCGGCCACGGTCAATTCTTGTGACATTTTCGTTTCGCGGAGTACGTGCATTCTGGCTAAGATCAAATACAGGGGGCTGATCCCTAATGACCCACTCTCATTATATTGGAGGTATTATACATACCCAACCCTGAGCTTTTCATCCCTCCATAAGTCCCCCCTGGTTCCCCTATTCAGCATTCAGCTACGTTCATGCACATCCAGCTGGAAAAAAACTGGAAACATTAAATTGCATTGTGTGTGTTGTGCTAGTAGTGTATGACAGAACATTGATAGAATTTTCTGCGCCGAAAGGTAATTATTAAATTAACGTCATTTTTTTATTTTTAAAACATCATGAAAATAATCAATCCTTTTGATATAATTCCAAAAACCGATTGTTTTTTTTATCACCAATAAAAATATAAAAATGCAGATTTTTATAAATGCGCAGTATATGTAAATCAAAAAGGCCGGTGAGTTTATATACTTTCTTTTATAATTTTTACCCGAATTTACACAATTTAAACTCTCCAGTTATTTGTTGCTAGGCATGAAAGTAATAACAATTTTTTTTTTGCAAGACAATTTAACAGTTTGTTTTTGCTTTTCCAACTTGACACGTCCTTGAAGTAAATTGAGTGGAATAATATAGCTATGATGTCACATAGCGGTGTAGGAAGAAACGGTTTAAAAGAAACATCTTTTTAGAATTTTATTAAAAGTCCAGGGAAAATATTCTTACTTACAAATTGGCAATCATAATATTTTTTAAAGATAGGTCAGTTGTCAAACCTTGCTCAGGAACAAAAACTAGTTTTTAAAATCCTACAAGTTTCATTACCATAAAAGGTAAACTTGTAATCTTTTTTTCATTATTTTCTCCACACATTTTTAATTATTTTTTGCTTGTTAATCATCAACAGGAGAGGAAAAATGGTAAAAATTTATAATACATATTCATTAACATTTATGTTAATTTACTGTGATTTATTTTTAAAATATTAACAAATTATAGAATGTTAGAAAATCCCTAGATACATTTTTAAGTTATCAGAAAAATTCATGGTGTGTAATATTTACCAAAATCGAGTTGAAAAAAATGAAAACTTTTATTTTTGATTGATATTTGTTGCCAGATTTTGACATCGTATGATATCAAGCACGAAAAGTGTGAATTAAGTTCATAGTTCTCATGTAAGTATCCAGTTTATAATTTTATAAGAATTGTGATAATTAATTTATGCGAAAATTATTTATATTTTTCAGAATGGCGGAACGTTTGGATATAGTTATATTTGGAGCAACAGGCTTTACGGGACAATATGTTGTCAAAGAGGCCGCACGTTTGTCAAAAATAAAAGACTTTACATGGGGTGTCGCTGGTCGTCGTCAGGATGCTTTGGAGGCAGTTATAAAAAAACATGCTCCATATTCTGGTAATTTTCCCCCTTTATACTTTCCAGATTGAAATAAAATCAAAATAAATATCGCAATTGAGTATTAAAAAATATCTGATATTTGAATATTTTCAAGTTAGGTAAGCATAAAAGTGGACTAAATTTGTAATTTAAATCATCGAAAAATTATGAAAAATACAATCGTCGGGGCCTTTTTATTATGTTTTATTTGTTATTTGAGGGAAAATTTTATTTTTTTGCTACTTTTTAACATTTTGATTATGTTTTGATTTCGTACAGAATTTATAGTTGAAGTGCAAAAGTTTCACAACTAAAAGTGTTATATAACCTCTTCGAAAGAAATCAATAGAAGAAAATTCAAGAATAGATTTATAATTGAATATTTTTTTCTTATTTATTAGAAAATATACCGGTAATTATTGCTAACTTGAAAGATGAAGAGTGCCTCAAGAAAATGGCAGAACGTGCTAAGGTGATTGCGAATTGTTGTGGCCCTTATAGATTTTATGGTGAAGCAGTTGTAAAGGCTTGTATCGCTGCTAAAACTCATCACGTGGATGTTAGTGGAGAACCCGAGGTACTTTAAAAAGCTACATATCGATACCCACGTTCTAATGTCGTATCCCACAAAATTTGAGAAATTGACTGTTTTTGATAAATGGATTAATAATAATGTTTTACAGCTTATATTAAAATCTTGTGAGTCAAATTGTTTATTTAATATTTTTAAATAAATATTCTAATATGTCGTATCCCACATGCTGATTTTCACGAATTCTAATATGTCGTATCCCACATCCATTGGTTAAGTCAGCGCCAGCGATGTGACAGTCAATTTTTATTTTGTAATTAGTCTTAAGTTTATTTTGAGAAATTATTTAGTAAAATGAGTAAGAAGGTAATTACAAATAATATTTTTACAACTCCAATTAAATCTAGAGCATCCGCTGAAACCTCTGTTTGTAGATCGATTAAAAAGAACCAAAAGTAAATGGCAACAATTACAGGCATTAAAAAAAGTGTTGCTGAGAGATACACACTGCTTCTATGATTATATAAAATATATTGATGATACTGACTCTGCTTCTGACCAATCTCCATCAATAAAAAATTTCGAAGCCGAGAGTAAAAATATAGTTAAGGTAACTGAAAAGACTAAGAGTAAGAAACGAAAAGCTAATCAAGTTAATCTTGGTGTTAAAAGCAAAGTACTGCGTACTAATAATAGATTTAAAAAACCTGAAGATAATGATATTAATTATAAAAAAAAATTGTGATAATACCAGACGAAAGAGGACAAGAAATTTTCAACAATCTCAGCAAGAAAATGTACCTGATGAAAAAAAAAAAAAAAATTAAGAGTACTTAAAATGAAAAAAAAATGTTTTAAGCAATATTAAAGATAGTAAAAATAAAATGTATCAATAATGTTATATTATAATAATTATGAATTAAACAATACAAAATAAGGGAGAAAAATGTTACGTATGGGATGAAACAATATTTAATTATAAAACGATTAAATCAAGTTTCTTTCTAAAATAATTTTTATTTTTTCTTCTTGCGTAACCCACATAAATATCATAAAATTTATTTAAATAATTTTTTTTGCCTTAATTATTATTATTTATGCATTTTTATGAACGTATAAAACAAAAATTTGTTTACATTTATTTATTTGTGCTAGCAAGACGTTTTTATCGTTTCCTGAAAAATTTTCCAAATGTGGGATACGACATATTAGAACGTAGGTATCGATATATGTTTTAAATCGTATTCTGTATAATTTTTCAGAGTACTTGATTAATTCTTCGGTTTCTGTTTATTTTAGTACATGGAAAAAATGCAACTAGAATATAATAAAAGTGCACAAGAAGCTGGTGTTTATATAATAAGCGCCTGCGGTTTCGATAGTATTCCATGTGATCTCGGCGTCATTTTCACTAAACAAAAATTCGAAGGCGAAGTAAATAGCATTGAGGCCTATTTAAGAGCTTGGAACACTTCTAATGTTGGTGGACCTGCTGTTCATTATGGCACATGGGAGTCAGCCGTTTATGGTCTGGCACATGCCAATGAATTAAGAGTTCTTCGTTCGAAACTTTACCCTGAAAAGTTGCCAAAGTTAGAGCCGACTCTTCAATCCAGGTGAATTTTTGGCTATAATATACAAGGCGTCAAAAACAAGATTTCATGAATGAAATTATGAACTCAGAAAATTATCATAATGTCAAAATTAGTCTTCGTTTTAAAATTAATTTTTTACTGTTCGTAAACAGAGGAATAATTCACAAAAACGCTATTTCTGAAGGATGGTCGACAATCTTCCCAGGATCTGATCGTTCTGTGGTACTTCGCTCTCAACGTTTTCTCTATGAAAAAGAAAAACAGAGACCCGTTCAGATTCAGACTTATATTACATTCCAGTAAGTTAACATTTAGCATTGAATTTCTTGAAATTTCCTTTTTTATATTAATTTAAGAAAATGTTAATTGCAGATCTCTCTTTCAAGTATTCATTGTAGCTCTAGTTGGCGCAGTCTTTTCTCTACTCACGAAATTTGAAATTGGGCGAAATCTACTATTGAAGGTAAATTTCCTACCTACTTTATTTCTATTATTTATTAAATTCTAAACTTTTAACGATTCTATTTTCTGGAATATATAGTACCCAAAGTTCTTCTCATGTGGAATGGCAAGTCGTGAAGGTCCTTCGGAGGAAGCAATGGAAGGTTCCTATTTCTCAATAACATTGAAGGCCACTGGTTGGAAAGAAAAATTGGCAGAGCCAACTGATAAGCATAAGGAACCTCCTAACAAGGAATTAATCACTAGAGTTTCGGGCAAAAGTCCAGGTTATGGATTTACCAGTACGGCATTGCTTCTAGCTGCTATTACTATTTTACGAGAAGCTGATAAAATGCCTGACAAGTAAGTGAAAATATTTGTTACGGCTAATCTCTCTAATTTTTAACATTTTACTTGAAACCTTTTTTTCACCGAATATTTTTTGGAAAGACATAATTTTGAGGTACAAATTTTTGTGGCATTTTAAAAATGAGAGATTTCAAATATTTAATTTAAATTAGAACCATGCTAATGTAATATAATAATATTGTTACTATTATTATTGATTTTGATTGAACTATCCACACTATTCTCAATAAACTTAATGACTTTGTCAGTGGTGGAGTTTTGTCTCCTGGTGCTGCATTCGCAAAAACATCCATGATTAAAGAACTGAATGAAAATGGCGTGAAGTTTGAAGTTGTCTCCTCGATCGAGAAGTAAAGGTATTCATTAAAAATACATTTATTTTATACAAATATATATAAAATATGTGTCGTTTTCAGTTATTATTATTCCACTGCATTTAAACACAATGTGCATTTGATTGTAACTAATTTTGATACAGTTTATTTTACTACCTTAGAAATATGTATTTAAAGGTAATCACAGGCTGTAAAAGGTGGTTATATTTTAATGTGTGCGATAAAATGTTGGTTAACATTTAGAATTTAATGGCTGTTATAAGTAAGAAATCATTTCATAACTTCTCGAATTTAGGTTTTTAGTTTTGAATAATTAATCTTGATCGACTTTGGAATTGTCAGTTGTAATAATTACAGACTTAAGTACAATTCATCACGAATGAGACTGAAAATTTTAGGGATGGGTTTTTTTATTACAAAAATAGATGAAAGAATGCCATTGATTTACAAATCTTAATGTGACATAATATTTAATTAATTTTGAAAATTGTGACAAAGTTGCCTTAAAAAAAATTTTCAGTTCTATGACATCAATTATAACGTAAAAGTTAAGTCAATTGCGTTTCTGTGAAGGATTTTAAAAAGTTAATTTTGTAATATTATTTATTTTGGTCACATCGAGAAAATTAGTAGTTTAATATAGTATAAATATATTTATTTACTCAAAAAACTTGACCCTGAATTGTTTATAATAGTTCATGTTTCTACAACATTTTGATGAATTATCATTAAATGTATGAAAAATCTTATATATGAAAGAAATTACGTGAATATTTACATTGTATGAAATACTTTCTTCGTTTAAACTACTTCCACTTTCAATAATCAAATGGAAATATATTTTTAAATGTTTTAAAATATTTTTAGTGAATAAATATTTAATATATGATAATAATTTTAGGGATGTTATTCTTGTATTTTTTCAAATTCTTAAGATTTTTTCAAATTATTTATTTTCGATGAAAAAAATTTTAAAATAATTTTTTAAAAACGGTGTGAGATATCGAAAATCATTAAAAAGTAATGTTATATTTATTTTTAAGCCCAAAAAGTTTGTTCCTACTCTCTTTCAAAATAATAAGCAAAAATATGTTTGAAACAAGTCGGAAGATACTGGGCCTACTTTCAGGCCCAGTCGAAAGCATTTTTTTAGCAGATTTAAAAAAATCAGTAAAACCGTTTTTGATTGATAGATTTTATGTTTCTAGTCAAGCTTCTTTTAATTGTAGTACAATGAACATATATTTACTCAACACAGTCAAAGAAAAAATTTCTTTAAATGAAAAAAGCTTTTTTAAGTTCTAAAAAATTTCTACAATATAAAAAAAATTCAGAATCAAGTAAATTTGATTAGTTAAAATAAAATTTAATTTAAAGAAATGTTTCTTTGGTTTAAAAAAAGTGTCTTTTGAGTGTAGTTTATGTTTAAGTCTATTTTAAAAAGATTGAAATGAATTGGTAGGTCCAAAAGTTTTTTTCTTATTTTCACGCATACAAGTTATCAAGTTCAGGAAAGTTTTTTGGTATATAGTATATGATATGCGTATAACACATATATCAAGAGAATCATGTTATCTTTATGCAGCGTATCTCATAAGTCATTCTGAAACACGAAATGTTAATAAATGCCAAAATAATTTGAATGCTTCCTCGTTAACAATCGATTATTTTTTATTTTGTAATATGTAATAACATTTATGACTACTATTTACGAGAAATCATAATTTTAAGCTTTTATAAACTACAAGAATCCCAATATTTTCCAACAGTGTCATATGATTGATAAAACATTCATCTAGAAGCTAAATTTTATATTTTATTTTTACTGAATTTAAAGAATTGAAATCTTAGGAGATTAAAAAATGTATCAGAAATTCAAATTGTAATTTTAAAATAGTTCTTGAATTTTTATACCTGAAAGTTTCGTCATAAAAAAACGTTAAAATGGCATATTTCGCAGAAGAAAAGTTCAATAGATAAAGAAAATTTGTCATTATTAATGTTTCAAAAGAATAAAATGTAAATCGAAATGATGAAATTACGCAACCAATTTTTTAGAGAAAATGATATCAGAAAAGTTGTTGGCAATTACAGTTAAGTACACAATTCTTTGCGAAATTATTACTACAACAAAGTTGACAGAAGTCTAAATTGCCTTCTATTGTATTTTCAAGATGCTACAAAAGACAATTTAAAAATTTTATTTGAAGACGATCAGAAAAGCTGCCACTTTTTGTTTGAAAACTTGAAAAGCAGAGGAGAGTCAGGAAATGAATTTTATTTATGAAAAAGTCAAATTTCAGGAAAAATATTTTAAATATATCATAAAGAATAGAATATATCGATCTGATAATATAGAAACGTAATTTATTGTTGAATGTAGTACCAAAAAAATTAAATTGGGTTAACGTTTTTACTTTGTTAGAAATGTTCTGAAGTTTAAAAAATTTTCAAGTTACAAATGTAACCGAAAATTATATAAAATTCACAATACTTTTAAGAAAATGAATTTTAAACTTGCTAAAGACTAACTAAAATTTCTGAAATTTTTTTTCAAATTACGAAACAGTAGCAGAATTTTCAATTACATGTAACTGCATAAAGCTTCAGTTACCTGAAACGTAAAATTTTTTGAAACTTAAACAAAATATTATAAAATTTTCTTCCCAATTTACTAATATGAGAAATTATATGGAAAACTATATATGGGAATATATGGGAAACTAAATAGGAAACGATAAAAAAAACTAGATCGTAATTTGAGTCCTGATCCTCTATAGTTTTCCAAAAAGTTTACCATTATTATAAATTTAAAAGATAACTTTAAAATTTTTATTTACAATTTACTGAATATATTTCGATAATTGTTTCTGAAGATTATGAAACTTGAATAAAAAATGATAAATTTTTTTTTCAAATTCACTATTATGGGAAATTAAATAGAAAACTATATACTCTCTAAATCTGAATCAGTCAAATTTTCACTGATTGAATCAGTGATTTTCCTTTTCACTGATTCATCAGTAAAAAAATATTTTTCCCTGTTAAATCAGTTAATTTTCACTGATTCATCAGTGAAAAAAAAATTTTTCACTGTGTATTTTTCAACCTCTTTTTAGCTATTTGAATCAGTCAAATTTCACTGATAATCAACATATTTTGACTGATTCAAATTTAGAGAGTAGGAATTTACATAACTAAGCATAAGAGAAACTATATCGTAATTTGAGTCCGGATCCTATACAGTTTCCTATGTCATTTCCCTTATGTTTTCCTATGTAGTTTTCCATATATTATTCTATTTAATTTCCTATATTAGTAAATTTGAAAGAAAATTTCTAAACTTTTAGTTACAAACTACTGAATATTTCGATACTTGTATCTGAAGATTCTGATACTAGAACGAAAAATTAAGAATATTTCTTCCTTTACTAATATGGGAAATTATATGGGAAACTACATAGGAAACGATAAGGGAAACTCTATCATAATTTGAGTCCGGTTCCTATATGGTTTTGATACGTCCAATTTTTTTTATCCAATTGTTGTTTTGATATTGCAGAAAATTATAATATTGAATATCAAAATTGAATTTTAAAGGATGGAGAAAGCCATATTATAAATTATTCATATCAATTAGCATTCACGATTTTTATACTTTATAATTCTAAAACAATTATTAAACATTTTTTTCCGTGTAGAAAATCATACAGGAAATTACATAGAATCCGAGCTTAAATTGATGTATAATTTCTCATTAGGTTTCCTATGTAGTTTACCATATCATTTCCCATATTAGGAAATATTATTTAAATTATTATTTAATTAATAAAGCGGTATTACGTTATAATATTGGTGGCAGCATTAACCATTTATTTATATAGAATATCCTAAAAAGATCAGGAAAAATGGAAATTCTAGATCTGCAAAACCTGGAAAGGCCAAGGAATTTTCATATGCAAGAACAGTAGCAACCCTGAATTTAGTTTAAAGGATATGATCATTAATGATTTATCTGAGAAACAAAAGCCTTTAAAAACAAGGGCCTTGTAGATGTTTCATTAGCTGTTCAACTTTACTATCGGAATTGGAAAACAACCTTAAGATCGAGGGTGAGAAAATCATGTGACGTATAAAATTATCCGATTCATATATATATATATTCATTTATTTATGCAATCTCCCACGACCTCGTGTTAACTCACGTGTGTCTTAGATGCTAGTCTTTTTAACACACATCAAATCATTATGTCAACCTTGTTAGATATCAATTCAATATCCTTTAACACGTGATTCAAACCACTTTCAAATCGTAAAGCAATACTTGAACGTTTTTTATTTCCTCGGTGATTTTCTCTATCACAAGGCACAGCCTTCTCCATAAGTTAAAATAGTGAGAGCATATAATTTCTGTAAATTTAACAGATATTTCAGTACGATTCACCGTTTTTTTTTAACATAACAGATTTGTCGATAAATATTAGAGAAATGCCCATCAAATTTTACAGAATAATGAAGTTTAAAAAAAAAATCTGCCCGCTTAGCGGGCACATTCTCATTGCGCGCTTCGCGCGCAAGTTTGATCGCGCCTAGGGCGCGCGATTCGATCGTCACGCTTCGCGCTCCGTAATACTCGATCGTCGCGCTGCAAGTTCCGGAATTTTTGAACGTCGCGCTTCGCGCTCGGTCTTGTGCTCTTCGCATACGTTTAAATTTATTTCTTTTAATTTAATACTGAAACTCAAACCAACTTAATGATATTAAAGATGATGTAAATTAGTCATTTTCTCAAATTCACTAAGTTTCTTTTTCAGATTAAGTGAAACAGGAAATTCAATTTACTTAAGGCTCTATCGGCCTTAAGGAATACATTCTCATCATGACACTCGCGCTTCGCGCTCGATTTTCTGTATACATTACAGTATAACTTTTTAATAAATTACATGATTTTTGATAAATTTATTTTCTTCCAAATCTTTTAAGAAGGAAAAAAAATCGTAGACTTTATTTAAGGAAATGATTTTGCAGAACAACGCTTGTTTCGTATCACATATTTTGGTGAAAAAAATCGAATTTATTTAATATTAAAAATCAAAACATAAAATATACATCCTGTCGAGAAATTTATCGACAAGAATGTGTAGACCTTATTTAGCCAAACAATTTTCATCTCAAAGTTTTTTTTGAATCTCACATATTTTGTCTAAAAAATGGAATTTTTGAATTTTAATCGTATTTTTTGGAATTGAAACGAAAAATATATGTTTTATCAGAAACTGTGTGGGACAAAACTTGTAGATCTTTTTGAAACTAACAACTTTGTATTCTTACGTTTTTTTCTTATTTTACATATTATTGTTAAAAAATTGAATTTTGGATTTTCAATAGTTTTTTTTTTAATTAAAAAGAAAAATATGCATCTTATGAAAAAATGTTACAATTCAAATTTGTAGGACTTTATTTATTCAATAATATTGTATCATAACGTTTTTTCGTATCTCGTATAATTTAACTGGAAAATGGAATTTTGATATTGACTTTTTTCGAATTTGAATATGCTGTAATATTTCTAATTTTGATTTAATCAAAAAATGTTATCAGGATAATTTTTAGAGATTTATGAGCACTATCTAAAACCAGTATTGAAATTTTTGATTTTTTCAAAAAATTATTTTCAAAAACACAAAAGTGGTGCTCAACCCCTCAATTTTGATTGGATGTGGCTGGTTAACGAACTTGTCCTTACTTTTTCGGCTCCGATAAAGTGTACCAAAGCTCAATTCAATCTGATAATTCTATCGAGAGTTATGCCGCACACGACCTACAGACAGACAGACACTTTCGTAAAAACCATTTTTTCTGACTCAGGGGGTCTCAAAACGTAAAGATTTGATGAAAATTTCGAAAGTTATTTGAATTTTATTTATTTACAAAGAAGTTATTCAATTTTAAACTTTTGATTTTCCAGAATCAAAAATTCAAAATCATTGTTATAATTATTAATTTTATAACAATAACAATGTTTTTTATATGGAAAAAACATTTTTGAAAAATAAATTGAATCTAAATTTAATTTATATTCATTCAAATTTAATATAAAATCAAAATTGAAGGAAAGAATAATACAAAATATGCTTTTTATTATACTTAATTTTTATTATTCATCAAAGAAACTTTTAATTTTTTTGATCTTGTTACAATGCTTCCTATAAAGATGATTTATTCCATCATAAAAACGTATTTTATGGATCCAGTTGAAGGTCTTGCATTCATTAATACTTAATTGCTGTCTTTTGCATTACTTTTTTATGTATTTCTGGAAAACTATTTTCTATATCACTGACGTCATATTTTAGTAAAATTTCTCTTTTCAAATATTAACATTTTTCAAAATATTATTTTACTAAATATCTTCCTGGAAAATTTAGGAAATACAACAGAAAGGAATAATTAATACTGTCTGTCAACCTTTTTATGTGAAAATTTTGCGAACAAATTTACAGTCAATTGCAGTGGCGTATACCGTGGGTGCTGCAGGTGGCAATCACCGAGGCCCCCAAATTCCTAGGCCATCTATAGAATTTCTTTTAAAGTATTTTACATATATATAGTAGCAAGTAAAAATATTTTTTTACCTACTAATTATTGTATTTCTAAAAAAATACAAAAAATGTTAATATTATTGCGTTATAAATATATTGAGATTTTTTTTAGTTGGGGGGTCCCCAAAGAAATTTTTGATCTGGGCCCCGCAAGGTGAAGCTACGCCACTGGTCAGTTGTATTTGTCAATAACTCTTTTAGTTAAATTTTCCTCAAAAAAATTGTTTTCCAAATGTTTACTAAAATTTATTTAACTGGGAATTTTTTTTGTCTTTTATAGTGTTTTCTAACTTTTTAGAAAGATATGTTGTAAATTAAAAAAACTATCTTACAGGAATAAATGAATATATAATTTAGTCACGTGGTATGGTTGATCCATGATTTACCAGATCTACCAACCAGATCATGTGGCCAGATTCCTACCTTACCGGCATTTTTATTTGTAAACTCATCCATGAAAAATGAGAAATCGAGTTAAAAATTTGCGAAACTGAAGAAGAGCCAGTAAAGAAGATCTTTCAACTCTCAGATTTTTATATTATAATAATATATTTATAATTATTCAATAGCAAAAAAAATATTCACTTTTCCCCAAAGTTTTTTTACAATAAATGATATTTTGTCTGAAACCTTTGGGACATAATAATGTACAAATTAACGAAGGTTTCTAGAGTCTAGTTAGCTTTGAATAATTAAAATAATTAATTACTGTTTTACCGTAGTTACAATTTTTTTAATTGTTCAAAATCAATAAAAATCTAGAACTCTTTATTCATATGTTTTTTATCATGTCCTAAGGTTCCAGACGAAAATATTTATATTATTTTAAATAAATTTAAGAAGAAACTGATTATCGATTCCTACTTTACCGGCGTATTTTTCTGCAAACTCATGTCCATGCAAGATGAAATATCGAGCTACAAATTTGTGAAATTAAATAAAAGGCAATAAAGGTGTTCTGTAAACTCCTAAATTTTTATTAGTTATTTTATGATTTTAAGCAATTTAATTTTGTGTAAAGAATGAAAGTTTGTCAAATTTTTGGACTAAAACGGATTTGAAAAAAATTCGTCTCAGGTTCAATGAATTTTTTTTCAAATACTTACTAGATAAATGTGTATAATACTTGTCAAAACTTTTTTCTAAACATATTCATTTTCTCTAATAGAAATGTGGTTTTTATTTTAAGATAAGGATCTGCAGATAAGGTGCGTAAAAATGTTTAAATTTAAAAAAAGTCAATCATGTAATTCCAAGATTATGTAATATTTATCTAACTTAGTTAGATTTAGATCGTTTTTAAATCAATAAAAATTACTCAACTTCTAATTTATTTTTCTTGAGTTTGGATCCCACTACCAAACCCTTTTTACACGGAGGAACTTTTTATAGCAATATGTTTTATTTCATAATAATTATTCTAAAAAATATTAGAAATCTAAGGGAAGTCGATGTGCAATGGTAATTATTCCTAAGGGACTGGAAATTTTTTGCAGTCAAAATGTGGGCACAAAATGCCCACAAAATTTATATTGCTTTCTTCTCTAAGGCATTCTGTAATTGGCTGTTCGTTTTCTACTTTGCATTTTGCGCCCACACAGGGCGGCACCCTAAAGATTCGAAAAATTATATGAAACTTCAGTATAGGTTATGGTAAAGTTTGATAGAATCTATTGTAAATTATCATATAGTTCATTTAAAGTTTGGTATTTAGCAGAAATTGTGAAATTGAGTTTTTCCGTGTAGAGTATAAAAATTTGTACAAATAAAATTTACCTTTTTCTGAAAAAGTTTCAAAAGTTTTTTGAAATTCTCTGACTCGTCTAATAGTGCGAAAGCCCACAGCAAAAATTTGGGACGATCGCTTTCATGAGTGAATTTTTTCTCAAAAAGTAGTTTATAGGTCTTTTAATCATAATCAATTGTCAGCCAAACACGCATCCCCTGCGTTATATGCTATAACAATTAATTAACATTTGAATTTATTTGGAATTCGGGTCCATCGCTTATATGAACGAAACCTATTTCGTTCGAAAGAGCTTTAAATTCTCTTTTAAAAAACACCCGGCTGATATGCCCTGGCCCCTGCCGAACCCAGGCTGATTAGGATTTTCGACTCGACGCGCGAGTCAGGTAAAGCTTGAACTTTGAAATGCGCGCTGTAAACAAAGACAGAGCATCGCGCTTTTATTTATACCGAGGGGCAGTCCGGCAGAGTTCGCAGAACGTGGACGTAAACCACGGCCCCCACCACTGACCCGTGTGGATCCTTACACAACCTTACGCGGCGTGTCCCCGCTTTCTCGCTTCGATTTCACGCTGTCGGCTGTTGAGCCAAGATCGCCAAGATCGAGAATTATGTTTCTCTCGACTTCGTGTAAAAGAGGCGCGAAGCAGGCGACAAATTCAAAATGACAAAATAAATAGTTTAAGATATTAGCTTTATTTTTCAGATATTTTGATATACAATTACCTAAAATAAATATCTAAAAGATTTTTTAAAATTTTAAGAACATTTAAACACTTGAGAAATAATTTTTTAGTAAAATTTATAGTTTAATAAGTGTTTAAAGACTCAAAACAAAATATCGATTTATGTATTTTGCAGTCTTGGAAATAAATTATTTGAAATTAAAAAATTATGTAGAGAATATTCCACGTTTTTTGTTTGTATCGGCTGTTGATTTTGATTTCCTGTAGGTTCTTTTGGTAGAGCTGCATTATCCTCTTCCGCGACGACATAGGCTGGTTTTTGTCTGTCGATGGATACAGTAACATTTTTGTCGTTGATAATGACATCGAATGTCTTGTCCGAACGTTTTGCATCGGGAAAGGGTCTGTCATATGTAGGCTGTAGAGATTTTGTCGGGATGCCTCGGCGTACGAAAACTTTTTCCGCAGTACGTAAGTCTTTGAAGATGAAAGTTTTCTTTTCTCCATGACGAGGTACTGGGACTGGTTTGAGATTTTGGAAGGTTTCTCTCAAATTGCGCACGAATTCTGAAGCTTCGATAGTTCCTTTATTGTTTCGTGGAGCCAGGAACTCGCCAGGGAGTCGCAATGTTTCGCCGTAAATGAGTTCTGCTGCGGTTGCTTGGTGATCCTCGCGCCAAGCTGTTCGAATCCCCAGAAGAACGATTTGCAAAATTTCGGTCCACTTCTCTGTTGCGTGGCATTTGATTGCTGTTTTAAGTTGTCGATGCATGCGTTCGACAAGTCCGTTTGAAGCAGGGTGGTAGGCAGTCGTATGAAGATGCTGTGATCCAAGTAAATTATTAAGTTCTCGGAATGCATGTGATTGGAACTGTCGACCTTGATCCGTGGTGATTCGCAGAGAAGTCCCAAACCCTGAAATCCATCCAGAAACGAAAGCTTTTGCCACTGTGGTTGCTTCGATATCTTCGATGGGAATTGCTTCAGGCCAACGAGAGAATCTGTCAACAAGAGTCAGGCAATACCTATATCCTTGTGAAGATGGTTAGGGTCCAACGATGTCCATGTGCACATGCTCGAATCTTTATGATGGAGGAACAAAATTTTTTACTTGTGAAGAAACGTGACGTGAAACTTTGGCTCGCTGGCACTGGATGCAAGCTCGTGTCCAAGTCTTGAAATCTGCTTGCATGTGAGGCCAAACGTATCGTTCCGAAACCAGTTTTGCTGTAGCTTTTGCTCCAGGATGAGAGAGTTGATGAAGCGAATTGAAGGCTGCTTGTCTGAAGGATTTTGTGACGAAAGGGCGAGCTGTGGAAGTAGAGACATCACAGTACAGATTTATGTCTGTCCCTGGAAGTCGTACTTGCTTCAGTTGTAAGGCTGTTCCTGTCTGGAGTAACTCTCGAATCTCTGGGTCCTTATCCTGATCCTGCGCCAAGTTTGCGAAGTTGATACCGGTTGAAAGTTGTTCGATCCTGGAGAGTGCATCTGCCACGATATTGTCACATCCACATATATGCCTTATATCAGTGGTGAATTGTCCGTTGAAATCGAGGTGTCTGAATTGGCGTGTAGTACATTTGTCCGATTTTTGTTGGAAGGCGAAAGTGATTGGCTTATGATCTGTGTATACCACAAAGTTGTTGAAGAGCAGCTCCTACTGCCAAATCTGATGCATCGGTGAATAAGGCAAGTGCTGCATCGGGCGCTGGGTAGGCAATCAGGGCAGCGTTGGCAAGACTTTTCTTGCATTCTTCGAAGGCTTGAAGAGCTTCAGAGTTCCACTGAATCGGTGCTTTTCCTTTTATGTTCCCTTGAAGTAATTCATTGAGAGGAGCTTGAATTTTTGCTGCATTCGGAATACCTAGTCTATTCAAATTTATAGTTCCTAGGAAGCGTCGAAGTTGCTTAGCTGTCTCAGGCTGTGGAAAATTTAAGATTGCCTCTACTTTTTCAGGAAGGGGTCTGATTCCTTGAGGAGTTACTTCAAACCCTAAGAATTTAACGATTGAAGCTCTCCATACGCACTTTGTTGAGTTTATCAGAATGCCATACCTTTTAAACCTTTCAAATACTTGCCGAAGATGCTCCTTGTGTTCCTCTTCTGATGCTGAAGCTATGAGGACGTCGTCGATGTAGACGCAGAGAAAATCGAGTCCGTGGAGTACTTCATTCATGAAACGCTGGCAGGTTTGCGCTGCGTTTCTGAGGCCGAAAGAGATGAAGGGAAACTCTGTTGAAGAGGATCGTGGTTGGGAGTTCAATTGAAAGACTTGTAGTTTAATTAAACATGAAAAGTAATATATTATTAATATATAATGGTGTGACACTATGGTCACAAACAAGAAGAAGAAGAAGAAGAAGGAGCTAGAGTGTTCCGCGAGTCGGCCGTTGATCTATAGATCATGTGAGCTTCCGTAGTGAGGAAGCGTATATGTATGAGTGTGTGTGTCTCGTTCGTATTTAGTATTAGTAGGTCCAAGATTATAATATTTATCAATATTCAACAAACTTAAAGAGTCCGAAGGGCGTTGTGATGGCAGTCTTTGGAATATCTTCTTCCGCGACTGGAATCTGGTTATAGGCCCTCACGAGATCGATGGTAGAAAAAATCACCTTACCATGGAGAGAAAAAACAAAGTCCTGAATGTGAGGAACTGGGTACTTATCTGGTATCGTTCTTGCATTGAGTCTTCTATAGTTTCAACAGGGTCTCCACTGGTTATCTTTCTTAGGAACCATGTGAAGTGGTGATGACCAGCTGCTTTTCGAAGGTCGAACTAAATTCATCTGGGCCATTTGCTGAAATTCCTGCTTTGCTTGCTTCAGTCGGTCAGGAGCGAGTCTTCTAGGCTTTTCGGAGACTGGTGGGCCTGGTTTGGTATGGATAAAGTGTCTGGTTGAGTGCTTGGGCGCTGTGGACGTCCCTGCAGGCTTCGTGATTTCCGGGTACTCCAGCAAGAGCTCGAACCATGAGGATGAACCTTGTATCGCTCTTATTCCCAACCAATTTTGTTGGCACTCAGCCACGTGGCCTTTGGCTGAGAGGGTCGTACTAGAGTCGACGAGCCGATTGTTCATGATGTCCACTAGAAGAGCGTAGTGGTCCAGAAAATCTGCTCCTAAGATCGGCTTCGAAACTTCAGCTATCACGAAACACCAGGCGTAATCTCTCCTGAGTCCCAAGTCCAAGATGAACGTTTCAAATTCATAGGTTGGAATCACTGTGTCGTTGGCCGCATGGAGTTCATAATTTGATTTCGATCTTTGTCCGCGAATAAATGATCGAGGGAAAACACAGAGATCCGCGCCCGCATCAACCAAAAACTGCGTTTTTGTTTTCCTGTCGGTGACAAAGAGGCGGCGCGACTTCAGGTTTGGGTCACTGGCCTCCATCAGCGCCGGCCCGGACCGTTTCCCGGCGTGAAATTGCATGGAGGTTGGCAGTTCCGAGCTCTTTCCGCATACCTAGAGTGGTACCAGCACATCCCGTCTGGAGGGAAATTACGAGAGCGGCTGCGGCGACGGTTTTGTGAGTAACCTCCTGACCTCGATCGGGTACGGTTCTCGCGGTTCTTAACCTCGCTTAATTGCAGACTTTTCTCCGCAACCCTAGTTGTGAGCAGAGATATTTGCTGTACTAGAGCTGCGAGGGGAATTGTGTCTGCTGATGATACAGCTACAGCTACTGACACAGCTTCGGCTACTGGTACCGCTGCGGCTACTGGTACAGCTTCTGCTGCTGCTGCTCCGTATTTTGTCGCGGCATCTATGTGCCCTCGGGGATTCGCGATCGCGATCGCGTCTGCGAGTTCGGCTACCTAGTCCAATATTGCTTGCTTCTGAGTCGCAAGAATTGCTTACATAGACATTGGTAACCGGCTTAACCAAATAGAGCGAAGGACTTCTTCGGAAAAAACTTTTCCAACTAGTCCTTGCAGATGCCTCAGGACCTGTGAGGGTGTTCTATCGCCGATCTGCTGGTTCTCGAGAAGTTCGCGTGTTTTGTGATCTTGCGATGTTCCGAGGCGACGAATTATTTCGCTCTTCAATTTCTCGTACTTCGCGAAATTGGGCGGTGACGTCAGTATATCGCGGACTTCGGTCGCGTAATTCACGTCGAGGTTTCCGGCCACATAATTAAATTTGGTTTCGTCCGAGGTGATGCCGGCGAGCGCGAATAATGTTTCAACCTGAGCAAATCACATTTCTGGATCTTTTGGCCAGAAGGGTGGAGTTTTTACGCTTACACGGTCGATCGATGCGCGGTTGAGGTTAGGAAGACGATCATCGCACGCGTTGACTCCGCTGGTCGAACTTTCCGCGTCGCTTCCATTGGACATGTTGTTCATTTTTAACGAGATTACATTTGCAGAAGGGTTAAGAAAAAGATGAAAGTCACTGTCCAGTCTCGGCACTATTAACAGTTACTTGTCGAAACACTCACTACACTGTTTAAAGTCACTGTTCAAAGTCACTGTTCAGAGTCACTGTTATGGTGCGTATCACTTAGATGACTTCGGGGTCACCACTGTAGGATTAATATTCGGGGTGAGTAAATGAATTAGAGACCGAGTCTTAACAGTAAAAAGAAAGAACTTATTTATTAAAAAAAGGAACAGGCGAGGAGAGTCGAGTCGCGGCGAGAAGTTTGAAGCTGGGCTTGCTCGGATGAAGGTCGTGTACTCACTAACTTCAACCCTGCAGTTAGAAGAGCTGATCACATTTTGCATAGTTGCCGATGAATAAAAGTGAAAAATATAAAAAGAGAAAACTGGGAATGTGACAACGTCGAGTCTTGACCTGGCCTAGGCCGGCCGGTTAATTTTATTGCTTTGCAGTGCAAGCGTACCGTACTGCAGGTAACGCTCTAGCCTATGTACATACAGAGCTACAGAGGTGGAAGGTACCTGGACAAAAGGTAATGGTAAAAAGGTGCAAAAGTTGGGTGTAGCTCTGCTACATACAATTCCTATTTTAAATGAAAATATAATATTTGTAAATTGGACTCAACAACTCCTGATGAATTTACATTTGGATTTGTATAAAATAAATAAAATATTTATTCATTATGAGGGTCGCCACAGCAAATATTATTATTTCTTCAGCGATTTTTGTCTAAAACATTTGAGTACGTGTTAGTAAATAAACGTTTCTTACACTCTAGAGTTACATTGATTTGAAAAGTACAAAAAATTCGTAATGAAAGATTTTACAAATAACATTATGAAGTAAAGTTACAAATAAAGTAAGATAGAAGGCTTCAACTTTATTATGAGGCTAATGCCTCATTCATCGCAAAACTCATCTGAAGACTCGTCTTCCGATGAATCGACATCACGATTAAGATCATCAGCCATCTCCTTTCCTACAATTACATTTGCTCAACGAGATTCAGTGGCATTTTACCACATCGAATTGATGTAAATGGTTCGTATCATTTTTTGTTTTTAGCGATTTCCAGCAAGGAGGAATGAGCGTCGAGTCGTCCCGTTATTTTTGACCATGCAGGTCGAAAGAGCAGAGTAGTCTAAGCACAGGCGCGGAAGTATGGCGCAAGCGCGCGCCTCCCACCCGCGAGTCGCGTCCCCCACGCGCTACGCGGTATCCACGGTGGGGATAGGACGCGAAACGCTATAAAAGCGGAATGCGGCCGTGGAAAAGACATTCTGGCGGCTCGCAAGCGAGCCGTAAGCAGCCTAAGTGGCATTTTAGAACAGGCTGGAAGTTTTCTGCTTTCAGACGAGTTCTAACTTGTCATCTGAGACCTTTTAGGGCAGGTTGGGAGTTTTCTGCTCCCCGCTGAGTTTTAACTGGTTTCACTCTTGAGGCCCGCGGAACAGATTGAGAGGTTTCTCCTCGAATTTCGAGTTCTGCGCTCAGGATTCCCAAGATTGTTACGAAAGAATTTCATCAATGAATTACGGTCACTCTTGTGAGATCAAAAGAAGACAGAACTGCTTGTCTCGAAAGCAAGCAGACCTTATATTGAACTTGCATTATATCGAGTCATCAGAGAGAGAAAGGAATAATAATTGTCTCCACTAGATTAAGATTAGAAAATAGAGAATCTTTTTCTTTGTATCTTAACAAAAAATCCACCGAAAATAAATGTATAATTGAAGATTTTATCTGGGGTCAATAGAAAGCAATTTTAAGAGATAATTCGTAGAATAGATCGATTTTCCCTCCTTTAATAACTCAGGTAATACTGATGAATAAAATTTCTTGTAAAGGGAAAATCGATATAGTATAAAATTCATTAAATTAGATAAACTACATCCTGAATCGTTTTTATTTCTCCTCCCGTATGTGAACTCCAAATTTAAAGATTATTTTATTTAAAAGTTAAATAAAAGAAATCAAAGAAGTAACAATACATAAGACACGTAAATTCTTGAACGGCGTCAATTGCATCTTCGTCAAATATATTCGAAGGGTCGACGAGCGACTCGGAAACTTTTTGACATTTTTGTTTTTTCTCGAATATATTAAAAGGAGTAGCTTTCCCTTTGCCGTAAAACGATGCCGAGTAATCGCAACCGGTAAAAGCGTGAAATGCAGGCAAACTGTTGCAAAGGCTTTGTCCAAACCGATTTGGTTCAACGGAGAAGCTTTGCCTTCCACGATCACTGGAATTTTGTCGAAATTCGGCTAGCTGCGATGAATCGGTGATTGATGCAAATGTAATAGGAAAGGAGATGGCTGATGATCTTAATCTTGATGTCGATTCATCGGAAGACGAGTCTTCAGATGAGTTTTTCGATGAATGAGTCATCAGCATCATAATAAAGTTGAAGCCTTCTATCTTACTTTATTTGTAACTTTACTTCATAATGTTATTTGTAAAATCTTTCATTACGAATTTTTTGTACTTTTCAAATCAATGTAACTCTAGAGTGTAAGAAACGATTATTTATTAGCCGTAATAATAAGACCCTGAAACAAACCCGACAATTGAAAATATCTAGAATGCTGGTATACCGAAAAATATGTCAAATTAATTTTAGAAAACGTTTGGTGGATTACGAATATAAAATGTTTCTAAAAGTATATCCAAGTGAAACACACAATTTATACGTACTCAAATGTTTCCGACAACAATCGCTGAATAAATAATAACATTTTCATACTTTTTATCTATAAATGTGGTATTTGAACTTATGATAAATTTAAAAAAATATGATAAACATATGAATTATAATAGACAATAGAATATTAATATAATATTATAATTGTTAAATAAAAATGATAACTCCCAAACATTCTGCGAGCTCTTCTTGTCTTTGTCAACAATCTTCATTGAGTAATGCTTCCAGTTCTTCATCTTCAAACTTTTTTGGCTGCCCAGGACGTTCTTCGTCTTCCAAGCCAAAATCACCACTTTTAAATCGTGCAAACCACTTTTGAAACGTTCGCTCAGCTAGAGCATGTTCACCATAAACTTCCACCAAAATACGATGACTTTCGGCAGCATTTTTCTTTATATTAAAGTAATGAAGAAGAACTCCCCGCAAAAACACTTTTTCACGCACAAAGTTCGACATATTTGAGTGAAAAAAATTATTGTTGTTTACGCTTCAAATGAATGACATATACTGAAAAAGACGCACAATGACAGTAGCTTTCCAACGAATGGTCGGAATATTGGAACGATGGAATAATAATCAAGTTACACCATCTTAGCAAACCGCACGAATTAAGTTATAGATCCAATAATAAATTGTTATAGCATATAACGCAGGGGATGCGGGTTTGGCTGACAATTGATTATGATTAAACGACCTATAAACAACTTTTTGAGAAAAAATCCACTCATAATTTCCAAATTTTATCATGTTTTCAAATTAAACTGAATTGCCTGATACTTTCAGAATTTGAAATTTTTCTCGATAATTTCGGAACATAAGGATAAAAGGTAAATAAAAATACCCAGTACTACGGAATGAAACCGGTCGTGTACAGACCCAGTGTGAAACGTCATGATGTAGTAAATTGCTTTTCGCAAATAACCATCTGGAATCTGAATGTGTCATGAATGATTCTTGTGAACTGAATATCTAATGATAGATGTAGATTGAATTATAGAAATCAGTGGATGTATGACTCACAGAAAATTCCTTACATTTTTAAAAAAACTGCAAAGAATAAAAAATCAAATTTGAAATAACGCCTTGAAAAAATGGTTTTTAACAAAATAGGGAGCTATGTCAAGCAATCATAGTTTATGAGATCTGAGTTTTACTCTCTGAACCTGAAACAGTGAAATAGTCACTGATTATATTAGTGAAAATATATCAACTGATGAATCAGTGCCCTGCTTTGATTTCACTGAGGAATCAGTGAAGGCGTCATGTGAACATAACTTTTGAATTCGCGAATTCAAAACTTTCATCTACATTTTACTGATTTATCGTCCCTTAAAAATAATAATAATTACGTAATTTCGTTTTAGTGTGAAAGTTATAGCAATTTATATTTTTGACAAAAATCAGCAAAATGTGAATAATCATTTAAAATTTTTAAAAGGTTAGATTTCACTGGTGAAATAGTTAGAAATTAGTTACTCTTTCACCTGAGTGAAAATTTGACTCATAATAATCAGTAAAATTTATTTTACTGAATAAATGTAACTGATTAATTTAAGTGACGGTTTCAATACTTTTTCAGTTAAATACCACTAATTATTATTAAAACTTTAATTGAGGTAAAAGATTAACCCATTTCCGTCTCTTTTATTGGTTAAATCTTACTGATTCAAATTTCAAGAATATGGGGCCTTTGAGTATTGCGTAAAAACAATTTTCAGGACCTTTTCACTTTACAAAAAACATATTTTTTATTTTACCTTTGTTTTTTAGGCAGGATAAATAAAACTAGTTGTTGGACATAACTCTCTGCAAAAGGGACAAACGATATTGACCAATAGAAGTGCCATTTGACAATTTGTTTAAAAAATATGACATAAACCAAGACTAGACCACTTATTTTTTATTTAACTTTTTCTATTTGTCCTGCCAGAAAAAAAGTTAAATAAAAAAAATGGTCTGGTCGTGGGTAAGTGCATACAGGGTCATATTATTTTGAAAAATTGTCAAATGGCACCTCTATTGGTCAGTATTGCTTGTCCATTATGCACAGAGTTATATCCAACTACTAGTTTTATGTGTCCTACCTGAAAATCAAAGTAAAATAAAAAATAAATGATCTGGTCTTGGTTTAAGTCATATTGTTTTGAAAAATTGTCAAATGGCACCTTGATTGGTCAATATCGTTTGTCTCTTTAGCAGAGAGTTATGTCCAACAACTAGTTTTATTTATCCTGCCTGAAAAACAAAGGTAAATAAAAAATAAGTGGTCTGGTCTTGGTGTAAGTCATATTGTTTAAAAAAATTGTAAAATGGCACCTCTATTCGTCAGTATTGTTAGTCCATTTTGCAAAGAGTTATGTCCAACAACTAATTTTATTTGTCCTGCCTAAAAACAACGTTTAATAAAAAATAAGTGGCCTAATCTCGCTGTAAATGTATATAGGGTCATATTGTTTAAAAAAATTGTCCAATGACACCTCTATTGGTCAGTATCGCTTGTCCATTATGCACAGAGTTTTATCCAACTACTAATTTTATTTGTCCTGCCTAAATACAAAGTTTAATAAACAATAAGTGGTCTAATCTTGGTGTAAATGTATATAGGGTCATATTATTTAAAAAAATTGTCAAATGGTAACCCTATTGGTCGGCATTGTTTATCCATTTTCTAGATAGTTATATGTCCAACTACAAATTTTATGTGTCCTGCCTGAAAAACAAATCTACAGAAAAATTAAGTTTTCGGGACTTGGTTTAGGTGTATACTAGGTCATATTGTTTAAAGAATGTGTCAAATGTTAACTCTATTGGTCAGTATATTTTTTGCATAATTCAGAAGTAATTTTTTATTGGTATATTTTCCATATCTATGTAAAAATTGTTTACAAATTTTTGTTACGTTTGCTTTATAAAATTTTTTTTCTTCAATATTTCTATTCTGAAGAGTGAGCGAACGAAATAGTGATGTATGGATAATCGTGGACAAAGGTTTGTCAAACGATCTTGAGTATTCAGTTGTTTGAAATAATTATTTTTAATTATCAGTGGTTGTCAACCATGTTTTTAAAATTCGTAAAATAAGTATTGGATTAAATTTTTTGAATAAGTATTGTAAGAATTATTTGGTGAGTATTGGTGAAAGTATAGGAGTACATACTGCGGTATGCTTCAGTGCATCCAGTATTTCAGGCATTAAAAATTAGTATTTTATTGACTAATATTTGCTCCGATACTTTCTCAAATACTTCATACAATACTTTAAATGAATAGAAAGTTGAAATATAAATGAAATTTAACTCGCAACAAGATGATGAAATCAACATCTGTAAAATAAGTATTGGATTAAATTTTTTGAGTAAGTATTGTAAAAAGTATTTGGCTTAGTATTGGTGAAAGTATAGGAGTACATACTGCGGTAAGTTTCAGCAGATCCAGTAATTTATGCATTGGAAATTAGTATTATATTTGCTAATATTGGTTCCAATACTTTTTCAAATATTTAATTCAATATATTAAATAAATAATAAGTTTTAGTTCAGGTGAAAATTAACTGCGAACAAATTTAAAAAATCGCATTTCGTAAAAAAAGTATCGGAGTAAATATTGGTGTAAGTATTGTAAAAAGTATTTGGCTTAGTATTGGTGAAAGTATAGGAGTACATACTGCGGTAAGTTTCAGCAGATCCAGTCATTTATGCATTGGAAATTAGTATTATATTTGCTAATATTGGTTCCAATACTTTTTCAAATATTTAATTCAATTTATTAAATAAATAATGAGTTTTAGCTTAGGTGAAAATTAGCTGCCAACAAATTTAAAAAATCGCATTTCGTAAAAAAAGTATCGGAGTAAATATTGGTGCAAGTATTGTATAAAGTATTTGGCTTAGTATTGGTGAAAGTATAGGAGTACATACTGCGGTAAGTTTCAGCAGATCCAGTCATTTATGCATTGGAAATTAGTATTATATTTGCTAATATTGGTTCCAATACTTTTTCAAATATTTAATTCAATATATTAAATAAATAATAAGTTTTAGTTCAGGTGAAAATTAACTGCCAATAAATTTAAAAAATCGCATTTCGTAAAAAAAGTATCGGAGTAAATATTGGTGTAAGTATTGTAAAAAGTATTTGGCTTAGTATTGGTGAAAGTATAGGAGTACATACTGCGGTAAGTTTCAGCAGATCCAGTCATTTATGCATTGGAAATTAGTATTATATTTGCTAATATTGGTTCCAATACTTTTTCAAATATTTAATTCAATATATTAAATAAATAATAAGTTTTAGTTCAGGTGAAAATTAACTGCCAATAAATTTAAAAAATCGCATTTCGTAAAAAAAGTATCGGAGTAAATATTGGTGTAAGTATTGTAAAAAGTATTTGGCTTAGTATTGGTGAAAGTATAGGAGTACATACTGCGGTAAGTTTCAGCAGATCCAGTCATTTATGCATTGGAAATTAGTATTATATTTGCTAATATTGGTTCCAATACTTTTTCAAATATTTAATTCAATATATTAAATAAATAATAAGTTTTAGTTCAGGTGAAAATTAACTGCCAATAAATTTAAAAAATCGCATTTCGTAAAAAAAGTATCGGAGTAAATATTGGTGTAAGTATTCTAAAAAGTATTTGGCTTAGTATTGGTGAAAGAATAGGAGTACATACTGCGGTAAGTTTCAGCAGATCCAGTCATTTATGCATTGGAAATTAGTATTATATTTGCTAATATTGGTTCCAATACTTTTTCAAATATTTAATTCAATATATTAAATAAATAATAAGTTTTAGTTCAGGTGAAAATTAACTGCCAACAAATTTAAAAAAGCGCATTTCGTAAAAAAAGTATCGGAGTAAATATTGGTGTAAGTATTGTAAAAAGTATTTGGCTTAGTATTGGTGAAAGAATAGGAGTACATACTGCGGTAAGTTTCAGCAGATCCAGTAATTTATGCTTTGGAAATTAGTATTATATTTGCTAATATTTGTTTAAATACTTTATTAAATATTTAATTCAATATATTAAATAAATAATGAGTTTTAGCTCAGGTGAAAATTAACTGCCAACAAATTTAAAAAATCGCATTTCGTAAAAAAAGTATCGGAGTAAATATTGGTGCAAGTATTGTATAAAGTATTTGGCTTAGTATTGGTGAAAGTATAGGAGTACATACTGCGGTAAGTTTCAGCAGATCCAGTCATTTATGCATTGGAAATTAGTATTATATTTGCTAATATTGGTTCCAATACTTTTTCAAATATTTAATTCAATATATTAAATAAATAATAAGTTTTAGTTCAGGTGAAAATTAGCTGCCAACAAATTTAAAAAATCGCATTTCGTAAAAAAAGTATCGGAGTAAATATTGGTGTAAGTATTGTAAAAAGTATTTGGCTTAGTATTGGTGAAAGAATAGGAGTACATACTGCGGTAAGTTTCAGCAGATCCAGTAATTTATGCTTTGGAAATTAGTATTATATTTGCTAATATTTGTTTAAATACTTTATTAAATATTTAATTCAATATATTAAATAAATAATGAGTTTTAGCTCAGGTGAAAATGAACTGCCAACAAATTTAAAAAATCACATTTCGTAAAAAAAGTATCGGAGTAAATATTGGTGTAGGTATTGTAAAAAGTATTTGGCTTAGTATTGGTGGAAGTTGACGTTTGTGTATTAGTCAGTATTAGCAAATCTAGTATTTTGGGCTCAAAATGGTCATTGAATATACTTATACTTGCTCCAATACTTTCTCAAATACTTTTTACCATAGTTAAAACAACCACAAAGTTATAACAAAAAGGAATATTAACCTTCCAATGGTTAATTAATATCGATCTTTATTAAAAAAATATTAAAGATACAATAAGAAAAAGTATTGGTGCAAGTATTAGAGTTAGTTTTCTTTGATCCAATACTTGCGGCACGAAACTACTATTGGATCCTTTCTGAAAAATGTTTAATTGAATCAATCAGGGTCTCCGACTTGAGGTTCAGATTACGATTCGAGTGAGGCTGAAACATAATTATATTTTGCTCGACCCACCAGAGTTCTGGTTCAGTCGCACCGCGTCACTCCAGCGAGCGACGTCGTGTCACTCTGCTCTTTAATCCTTTACTCTTATTTTCCTCGGCACTCACTTTTCATCGAAAGTAATTAATCATCAACCTCCTGGTAGGTATCAAACAACTCTCCGACTTTTAAATAATTCGACTTCTAATTTGATAATTAGTGCATTTTTCATTTAAAAAGTGATAAATTTATCTTATGCTGACAATCCTTCCGGATTTGCGAAATACTTGTCTTGTCCGTTCAAACAAGAAGCTGGTGAGGAAATTAAAGCGTCATCGTATACAAATTCAAGAATTTATTCTTGTATGTGCGTAATATCTTCATTTACCTAATATAAAAAGCGTACCTATTCTCCTCAGTTCTGTAAATTAGAAAGAGAATAATCATTTTGGCAATAAGTTTAAGTCAGAGTTATAATGAAGAATTAAAACATAGATTTTTCTTGTATTTTGAAAATTAAGTTTTTTGTGTCATATTTAAAAGGTATACCCAATAATTACCTATGTAATTAAAAATTAATCAAAAACTTTTGTTATTATAACTCCTTTAGTGGATTTTTAATCAAAGTTACACCTGTTTTTTTATTATCAGTAAAATTTATAAACAATATATAATAGTCCTGCTTAATTAAAAAGAAAATGGAATTTTTAATGATTTGCATTTTATTATTCAATATAAATACATTTTTTTTAAATGAAAAATTATATTTTGTTTAAAATACAATTCGAAAATTTAATACGCACTGCATCTTACAAAATTGAATGCAATTTGTCAAAATTTTTACTTGTTTTTGAAAATTAACAAAACATTTTTCGATCCTAATTGTTTTTTTTTAATTTATAGCTATGAGGTTATAGTTTTATAAAAGAATAATTCCATGTCTCGATTTGTGAATTTATTCAATTACATTGTCATTGTTTATAAAAGTTTACAGATTACACATCGTTGCTTCCATTGTAGACACTTATGTTTTGCCTTCATTGGTTTTTAAATAGTTTTTTACTCCATAATTCTTATTCAAAAACAAATTTGCATATTTTAATCGATGAAATGAATGTGGGTTCATGTTTCAATATATATTCTTGTGTATATATGTATAATAAATCTTCTGTGTGAATAAACTTTGTATAGACCCAGAAAAATGTTTAGTTAGTTGAATAAAATCGTTTTATTAACTACATTTGGTTAAACGATTTTGTTAACTTTACAAAATATTTTCTTGCTGCTACAACATTTTTTGCTTGAATTCACCAAGTAAATTTGTTTTATGGATCAACAAAATTATTTGACAGTATCAAATATATATTTGATAGGATCAAGAAAAATCTTTGGTATTAGGATCAATCAAACATTTGTTAACAAAAAATTGTTTTGGTTTGGCTGGACATTTTGTTGTTTGTATGATAACAAAATAATAAAGTTAAACTAATCAAAATTTTGTTGATTTCTATTTTTTATCGATTAACTAAGAATTATGTAAAATTATCCAGAATCGTTTTATTAACTACGTTTGGCTGAAAAATTTTGTTAACTTTACAAAATGTTTTGTTGATACTACAACATTTTTTGATTTCTTGTTTTATAGATCAACAAAATTATTTGACAGTATCAAATATATATTTGATAGGATCAAGAAAATATTTGGTATTAGGATAGATCAAACATTTGTTAACAAAAAATTGTTTTGGTTTGGCTGAACATTTTGTTCTTTGTATGATAACGAAATAATAAAGTTAAACTAATCAAAATTTTGTTGATTTCTATTTTTTATCAATTAACTAAGAATTTATGTAAAATTATCCAGAATCGTTTTATTAACTACATTTGGATGAACAATTCTGTTAACTTTACAAAATGTTTTGTTGATGCTACAACATTTCTTGGTTGTTTGTTTTATGGATCAACAAAATTATTTGACAGTATCAAATATATATTTGATAGGATCAAGAAAAATATTTGGCATTAGGATCAATCAAACATTTGTTGACAAAGAATTGTTTTGGTTTGACTGAACATTTTGTTGTTCGCATGATAACAAAATAATAAAGTTAAACTAATTAAAATTTTGTTGATTTCTATTTTTTATCAATTAACTAAAAATTTATGTAAAATTATCCAGAATTTGTTAGAGTTCTGTGGGAGAATTTCCTAAAATTCAGGACAATTATTTATACTTTAGGGAATCCTTCTCAAAAGCGTTCAGCAAAGAAGGGAAAAATTTGTTGAAAATTAAAAAAAAAAAATTTCTGTGAAAATGATCAATTTGTTCAATTTTATTATAATTTTGTAAAACATTCGTTATAATCTGTGAGGTGTTTGATTTTGTCAGTTAACAGTCTCACTTTTTTATTTTTTTCATAGGTACTTTAACACCTATTTTTCATTTCTTTTGGATCGTTTCACTGAGAGTAAAAGGAAAGGTGTTATTCAACCCTATTTTTCTCTTGTGTTAAACTTTTGTGACGGACGTGCAAGAAAGGTAGGATTAAAAAATGAATGGCATAGCCGGTCAATGTACAAAATTGAATGCCGAGATGAAGATTTACGGCGGCAAGGATGACTCGGCAGACGTCATCAAAAAACCAGGACCATTGAGAAACGTTTCGTGGAGTGAAAACGTAGAGGATTCTGAGTTGGACATTCCAGGAACTCCCAGGACTCCAAGAACCTCAACTACACCAGGTATAAATATGTGGTTTCAATAAATTCGCCAAAAAAATTTCCAAATTGATATGAAATCAAGATTTGTATTCTCATTAAAAAACAACAAAAAATATTTCTGCGATTGAAACAATTTTTCAGATACATTTTTCATATTCTCATCCAATAAGGGTCCGATGAATTATTTCGTAAGCCATTTTTTGAAAAAAAGGAAACTCTAATTTTCACATGATTTTTACATATTTTTTTATTAGAATTTTTAAATAGGTTTTTGAATATTTTTTTAATATTTCACAATGACTAAGATTTGAACAGATTTCAAAAACTTGTAAAAGATTTTTAAAAATTTTACAAATTAATAAAAAAATACCAAAATATTTTGTAAAATTTAAAGAAATATTCAACAAAGTTTAAAAGATTTATGATTTATAAAAAATTTCATAAATTTGAAGAAATTCTAGAAAATTTTGAAATACTTCAAAAGAATTATACTAAAAATTTTAAAAATGTCTGTTGAAACTTTTCAAAAATGTTTCAAACATTTATTTTTTAACTATTTTACATAAAACTTTAAAAAACTTCTAAAATTCTTAAAATTACTTTAAATATTTTAAATACAATGTTTTATTTGATTTCACAGTTGTATAAAATTTTCAAAACATTTTTTTATTCCGGTTTTGTATTGGAACTAGTTAGTTTTGCAAAACAGATAATTTTAAGAAGCTAATTAGACAATTCGAACAGGTCTCGTATAGTTGCTAGATAGTTTACCAAGATAGAACATTTTTTCAAGACCGGGGGAGAGTGTTTATTTGCAAGTCATATTTGAAAGGTGAACAAGTTTTTTCTAAACTATCTAGATGGTCTAATCGGGCCCTGTCTAGATACTATCCAGTCTTGTTTTTTGTCCGACTATCCAGGTTGTCTAATCAGGTCCTGTTCAAGATCTAGACAGTTTTCAAAAAAATTAATTTTTCAGACTCTTGGACGGTCTAATCAGGCCCTGAATAGCTACTGGTCAGTTTTCAGACACACATATTTTTAAGACAGTCAAGACGGTCTAATAAGGTTCAGTTTTTCAGTCCAGCCGGTAATCAGTTTTTCATAGCCAAAGAATTTCTAGATGTATTATAAAATAAAATTGTTATTCCAGGGCACGAGAAATGCACATTTCATCATGATTTGGAATTGGACCACCGTCCACCAACGAGAGAAGCCTTACTTCCAGAAATGTCTCGGAGCTACAGGCTACTTTTGAATTCTCTTGGAGAAAATCCTGATAGACAAGGACTTTTAAAAACCCCGGAAAGAGCTGCCAAAGCGATGTTATTTTTCACCAAGGGATATGACCAAAGTCTTGAAGGTAACAAAAAAAGTTAATTGATAAACCTAAAAATAAGAAAAAAATCTGCCCTTTTCGTGGGCACATTCTTATCGCGCGCAAATTTGAGCCCGACAGTCTATCACCGCGCTCCGTTCTGTTTGAAGCTCGCGCTTCGCGCTCGATCTTATATTCTTCGCATTCACTTAAGTTTTTTTCTCATAATTTGATACTGAAGCTGAAGTCAATTTGATAATATTGTAGATGTGAATTAAATTTTTTCAAAGTTACTAAATTTGTTTTTGATTTCAAATGAAAAGGGAAATTCATGATTACATGATTAAAATAATTTATTTTCTTCCAAATATCTCAATAAGGAAAAACAATCATAGAGTTTATTTGAGTAAACGGTTTTGCATTTTAACGTTTTTTTCCTATGTCACATATTTCGATTAAAAAATGGAATTTTTAAATTTTAATCGTATTTTTTGAAATTTAAATGAAAAATATTCTTTTTATTAGAAACTGTGTCGGACAAAATTTGTAGACCTTTTTGAAGTGGACAATTTTGCATTTTTACGTTTTTTTCGTATTTCACATATTATGGTTAAAAACTTGAATTTTCGAACTTAAATGGTATTTTTTGAAATTAAAAGGAAAAATAAACATCTCATAAAAAAATTTACCGATTCAAATTTGTATATCTTTTCGTAGTAATCTATTTTGTATTATAATGTTTTTTCGTATCCCGTATTATTTAACTGAAAAATGGAATTTAGATATTTATTTATACTTTTCAAGTTTATAACTTTTACTTTTTTCAAGATTCAACATTCTGTAACTTTCCTAATTTTGGTTTAATACAAAAATTATATGGGGTTATTAGTAGAGATTTATGAGCAGTATCAGAAACCGATATTAAAATTTTTGATTTTTCCAAACAAAAATTTCAAAAAGACAAAAAAATGCTCTTATTTTCACAATTTTGGTCGGATTTTAGGCTCTGATGAACTATGCCAAAGCTCAATCCAATCCAAAATATAATTTCGAGCGAATCAGAGTTATTCCGAGCCATTCCGGAATCTGTTTCCGAGTCCTTCAAAACCAATCCGAAAAACGTTTTGTATCTCGTTTGATGAAAAACGGCCAAAAATCAATCCAACTTAATCTGATTCAATCTGAGGCATAAATCCGAATCAATCGGAACCCAAAGGGTCTCAAAACGTGAATATTTGATGAAAATTTTGAAAGTCATTTTTCACATAAAACTAATACCTTCTCATTTATGATGAGAATGTAAAAAATGTAGGTGATTTAAATCACAACAAACTAATTAACTATTTGAAATTAAAAATTAAAAATTAAATTTAAAAAATAAATTTAATTCGAAATAATATTTAGCGATGCTTTAAGTGACAGATAGGATCCGATAGAACCCAGATGAATTAGGTCAGAAACCGGATAGGTCTTGTATCCTGGTCTACCTGCGTTCTTGGGAGCAAGAGACAAATCGTGTATATTAACCAAGTTTACAGTGTCTTTTTATTCTGTTCTCTCCGGGATTTAGGAATAGAAATTTATTTTCTTCAAAGTAAAAATGGGCAACTATCCATGATCTGTCTGGACATATTATCACCAGAAAAGAAACAGTCCTACAATGTATGCTTGACCAGGTCTATCTAGGACTTATCCGGAACACACAAATAGAAATTGAATTTCTTTAAAGTCAAAGTGGGCATCTATTCTGTTTTATCCGGGATCTGTCTGGGTGTATTATCAACAGAAAAAAAACAGTCTTACAATATATGTATGAATAACCGAATTTATTCGTGCCGAGTTAAACCGTATAGGATAAATAAACACATCATCCGTATAAAACACAGATAGAGGCCTGATACAACATGAAATAAAAATATTTCTTGGTCCCGTGTACGTGCCTCTTAGGACCGGATAGAATAAATAACATCACTCGTAAAAAACATGGATAGAGATCGGATACAACCCAGAATAAAAATCCGAATAAAACTCCGATAGAAGCTGGATAGACATTTTTGTTATTGCTCCAATGTATTCCCAGTTAAAACCTGATAGGGGCCGGATAGACATTTTTCTTGGTCTCGACTACGTGCCACTTAGGACCGGATAAAATAAAATACATCATCCGTATAAAACACGGATAGAAGTCGAATACAACATGGAATAAAAATTCTTATAAGACTCCGATAGCAGCCGGATAGACATTTTTGTCATTACATCGATATATTGCCGGTTAGGAGCTGATAGAAGCCGTAAAAACATATTTCTTGGTCCCGAGTACGTGCCGGTTAGAATCGGATAGAATAAATTACATCACCCGTATAAAACATAGATAGAGTTGGATACAATCCGAAATCCGTATAAGACTCCGATAGAAGCTGAATAGACATTTTTGTTATTGCCCCAATGTATTCCCAGTTAGGACCTGATAGGGGCCGGATAGACATATTTCTCGGTCACGACTACATGACACTTAGGACCGGATAGAATAAAATACATCACCCGTATAAAAGACGGATAGAGGTCGGATACAATCCGAAATCAAAACCCCTATAGAGTTTCGTATAGACACTGATAGATGCCAAAGTATATTCGAGTTTGATCCGCAACCTATCTGGTATTTTAAGCAGAGTGTCTTTACAAGTTTCGAATTTTCGGGTCCGGTTCTTTCTCAAATAGTTTTTATTTCAGCTACAAAAAAAGAAATACTGCAGAATAAACCTAATAATTTCATCTATAAAAAAATTTTAAAAATTAATTATTCAATTCTAATTTAATTAAATAGCCAATAAAGAGTATAATAAATTTATATTTTTCGATATCTTTTCCTTTTTACCACAAAGAAATGTATTTGACAGTTTTATATTTTTAATCGTTAAATATATATCTTGAATCATGTATTTTTGTAAAAAATGGTCCTAAAAGTGGTACATATATATATTGGTCGCACGCGCATTAAATTTTCCGACAGGTAAAGTGTTTATGAGAGCAAAATTAAAATACAATCACTAATTTTTCACTCTCTAAATCTGAATCAGTTAGAATTTTTAATAATTTCAATCAGTGACTTACTCCTGCTTTCCAATTAGTTAAAAGTGATTGATTTTCAGTTAACAATTATTGATTATCAATCAAAACTGACTGATTGTAAAGCAAAAAGCCAGTCAATGATTGGATTCATCAAAAATTTTAATTCAGGTTTAGAGAAGAAATCAGTCGGTCGTGTTTATTCGTGATCAAAAACCAATTTAGTCCCTTATGATGTAATTACTAGATGTTCTTGCGTCAGGAAACTTTTTGAATTCACGGCCAGTTCAACTGAAAGCAAAATCTAGAACAGAATTTGGCTTCGCATGAACGCACGCGCTTATGATTCTGGTTGCGAGACAATTTTCTCATTGCTTAAAAAAAAAGACCCAAATAATGAAGGACAATGGGAATTAGACTAAAGATTGCTTCATTGATACTTCCTTTCATTAACGTTGACTGGTTTAACTACATTTTTTCAATCTATCGTATTCAATCAAGTATCATCAAAAGAAAAAGTGAAACAAAAAATAATTAATTAAGTTTTTTTTATAAAGCATAAAAGTAAAATTATTTGCATTATTTCAATCAAATTAAAGTATGGTTTGAATTGGAAAGCGCTTTGTCTTATCTCATGCCAATATTTCTTTTCTCATCTTTTATTCCTCCATCTATCTTTCCCTTTTCTTTCTTTTTTTCCAATTCCCTTCTCTACTTAAATTTCATTGAATAAATCACGAAACGGAGATTCAAGTAGATCTAGGGAGCGAAAATTAAACACAATGTCAATTTTCTTTGTGGGGATGATGTGGAAATAAAAATCTTAATCATGTCTTTGACATTAATATCATTTTATCTTATGAATTTTATGAACAACTTCATAGTAAGAAATTCGGATAATTTTTACATTCTCATCATGGATGAGAAGGTATTAGTTTTATGTGAAAAATGACTTTCGAAATTTTCAACAAATCTTTACGTTTTGAGACCCTCTGAGTCAGATCAGATTGAACACTTTATCAGATTTATCGGATTTTTGATAGTGCTCATAAATCTCTGCGAATTATCTTCATAACATTCTTTGATTAAACTGGAGTTAGAAATGTTACAGCATGTTAAAACTTGAAAGAAGTCAATATCAGAATTCCATTTTCTAGTTAAATTGTACGAGATATGAAAAAAGGTTATTATACAAAATTATTTTCTACATTAAGATCTACAAATTTGAATTGCAACATTTTTTCATAAGATGTATATTTTTCTTTTTAATTTAAAAAAATACTATTGAAAATTCAAAATTCAATATTTTTTAACAATAACATGTGAAATACGAAAAAAACGTAAGAATGCAAAGTTATTCGTTTCAAAAAGATCTACAATTTTTGTCTCACACAGTTTCTGTTAAAACATATATTTTTCGTTTCAATTCCAAAAATACGATTAAAGTTTAAAAATTCAACTTTTTAGACGAAAAAATGTTTTGAAGTAAAATCTTAATTTTTTTATTCAAATGAATTTCATCGCCTTCAAAGTAATCCCCTCCCGATATAATGCACTTATGCCAAGGTTTTTTCCAATCGTCGAAACACTTGTTAAATTCGATTTCCGGAATTGCCTTCAAAGCCTTCTTCGATTTGATTGATTTGATTGACGTGTTGCTCGTCAGTTGATGGTGATGGTCGTCCGAGGCGTTACAAGTCATCAACATGTTCTCTGCCTTCTTTGAAGTCTTTGTACCACTTATAAACATTTTCCTGTGACATGCTCAAATCACCGAAGGCCTTCTGCAACATTCTGGACGTTTCCGCAACTGAAATTTCATTCCGCAAACAAAATTTAATGGAACTTCTTTGCTCAACAAATTCAGACATTGTAAAAATCGAAAAAATCACTTTTAGTCGTTTAGAAAACACAAGCGTAACTATGTAACAAATAATGACATTGACATGAAATTTTACATAGATGTCAGTAACAGTAGGACCAACATAACAATAAAAGAGTTTGCTTGAATCGGTTAGCCCGCGAAGTTTAAATTAAAAATTCACCTTAGTTTTTGCCCACAGTAGTATATATTCTTTTTTCCATAATTTGCGGTTTTTGCTTCTTGTCACTTTAAATACATTTGAGGTAGCATGTACACGCTTTTTAAATCACAATGTGAATAAAAAGAAGGCACTTTAATCTTTTATCACTTTATTTGTGTAAAATTTTCGAAAATTATTTTTTTTTCGAATAACGAAACAGAAAAGAAAAATTTAATCTGACCGTTAGTTTACATGTAATATTGGCACAACATGACAATAAAAACCAAACGGATTATTTTGTAACCCATCCACACCCCCCCCCCCCTCCCGCTATTTTTTATATTATTTTTTTTTTCATTTTCAATCTAATAACATATTCACTCAGAAAAAGATTTGATTAAATCAACAAAATTTTGGTTGGCTCAACCAGAGTATTTTGTTGTTATACGGATAACAAAATGTTTGGTTCGTCGAAAAAAATATTTAGCCGACTCAAAAAAATGATATCGTCGACTCAACAAAATTCTTCAGTCAATTAAATTTGCTTCATTAAATACCAAAAATTTGATTAATCCAACCAAGTATCTCAGTTCTAATAAATTTCAAGTCATTATTAGATTTAACTAAAAAAATTGGTTGACCCAAATACTTTACCGATTCGACAAAATGATTTTGTTCAGTGAACAAAATTCTTTTTCTGAGTAAACCCAAAATATAAAAATCCACAAAATAAAAATAATAATAATAATTTCAAACTGTATTTGCGAGGAGAACAAGAATCTCTTTATTCCTAGAGTTAGCTACAGGTGGCAGAGAGTAGATTTCATAGGGCTTTAATTCACTTGGATTAAAGTCTCTCCATCGTCTATATAATTCCTCACTCTCTCGAGATAAGTTCGGTTAGGGGAAAGTAGCTTGCTCCAGTGAATCTGAAAGGAGTCACAGCCACTTCACTCTAAGAGCACGAGCCACCCCAACTCCTATATAGTTCTACCCCACCCACCCCAGTTTCTATCACTCACCCACCCATTCTCTGAATGCAATTCTTTTGCTTTTCCAGCCACACAGCTCTACTTAAAGCTTTTTTTTCACGTTTCTCTGTTATGTGACATTTTCAATCTTCATAAAATATACTATAAGCTCAACCACTTAAGGGGTTAGGTCACTCTAAAGGCAGACAAAAATAGGCATATTTTGTGGTTTTTTTTTCAGCGAAACCATGAAATAAATTGAGATTACAAAACAGGCTTTTTATCATACATGTAATTGACTGTACAAAATAATTGTTTTAAAGCGACAGATGTCAAAATGGCGATTGTGCAGTATCCCCAGCGGACTTGGTTGAAAGAACGGCCAGAGAATACTCTGACCGTTCTCTGACCTCGCATTGTCATGGCTAAGAACGATAAAAAAAACATTTAAAGCATTGCATTTATGATTCTGCAATCAAGTTTGAATTAGCAGGTGTAAGGATAAATACAATAATTTTATTTTTCAGAGATAAAAACTAGAAAAACATCGTATACTTGTCATTGAAGGCAGTGCAGTGGTTCACAATTGGCGGAACGTCTTCACCGTGAAGGTCTACTATTGGTGGAGACGTTCCGCAAATGGTGAACCACTGCACTGCCTTCAATGACAGGTACATGATGTTTTCCTAGTTTTTATCGCTGAAAAATAAAATTATTGTATTTATTCTTACGCCTTCTATTCCAAATTTCGCCACGGAATCATAATTGCAATGTTTTAAATGATTTTTAATCGTTCTCAGACATAATAGTGCGAGGTCAGAGAACAGTCAGAGAAGGGTCAGAGAATACTCTGACCGTTCTCTCAATCGGGTCCGCTAGGGATTTTTCTGATGACGCCTTTATTTCTGGAAGGTCCACGGCCGGACAAACAGCTCCTGTAATTTTTGAGTTATGATGAGTCACTGAAGTTTTTTCATTGCACATAAGAATAGCTATAAAAGTACATAGGATTATATTAGGTATTAGGGTTACCAGATGGGTAGGGCGAAAAACCAGGACACTCAAACATCTTTCATATAAACCTTAGAAAAAAAAGGTCACTAACTTCACGCTCTTCCTATATACACTAGCGCTTCTTGCGTCAAATTTACAAACTAAATTCAGAATTTGAATAGAGCGCGCGTTTCTATAAAGTCGCGTTTAGTATTATGCTGAGACACACAACAATATAACTGCTAAACTAGGACGTCTAGTAACCTTAATATTAGGGTCAGAATTTCTCAAATCAGCACGATAAAAAATGTCCGTCTCATAAATCAATGAATTGTTGCTTAATCGATAGGTTTTGATGTTAAAAATAAGTTCGCCAGATAGTTTCGCAAAAAAACTTTTTTTGTAAAAGTTATTAATAAACCAAGTTTAAGGTAACTTTTTTATCAAAAATTCATAAGGTTTCAATGGGTCTCTCTATTTTTTTTTCAAATTTCTACGAGGCGTAGAAAATTATTAAAAATTAATTGTTTATAAAAATTTTTTTGTAAAAAATAAAATTTATTTTTTCCAAATTTTTGTATAATCGTACTAAAGTTTGACCAATTATCTTTCATTTCTGCCAAACCCGGTCTAAATCGGTCAAACCGTTCAAGACTTATGAATTTTTGAAAAAAAGTTACCGTAAACTTCGTTTATCAATAACTTTTGCAACAAAAAGTGTATGAAGACGCGGATTTGGAAGCATTATTGGATCAAGATTCGTGCCAAACGTAAGAAGAACAATACGATGGACAAAACTTCGAATAAAACATAAGGTTCCATTCTTTTACAATAAATGCTCAATTTTTTATAAAAAACGGCGGAAACTTATTTGTACACTTGATATTTTGTACAGTCAATTACATATATAATAAAAACCCTATTTTTCAATCTTCATTTATTTCATGATTTCGCTGAAAAAAATCACCAAATATGCCTATTTTTGTCTGCCTCTAATGTGGCCTAACCCCTTCAGGACACGTGTTACTTGAGAATAGTAGCAAGTTCGTGGGAACAACTTAGTTTAATTTCAGCCTCCAAAATACGTAAAATTTTGTTTTGAAAATTAATGAATAGAATTGATTTTTAACGGATTTATATGGAGAAAAATTCAAAAAGTTTTGCGGATTAGTTCGCAAACAGATTTTGGAATGACTCAGAATAATTCTAGTCCGAAACCTTTGTCAGGGCTGTATACAAAATACATAAACAATCGACGGAAGATCTAGCTATCGTTAAATTTAATTTTTACTTGAAAAATTCAAGCCAGAAAGGCGTACCAAAAAAGCATGAAAAATACATTTTTAATAACAATCATTTTCGCGAAATTACGAGGGTAGTCCCAGAAGTACCAGACCTAACAAAGAAAACCCAAAAAATTTTGAAAAAATACTGATATTTCTCAACGTAGTCTTCTTTTAGCTCGATACACTTTTCCCAGCGATGTTCAAAAGCATTGATGTCCTGTTTATAGTGAGGACCGTCGAGATACTTGAAATAGCCATTAACTGAAGACTCTACCTCTTCATTGTTGGCAAATCTTTGACCAACGAGCCATTTTTTCAAGTTTGGAAAGAGAAAAAATCCGAGGGGGCTGAATCTGGCAAATAGAGTGCGTGAGGAAGTAATTTGAACTTTAACTCATTGTTTTTGATTATCGTGATAGCGGATGTGTGAACTAATGCATTGTCATGATGAAACAACACTTTTTTTTTGCCAAATGTTTGATGCACTCAAACGCTGTGATAAGTTCGCATAATATTCGCCGTAGATTGTTTTTCCTTTTTGAAGATAATGAAAATTATACCACGTGCACCCCAAAATAGGGTCAGATCAGATCAGATCAGATCAGATCAAATCAGATCAGATCAAATCAGATCAGATCAAATCAGATCAGATCAGATCAGATCAAATCAGATCAGATCAGATCAGATCAAATCAGATCAGATCAAATCAGATCAGATAAGTAAGATATGTCTTAAGGACTGATGTTTTTCTAGTTCCCGAATGGTAATTGCAATGTTCCTTTATAATCGAACATCGTTCAATAATTTTATGTCATGTCTTTCTTTTGTAAGATATCGTATCTGCGTATTATACTTTTTTTACTATCAAGCTCATGGATTAACTGGTACACGTGTCGTCGGTAATTGCAATTATAGTATGTAAGACTTATGAAATTAACAACTACCAGGGGTGTTAGTTGAAATTTGCCGGTTTTACTCATAGATGTCGCTAGAGATATGTATACATTTCTATGATTTGGCATCTATGTCATATTTTTCTATGGACAATAACCTTCAAAAATACACAATTACATTCTGCCAAACTAATAGCATCATAGTTGTTTACCTCAGTGAATATGTCGAGTTTCGTTCCAAGTAAATCGCATTTGCGGCATTCGTTGCTTTTCTTATTTCATCAAAAGAAAAAAGCAGTTGAAGCTCATCGATTGCTGGTAGAAACTTATTGTGAACATGCTCCAGTGATTAGAACATGTGAGACATGGTTTCGTCAATTTAAAAATGGAGATTTCGATTTAACAGACAATGAACATCCTGGTGTAGCGAAAAAGTTCGAAGACGAGGAATTGCAGGCGTTACTGGATGAAGACCCAACCCAATCGCAACAACAATTCGCAAAAACACTAAATGTGACCTGAGGAGCAATTTGCCAACGTTTAAAAGCCATGGGAAAAATCCAAAAGTATGGAAAATGGGCACCACACCAACTGAACGATAGACAAATGGAAAATCGAAATAGTATATTACATTACAAGGGCAGAAAGTTGAGATTCCTGCACTGCGCGTCATGATGCCCGAGGCGAAGCCGAGGGCATCATCGCGCGCAGTTCAGCGCTCTCAACTTTCTTTATTGAAGAAACCGACAAACTTCAACTAACACCCCTGGTAAAATGGATTTCTGGCACCAGATAGACCTTATTAGTTCTTCTTTTCACATCTGCATAATTCTAGATTGTTCTTCATATTTGGATCATATTAAAATATATAATTCAAAGACTAATATTTGTAATTAATTCTTTTTATTTTACCTATAAATTAATGTCCAAAATTATTTATAAAAAACATTCTCTACATTAGTATGTTTGAATCTTCAGGATTATCTATGAGGAAAGTTCCCTGAATGCTGTTGTAAATAATTCCAGGAACATTCCCAAAAAATGTTCCCTAAATGTTTCTGCGAAATATTCCAGGAACGTTCTCTGCGAATATTCTCTGAATATCCCTACGGAAGGTTCTCTCAAAATTCTTTTTGAACGTTCATGGAACGTTCCACAGGAGCATTCAGAGAATATTTCTTTGGAACGTTCAAAAAATCCGGACATTTTCTTAGCTCTAGGAGCTCCATGGGAACGCTCATGGAACGTTCAGAGAAGGTATTGTGCCATGGGGGTATTGGTTGGACTGAGACCTTTTAAATTAAGGTATTATATCACATAACGATGAACAATTTTTTCCATGTTTAAAAATTCACTGAGAGCGTTTACTATTGATAGCTTTCATACAAATATTAAACAATGTAGCGTCTTCAATATTCTAACTTAAGCTTTAGAAGTTTGGTACTTTTGACCATACTAATTTTTTTCGAACAACAACCATCACCTGAACGTCAGGTCGGATACTTCTGGGACTTCCCACGTATGAAGTTAATTGGATAAAAATTGTGGTAGTTACAACCCAAGTGCGATATCATAAACGGCCCAACTTTGGCCCAGTAGTGGCAAATATGTTGCCGAGACTTGGCCGCCAGTGCTGCAGCATTACCGAAATGATATCTAAGGGCTGCACTTGGCTCCCTTCACTTGCCCGTTACTGACTGCCAGTATTGGCTCGAAATCGGCATATGTTAATGGCCCATTACCGAAATGATATCTAAGGGCTGCACTTGGCCGCCTTCACTTGCCCTTCGTTGGCTGCCAGTATTGTCCCAAAGCTACATAAAAATAATAGCCCAAAAATGAGTGGAAAGTTGGTTGACTTTAAAATATTTTGAGATGTCATTTACGAGAAATGAATCTTAGGTTAGATTTATATTTTTCAAATTATTAAGAAAGTCTCTATAATCAACGCTTTGTTTACCATCAAACTAGCATGAATTATAAAAAATTGTTAATAAAAATTAAAGAAGGACAAAACCTATCAACCAGAGTTGACAGATGCAGACTTAGGTTATTTTTATGATTACTGTAAAAGAAAAGGAAAAGTTTTTACTCACCCACTCACTTTACCGAACTTTGATACAAAAATTGTTAACTCTGGCTGTTCTACGTAAAAGATGGTTTGTTGAAGTAATGATGACTTTTGGCCCATTATAATAAATTAATATCATGGGTTGCCAAAGTAATGCCGACTTTCAACCGAGTAAAGTGCCATTACTGGGCCAGACTGAGTTTTTGAATTCAAGTATAGGTTTTCGGAGTAATGACGACTACTTATAGATTGTTGATGGGCCGTTCCTGGGACAAACTCTGAGTTTTGGACTTCCAGCATGGTTTGCCGGAGTAATGCCGACTTTCGGACATGTGATGGGCCGTTAGTGGGCCGGGCACTGGCTTTTTGACTTACAACACGGTTTGCCGGAGTAATGCCGACTTTTTAACCAGTAAAGTGCCATTGCTGGGCCGGACACTGGCTTTTTGACTCACAACACGGTGTGCCAGAGTAATGCCGACTTTCAGTCCAGTCAAGTGCCATTACTGGGCCAGACTCTGAGTTTTTGACTTCCAGCATGGTTTGCCTGAGTAATGACGACTTTCGAACCTGTGATGGGCCGTTAGTGGGCCGAACTCTGTCTTTTTGACATACAACACAGTTTGCCGGAGTAATGCCGACTTTCAGCCCAGTAAAGTGCCATTGCTGGGCCAAGCTTCGGCGCAAGCATGGGAAATTTTGATTTACAATGTACCGTGCCAGTACTGGGACAACACTGGGCCGATTTGAACGCTAATATTGGTCCAGTAATATTGGCCAACTTATGGCTGCCAAGATTGGTCCAGTACTGAGCCGTGTTTTCAGTTTCGGCAATTCGCACTTGGGAAGTCCCACTAATTTAAAAATGTCGATTTGAGCTATACTTATTAATTACCTGAACATTTTTCACCAAAAATATACCAAGTAAATATTAAATGAAAAAATAGTTCGTATAGATTCAAAAAATAAAAATTTACACAACTAAGCTTTAGTTCAACTTGAGAAAAAAAATGTAAATAGGTTTGAAGATATTTTATTGACTCACGAGTCAATCTCAAAGCAGTGATTGCGACTATTCATGATTTTGTCCTTCGTTAGCAAACATTTAGAAACGAGGACTGTATAATAATTATTAGAAGAATATAGCACAATTTCAAAGGAGCTCTGAGAAAATGGATTAAAAATAAGTGGAAGAAAATAAATCAATTTTGCATCAGAAGAAAATGTATTTCAAGACTAAAGATATTGAAACTAAAATTCTGCATGTTCCTTGAATGAATTTTTTAATTATTATTGATTGAAATTTTAGTAAAGTGATTGACACCTTTTTAGAGGCTCCACTATACGTTCTCAAATTCCACTTTTTCTGTAAACTCAAAAATGATTGAAATTTCAAAAAAAATTTGAAAGTTCTTTTAAGTTTTAAAAACAATGGTCTCTAAGTACGTTGCGAATGAGTAAATTTCTCTTGTCTCTGAGGGTCATTGCGAAGGTGTTTCTTGTTAAGGTTGCCGTGGTAACCGTCGAGAGCACCCCCCATTATCTACCTACCAGCACCTAGAAATCACTGACTCATGCTTGTCAACGACCACCACTGCAACCTACTATAACTAAGTAGGTCAATACTGGATAAATCACAACTGGATACAAGAGAAATCAACATTTTCAATTGAAAAATATCTAGAAAAAAAATTGTTTCTAATTAAACAAATCTTTTATCTTTTTCTTTCATATATTCGTTGAATTTAATACAACAATATTTTCAAAATATAGAAAGATTTATTCTATCTTAAGAAATTTCGTAATTTGCATTTTTTAATTTAAGGCCATGAATCGATCGGAACACGTGAATAAATTATACATTAATTTGTGCATGTAAGATAACTTCTAAAATTTACAAAGCATCTTTCTCAACATTTAGAAAATATAACAAAAGGCTATGAGCAGGTCTTTTAACTTCTTTTTAGAACAAATTTTGAAAAAAAAATTCAATGACAACAACAATTACAGTTAACTTTAAACATTTTTGCGTCAACGTCTGTCAACTTTGAGTAAACATTTTTGCAAAATGTTTACTCAAAGTTGACAGACGTTCTTTATCGTCTTCTGTTGTATTTTACAAATTTTTATGAAGATATTTTGTAAAATAAAAAAATTATCTTACTTAAGGTAGTTGCGCCAAAAATCAGTCTCTGGAAAAAGAAGTTTTTCTATGATTTCAAGACTGGTAATTATATCACCAGCCGTGTCATATGTAAAAAAAGACACTCTTTTTCTTAAAAAAAATTTTTAAATTATAAATAATATTTTAATAATGTTTTTTGTAATAGGATATTTCCTTATTATCGCTCAATACAAAATTTTCAAAAATTTCGTTTTGGAAAATTGTTTTTTAATGATTTTAACCATTTAATAATTTATTTTCAAAAATCGGAAACGGTAATGTTGTAGAGAATCCTTTTCCTAAAAAGATGATTCATGATTTATCAGAATCGCACCATTTTTGAAAATTTGGTATGGAGCGATAATAAGGAAATATCCTATTACAAAAAACATTATGAAAATATTATTTCTCATAATTTAAAAATTTTTTTTATTAAAAAGAGTATCTTTTCTTAAATATGACAGGGCTGATGATATAATTACCAGTCTTGAAATCATAGAAAAACTTGTTTTTCCAGAGACTGATTTTTGGCGCAACAACTACCTTAAATATTCACTGGAATTTGGTCACGCGGACTGGTTGATCCATGGTCTTAAGGGGGTATTCTACGATGACGGACAAGAAAATAGGTATTTTTTATGAATTATTTCATTTTATGTAAAGACAATTGCTTACATTTGTATACTTTATTACAAAGAATTATTTCCATAGAAAACGAAAATATATAAATATAATAATATTTCAAATTAATTAGGTGAGTTTGAAATTTTTGTCACTGCCTACAATATCGGAGGTTCACTAGTCGGGTATCAGATAGGATACGTTGTCGACAGGTGTCCTCGTAGACAATTTCAAACTCTTATATCGCAAATAATGCAATTGAATTCAAATATTAAAGAATTTGAAAATCTTTCTGTGGAAAAAAAGACGCTTTCAAATGCGCTGAGATTCGAGCCCAGGTCTTTCGATTGCCGGTCGACTGCTCTAACCACTGCCCTATTGAAAAACTTGACGTAAAAAATGACGTAAAAAACGACGTCAAGAATTGGGATAGTTTTTTACGTCATTTTTTACGTCAAGAATCTGTTGTCTTGACAAGTGATATTGAAAAAGTGTACGTGCATGTTGTAAATAATGGCACTGAATATTTGTGTGTGGTACCTAATTTTTACTCTTATTAGAAAAATATAGTCGATTCATTATATTTAATTGAATATACTCTTATAGAATCAGTAAACTAAAGTTAACCATAAAATATTGTACTATTTATTTTCCTCTTACATTTTTATGTCATTCCTTTACAGAATGCCCCGTCCACTTTGAAATAAATTATTACATTATATAATAGTTCTTTTACTGATGGGCATTTCTTAATTACAATATCCAGTAGGCGATTAAATGTAAATTGTTAACGCTTCTTAAAGAAAAACTTGACGTAAAAAATGACGTAAAAAATGACGTAAAAAAGTATCCCAATTCTTGACGTCATTTTTGACGTCGTTTTTTACGTCATTTTTGACGCCATTTTTGACGTCGTTTTTGTCGCCATTTTTGACGTCGTCAAATCTCAGCGCAGTCGAAAGCGTCTTTTTTTCCACAAAAAGATTTTCAAATTCTTTAAATATTTGAATACAATTGCATTATTTGCGATATAAGAGTTTGAAATTGTCCACGAGGACACCTGTCGATAACGTATCCTATCTGATACGCGATTAGTGAACCTCCGATAATGTAGGCAGTGACAAAAATTTCAAACTCACCTAATTAATTTGAAATATTTCTGTGGAAAAAAAAGACGCTTTCGACTGCGCTGGGATTCGAGCCCAGGCCTTTCGATTGCCGGTCGACTGCTCTAACCACTGATTTGAAATCAATTTACAGCCGCAAGGCAGAGCCACTTGGCGATATAAGGAGATCTTCCTGTGGGGAATTAGATGTCGGACGCCTGTGTAGCTCAGTGATTAGAGCAGTCGACCGGCAATCGAAAGACCTGGGCTCGAATCCCAGCGCAGTCGAAAGCGTCTTTTTTTTCCACAGAAAGATTTTCAAATTCTTCAAATATTTGAATTCAATTACATTATTTGCGATATAAGAGTTTGAAATTGTCTACGAGGACACCTGTCGACAACGTATCCTATCTGATACCCGACTAGTGAACCTCCGATAATGTAGGCGGTGACAAAAATTTCAAACTCACCTAATTAATTTGAAATAGTTATAATGTGCCGAGATTTGGGTTAGGTTAAAATTATTTTTTTCAAGCCATGTATAACTTATCTGATCCCTTCCTTACCGACACTTTTTTTTCATCCTTCGCATTTCAACATTCATTAAAATATCGAGTTGGAATTTTGAGTAATTTAATAGAAACCATTTCGAAAATTCTAAAAACAAAAGTTTATGTACTTTAGCCTCAAACATGTAGAAACCTAAAATCAATAAAATTTGCTAATATCATTAGCCGGACTACGTAACCAAATTCCTGTATACGTTCCTGTAAGATAAATTTTTTAGTTTACAACATATTTTTCTGGAAATTTGGAAAATACAGCAGAAAACAATAATGAACGTCTGTCAACTTCGTTTTACTGGAAATTTTGTAAAAAAATTTACAGTTGACTAATTTTTAATAGCTGTTCCTCTTTTATTTTCTCTTAACAAAATGATTTCAAAATTTTCCTTCAAAAGAAGTAAGCAGACGTTCTGAATGATGATTAATTAATATTCCAAAATTTTGTGAATTTTTAAAACGAACCACTCATAATATTAGTTTTAGCACATATGGCTAATTTTAGCTGACATTTTAAAACTAGTTTTTAAAAGCGAATTTAAGTCAAATGAATCAAAGATTTTTATTAAAATAAAACTACATTTCTTATTTGAATAAAACAAAGAAGAGCATTATAAATATTTGTTTAAATCGAAAAAAAATGTTCTATGACTGAGATTGTATATAGATATGTATCGAGACTCGAACCCGGGTCTATCGATTGCAAAATTTGAAACTCAACCATCCTAATTAATCATATTATGAGAAAAATTAAATAACAATAAAAAAGAAAAAACTTAAATAAATAAAATATAATAAATATCGTAAAAAATTAAAATAATGAAGTTAAAATTGAAAAAATCTAACTATTATATTAATTAAATATGTATCATATGAAGAATGATGTAAACAAAATTCTTACCTTTGAGTTTGGTAAAGTAATGAACTCATGAGTTTATACACTTGTGACGAAATTTGTCAATGTATTGAAATAGTTGTAGTCATTTTTCTCTAAATTCAATTGGAGACTGAACTTGGAACAAAAAATTGAAAAAAATTATGAATCTATAATTACTCACAAAATTGTTCAAAAATTAAGTACATTTTATAATATAATGAAATTTAATTGAATTTTTAAAAGGATGAACCTGTTATTGGTACTAAATTTAGACTCTACTTTTCAATCTAGAGAATGAATTGAAAAATAGTCTCAATAAAGTACCAAAATACTATGGAAATTAGGATTTCAAATGAGCCCAAGAACTCAATTTCTTTTTATAGAATTACGATACTTCTATTAACTCAAGGATAAACATTTTTCAAACATATCTACAAAAACTTTAGTTTACGTTTTTTGGCCGTATATCATTATATGAAGTAATTTGCATAAACGCTACTTAAATAAAATACAACAACATATTAAATTAAAAAGATCTCTTCACTTTTACTGATTGTAATCTATGGCTTAATTCTATCTATGCAATCGGCTGTTTTAAATGATTGATAAATTAACTTGACTCGAAGGAACTAATTGTATAGCTATAATTTACTCTCTGAGTGGCATTAGTAAAAAAAACAACTTTTTACTTGAATCAGTAGTTTTATTCACTAATTTCAAACAATGACTGAATTCTAGCTATTCACCTTCTAAATCCGAATCAGTGAGATTCGCACTGATTTCAATTCAGTGAGAATCTCACTGATTCAAATTTAGAGAGCAATTTATTCTTTTAAAAACTGATTTATCACATAACTTGATACGAAACAACTGATTGAATAGCTAGAATTCAGTTACTGATTGAAATCAGTAAACAAAACTACTGCTAAAGATTAAGAGAGTGAGAAATACAAATTTTGACTGTAGAAGGATCTAATTCCGATTCATCCCGATATCTGTATCCGAGCTAATGCGAATAATTCCGAACCAATCCGAAAAACGTTTTATAACTCGTTTGATGAAAAAAGGTAAAAAATCTATCCGACCTAATACGATTTAATCCGAGACAACTATCCGAATGAATCCAAACCAATCGGAAACTAAGTTTTCAATCCGAATCTATCCGAGCTCGGATTCATTCGGATTGATTCTGATTGAAAATTCGGTTTGGATCAATCTGAGCTCGGATTTATTCAGATTGAAAATTTGATTTCGGATTGGTTCGGATTCATTCAGATACAAATATAATATAATATAAATTCGGGTATAAAATATGGAGTAAAAACTAACAATAATTAAATTTCAATCGGTGATCAAGCTACCATTCTTGATAAATATTTATTACTTTCGTTATTATTTTGCAGATATCATCAATGATGCTGTTTTTGACGAGGATCACGATGAAATGGTTGTAGTAAAAGATATAGAAATGTTTTCAATGTGCGAGCATCATTTGGTTCCATTTTATGGCAAAGTATCAATTGGATATCTCCCACAAAAGAAAATTCTTGGTCTCAGTAAATTAGCTAGGTATTACAAATTTCCATGTACAGTATTGCAGTTATCACAAATTATTGAATTTATAGAGAAATATAATTTTTGTATAGTAATTTATGAAGTTGATTTAATTTAGTGAATAATTAAGGGCATGTGATACTTAGGTAATCAGAAAATTTTATTAATTTTAGGTTTCTATATGTTTGTGTCGAAAGTACACTACCGGTCAGAAATGTGGGACCACCTGTTTTTCGATGATTGCTTAAATTATCTTAATTTTAATTTTGTAAGTAATAAAATTTTTTCCCTTAATAAATTGAGTGCCATCAAAATTTTCTTGAAAATGAATCCAGAATGAAGTCTTTCACTGAGAAAACAGTTTTTTCAAATCAACAAAAATATTTTGTTAGTATTTGTGCAACAAAATTCTTTTGTTCTGCCAAAAAAAATTTTGCTATATGAATCAAAGTTTGGTTACTTAAGCAAAACGTTTTGTTAGGGCAACAAAAAATTTTTTCAGAACAACAAAAAAAGTTTTGTTGCATACATTTTTTCTCAGTGTTTCGTGGAATTTTGAAGAACTTATTGCAAAAAAAGTCCAAATTTGAATGTTTTTTTAAATTTTAAATAACTTTTAAAATAATCAATATTTTTTATTGTTCTTGCGCTTATTTTAAAGCTAAGATTCTACAAAAGGCAAATCATAATTAAAATCATATGAATATATACTTTAAGGTAATTCTATAGAAAATTAATGATTATATGTTTTATATATCTTATAAAAATGTTTTTCTCAGCAAAAGCAATATTGGAATTTTTCTAATTTTTTATTTGATGAGAATTTACTGCAATTTCGTAGAATCTTAGCTTTAAAATAAGCGCAAGAACAATAAAAAATATTGATTATTTTAAAAGTTATTTAAAATTTAAGAAAGCATTGAAATTTGGACTTTTTTTGCAATAACTTCTTCAAAATTTTACGAAACGACTTCATTCTGGATTCATTTCAAATAGAATTTTGATGGTATTTAATTTATTAAGAGAAAAAATTTTATCACTCACAGAATTAAAATTAAGATAATTTAAGCAATCATCAAAAAACAGGTGGTCCCACAAGTCTGACCGGTAGTGTACATAAAATTTTGTTTCCAAAAGTTCGGAAATATTAGAGAAGATAAAAACGGACGTAAATAGACTGCTTCTGGTTTTGAAATTTTAAAAATTCAATTTTAGCAAAATATATCTGCACATTTTTTTCATTATCAAAATCAAAAGTCGTCTATTTATGTCCTGTTTTATCTTCTCTACTGTTTTCCAAATTTTGGAAACAAAATTTAATGTATTTTGGACACAAACACTCGGAGAAAAATATAGAACTGAGAAACTTTTTTTTGCCGTCTCAACAAAATTTTAGTTCACCTTACAAAAAGTTTTGTCAAACAAAAAGCAATAACAAACTCTGTTGTTGTTTCAACAAATAGGTTTGTTGGTAAAACTGAAAATTTGTTGGGAAAGCAAAAAAGTTTTGTCAGTTCTATATCAACAATCTGGTTGGTTTATACAACAATTTTTTTTTCTCCGTGCATGTAGAAAGTGGACCAAATTGTTCACATGAAGTTGCAACTTTTCTTAGGTATCACATGCCCTTAATTTATTTGATAACTGATTTACTAATTTATTTAATTATCCTTTTTAGGATTGTTGAAGTTTTCAGTCGCCGTTTGCAAGTACAGGAACGACTTACGAAACAAATAGCCAGTGCTGTTTCGAATGCTGTTCATCCAGCTGGGGTGGCTGTTGTTGTTGAGGGAGTGTAAGTATTTTTAAATGATAGACTGAAAAAAAATGTTTACTTGATCCAACTATTTCGGTTTGTAAAATATGCAGCAGCTACTTAATTTTGGTTGGCACATTTTTTTTTTTTATGTTAGTATCTGTATTATTATTTCAAGAAGTTAGATAGGAAAATCAACCAGAGAAAAAGTTTTGTTAATTAATTGAGTAGCAATGGCATATTTTTAAAGTCGGAATAGTAACTTTAACTAATTTTTTCTAGTGTACAGTATTATTATCGTGCATTCGGGTACTGCATCACTATCTCCTTATTCAGTAAATTTTCAAAGAGCAAAAAATCTTTATTAGCTGGTTTGTAGCTTAAAACCTGAAGTTCCTTTTAGTTTCTTTAAAATAGATTAAAAATTAAATAAATCATTCTTTCAGGTTAAGGAACTCCGACTGGAAGTGAGAAATTAGCTTAAATCTACATACGAAAATATTTTCAGATTCATAAGTATTTTTAGCTTTCAGATAGTTACATTATAAATCAAATATAAAAAACTAGATGAGATTTTTTAATTAGGTAACTTTTTGACAGTCCTTATAAATGTTATATGTATTGAATAAAATTGAGAGAATATAAAAGTAGTAAATTAAAAAAAGTATCTTCTAAGGCTTCACGATACATATATAGAATAGAAAATATTCTGGGTTCAAACCCAAACCAAGGTGGATTTTTTTTCAAAACTGGATTCAGCATATAAATAATCGAGGTTCAGTATTTAACAATTAAACAATGAGAGTTAGTTTATTAAATAAATATCGTTCGGTATTTTGCTTAAATCAAACAAAGTTTTTTACCCAAACAAATTTTCATTAATCTAAACAAATCATTTTCTCTAAATTTAAAATAATTTTTTTTTATTACATAAAATTGGTTTGAATTAAAATATTATATATATATATTTAATATAATTGTATATTAATTTTAGTAAATATAGAGGTTTATTTAAATTCGAATACACCTACATTAAAATTAATTTGCCTTCACATCATGAACTTTATAAATTCTTGAACAGAAAAAAAATATAAAAAAGTCGAGAAATAACATTTTCGACCACAGAAAGGACTAAAAATGCTACAAATAAGTTAATAATAATTAACCCCTTTTTAAATTTACTATTTATTATTGAAGTATTAATTATAATATATGGAGTGACATTTTATAATAATAATTTGTATTTAATTTAAGGACACGTGATACTTCAGAAATTAGCGAATTTCATTGATTTCAGATTTCTACATCTTCTTGTCCAAAATGAAATTGTTGTCTTAAAATTTTAAGAAATCTTAGGGAACATAAGAACATGCAAAAAATATTTTTGGTTTGTATAATTTAAAAAATCTAATTTCATCAATTTATTGTCTTAGTGATCAGTAAATTTGTTTTTATTTTCAGAATCAGAAATAGGCTATTTAAATCTGTTTGCATATGTTTTAGCTTTTTTGAAAATTGTACTTGATAATTTTAATAATTTTAAAATTAAATACTTAGAAACTAAACATCTGCTTGAACATATGATAAGGAAGTATCACATTCCCCTAAGTTTTATAATTTCCGGAAAATCGACATTTTATTATAATTTTATCTTGAAATAAAAAAAAAGTCTATAAGTAAGATTAAAATGCTCCAATGCATTCCGATAAATAGTTGAAAATAAATTAATCAGTGCTAAAAAAGTCAAATTAATTCAAAAAAATTGATTCGTTTTACAATATAAAAGGGTGTTCTGAAAGGCAACCTTGACAAAAACCGGCTTTATGCATAATATCTAGGCTTGAATATCAGTTACTCAGGTTGATTACTGATTTTTATGCATTTTACCGATTGACGAGGTCTGATTTCATATTCTATCTGTAACTTATACTCTTGTGAAAAGACAAGTAGTACAGACACTTGGCCTTTGGTTCCGATTCGTTGCACTCAACGTTGAGCAATAGTTTTCGCAAGGATCGGTCACTCATACAGAATGCGACCTTGCTCTAATAAAGAATTATCAAGAATTTTTTATTCTGATTTAATAATCAACTGAATCTCGACAGAGGTGATGCTAGTGCACGTTAGAGAGGCTCAAAATTATCGACTTGAAGTAAACTCTAACTCAGAACGCAGGTTATAATATAGGAAACGAGAATTGGAAGTTGAACAGAGCTAGGGAAAAACCCAGCCGAGAGTTTCGGAAAGGAATTTAATCCGAACGGATCTGAACCATTTCAAAATCGGTTTCCGAACTATTAGGAATAATTCCGAACCAATCCTGTAAACATTTTGTATCTCGTATGATAAAAATCGGATGAAAATGGATCCGACTTGATCCGATTCATTCCGCTTCAATCCGGATAAATCCGAAAGAAAGTTTTTAATTCGAGTCAATTCAAAAGAATCCGAACTCAAATTTATCTAAACCGAATTTTCAATTCGAATCAATCTGAATGAATCCGGGGTCACGATGATTCGGATAATAAAACGAGATGAATGGGATTAAGTCGAGTTGATTTTTGACCGTTTTTTATCAAACGAGGTACAAAAAATTTTTCGGATTGATTCGAAAATAAAGAACCACGCCAAAAATGCTCGGTATCCAGTCCTCAAGTTTTAATTGAATATTATGACAAATGATTGCTCGTGATGAGACATTACCCTGGTGAAAGTTTCGGATTGCCATTTAATCCAAGCGAATCAGAGCCATCCTGAGCTATTCCGAAATCTGTTTCTGAATTATTTGGAATAATTCCGAACCAACCCAAAAAACATTTTGTATCTTGTATGATAAAAATCGGTTGAAAATAGATCCGACTTGATACGATTCATTCCGCTTCGATCCGGATAAATCCGAAACAAAGTTTTTAATCCGAGTCAATCCAAAAGAATCCGAACTCAAATTTATCATTGGGCTGAAGTTTGTGTGACGAATTTTCTTTTTTTTCTTTTTTTTCGTCATATGATCTTCAAAACGATCAAAAACATGCAGAATAGTGATTTTCAATGAAAACAACATTTTTTATTGCAAAAAAAAATTTTGAACTTTGACCCAGCCAAGCCATTTATGGACAAACTCGTCAAATTATCTCGATAACAAAAAAAGAGAAAAATATAGGAACTTTGCTTTTTAATTGCAGTCACATAGTGATTCATTAGAAAAATATAAATTAAAAATTGAGTTTGCGGAGCGAAACCAAAATTAACAAAGTTTGACCCAGCCAAGCCATTTATGGATAGACTCCGCAAATTTTCTCGAAAACTAAAAAAGAGACAAATACAGGGACTTCGGTTTTTGATTAATTTTGTTAATTAATGTAGCACTATGTGACTGCAATCAAAAATTGAAGTCCCTGTATTTGTCTCTTTTTTCATTTTCGAGATAATTTGACGAGTTTATCCATAAATGGCTTGGCTGGGTCAAACTTTGCTAATTTTGGATTCGCTCTGCAAACTCAATTTTTAATTTATATTTTTTTAATGTAGCACTATGTGACTGCAATCAAAAACCGAAGTCTCTATATTTGTCTCTTTTTTCATTTTCGAGATAATTTGACGAGTTTATCCATAAATGGCTTGGCTGGGTCAAACTTTGCTAATTTTGGTTTCGCTCTGCAAACTCAATTTTTAATTTATATTTTTTTTTAATGTAGCACTATGTGACTGCAATCAAAAACCGAAGTCTCTATATTTGTCTCTTTTTTCATTTTCGAGATAATTTGACGAGTTTATCCATAAATGGCTTGGCTGGGTCAAACTTTGCTAATTTTGGTTTCGCTCCGCAAACTCAATTTTTAATTTATATTTTTTTTCGTATAGCACTATGTGACTGCAATCAAGAACCGAAGTCTCTATATTTGTCTCTTTTTCAGTTTTCGAGAGAATTTGACGAGTTTTCCATAAAATGGCTTGGCTGGGTCAAACTTTGCTAATTTTGGATTCGCTCTGCAAACTCAATTTTTAATTTATATTTTTTTAATGTAGCACTATGTGACTGCAATCAAAAACCGAAGTCTCTATATTTGTCTCTTTTTTCATTTTCGAGATAATTTGACGAGTTTATCCATAAATGGCTTGGCTGGGTCAAACTTTGCTAATTTTGGTTTCGCTCTGCAAACTCAATTTTTAATTTATATTTTTTTTCGTATAGCACTATGTGACTGCAATCAAGAACCGAAGTCTCTATATTTGTCTCTTTTTCAGTTTTCGAGAGAATTTGACGAGTTTTCCATAAAAATCTTGGCTGGATCAAACTTTGCTAATTTTGGTTTCGCTCCGCAAACTCAATTTTTAATTTATATTTTTTATAATGTAGCACTATGTGACTGCAATTAAAAAGCAAAGTTCCTATATTTTTCTCTTTTTTTGTTATCGAGATAATTTGACGAGTTTGTCCATAAATGGCGTGGCTGGGTCAAACTATGCTAATTTGGTTTCGCTCCGCAAACTCAATTTTTAATTTATATTTTTTTTCGTATAGCACTATGTGACTGCAATCAAGAACCGAAGTCTCTATATTTGTCTCTTTTTCAGTTTTCGAGAGAATTTGACGAGTTTTCCATAAAAATCTTGGCTGGATCAAACTTTGCTAATTTTGGATTCGCTCTGCAAACTCAATTTTTAATTTATGTTTTTTTAAATGTAGCACTATATGACTGCAATAAAAAAGCCAAGTCCCTATATTTTTCTCTTTTTTAGTTTTCGAGATATTTGACGAGTTTGTCCAGAAATGGCTTGGCTTGGTCAAAGTTCAAAAAATTTTTTTTTGCAATAAAAAATGTTGTTTTCATTGATAATCACTATTCTACATGTTTTTGATTGTTTTGAAGATCATACGAGAAAAAAAAAGAAAAAAAGAAAATTCGTCACACGAGACGTCACAAACTTCAGCCCAATAAATTTATCTAAACCGAATTTTCAATTTGAATCAATCTGAATGAATCCGGGGTCAGGATGATTCGGATTGAAACTCCGTCTGAGCTCGAATTCATTCGAATTGATGCCTTGGAATAATTCTAAATGAATCGGATTAAGTCGTTTTGATTTTTGACGGTTTTTTATCAAACGAGGTACAAAACATTTCTGGATTGATTCAAAAATAAAGAACCACGCCAAAAAATGCTCGGTATCCAGTCCTCAATGTTTAATTGAATATTATGCCAAATGATTGCTCATTATGAGAAATTATCCTGGTGAAATTTTCGGATTGCTATTCAATCCAAGCGAATCAGAGCTAACCTTAGCTATTCCGGAATCTATTTCCTAACCAATCCGAGAAACGTATTTTATCTTATTTCATGAAAAACGATAAAAAATTAATTTGAATTAATCCGACTCATTCCGCTTCAATCCGGGACTTCATTTGAATTAGTTCGGATTGAAAAGATTGATGCCTCGGATTTAAGCGGAATGAATCGGATAAAGTTGGATTGATTTTTAAACGTTTCTAATCAAACGAAATTAAAAACATTTTTCACATTGGTTCTGAACGTTTCCGTATGCATATTAGTATTGACATTGCTATTGATTTATTAGGAAATCTACTAACTTTTAAAACTGTCTACTGATGTACCGATTTCCCTAAAAATCTCCTGCTTTTTTGTTCCTCTTTTGGGCTTAAGTTTAAGTTTAATATTTTACTCAATTGTGACTTGAAATCTTAAAATTTAGTTATGTTTTAAATCACGTAACAAGTAACCTTACGTTATCTATTATTTGTTTCTACTATTTGGTCATAATATGCATTTTATTGCCCCCTGCCAAGCAAACAACTTAATTTTTTCTACTAGCGGGTCATAAAGTGCATTTTATTGCATCTGCGGGGCAAACAATAGTATATCGTGGAACTAGGTAAAATAAATGTTTTCCCATGTTGTGAACAACTTTTTTTACTTGGGGGGTCAAAAAATGGATTTGTTTGCCCCGCAGGGAGCAATAAAATACAAATTATAACCCACTAATAAAAAAATGTATTTTTCTACTAGCGGGACATAAAATGAATTTTATTGATCCCTGACAAGCAAACAACTTAATTTTTTCTGCTAGTGGGTCATAATGTGCATCTTATTGCCCCTTTAGGGTAAAAGAATTTATTTTTTGACCCCCCAATAGACAAAATATCGTATGCAACATGGGAAAAACATTTATTTCATTCGTGTGATTGTTGCCCTCGCTTTGCTCAGGCATTTAAACTTCACACTCGAAAATTGAACGTTTTTTTCCCAATTATTGAATCCTAAATTTGAAAATTTTCTATTTTTTTAACGAACTGTAATGACACATTACACAGGTCTTCAAAATATGAGGTTGTGATTGGTATATAAATACCGATAGTCATTTCCGAAGTAATTTTTGGCGTAGAAACCGAATCCGGGCTCAGAATTGCTCCATCACGTCAGGTTTTCGAGTAATTCTAACCTAAAAGTGCGAAAAGCACGGTTTTTCGCTATATTTGAGCATCGATAATTTCGCGAATTTTTTTATTTTTTAAATATGAGAAAATCATCAAAAAGAACCACTTTTCAGCTTTCCATTTCACTATTTACATGTATTATTTTAATTTTTCAATCGGCGATATCTCCGGTTAGAAAAATTAAAATAATACATGTAAATAGTGAAATGGAAAGCTGAAAAGTGGCTCTTTTTGATGGTTTTCTCATATTTAAAAAATAATAAAAATTCGCGAAGTTATCGATGCTCAAATATAGCTATTAACCGTGTTTTTCGCACTTTTAGGTTAGGATTACTCGAAAACCTGACGTAATGGAGCAATTCTGAGCCCAAATTTGGTTTCTACGCCAAAAATTACCTCGGAAATGTACCTCAGCTACTCCATAACAAAACCATGTCGACGTGTATTGATGATGTATCACAATTTAAACAATGAATAGCTAATTACTAGATAATTACCGATTTACTGCAAAATGTTACCAGTGACCAAAAAATTAAGGTAACATAACATCACTACTAGTATCTAATATAAATACTTAAACTACAAATGTGCCTAAAGTTTAACCTTTACCTTGCAGGCACATGTGCATGGTCATGAGAGGAGTCCAAAAAATCAACAGCAAAACCGTGACATCGACTATGCTAGGGGTGTTTCGAGATGATCCAAAGACTCGAGAGGAATTCCTGAATTTGGTTCATTCCAAGTAAAATTAGAACTTTATTGGAAGTTTAAAACAAGATTAAAATGGTAAAAATTGGCACCTTGAGAACCAAATAATCCATCACATCGTTTTAAATTTATTCACCTTTTGTACTGAATTTATATCATTTATAATTCACATCGTAATGATTTTTAAAATGTAAAAAGTCTGCATTAGGTAGATTCAAAGAGTGTTTAAGACACTTGAGTTCGTGAAATTGGAACGGAAAAAGTAAGGTCCTTTCAAAATGAAAGGTCCTTAGGCTGCTGAAAGAGTGACATTTGAGACAATATTCTAGAATTTTTTGCAAGTTCGAAGTTTTGGTTATTAAAGAATGCAATTCGATCAAGATTTAATTAGATCATAACTGTTATTCCTATAACAATAATAAGAAATAAAAGAATGTTATGCTTCAATCAGTGGCGCAATTATCTTAAATTTAGAACAAATAGATAGAAACTAAAATTTATGTTTGAGATAAACTTTCGAACTTGTAAATAAACTTTAGTGAAAATTTGTGACTTAACTGCGAGTTTCTTTGTTACATATCTAATTAGAAATAATTTTGGTAACATAAACACTTTAAATAAACTCGCAGCTTTTTTACCAAAATAACAATCTTTAGATATCATGAACGGGACAGTATTTTTGATGAATGGACACATTAAATCTCTAATTCATTAGTTAAACTAAATATATGACTTCAAAAATCTGATCGGGATAATTTTGTGAGTCTATATTTATAAAAATATAAAAACTTATAATTTATTAAGCAGAGAAAAACTGGTATTTTTTTAATCTTGATAATTTCCGCAAAGTGCGACAGCCAAGCATTTTGCGAAAAGTGTCTGAGTTATCACATGTTTAATAAAATAACTCAAAATCTAATCATATCTTAAATCGAGATGATTAGATTTTCGGAAGGGACCCATTTAATATAAATATCAAATTTAGAGAGAAGATTAACAAAGATATATATAAAGATTGACGTTGATAAATGTAGAATAGAATGAGATAGAAAAGGGGAGATTGAAAAAGATAGACGTGAAGTTAGATTGACGAAGAGATAGAAAAAGATTCACGTAGATAGATAAAAAATTGGATGAGATAGAGATCAGGTGATTGGAAAAGATAGCCATAGACCTAGATTTGCAAGAAGATAGAAAAAGATTCACGTAAAAAGATAAAGGATAAAATGAGATAGAAACGGGGAGATTAAAAAATATAGACGTGAATTTAGATTGACAAAGACATAGAAAAAGATTCCCTTGTAGAAGAAAATAATTGGACCCGTTTGGGACCTATTGATCCGATTGAACCCATTACAAACACATCATTGAAACAGATTTATTAATCGGATTTAAAATGGTCTCGCCTGATTGAATCCGATTAATAAATTTGTTTCAATAATGTTTATGAAATGGGTTCAATCGGATCAATCGGTCCCAATTGGGTACAATTATTTTTTTCTCCAAGGGTTAAGAAGGATTGATGAAGGATTGTAAGGGATAGAAAAGTAAGTATTGGAAAAGATAGACGTGAATTTATATTGAAAAAGAGATAGAATTGAATAAATGATCTCTATCTTTCCCTATAATAAAAATTCAAAATGATTCAAAAGGATAAGATTTCTATCTTTTTACTCCCAGCAAGGTACCATGTCGAACAGGGGACATAAAGTTACTAGTGATAAACGTGGTAATTTTACCGAAATGATGTAAAAATAATTTGGTAATGTAAAATCGCATGCAAACAGGAAAATTCTCTTAACTTCACTTTCAACGCAGTGTAATTTTACGTTCTTGTTGCGTAAAATTTAGCTGTCGATGTAAAATGGCATAGGTGAAAGCTAAATGACATTGCGCATGCGTTATATTTACGCGGTAGTGATGAAATGCATGAAGGAATATTTGAAATAAGAAAACGTATGGATAACGAGAAATATTGTTTATTGTCTAAAAATTCTTATTCGAAATGTAATTCCTGATTTACAGAATTTTCATTCTAAACGCAGGACTTACACGGAATGGTAATCTTGCCTTGTGATTATTCTGGAATACTTGAAAAAACGAAAGATGTGTGGACAAAAAGGTGCTGAACCAAATCATGTGAAATGACCTGTGACATTTGTAAATTCAATGACTTATTGAAGATAAAATTTGTAATTTGGAATAAACTTCTGTTAATAATTACACATTACTTTGTGTAAACAATAATTGAAAACATTCAAAACTGTATACATTACTACTATTTTAAAGTAAAGAAGATGTGATTAAAAAGGTTAAAATTATATTCAATTTGAAACTTTTGAAATAAAATACTTCAAAATTTTTTAAATTTAATATCAAAATTTGTTGACAATAACAGACTTCACAGCACAAAATGCTTGCAATGGAGAGGAAATAGGATGTTTTTCCATGAAAATAGAGAAATAATAAAGGAATCAACTGTTCTGGATAAAATTAGTAATAGAACAATATTGAATTAAATTTCAAATGTTATAATCTAACGACTTTTATATAGACATAACCTCACAATCTTTACAATTACAAAATTACGTTTTTCATTATTATACCACTCTTATTTCAATTATTTCATACTATTACTAACACTGTACAATGAACAAGGAATTTTATGTTTATTTACTTAATTTTACCTTTCGAAAGTGAAAACGTATATTTGCATCTCCCATAGAACAATACCTTCTCTGAACGTTCCATGAACTTGCCTATGAAACGTTCGGAGGGTTCCATTTGATCAATCAAGGAACGTTCCTAGAGCTAAGAAAATGTCCGAGTTTTTTTAACGTTCCAAAGAAATGTTCTCTGAATGTTCCTGTGGCACGTTCCAGGAACGTTCAAAAGGAATATTGAGAGAACCTTCCGCAGGAATATTCGCAGAGAACGTTTCTGGAAGGTTTCATAGGAACGTTCAGAGAGCATTTCTAGCGAACGTTCGTAGAACTTTTCGCGAAAACATTCAGGGAACATTTTTTGGGAATGTTCCTCGAATTATTTGCTACAGCATTCAGGGAACTTTCCTTATAGATAATCCTGAAGCTTCAAACATACTAATGTAGGGAATATTTTTTATGAATAATTTTGAACGTTAATTCATAGGTAAAATAAAAAGAATTAATTACAAATATTAGTTTTTGAATTATATATTTTAATATGATTTAAATATAAAGAACAATCTACAATTATGCAGAAGTGAAAAGAAGAACCAATAAGGTCTATCTTGTGCCAGAAATCCATTTTAGTTGTTAATTTTATGTCTTACAAACTATAATTGCAATTACCGACGACACGTTTACCAATTAATCCATGAGCTTAATAGTAAAAAAAGTATAATGCGCAGATACGATATCTTACAACAGAAAGACATAACTTAAAATTATTAAAGGATGTTCGATTATAAAGGAACTGTGTAACTACCATTCGGGAACTAGAAAAACATCAATCCTTAAGACATATCTTACTTATCTGATTTCCACCTTATGGTCATTTTTTTTCACGTCTTTCGCATTACTACATGAATGTTCCCGCGAAAAGTTCTACGAACGTTCGCTAGCAATGCTCTCTGAACGTTCTTATTGAAGGTTCCAGGAACGTTCTCTGCGAATATTTTCTTAATGTTCCTGCAAAAAGTTCTGCAAACGTTCGCTATAAATGCTCTCTGAACGTTCCTATGGAAGGTTCCAGGAACGCTCTCTGCAAATATTATCTTAATGTTCCTGCGAAATGCTCTCTGAACGTTCTCTGCGAATGTTCTCTGAATGTTCCTGCAGAAGGTTCTCTCAATATTCCTTTTGAAGGTTCCTGGAACTTTCCACAGGAACATTCAGAGAACATTGCTTTGGAACATTAAAAAAATCCGGACATTTTCTTAGCTCTAGAAACGTTCAGGGAAGGTATTGTGCTATTAAACAATTCTGGTAAATTTCTCGTCGCTTTGCTTTTTTACATTCACATGGTAAACTTGAATGCAAAATGCTTTGTGAATTTACCGAAACGCGTTAAAAATACACTGCAATATCGGTTAAAATATGGTTGAAATTTATCATGTTGATCATTGGTAACTTTATGTCTCCTATTCGACGTGGTAATATTACACTTCTGTAGTAAAATTGACACAAATATTTCAAAATTACATCGTTACTCGCTGCGAGATCACAATAAACTTGTAGAATCAACATGTAAAATAGAGTAAAACGTTTACAAACCAGCTTGCAATTATCAATCAATTTTTTTACAGTGTATAATTAAACTGGATTTAGTTCTGTAAAAGATTATTTCAGAACCATGATTTTTTACTCATAATGATCTAATATTCATCGCCAGACTTACTCTAAATTAACTAGCACAATTGTGATTATAAATCAAGTTTTTTATAAAAATATTATGAAAAATAAGAGTCTAAAACGATTTAGAGTATGTGTTTAAATGTAGTTTTCTACTACTCTTGTTTATTTTAGAGAGATTTTTTATAAACTTGTTATTCAATACAGATAGAAAAACACCTTTTAATTTATTTCCTTTCAACACGTTAATTAATTGCAATATGATTATTAAAAATATAAATTTCAATTCGGTTAAGAAATTTTTTAAAAATAAATCAAATAGTAATCTATGTAATAAATATTTAAGGCATTTTGATGGAGGAGGTAATTTAAAACATTTTATAAATATTGTTAAAGTGAATCAACACTTATTTTAGAAATTTCCTTTCATGATATCTTAAATATTTTATTCCATATTTTCTAAAATAATTTATAAAATTCAATCGACTTATAAAAATGTTCAAGGATTTTAAAACACTTCAAAAGATTAGTAACAAGAGAAAAATATTTCAAGATATTTATCAAAGTTTGAAAAACACAGAATTGAGACAATTTTATGGAAAATTTCGAGAATAATAGAAGTTTTTTAAAATTTACTTCGAATTTTGACATGAACTATTTATAAGGTATTTTTAAAATTTTCATACACATAAAAAACGTTGTGAGGAAAATATTTTGAAATCTTCAAAAATCTCTGAGATTATTAACATCTTTTGGAATCATTAAAATCCTTAAAGTATTAAAAATTCTTTCTCTGAGTTTTTTGATCTGGAAATGGAAGTTACCTTAAATTTTAATAATCAGCCATACATAATTAATGGCTGATTTCCTGTGATAAAAAGAATTATAAAATTGAAAGGATGAAATACATTCTCTGTGTTTTTTATCACACAGTGGATTGATTATTATATTTCAATATTGTATTTTAAAATTCATTAAATATTTTGAAAGATATTTTGGAATGAAGGTTTTGTAGCCTTTTGAGAATCATGTATATTGTTGCGGTATAGAAACTGGTGCCAAGGAGAGTAGAAATGCATTAAAAATGGCAAATTTGTACAGCAACTCAGCCATTTGCTGTGCGCTTTGTCAGAAACTAGTATTTTTACAAATCAAAAAGGTGGAGGAATTGAAGAGAAAAAATAGTTCAGCGTGACTCACTTTTTTTGGAAGTATGAGTAGAACATGATTTTTTAAGATGGCCTGTAAAATGAGGAAATTATAAATTTACAAACTAATTTATAATTTCTGTACCTATGTTAAACATACGAGTATTGTATTTTCCGAGTTTTAGTTGCAAGTCATTAGAAAATATTTAAGTACGGCGGGTAAGTTAGATGATAACATTGTGTTTGTACGACTATTTTCAAATGATGCAAACACTTGAGTACAACTATTGTTATTTATAATTATTGTCATCGATTGTACTTTGAAATAAATATGGGTTTCCTATTTGCAATAAAGTGTAATAACCCATTCGCAGCGAATTTAAGAATGAAAAAATATTGTATACTTATATCTTTTGTTTTTTGTTTTTAGTTACACAGAATTATGTAAAAATTTAGTAATAATAGAAAATTCCTTTAAAGTAAAGAAAATCGCCGATTGCAATAAATATTTTTTCTTTATTTTTAATGTTTTTAATCAATTTTATTTTATTTTTTGAGTGTAATCAGTTAAAACACTGAAATGTATTTAACCCTTCGTAGGGCATCCTATTTTATGTTCCAATAGGTTTTGCAGCAATTTTTTAAGTGATTGTTTATTCATAACAATTTATTCCGATGAAAATATTTCACTTGGGAATTTCGTCATGTCCCTTTTGGGACACGTGTACCTACGAAGGGTTAAATTTTTTTTAGAATATACACTCACAAAAATATTGAAAATTATACTGCGAATAGGTTAATATTATTCATTATAAATTTTGAAATTATGATCAAATTTTGCATTTCAATACATCCGAAGGTAAAAAGCTCTACTTACTTTGACAATATTTGTGTTTTTCAATATCAACGAATTGTTTTTATTTAGAACGTTATAAATAAGTGCTTTAACCAATGTTTGATGAGATTGTAGGACGTTATTTGCAACGATTTGAAAGTTTAATATATTTATCGTGTTTTTTGAACAATATATAAAGTATATTTATATTTTAAATGGTATTTTTATTTAAATACCTTCACTTACTTTTTTTCGACTTGGAAATACTTTTTATCCCATTTTTGTTTGTTTATTTGAATGAATTAACTGTTAGTTCACGGTATATCCGTATTAGGCGAATTATTGACTCATTGCTTGATGTTACAATATTTATAGCAAACATACGTTTCATTATGTTAATTTTTGCGTATTTTTGCATCAATGCAGAATATCTGGTAAAAATATTACAGTACAGTAAAATACGGTAACAAGCTGTGTTTTTAAAAGATTTTAATTTAATAATTATTTGAAAAGCAGCAAATAAAGAAATAAAAAACTGCCATTTGAAATTTGAATCGGTTATAAAAAAAAACTTAAGGATATTTTTTCTAAAGTATGGTTTTATTAGAAAGATTGAACCTTTCCATTTATGAATGAAACACAAATCATTCAAATGAATGCCACGGCTGGCCTTACAGTATCCCATTCGATCACCCCAATTTTTCAGTACATTTTCAATTGTTTGGGCAAAAGCTCAATAAGGTCAAAAAGCAAAATTGTCACATTTGGGGCTCAGAAAATCCAAACGTCATCATTGAGAAGCCGATGTACCCACAACAAGTGAGTGTTTGGTGCGGATTTTGGTACGGTGGCATCATTGGGCCATTTTTCTTCAAAAATGAACAAGGAGCCGCCGTTACGGCCAATGGCGAACGTTACTGTGCCATGTTCAACGAATTTTTGTTTCAGAAAATTGAAGAGGACCACATGGACGACATTTGGTTTCAACAGGACGGGGCCACTTGCCACACAGCCAACGTAACAATCGATCTTTTTACCGATTTCGAAAATCGAATAATCAGACGAAATTCTGGTGTCAATTGGCCGCTTCAAAGCTGTGATTTGACCCCGTTGGACTATTTTTTGTGGGGAGCCGTTAAGGACAAGTGTTACGCTAACCATCCAGAGACGATTGAGGCCTTGAAACACGAAATCGAAGTTGCCATTCATGGGATTGAAGCCCAAACAATCGAAAATGTACTGAAAAGTTGGGTTGATCGGATGGGGTACTGTAAGGCCAGACGTGGCAGTCATTTGAATGATTTGTGTTTCATTCATAAATGGAAAGGTTCAATCTTTCTAATAAAACTATACTTTTGAAAAAATATCCATAAGTTTAATTATTACCGATTCAAATTCCAATTGTTAGATGGCCCACACTGTACTTAGGTCGAATTAGAATTCAAGATGGATGTGAGAGCAAGATCCGAGATTTTTATTGGAATCGCTCAAAAATATCATAGTAATTGACGTACCATGTTTTGAGCCTCGAATTTTCTTGTGCGTTTTGCAAAACAAATGTTCAAAGCCAAAAAGTGCGAAAATAGGCCATTTTTTGAATACTTTTTCCCATTTTACTCTTAAAATATCAGCTTTATGATGAAATTGTATCAGAGCAAAGCTGTAGAGCACAAAATCTGCTACAGCGGCCGAACAATAAATAAAAAATAGTCGAAAAATAAATATTTTATGCACGCGAATTTAAAATTGAAAATATTAATACATCTAAATGGTTGTTTTGCCTTTAAAATATTTAATTCTTTACCTTTCGAATGCCGAAAATCCGAGTTCAATATCTCTTTTAGTTACCGAGTAATGTAATTGTTTATTAAGAATTTTCAAAATAACATAACTTTTAAGAATTAACATATACACCAGGTAAATCTTTTCACACACAGCATGATTTTTTTTATACATACTGCAAGTATAAAACTATCATATGCAATGATTAGATGAGTGGTTTTTATTTTTTAACACATCCAAACGATTATTTAAAAGGGGGTTGTAATTTTTACATTAATTGCAAAATGAATAACTCTGCGGTTTTTTGATAAATTCCAAATCTGATAAGACCCAGTGAAAGTTCTTGAAAAAACGAATCTTTTAGCGATTTGAACGCTTCAATTGAACCTTCCAATCCGAAGTTATTGAATCCCAAAGTCGGCTGCATGTGAGTGAGATTTGAGCAACAATTGAACGAAAAAAAATACCGGCGTATAGTGTTATGCGTAATATCGAAGAACGAAGTTTCAAGAATATTGCTGAGTCGTTTGTTTAGAAAGCTCAGTGGTTATAACTTTATTGGTCGGAAAAGAACTGAGGAGCGGGCCCTGCGCTCTACATTATATAGGCCTCGATTGCTAATAAAGGGTTTCCCAATAAGGGTGATATGTTTTGAAATTGAAAAAAAACACTGAATATTCATTCGGAATTGATCGAAATCTTTTTTATTATATTGGATATTCTATGCCATTTATGATTTAAACAATATATCGGCCAAATGTCCCTCGAGACTCTTCTTGCAAACCCGAATGCGTTCAAGCCAATTTTCGATGACTTTGTGGAGCATTTCTGGTGGTATGGCTGCTATAGCGGCTCGGATATTGGTTTCAAGCTCTCCAATTGTCTTTGGTTTATTGGCATAAACCTTAGATTTAACGTATCCCGAAAGGAAATAATCCAGAGGCGTTAAATCGCAAGATCTTGGCGGCCAATTGAAAGGGCCATTTCTTGAGATAATCGATTCTCCAAACTTTCCTCGCAATAAATCTATTGTTTGGCCAGCAGTATGGCAAGTTGCGCCGTCTTGTTGAAAGTAAAGGTCCTCTGCATCAATATCATCATATTCCGGAAAGAAAAAATCGGTTAACATGGCCCGATATCGCTCTCCATTCACAGTTACGGTTCGGTTCTCGGCGTTTTTGAAAAAAAAATGGTCCGATGATGCCACCATACCATAAACCGCACCAAACGGTTAGTTTCTCGGGATATAATGGAGATGAATGAATGACCTGAGGGTTTTCCTTACACCAATAACGACAATTTTGCTTGTTTACAAAGCCGTTGAGCCAAAAATGCGCCTCATCAGAAAAGATGATTTTTTGATGAAAATTTTGATAAAATAATTGGACAATTTCCAAACGTTGTGGAAGCGTGAAACTACTCATGATTAAATGGCAAACCTTACTAATGACAACTGACAGCAGACGTCAAAAATTTCAGTTCAAATGAGCCCGATAGGGACATTCAAAATCATATCACCCCTATTGGGAAACCCTGTAGAAGGGGTATTTTACCGTTAGACATAACATTCCCCTGTTTAGAATGAATTTAGTCCCTAAATTTTGATACGTCTATTTTTGGATGGTTCAGTTAGCAAAGGCTGAACGCTCGCGTTGTAAGTGATCACATGCGTAGGTGTGTCTATTTTAGTTTTAACGCAAAATAAGCATATTCTTTTCGGGATACAATTTTTTAACAATTCAAATAATACGAACCTGTAACTAATGTACAGTGTGACTTATCCAAGTGACGCATATCCTAAATAGCTTAGGTATTCCATGATTGTTTCTGTCGTTGTCTTGATTCGCCTATGCTGAACTATAGAGTTCATCATGTTTTCCGTATCGTCTAAACTCAACTTGGATTGCTGTAATTCGACGTTATCAATTATTTTGGGTAATTGAATGAGCCTATTTTCGAGACTTGATAAATCGCTGGCAGAATATTGAATGTCGTACATGACGTTAAAATACTCAAAAGTGTTATACTTAATTGTGTTTCCTAGATAGAATAAGTCGTAATTGTTATAAAGTTTACAATTGTTTCCTAATAAGAGTGATGGTTCAGAGATCTTTTCTTGTTTGATGTTATTTTCGCAAGCTAAATCTAGGTCTAATTCCTTTAAAGGGATAACGATGTAGCCGTTTGTTATGGGTATAAACGTTTCTCTGTGAAGCAAGAAGGGTGATTTTTTACATTTATTATTGACGTACCGCTTGAATAGGGTTGCTTCGCAGGTTTCGCTGTCTAATAATTTTATACTAGGTTGGTTTCTGGAAAAAATTTTGTACTCAGAAATCTCTTTGCAATTACTTACTGTCTCTTTGTCGGTTGGTACATAGGAGTCACTGTATTTTATAACATAGTAATGGTCCGGTATTATAGAAAAGTAAACATTCTGTAAAGGATGGGGGATGGGAATTATTCTCTGGATTTTTCCCTCTTCTTTCTCTATAATCGGGATACTGACAACGTAGGTAAACAATCCTTTAATGATTGCTACGGACAGTTGACTAATGTCGATGATGTGCTGATAGTTGCTTTCTTCGGCGTCGAAGTGATATCTCGTTCTTTGTCTTTCTTCGAACTCTCGGATAGTTTCCTTCAGGATCTTTGGTGTGAGCAATTGTGGGTGCACTACTCCGTGTTTGCCGTCATTGATAGAATCAATTGCCGTGTCGATATCTTCGTTGGTTTTGTCTATCATAATTACGGCTATTACCAACTTGCTGTTAACAAAGCTGTCTCTGGATATAGCGTTCACTCCTATGCTCAGATTTCCAGCTAGTTGTCGCTAGCTATTTAGATTGTTTAGTAGCTCCTTGTGATTGACTGATGAGGAATCCAAGATGAGTTTGAGAATTTTTGTGTAGTTTGACAACACGGTAGCTATATTCTTATTGCCACTGTAAACTTTATCAAATTCAGCATTTATTTGACTCAGATCATTTTCGTTGAGGGTTCCAAATAATGTTTTTGAATTATCTCTGACGAAGTTGGCTAATGCTCTTCGTTGCCTGGTTTGTTGTTTTCCTAAGAGCTTCATGAGGATGGTATTTTTGTATCTTAATCTATTGTATCGATTCCTAACTAGATGTACATCATACATAGGTGGACATTCGTTATTGCATGCTGTTTCAGCTAATCTAATAGTGGTGTCGATAGCAGTAAGTCGTCGGTCATTTGAAGTGAAATTTATCCCAATAACAAGTTTCCATGTTTCGTGGTAAAGGTGAACCTTTGACTGTTCTTCTATATAAACATTCCCTTTAAGAGACATCAGAGTATAACACGCCTGACTAATGATAGCTAGTGCTAGCAGCGTTATCGTCTGTATCAGCATCTGAAAAATACGGCATACATTGGTCTATGTGTATTCGAGTGATCTTATCTTTATTTCTAATTCTTAGATTGTTATTGTCGATGTAATCTATGACTTCAAAAGGACCTTTCCAGGCAGGTTCTAATTTATTTTGCTTAGTGTTGTTAAATGATTTGACAAGATCTCCTGCTTTATATATTGGATGTTTTCTAGTTATATTTTCGTCGAGTCTCCTTTTTGTCTTTTCCATTTCTACCTGGATTCTCTCTCGCGTTTTGGATATGATCTCTTCGTGTTTCTTCTTCCATTTCCTTATCAGATCCTGATAAGTTAGGTTAGGTGAGGTGTTGACCGTTGACGGGATATTGGGTGTTCTTCCGAATGTTAATTCATAGGGAGAATGTCCAGTCGTTTGATTGGTAGTAGTGTTGATGGCGAAATTGATGTATTTTAAGTTTTCGTCCCATTGTCTATTATTTTCGACAATACTAGTCTTGATCAGGTTTACTAGTGTAGAGTGCATTCTTTCGATTTTTCCATTTGATTGCGGGTGGAATGCAGTTGTTTTAATATTCCGAATGTTCAATGCGTTTTCAAATTGTGTCATTAATTCCGATAAGAAGTTTGATCCTTGGTCAGAAAGTATGGTCTTAGGTGCTCCGAAAGTATAAATGTAGTGATCGATTAAGGCTTCTATTATTGAATTCGTTGATTCATTCTGCAAAGGTACGAGAACTGTATATCTTGTCAGTCTATCTTGCATACTGAGTATGTAACGATTTCCTTTTTGTGTTTCGGGGAGTGGCCCAAAGATATCTAGTGCCAATTTTTCGTTAGCTGCTAAAGGTATATCAGGTAATATGCTCATCGCTTGATTCATTATGCGCGTTGTTTTCTGTAGTTGGCAAATAGGGCAAGACTGCACGTATTTTTTAATTTCATTGTCCATTCCGAGCCATAAGCCGATGGTTATAGCTTGCTTTTCTTCTTTTGTCAATTCTCTGGTAGGCGTGAAACATAAGTGGAAATTTAGGTGAGGGTAATAATTTGAGAGAAATTCCACCATTTCCTGAAGTATTTTCTTTTGCAGTGGGGTAAATAGTGGGTCTCCGAAAATAAGCCTTGTGATGGTTAATTTTTTGCTGTTAATTTCCTCTATAATCCAGCTTAATTTTATGAGCCAATCTTCTTCATCATAGTCGGGCATTTCTTCCTTTTTTATTTCCTTCCATAACTTTTCTATCGCCTTAGGTTTTGTTTTAACTTTGCCGAAGGTGGGTTGCAGTCTCCAATTTATAAATTCCGTATGCATGTCAAGTTTTTCGGTTGTCATGTCTTCTGTAGATTCGTTCTCTGTTTCCTCCGAAGGTTCTCTCATCCTTCTTGGTGGTAAATTGATCTTTTCCTCTCCTTTTAGTGCCCTATCTCAGTGTGCCCAGATCGGACACGCCAACCATTCGCACACAATTACAGGCTACGTGCGTGAGAATAAAGTAAAAGCAAGCGTTCCCTAACTTTCTGAGTTTCTGCGATTTCTTCGATTCGGTGTCTCATGCATCTCGTCGTCTGCTCGCCCGGCGACTTCTGTTTACAAAATTTGACAGCCAACAAATTTTGTAAAAACTCTTAAATAATGTTGATGACGTGACATACATTTTATGAATTTCAGGAAATGTTAAATAATTATTAACTCTATATATATAACTGTAACTCTATATATATATATATATATATATATATTAACTCTAAAATTATGCACTTTTTTAGTACTTTCAGCTTATAAGTGTTTCATTTCAAATATTTCATTAATTGCAATTTGAAATGATTTTCATGAATAAATTGTCTAGTTTTTTAAAGTCCGAAGACCATTTCAATTTTTTCGATAAATAAATAAAATTACTTTAAATTATATAAATTTAGTTTAAAAACGCTTAAAAATCGAGAAAATTTTACAATTGGAATTTTTGCAATTAAAATTTTTTTAAAGAGAAACCATTATAATTATTTGTAGATCTTTTTATTTAAATATTCCCAACTTATTCAATTTAAAATTGGAAATATTGCTAATTAAGCAATTTTCAATACCTCATTACTTTTTAATTTATCCATACTTATAATTTTCTTGTAAGCTTTTAATTAATCACTTTTAAAAAGAACTTATAGTCTTAAAAAATCCTTTGAAAATTAAAAAAAATTTGAGTTCAAACGATTTAAAAACTCTTTTATTTTCAGATCATATATTGTATCATTAATTTATCTGATTGATATTGTACTTTTGTGACATCTTAATATCTGTAATTTATTACCTAAGGTATAGTATAGGTAAGGAAGAATTAAAGAGTTATATATTGTCAGAAAATAGAATTATAAGAAAGTTAATAATGACAGAATTTATTAATTAAAAATGATTATTATTTTTAAAATGTACATAAAAATATAATTAATTAACAATCTGAATTTACAATATTAAAAATCAATTGAGTGAAATCAAAGAAAGTTAAGATATAAAATTACTTGAACACAACAGGTTATGAACTTAACCTCAAATTCTGGATTTAAATTCTACAAACAAATAGTATCAAGTAAATAGTCCTTGCTGGTCACACACTCGATACAATTATTTAACATTTCCTGAAATTCATAAAATGTATGTCACGTCATCAACATTATTTAAGAGTTTTTACAAAATTTGTTGGCTGTCAAATTTTGTAAACAGAAGTCGCCGGGCGAGCAGACGACGAGATGCATGAGACACCGAATCGAAGAAATCGCAGAAACTCAGAAAGTTAGGGAACGCTTGCTTTTACTTTATTTCGTATATGCTATATATAGACGAAATAAGGAGAGAGCCGAAGTTTCCCGAAGATTTTCGGGCATCTCCGAGTTTTCGAATTCAGAAGAGGAGAAGTTGGTTGCGCGCACAACCAAACTTACAGCTCCTACTTTATTCTCACGCACGTAGCTTGTAATTGTGTGCGAATGGTTGGCGTGTCCGATCTGGGCACACTGCCCTATCTTCTGTTATAACTGGGCAACCCGAAAATTTCGATTTTCTGTGGTTGACTTTTTAATTCCGCAGTTCCATCTTCCTCATTGGATATTCCTGCTTCCCACATTGCTTGTTTTGAAATATCAGATGTTATAGGGAAAAGTCGGGATAAACAGTCTTCAACCTTGTTTTCTTTTCCTTTTACGTATTCGATATCGTAATCGTATTTCTCCATTCTCAATCGCCATCGAAGCAATCTTGAGCTAGGCTCCTTGACATTATGGAGCCAGACCAAAGCTCTGTGATCCGTTTGGATTTTGAATTTGTTACCAAGGAGATACCGTCTCAAACGCTTCATAGCCCATACTATAGCTAAAAGCTCTTTTTCTGAGGTACTGTATCTTTCTTCAGCTTTGTTGAGGGTCCTTGAGATGAATAAGCATGGGTGTCCATTTTGACTAAGAACTGCTGCTAAGCCTTGATTTAAGGCGTCATTTGTTAAGGTGAATTGTTCTTTAAAATTCGGAAACCTTAACACTGGTGCTGATATTAATGCATTTTTCAAGTCATAGAATGCTTTTTCGCAGTTTAATATCCAGTCGAATATTGTATCTTTTTGAGTTAGCTTAGTGAGTGGTCTTGCAATGCTTGAAAAGTTTTTTATAAATTTTCTATAGTATCCTGCGAGTCCTAAAAAGGATTGTACGTCCTTTACTGTTTTTAATTGTTTAAAGTTCTGTACTGCACTTAATTTCTCTGGGGTGGGTTTTACTCCATCCTTAGTAATTACATGTCCTAAATATTCTAATTCTGGTTTAAGGTATTCGCATTTGCTGGGTTCTAGACGTAGTCCTAGGGTTTTTATTCTTTCCAAAACCGCTTCTAAATTTTCATTATGTTTTTGAATAGTTTCGCCAAAAATTACTATGTCATCTATATATGGGTCATTCCATATCAGATTTACAATCAAAATTTTGATTCACCTGAAAATTTTTTTTCTCGTTGTAGAAAGGAAAAAAAATGACACGTATTTTTTTTCAATATGATATGTAAATTTTTCAAGTTATTGATTTTTTTATTTTCAAAGTGCAAAAAATGTTTTTTTCAATACTGCTTCTAACATTCAACGAAGAGTATAGAATACATAAATGATATATGCCATGGGATCTACTATTAAGTCCATGCTTTGACGAAAACTCAGAAACGGTATTTAGTACTTTCTATGCAACAATTAAGTAAACAAATGGAATTATCTCAAAAGGGACATGTCTGAATTGAATCATTTTTTGTGTAATTTGTTCGTTAAGTACACAGAACTTCGTGTCAAAATTTGGTAGTGGACCGTTTGATACTTTTCGAGAAAAAAATTTTTGTGTGTGACCGCGAGCTTGGAGCGCGCAACGCGAAGTATAGAGTCGAGCGCACTCAAACATTTGTAAGTGAGTCTACCATATTCCCATGAGGATTTTATGCAGTTCCCACAAATAAAAGTCGGTAAATAATAAAAAGTCTTTTGAGAAAGAAACACTGTTTAATTCGAAAACAGTCATGTAATTTATTAACAATGCACTTTTACATCCAATACTTTCAAATAAATGAAAATTCAATTGTTGTCAGTTTGTAATGTTTGTAATGGTGTCGTTATTTGATCATACACAGACCTTTGAAGACTAGCTTTTCGTGCTTGTCTTTCAGGAGTTTGAAGTCATGTTTGGGCCTTTTTTAATGTACTTTGCAACATTTTAGCGAAAAACCAAGATTGACGTTATTTTGTGCTTGATTTATATTTTTAAAAGCCGTTTTCAAATTAAAAATCGTACCACCTCTGCGGCAAGCAGACATTTTACAATTAACGCATTAAATAAATTAATGTGTCAATAGCGCGGAAACGTATTATCTTAAAGTGTCCCTTTTTTTATACATTTGAAGAGCATAAAGTCTGCTACTTTTCCACCAAACCTTAACCCTAAAAAGTTAAAAAATAACTGAGATATTAATTTGTTTAACAAAAGCTAAATTTACCGGTTTTTCCGAATTTTTTCCGCTTCTAATTATCCAATCAGATCAACTGACAGCTCATTTTGTTGGCAATTCAATTGTCTACAACTTATCAATTGATGTCGTCAAGATTGGATAATTACCTTTAAAAAAAGTGCAATTTTTTGGTCTAAAATATTGATAAAAAATTTATAAATCATATTTCATGGTCCAAAACATGACACAATTACTCTATGACCAACCTTTCTTCTGATGGAGCAGTCCGTTTTCTGAAATAAATAATGTCATAAATCATTCATAATAAATGCCCTGTTGCTTGGACTATCGACTTTATACTTCGCGTTGCGCACTCCAAGTGCACGGTCACACAAAAAAAAATTTTCTTGAGAAGTATCAAACGGTCCACTACCAAATTACACAAAAAATGATTCAATTCAAACATGTCCCTTTTGAAATAATTTCATTTGTTTACTTAATTGTTGCATAGAAAGTACTAAATACCGTTTCTGAGTTTTGATCAAAGCATGGACTTAATAGTAGATCCCATGGCATATTTTATTTATGTATTTTATACTCTTCGTTGAATATTAGAAGCAGTATTGAAAAAAACATTTTTTGCACTTTGAAAATAAAAAAATCAATAACTTGAAAAATTTACATATCATATTGAAAAAAAAAATACGTGTCATTTTTTTTCCTTTCTAGAACGAGGAAAAAAAATTTCAGGTTAATCAAAATTTTGATTGTAAATCTGATATGGAATAACCCATATGCAAAGCATCTTGAGCTTATTAGTCCTCTAAATGCATTGTCCATCATCCGTTGGAATGTAGCTGGAGCATTCTTTAATCCGAAAGGCATTCTGTTGTATTCAAAATGTCCCTGAGATGTAGAAAAGGCTGTGTACTTCTTGTCGCTTTCCTTCATTGGAATTTGGTGGAATCCTGCTGAAAGATCAAAAGCTGAAAAGAATTTTGCTCTACCAAGCTGATCCAATATATCGTCTATTACGGGTAACAGATATGCATCTTGATCCGTATCTTCATTGATTTTGCGGTAATCAATGACCATTCGTAATTTATTACCTTTTTTAGGTACTATCCACAGTGGGGAGTTAAATGGTGATTGGGATTCTCTTATAATTCCTTTTCGTAAAAGTATCTCCGTTTCCTGGAATGAATATTCTCGGTGTTTTTCCGTCAGTTTATGTGACCTTAAATTAATGATTCTTCCTGATTTCAGAACAATTTCGTGTTGTGTTAGGTTTGTGCATGGGAGTGGTTCGGTGTCCAAAGAGAATACTTCTTGGTATTTTGTAATCAATCTTTGTATAATATCTTTCTGATGTTCCTCTAAATGGTCCAGTTTTGATAGTTTAAAAATTTCCTGTAATCTATTCCATCTGGTATGTTTTCTTGATCTAATACAAGTACATCCTGATTTTGATCAGTCGTTACTATTCTAAATACTTTTGTTGTCTTTCCAGGGATAAATTCTCCGTCTTCGTGGAGCGGTAATTTTATGTTGTCGAGTATTAAAAATTCTGATGTTATTGCATAACGTCGATATTTAGAAAAGAATTTTATTCCTATTATCCCTTCTTCCGGAAGCTTATTTCTAAATTAAGTAACATTTAAAATTTTTCCAATTCTCTCGTTTCTCTCGGTTCTCGACGTTTCTGTTTCTATTTCATCAAAATGAATTCTTAAATAAGAGGCGTTAAGGAAGGGAGAGAAAAGAGAAAAATATAGGTTAAGAATTATTTGACAGGGTTAATGATACATCTGTTTAATTAAACTAACCTTACATATGTTTTTTTTGGTTTGTTCCCGTAGTATGGTGATTTAAAACTGGTCACAATATCCGCACTAATCGGTTGTAGATACAGAATTTAACACACAAATAAAATCTTACAATTACTAATTACATATAAATTAATAACTTAATTTACACAAAACGTAATATCCGACAGGAAAATTTACACAAGTTATTCTGGAACACGTTTTCAGTCGTGTGACTGCGAATCGAAAAAATCTGAACCCGACGAAGTAAAAGTTGGAAGAAAACCAAATTAATTTAAACCAGTCAACTGGTTGAAATTAAGAACCAGGCCGTCCAAACCTAATGGAAAGGTGGTGGACCGCTAGCAACTAGCGCCGCTTATATCCCTGCACATGAACTACCATTATGTGTGCACGTGTTAGTGCATATACATGTATACGTAGGTTCTTGAAATATGTTACAGAGAATATATTCAAATATAATTAAAAGGAAATTGAAGATTTAACGCAAAATTGTGAAATGTAATTCAAGAGTGAAAAGTTAATAACAACTCACTCTTGAATTACATTTTCACAATTTTGCCTTAAATCTTGGTTTTGTCGTAATAAGTAAAAATCAAAAATATCTGTAATTTGTATTTTTATTGATTTTTATTTTCAGAAAATATACAGAAAATATACGAAATATACTAATAATAAAAAATGTTATGAAAAATGATAATACTGCTGACTTCAACGGAAATCGGAGACAAAAAATATTAATTTTACAGCTTATAAAAGGCTTCAATAAACATAATCATATAATTAAAAAACTCCTTGGTTTTATCGACCTGAGGACTCGTGAGTCCAAAAATGGCGGCTAATCTATCTCCTATTGAAAATTCCGATGTTGGAAACGACATTGGAAACGTTATCGTAAGCGATATCGTAAACGTTGTTGTAAGTGATATCGTAAACGACGTAGGATTTTGGGACCATCTCCGATATCGTTTACGACGTCGTAAATGATACCAATTACGACCTTTTTTTTATATTAAATAAGACAAAATATTTTATTATTGCTACAATTTAAATCTATTTTACTGTATGAAAGGAATATGAAGACAATGGAAATTAATAAAAACATATATGTTTGTATTTAATTTCGAACGATTGTGAATATTTGTGTGCCGTTCCGAATTTGCACTCTCATTAAACTTTCATGATGCCAAAAGATTGTAAATAAAAATATGTTTATAGATAAACCAATATGTTAATAACAGTTTCCATTGTCAATTACTATGATCAATTACTATGGTATTTTTGAGCGATTCCAATAAAAATCTCGAATCTTGTTCTCACATCCATGTTTCCCAACTTTCCATGCTAATTCGACTGGACTATACCAATAGTGACCTTGAAGCCATCTCCACCAGACGTAAAAGTTCGACATCGTGTTTTTTCTATTTTCTGCAGCCGGGAAATGAAATTATTGTTTTCTATTGTTAAGATTATTAGGTCAATTTCAACAAGGAATCACACTATCAACAATTTACGTCTTAATTTTGCGCTATTTTCTCCAGTTTACTGTCTTATTACCGAAATGTTACCCAATCGTTACCGAAATAATACTTAATTCGGTAACGGTTCGGTTCATCCGACCCGCCAGGCTTTGCTCTATTCCTAGAATCTTTCATGATCCTTCCAATCAAAATATGTTATGTTATCTGGGGCCTAAAGTTCCGCATAAATTTATACAAATAGAAAAAAAGGCATCCTTTTTGCTATATCTAAATACCGCGAACAGTCACACGCACTGGTCTAATGCGCACTCATCAATAAATGAGGTTTAAGGGGATGCTTCTTATTCATCATCATCATCATCATCATCAGTACTATCAACATCATCTTCTTTTTCATTTACATCGCATGTGATTTTTAAGTCAATCAAACTTCCGACAATTGCAAAGCGGCCTTTATGTTCTTTTGTAACTAATCCTACAAGTTTTCCTTTATGCATCACAGCACTGCCGAGGTTTTTCTGAAATAAAAATAGCTATTAGTGCCGACACGTGTTTTCAATGCCTACGATAAATAATTAAAATAATTTTTAGTTGGGTAAAAGATGAAATAATTACCCAAGTTAAAAAATGATCGCCCGAGCATAGTTGAATACAAAATCGATCAACATTGTCATCCAAACCGCATTTTGATTTACTAACTTTATGAATTGCTAACTTTGTATACGAACGTTTTGATGATTTAACTGATAAAACATTGGTCCGTTCTATCATATAATCTGCATCAGAATTTGTTTCATATGCACAAACTGGAAATATATTTTTTTTACTCGACAACGACACCGCTGTGACTAACTAGGAAAATTTTTGATGTGTTATAAATTTAAATATATATATATTTGACGCATGCATACTAATTTTTCAGATGAGTAAAATCAGAAAATGATCTATTATTTCAGAATTCTGACGCTATGGAACTGCAGCATCTTTATTTTTCGATACAACCGATCTAATTTTGGAACATTTCTTCAAATTACGAAGCCTTACTGAAGTTTGAGAAATTTATTGGATCTATAGCTTAATTCGTGCGGTTTGCTAAGAGATGGCGTAACTTGATTATTATTCCATCGTTCCAATATTCCGAACATGCGTTGGAAAGCTACTGTCATTGTGCGTCTTTTTCAGTATATTTCATTGATTTGAAGCGTAAACAACAATAATTTTTTTTCACTCAAATATGTCGAACTTTGTGCCTGAAAAAGTGTTTTTGCGGGGAGTTCTTCTTCATTGCTTTAATCTGAAGAAAACTGCTGCCGAAATTCATCGTATTTTGATGGAAGTTTAGGGTGAACATGCTCTAGCTGAGCGAACGTGCCAAAAGAAAGAAGTCATTTTTGCATCGGATTGTTACTGGTGATGAAAATGGATCCATTACGACAACCCCAAGCGCAAAAAATCATATGTGAAACCCGGCCAACCAGCCAAATCAACGGTAAAGCCGAATATCCATGGCGCGAAGGTAATGCTCTGTATTTGGTGGGATCAGAAGGGTGTGCTGTATCCACAAATTAACGAAAAGATGGGAAAAAGTCATAGCTTCAGATGGGCAATACTTTGAATAATACTATTGTACATGTTTTTCTTTAATAAACGTTCAAATTTTGAAAAAAACTGCACGAATTAAGTTATAGATCCAATACGATACAGCGGAGCGTAATCTTCTTATTCTTCTTCTTCTTCTTCGTACAGCGTTGGCACCGTACTGACGAAGTCTTGTACATTTAAACTGCGCATGCGTCTATTACAATACGCTACTACTGCACAAGATCGAGAAAATCAAAATGGCCGGAAGTATTCCCGAAATGTCAAGTGAGATGGTCGATAATCACGGCAATTTCGACCTTTTTAGATTGTATGCGAGTGTACACATAAAAACTCGTATATGCGCTGAAGTCACATAAAATAGAATATGTGCCAATGCACAAAATTCGGGTAATTACGAGACTAGCTTAAAATACTCCCAGGACTGACCGCGCCTCGGCTTCGTTTCGGCTTTTTCTCGGCTTCGTCTCTCATCTTCAATTGTTTTTAATAGTGTTGATAGTTTTTCAAAATGTTCAATTTCACTAATTTTATTATATTTTTATATCTCAAAAATTGTGAAATATAACAACAAAAAATAAATAACTTTTGTATTTCTTGTATTTTTTATTGTATTTCGTTTTGTCATTAATTTAAATTTATTTCTAATTTGCCAAACTGTTAAATGAAGTCAGGTTAGGATGGCAAAGGGTAGGGAATGTTATTGATAAATATCGATACGTTTTCTACCGTTATTTCGCATCACTAATTCGCTGACCGTTCACTGGACTGGGTCCTCCAGGAATTAAAGGGTTTCCCAATAAGGGTGATATGTTTTGAAATAGAAAAAAAACACTGAATATTCATTCGGAATTGATCGAAATCTTTTTTATTATATTGGATATTCTATGCCATTTATGATTTAAACAATATATCGGCCAAATGTCCCCCGAGACTCTTCTGAGATCTTCCTGAGATCGGCGTGGCACGGACAATTCACGGTTTTCCTCGATACTGGCCTGTACGGCGGCTATATTCTGTGTAGAACGTGCGGTACGCATGGGATTTTTAGGCTTAGTATCCAATAGAGTAAATTCACTCTCCAACTTATCGATTATTCGACGAATTGAGAGCGCGGATGGAGCAGAATGACGACCATATTTTGCACGATATGCTCTTTGAACACCGACAAAACTTCTCGAATTTTGATAAAATAATTGGACAATTTCCAAACGTTGTGGAAGCGTGAAACTACTCATGATTAAATGGCAAACCTTACTGATGACAACTGACAGCAGACGTCAAAAATTTCAGTTCAAATGAGCCCGATAGGGACATTCAAAATCATATCACCCCTATTGGGAAACCCTGTACAAGAATAAAATTTTTAATATAGGATTTGATGTGGGAAATCGCATATGATTTTCGAGGAAACGCCCACATAGGAACCTACATAGGTTCCTGCATTCCTACAATATTTGCAGTAGATAAGTAACATGATTATAATTATTGTGGCCAGCATTACAATTTTATATTGTGGTTATGATGCTTCCATTAAATTTACTTTTAATAACACAACATAAATCTAATTACCTGCCCATTTTAGCTTTAGAAGCAAAAGTTATGGCAACCCGCTTTGTCATCATGTTTGCAAAGAATTCATGAATAAATTTCTGAGCGGATTTACTTTCTTGTCCTATAGAAACCACAAAACGCAATCCGATAGTTTGACGTAATTTCCAATGTATCGATACCCACGTTCTAATATGTCGTATCCCACATTTGGAAAATTTTTCAGGAAACGATAAAAACGTCTTGCTAGCACAAATAAATAAATGTAAACAAATTTTTGTTTTATACGTTCATAAAAATGCATAAATAATAATAATTAAAGCAAAAAAAATTATTTAAATAAATTTTATGATATTTATGTGGGTTACGCAAGAAGAAAAAATTAAAATGTATTTTAGAAAGAAAATTGATTTAATCGTTTTATAATTAAATATTGTTTCATCCCATGCGCAACATTTTTCTCTCTTATTTTGTATGGTTCAATTCATAATTATTATAATATAACATTATTGATACATTTTATTTTTACTATCTTTAATATTGCTTAAAACATTTTTTTTTCATTTTAACCCATTAACGCCCAACTGGACACCTTTTCTATACTCTTGTCAGCAGGTTCTTTTTGATATCAAATCAGATGTTCAAAAAATCGAGACTAGTCGTTATTAATGCAAAATTGTCTCAGCTTTCGATTGGTGCAATCATATTTGCAAAAAAATGTATAATAAAGAAGTGACTTTCGTTTATTTATCAAAAAACACGTAATTTCGAAGAAACAAAATTTAGTTTTTTTATATTTTCACATCGAAAACGCTATTCAAGATCTCCAATTTGTACATTCTTTGCGTCCATGGACCCTTATCTTCAAAACCTATGGGTTGGTTTCCCGAATTTCAAAATGGCAGCATCCAATGTGGCGGCTTGAAGCCAAAAATTTGTTGCTCATTTTGACACTTTTGAATTAAGCAATTTGTCAATGTTGAATGTTTACCAATTTTGGTACACAGGGGTTTTTTGGGACGCTGATCATGAGTCTACAATCAAATTTTATAAATTCAAAAAGGCGGATCCAATATGGCGGCCAAAATTTTATAAAATCATTCAATTTCAATGAAAATTGGTATACGGGAGTTTTTTGGGTCGTAGATTATGAATCTGTTATCAGATTTTACAAATTCAAAATGGCGGATCCAATATGGCGGTCAAAATTTCAAAAAATCATACAATTACTATGAAAATCGGTATACGGGAGTTTTTTGGGTCGTAGATTATGAATCTGTTATCAGATCTTACAAAAGTTAATAGTAAGAATAAAAAAATTAAGAATGAAAAACTACAAAAAAAATTTTAAAAAAATTAGAAAATATTAAATAAAATAAAAAAATTTTAAAAAGGCTTTCTGAATTTCGTTAACCTCCACGTGGTTAACGCTGGGAAACGTGATTTCATAGCTAAAAAACGGATAAAAATAAGTGATATATAATCAGCAAGCGCCAATCGCTGTATTCCAATTTTCAAAGATACTGTATGATTTCGTAAAATTTCGGTCACCATATTGGATCTGGTATACAGAATGCATAAAATATCATAAAATATTCATGATCTACGACCCCAAACACCCCCGTTTACTAATTTTCATGAAAACTGAATAATTTCGTAGTATTTTGACCGCCATATTGGATCCGCCATTTTGAATTTGTAAAATCTGATAACAGATTCATAATCTACGACCCAAAAAACTCCCGTATACCAATTTTCATTGAAATTGAATGATTTTATAAAATGTTGGCCGCCATATTGGATCCGCCATTTTGAATTTGTAAAATTTGATTGTAGATTCATGATCAGCGACCCAAAAAACCCCTGTGTACCAAAATTGGTAAACATTCAACATTGACAAATTGCTTAATTCAAAAGTGTCAAAATGAGCAAAAAATTTTTTGCTTCAAGCCGCCATATTGGATGCTGCCATTTTGAAATTCGGAGAACCAACCCATAGGTTTTGAAGGTAAGGGTCCATGGACGCAAAAAATGTACGAATTGGAGATCTTGAATAGCGTTTTCGATGTGAAAATATAAAAAAACTAAATTTTGTTTCTTCGAAATTACGTGTTTTTTGTTAAATAAACGAAAGTCACTTCTTTATTACACATTTTTTGCAAATCTGATTGCACCAATCGAAAGTTGAGATAATTTTGCATTAATAACGACTAGTCCCGGTTTTTTGAACATCTGATTTGATATAAAAAAGAACCTGTTGACAAGAGTATAGAAAAGTTGTCTAGTTGGGCATTAATGGGTTAAGTACTCTTAAATTTTTTGTTTTTTTACTTCAGGTACATTTTCTTACTGAGATTGTTGAAAATTTCTTGTCCTCTTTCGTCTGGTATTATCACAATTTTCTTTATAATTAATATCATTATCTTCAGGTTTTTTAAATCTATTATTAGTACGCAGTACTTTGCTTTTAACACCAAGATTAACTTGATTAGCTTTTCGTTTCTTACTCTTAGTCTTTTCAGTTGCCTTAACTATATTTTTACTCTCGGCTTCCAAATTTTTTATTGATGGAAATTGGTCAGAAGCAGAGTCAGTATCATCAGTATATTTTATATTATCGTAGAAGCAGTGTGTATCTCTCAGCAACACTTTTTTTAATGCCTGTAATTATTGCCATTTACTTTTGGTTCTTTTTAATCGATCTACAAATAGAGGTTTCATCGGATGCTCTAGATTTAATTGGAGTTGTAAAAATATTATTTGTAATTACCTTCTTACTCATTTTATTAAATAATTTCTCAAAATAAACTTAAGACTAATCACAAAAAAAAATTGACTGTCACATCGCTGGCGCTGACTTAACTAATGGATATGGGATACGACATATTAGAATTCGTGAAAATCGGCATGTGGGATACGACATATTAGAATATTTATTTAAAAATATTAAATAAACAATTTGACTTTAATATAAGCTTTAATTTTAATATAAGCTGTAAAACATTATTATTAATCCATTTATCAAAAAAAGTCATTTTCTCAAATTTTGTGGGATACGACATATTAGAACGTGGGTATCGGTATATTACGAGGAGGTTTTCTATACGTAATTAACGTATATGCTAGACTTAAAGATTTGGCGGGCGTGCAAGCTAACCTAATTTTTGTGTATCGTTCGCGAATCTTGTCATTTCGTTAATAAATGTCAAAATTATATTTTGAAGGCCAATGCACGAAAATGACTTTTTCCAGGAAAGATGCATTGCCATTGAAAATGATTTGCTAGCAGATGAGCAGATGCAAATTGACAAAAGGCAAGATAGCACTTGCACTTCAAGTATGAGTCTTTTGCTCAATAAAAATCAATATTTCTTCAGAAAAAATAGTGCTGTTAAACAATAACAATAAAGTAAGTCTTGTGTTCAAATCTTAAATGAAATAAAACTTCAATATCATGTCAATTAAAAAGAGTTTACCGTAGCTAAAATTATTTCATAGTAGAGATGGTTCAAAAAAAAAATAGACAATATTCTTAATTTCGCACAAATTATGATATAACTATTAAATTTAGTTTATGTCTTTTTAGTAGTCTCTTTTCAATGAACAATTTTTTTCTTGAGTTAGAAATCGAATCGAAAACTATCTTTCTAAATCTCAAGACTTAACTACTGGTATGTTAAAAAATTAAGCTTATAAATAAAATGAAATTTGAGTTTGACTTTTTGAATATGAAATTATTAAATATTATTAATTTGATATATTGAGAATAAAAATAAAAATATTATTATTATGAAAGCTATCAATATTATTTTATTTTGCTGTAAATAAAGTATCATTGAAAAACTTATAAGCTTTATTTTATGTTCCATTAAAGGATTCTCTATTTTCGTAAGGTCAATTTGATCACAACATTAACATAAATTATTAAGTTTATATATTACTACAGTATTTATTGAAAAGAAATTTACGTTATCCTGAATATAACATATTACAGTAGTTCGGTAAATATTTATAACTTCTCTAGGTTCTCTATTAAAATTATTGATATTCCAGTGATTAGCAAAAGATAATAAACAAATAAAACAGATTTTCATTGTTATTTACTTACCTGTCACCTAAAAGCCAATCCCAAGCACTGTTTTTTAAAAGTCTGTCGCACTGTAAACATTTTGCCTCAATTTAATCCGTTCCTTTTAATCGCTTGAAATTCAATTCCAACCATGGGATTTCATTTGCGCGTTCCTTTCTTTTTCCTCCTTCAGACTCACTCGTTTTATAAAGGGTTTCCCAATAGGGGTGATATGATTTTGAATGTCCCTATCGGGCTCATTTGAACTGAAATTTTTGACGTCTGCTGTCAGTTGTCATCAGTAAGGTTTGCCATTTAATCATGAGTAGTTTCACGCTTCCACAACGTTTGGAAATTGTCCAATTATTTTATCAAAATTCGAGAAGTTTTGTCGGTGTTCAAAGAGCATATCTTTTCTGATGAGGCGCATTTTTGGCTCAACGGCTTTGTAAACAAGCAAAATTGTCGTTATTGGTGTAAGGAAAACCCTCAGGTCATTCATTCATCTCCATTATATCCCGAGAAACTAACCGTTTGGTGCGGTTTATGGTATGGTGGCATCATCGGACCATTTTTTTTCAAAAACGCCGAGAACCGAACCGTAACTGTGAATGGAGAGCGATATCGGGCCATGTTAACCGATTTTTTCTTTCCGGAATATGATGATATTGATGCAGAGGACCTTTACTTTCAACAAGACGGCGCAACTTGCCATACTGCTGGCCAAACAATAGATTTATTGCGAGGAAAGTTTGGAGAATCGATTATCTCAAGAAATGGCCCTTTCAATTGGCCGCCAAGATCTTGCGATTTAACGCCTCCGGATTATTTCCTTTGGGGATACGTTAAATCTAAGGTTTATGCCAATAAACCAAAGACAATTGGAGAGCTTGAAACCAATATCCGAGCCGCTATAGCAGCCATACCACCAGAAATGCTCCACAAAGTCATCGAAAATTGGCTTGAACGCATTCGGGTTTGCAAGAAGAGTCTCGGGGGACATTTGGCCGATATATTGTTCAAATCATAAATGGCATAGAATATCCAATATAATAAAAAAGATTTCGATCAATTCCGAATGAATATTCAGTGTTTTTTTTCAATTTCAAAACATATCACCCTTATTGGGAAACCCTGGTAACAGTATGATTTCAACTTACAGTAGGAACCCCATCGATTACATTCCAATAGATTTAACTCTCCCCAAATTATAGTTTTCCTGGCAACAGCCAGCATCTAAAGCCACTGGCTACATATGCTCATTTTCACGCTGGTTATAGCGATGAAATTGACTAGGAATGTCACAACTTTATAAATCCTAGCGTGCTGCCACGCAGCTAAAATATGTTGATATGATCAAACATTTTACATATTCACTTTGTTTCCATTCCACACTGAAACAGAGCAGACGACGTGGTCAAATCAAGGGGGTTTTATTTATAAAAACACCGTTTAAAAGCGAAGTTTTAATTTTCCCACGTTTGACTGTGATGCGCAGTTCGTAGCTGCGCAACTTTTCTCTTCTCGTGCTTAATTGTTTCCAAACATATCTATCTATTTGTGTTTCGTTGATGTATAATATAATATTCAGTTGGAGAATATACAGAAAATACATAAGAGTAAAGGAGACAGACAGTGTAAAATTGAACAAAAAGAAAACTTCTGTCTTTGTTGCTCTTATTTATTTTCTGTGCGCACCGGTCAGGCAGACAGAGGTATAAATGCACCATTAGCGACCATTAACAAAGGCTGTCATTTAAAAAACATATATTACGTTCTGTATAAAGCTAAGGACGTAAATCACGTACGAAACATACGTGAAAATACGTCACGTAATTTACATCAGGCAATTTCCGTTTACAACCTTGTCCATAAGCGGTCATATTGCAAGGTGCAAGCAGTTTTTTACACGACGTTACGCTCGTGGCCCAACTTTGCTCACGTGCTACAGAAATGTTCATTGAGGTTGCCGTTCTATGAATACGTTCTGCGTTGCGTCATTATGGACGTAAGAGAGACAGATATATACTATTGTCTCTTTTACACTCATTATGACGCAAAGCAAAACGCATCTATGGGAATGCACCCTAGGTCTTCCTCAGTTTTGTATTTTGGATGCACAACGCATTCCTGGTTTCCATTAGAATCTAATGCAACCCAGGGGCAGTGATCCCAGAACTTGAGCAAATACGATCATCTTACCCTGGCCGAATGCATAGACCTGGTTGTCCGCGGGGTGAAAACTATATTTTACAATGGGATCAACCAGGTCAAAATTCAATGTGAAAACAGGGAGAATGCCCACACTCTGGTTCGCTCGCTGGAACTCATGCGTGGCGGATTTAAGCTCTTCATCCCCGCCTCCTTAATTCGCAAAAAGGCATTTACGGGCATCATAGATCCTAAATATTCGGCGACAGATATTGTTTGTAAACTGGACCCGTCTGTTCGGGAAGCTGTTGTTGCGGTTAGAAGGAGAACCAACGAGGATAGCTCCGCCTCGGCTAGGGTCGAGTTCACCATGGCTGTGTCCCGGGTTCCTCGCAACCTACGAATCATGGGTTACTCCTACCCACTGACACCGGTCATCCCGCCACCTAGGAGGTGTTTCACTTGTCAACGTTTTCGCCATATCTCCAACCAATGTCGTAGCTCGCGGCCCATCTGCGAGTTCTGCTCGGAGCATCATTATACTGATGCTTGTCCCAACAAGCTGCGATCGGCCTTTTGCGCCAACTGCTGCGGGGACCATGTAGCATCTTCTAGGGACTGCCCGGTTTATCAATACGAGTTCGAGGTCAGCAGGTACTGCTACTGGAATGGATGTGGTTTCGGGGAGGCGGACCTGGGTTTGAGAGAGCGTGGGATACTTAGACCGGGCCAGGGGCCCGATGCGGAAATTGATCGAGCTTCTCTGGGTGCCCCTTCCTCATTTCTCAGGGGCCTCGATCTTGATCTAGGCCCATCGGTTTCGGTCTCGATTCCATCGGGCCAGGGCTTGGCTCTGGAGGTCACCAGGTCCCTCTTGGACCTTGGTTGGCCCCCGGAGATGGGCCCTGCCGTTGACGTCCTTGGTGGTACGCAGCGCCCTGTTTCATCCATAGCTACTTGGTCTCGCTCCCCGTTGGGTTCTGGGTCTGGCTTGTCCGAGGCTCGGGAGGCGCTGGACTCTGGCTTACCCCGGTTGTCTACTTAGGTTTTTTTTCTTTTCTTTCTTTACTTTCTCGGCTTTTTGTTTAAAGTTCCCTAGTTGTTACACTGTTTCGGTATTTGGTTCACAAGTGTTCCTAGTTGTAGGTTAGGTTAGTTGTTCTTGAACTGTCTTGATTGTCTGTCCTTTCTTTTTGCGTTCTGTTTCTCTCTACTGTTGATTTGAGTTTTTTCACAGATTTTTCTAATGGGTACATCGGAGCGCGGTCTCAGATTTTCCGTCTGGAACACGCATAGCGTAAGGAGCAGGAGGGCTGAAATCGAGTCGATTCTTTTTTAATAGGAGCTAGATATTTTCTGCATCACGGAGACTCCCTTCCCAACGCACAGGCCGGCTCTGCTGTCTGGTCAGGGCTCATAGACTCCGTGGGTGGTGGGGACTCTCTTTTACTGTGTGGCGACTTTAACGCTCACTCCCCTCTCTGGGGCTCTCGTTTCTCTAACTTTCAGGGTCGTGAACTATGCTCTGTCGTCCTTGACCGTGGCCTCGTACCTTTGAACGACACTCTTCCGACTCTTCTGCCTGTTCCGGGGCGGTCAAGTGGCAACCTGGACCTGGTTTTCTATCCGGCTTCGAGGATTGTCACTGCCTCTGTCAGGGTTACTGGGAACATTCACGGTTCGGACTATTTTCTTTTGATTGGCGACTTGAGTGTCTCCCTCCTTTATTCTCGCCCCAACTCGAATCGCCTAAATACTAAGAATGTGGACTGGAGCCGATTCCGCGAGCTGCTGGATGACTCGCTGATGACTTGTTCCTGGGGTGCGGATGGGTCTCGTGATCCGGCGGTCGTATATGCTGAGTTCTTGGCCCTGACCACTGGTCTGCTGGATCGCTGTGGAGCCTACCGCCCCTCCACCCTTCCGGGAAAGAGGAAGGTTCAGCCGCTTTGATGGAACTCCGATTGTGATGATGCCATTGCTAAGCGGCGGGATGCACTCAAAAGATACAGTGCATATCAGACCAGGGAGGAGAGGGTCCGGTGTAGGAGGATCGATGGTGAGGTTAAGAGGTTTCTAAGGAGGCAGAAGCATCTTTCATTCGTTGCATTTTGTGGCCGAAGCCTGGGTCTACAAAGTTTCGGCCTATATCACTGACCTCCACGTTGTGCAAGACATTCGAGAGAATGGTTCAGAGGCGTCTGGAATTCCTCGTGGAGGGAAACAGGTGGGTACCAGCTAATCAGTTTGGCTTCAGGAGGGGCAAATCATCTATGGACTGCGTTGCCTCGGTCGTTGCCGACGTTCTCCAGGGCTTTGGACGGGCTGAGGGTACCTTGGCGTTGGCTTTGGACCTGAAGGGGGCGTTTAATGCGGTTCTTCCGGGCGTCCTTCTCCATCAGCTCTCTGAGCTGGAGGCTCCGGGGAGAATCTTCAACTTTGTTAACTTCCTCACCACCAGAAGGATGCTGCACTTCTTTCATGGGGATACCTCACCTATACTGTGTGGGGTGGGGGTTCCGCAGGGCGGCGTTCTTTCACCCATTCTTTTCAACATCCACCTGTGGAGGGTGTACGAGATCCTTCCGGAGGAGGTTAGGGCGGCCATGTATGCGGACGACCTTCTCGTATACTCTAGGCACAGTGACCCTCAACAGGCCTTTTCGCATCTGGAGCGTGTTATGGGTTCTCTGACCCCATGGCTACGCAGCTTGGGACTTTCGATCTCTATTCTTAAGTGCCAGATGTGTCTCTTCACCAGGGCTCGCCGTGATTTCTCGGGAGTTGTGCTGGAGGTTGATGGAGTTCGTCTTCGGTGTCGTGACTCACTCAATTACCTTGGGGTCATTCTAGATGCACGGATCACATGGCTGCAGCACGTGAAGTATGTGGCAGGCTGGGCCCTGCGGGCGGTGGGATTGCTCAGAGTTCTGTCCAGGGTTTCCTGGGGTGTGACTCCTTCTTTGTTGCTCCTCGTTTATCGACGAGGTCGTCGATCGACCCTTGTCATACTGGATAGGGTGCAGTACGAAGCTGTGCGTGTTGTCCTGGGCTGTATGCGTTCCACCCCGGTATCGATTCTTCTATCAGAGGCTAATGAACCACCTCTCGGCCTCCGTCGCTCCCTGTTGGGTGGCCGTTTCATCTTGCGCCACATATCTTGGCAGGACAGTCTGACTCCCAGGTTGCGACTTCTTTCGAAGAGGGCAAGGCTGAGGGGCTGTAGGCTGAACCCCGAGAAATATCGTCTTCTGGCTGCATATGAGGGTGCCCCAGGCGTGGGGGAATTCTGTTTCCGCTCCATTCGACCCCAATATTTCGATTATGCGTGGGGTGAGATTGCTGGTCCTGTCTTGTTGGATTTTGAGATCGGGCGTGAGGTTAAGGGCTGCACGGCGCTGAATGCGATGTTTGACGAGCTGGTTCATGCCAGGTATCCGGGCTCGGTTATTCTGTTCTCCGATGGGGCTCGGAACCCTGCCAATGAGAGGATGGGTGTGGGTTTCTACGTGTCGGCTTCGGGATATAGATTTGGAATCCGCCTCTCCGACTTTACTTCCGCTCTCTCAGCTGAGCTTTATGCGGTGTTCTGCGCGCTGAAGTACGTCTACCGGCTGCAGGCCCCGGCGGCTGTCATCTTCACCGACTCTCTGTTCTCCCTCCATCATCTAAGGGACAGACTCTCGTCCTTCCGCGTGTCTCCTTATGCATATAAAATCCTGCACCTCGCTGCACTCATTCAGGATCGTGGGGGTTCTGTTGGATTTGCCTGGGTGCCGTCCCACACTGGCATCACGGGTAATGAGATGGCTGACTGTGTTGCCAGGTCCGCGTCGAGTGTTCCCTTTGTGGTTAAGTGTGGGGTTCCAGGAGGGGATCTGAATCTACTGCTTTAACGGGAGATTCTGGGGAGATTCTTGTGCTCAGCCGATTTGATCATTTAGTCTGTACTGTACCGACCTGCCCTTGCTGCATGTGTCTCAGTCTGTCCTCAGTGCCTGCCCTTCCTAAGACAATTTGTGGCTGCTTCCACCTGATGGCTTGGATCGCCTGTTGCTGAGGATATACTCTGATTGCTTTTGCCACCACTTGCTGCTTTGCCTCTTCTGCGCTTTATTATTTGAAGGAGAATTATTGATATAAAAGCTATTATTGTGTGGTTATATGGCTATTTGCTAGTTTCAGCAAGAAGCCACAAACAAGAAGAAGAAGAAGAAGGGATAACTGCCCAGGGGCGCGCGATATGAACGTCGTGGTTCGCGCTCGGTCTTACATTCTTAACAAATATTCATGTTTATTTCTTGTAATTTGATACTGAAGCTCAAGTCGATTTTATAATATTGTAAATGTAAATTACATTTTCTCAAATTTACTAACTTTGTTTTTGATTCTAAATCAAGAAGAAAATTTAATTTACTTAAGGCTCTATCAGCCTTAAAGAACACATTTTCATCATGACATTCGCGCTTAGCACTCGATTTTCTACCTAATGGTCCCGGTCAAGTGAACTGTCAGCGAATTTTATCTTATTTTATGTACTTTGGATACAAACATGTAGAAAAAAAAAATTAGCTAATTTTCTAAGTATCGCATGCCCTTAATGAAATTTGTTTTATTTGAGACGAAAAATATACATTTTATCAGAAACTGTGCCAGACGAATTGCTTGCTTACGTTTCTTTAGTATTTCACATATTATGGTTAAAAAATTAAATTTTCAATAGTATATTGTTTTTTAATTTAAACGAAAAATATACAGTTTATAAAAAAATGTTGCAATTCAACTTTGTAAATCTTTTTGTAGTAAACAATTTTATATCATAACGTTTTTTCGTATCTCGTATAATTCAACTGTGAAATGGAATTTGGATATATTTTGACTTTTTTCAAGTTTTAAACATACTTTAACTTACCTAATTTTGTTTTAATCTAAAAATGTTATGACGATAATTAGTAGAGATTTATGAGCACTATCAGAAAACAATATTGCATTTTTTTATTTTTTCAACAAAAAAATGTAAAAAAGAATGTAAAGGTAGGATCATATCATCTAGTTGATCCGCGGAATTGAGAACATGAGAACAAAAAACGGAATCGATTCAATCATTTTACCATTGAAAGTATACATTTACGAATGCTTTTTAATGAAAGCTTTCTTGCCGGATGGGCTTAAGTGTTCAAAAACAATGTCTTGGGAGAATTCCTAAAAAGCCTTGATGGGAGAAATAACAAAAAGAAATATTCTTATAATTCTTCTAAAAAGATTTAGATAAAATATGTCATTTCGATAAAGATTGGGTAACATTTCGGTGAGAAGACAGTAAACTGAATAAATGGCGCAAAATTAATACTTATGGTAGTACGAGCACGGTAGCATCTTCGAACAAAAGACTTGATTTTTATTTTATGTGAAGTTCAAATACGGCTAAACAAATTCTGAAAAATTGAGGGGGGTTGACCGATTGTTTAAACAAATAATCGACTTCAAAAGTCAGCATATTAAACATTGGTCTTATGGCAAAGTGATGGATAGATGAAATGTTTTAATAATTTTCACTCAAATTTGTCGATGAAAATGAAAAAAAAACTATTTAATTTAAAGCTAAGACCTTAACAAAGAAATTTAAAAAAACCGTAGTCGCGGATTTATTAAAAAGCTATTTAAAAAAAAGGTCTCGAAAATTATTATTTACAGAACTTTATTTCAATACACATGTACTACCAATAGTGAACTTGAAGCCACCTCCACCAGACATTAAAGTTCGACATTGTGTTTTTTCTATTTCCTACAGCCGAAAAATAAAATTATCGTTTTCTATTGTTAAGTTTACTAGGTCAATTTCAACAAGGAATCGCACTATCAACAACTTAAGTCTTAATTTTGCGCAATTTGTTCAGATTACTGTCTTGTTGCCGAAATGTTACCCTTTCGTTACCGAAATGATACCCAATTCGGTAACAGTTCGGTTCACGCGAACCGCCAGGCTTTGCTCTATTCCTAGAATCTTTCAGGAACCTTCCAATCTCGAATATTCCAAATTTTCTGTTGGAATATTTACTGGAGGGTTCAGAAAATATGTTATGCTATCTGGGGCCTAAAGTTCTGCATAAATTCATACAAATAGATTTAGGGCATCCTTTTTGCTATCTCTGAATGCCGCGAACAGTCACACGCACTGGTCTAATTCGTACTTGTCAAGAAACGAGGCTTAAAGAGATGCTTCTTGTTCATCATCATCATCATCTTCTTTTTCTTTTACATCGCATGTGATTTTCAAGTTAATCAAAGTTCCGACAATCGCGAAACGGCCTATATGTTCACCTGTAACTAATCCTACAAGTTCACCTTCATGCATCACAGCACTGCCGTAGATTCCCTGAAATAAAAATAGCTAAATATTAGTGCCGACATGTGTTTTCAATGCCTATAAAAGACGAAATAATTACCCAAGTTAAGAAATGATCCTTCCTGGTTACTTGAATACAAAATCGATCATCATTGTCATCCAAGCCGCAATTTGAATTACTAACTTTATGTACATGTATCTTTGTATACGAATGACTTGATGATCTAACTGATGCAACAAGGGTCCGTTCTATTATATAATCTACATCAGAATTTGTTTCATATGCACAAACTGGAAATACATTTTTTTCCCTCCAAAACGGCACCGGTTTGACTAACTAGAAAAAGTTTCGATATGTTATACATTTAAATGTATATTATGTTAAATGTTTTTTAAATAACTATTTCTATGAATGAAGAGAGTTTTCCTATTGATGTACGAATTTATTTTAAATAACGTGATTTAAAAAAATGTTCTATTCAATTTAATATATATATATTTGGCTCATGCATACTAAATTTTCAGATGAGTAAAATCACGAAATGATCTATTAATTCAGAATTCTGACGCTATGGAACTGCAACATCTTTATTTTCCGATACAACCGACCTAATTTTAGAATTTTTCTTCAAATTACGAAACTTTACTGAAGTTTGAGAAATTCATCTTGAAATTACGGAACTTTAAACGAATTTTCACTTACATGAAAACGTATAAAACTTCGATTACTTGAAACGTGAAATTTTTCCTGTTGTAAGTTTAAAAATTTTCAGATACAAGTATCGAAATATTCAGTAATTTTTTAACTGAAAATTGAAACAGTTTTTCTTGAATTTACTAAAAAAGAAATGAATTTTTTTCAATTTATCTTAATTTTATAAAATAGTAACTAAATAAAGCTGCAGTTACGTATATCAGAAAAATTCGGCAGAAATTCCTAATAGCAGTAATGCAGTGGCGTATAATGATTAAAAAAATTGCCTCTAATATTCTTCAAATCTTCTCTTTTCTCAGTCTCTTACCTTTATGTATGTAAAAAATTTTTTAGCTTCTTTTGCTTCGTAGTCAAAATTTCCAAAATGGTCAATATCATACAAATCAGGGTTTCCAATTTTTTTTTTTTGAATATTAACATAAAGTGTATTTATCTTAGTAGCACAAGGTTCGTCTTCTCTGTTAAAATTATAAAATGTAAGTAACAAAAAGCATTTCAAATCTAGAAAATTAAAATCCTTTAGAACACATAATTTACATTCAACGCCACAATAAAAGGGTAATTATTATTTGGAGACTTTCGAGTATTTATAAATATTCATATAATTTTTTTTCATTATTTTAAACTTTGATCATCTGTTTCGAAACAAATTGACCCTGAACTAAGCCAAACGTATTTGCTTATGAATCACCCCCCATATCAAAAAACTTTCTTTCACAAAATTTTTGTGAAAAAAAGTCCTCAGAAGTTTTACATTTAAATGTAAAACTTTTAAGAGGTCGTGTTATATCGCAATTGCGCATAGGCAGAAAATCAAAAATCAAAAATCAAAAAATCAAAAAAACACCTATCCTATTATGATTCTGCGGTACATTTTGAGTTCTAAGATATCACAATTAATACAATCATTTTATTTTTTAGCGTCAAAAACCAAAAAAAAAACATTATACCTTTCATTGATGGGAGCGTAGGGCCCTCTTGTGTCATTTTTATAAGCAACAGTTATGGCAATCTGCTTTGACACCATGTTTGCAAAAAATTCATGAAAAAATTTCCGAGAGTCTTGACTTTTTTGTCCTACAGAAACTACAAAGTGTAAACTGATAGTTTCACTTTGTGAGGAAGATGAAGCATCCTTTTCATTGCTCCGGCTTATTTTCCTTCTTGGCGTTGACGAAATTGATTCTGCAACAAAAAAGTTTAACTTTGGTGAGTTATGTAATTATTAAAACATTTTTTTGCTTTGGTTTATTATAGAAATACACAGTTATATAAAAATTCCAGATATTCACAAAGAAAATTCAGGTTTTACATGGTTAATATAACACATATTCATATTCCAGTAAAACCTGCTAGAGTTTTTGACTAATTGTTCATCAGTTGAAGAAAGAAATCATTTCAATGTTACAAGTGTAGAAGTGTATCAAGGCGAATGAATTTTTCAAAAATAAAAACCCAATATCAAAGCTGGGTAACTATTTCAAATGAATCCATTTCAAATACCTATTTGAAATGCAAAATGCCATTTTCCATTTTGTATTTTAAATAGGGAGAAGAACACCATTTTGCATTTTCCATTTTAAATAGGTTTTCAATCTATTTTCAACTTAAAATACTATTTTCTAGTTTTTTTTTGGTTCTGCCCTGGACAAGTAAAAGCACATGTTGGCTTCTCACCGGAGAAATGCTGCCATTGGTCAAAATTTGGCGCGCGATTTAAAATCGAATTAATTTAATTCGATATTGAATTGCGCCCCAGTTTACAGCCGATGGCAGAATTTCTCTAGCGGGAAGCCAACACGCGCTGCTCGCTCAGGCAGCCATTTTTCGAAACACTGATTTTATTTTACTATTTAGTTATGCAGGCATGATTTTGCGCCCAAAAAGAAGATCCATGGGGGAAGCAATATTCAAGAAGCAATTGCTACTTAAAGCAAATGAACACATCTCCAAAGAATAATAAATATTCTTGATGTAATTTCTTCTATTATTAAAAATCCATTTTGCATTTTGTACTAACCTATTTCAAATATATATTTTGCATTTTTCATTTTAAATAGAAAATAGGAAACCATTTTCTATTTTGCATTTTAAATGGGTTTTACGAAACTATTTTGCATTTTACATTTCACGGAGAAAAATAGTTGAAGTAATTTTACTCAACTTTCGATCAAAGTTGGGACATAAGGACAAATTAGAAGATATTTAGTATCACCGTATTTATTTGTGATATATTAAATGTTCGAAAATGAATCAAAGTTGAGTAAAATTGAGAAGTGTAGGGTGAAGTATGAAAGCGTGCATTAAAAATTTTTAAATATATATACCAGGGGTGTTAGTTGAAATTTGCCGGTTTTACTCATAGATGTCGCTAGAGATATGTATACATTTCCATGATTAAGCATCTATGTCATATTTTTCTATGGACAATAACCTTCAAAAATACACAATTACATTCTGCAAAATAATAGCATCATAGTTGTTTACCTCAGTGAATATGTCGAGTTTCGTTCCAAATAAATCGCATTTGCGGCATTCGTTGCTTTTCTCATTTCATTAAAAGAAAAAAGCAGTTGAAGCTCATCGATTGCTGGTAGAAACTTATAGTAAACATATTCCAGTGATTAGAGCATGTGAGACATGGTTTCGTCAATTTAAAAGTGGAGATTTTGATTTAACAGACAACGAACATCCTGGTGCAGCGAAAAAGTTCGAAGACGAGGAATTGAAAGCATTATTGGATGAAGACCCAACCCAATCGCAACAACAATTGGCACAAACACTAAATGTGACCCGAGGAGCAATTTGCCAACGTTTAAAAGCCATGGGAAAAATCCAAAAGTATGGAAAATGGGTACCACACCAACTGAACGATAGACAAATGGAAAATCGAAAAACCTGATATACGCGCCTTAAGCCGTATATAGTAATGGTAGAAAACCATCACACTTTCCTACCATTAGAAGACGCTTGTCCGAGATTCACCTAGAAAAACGTCTTGAGGCCTACGAAAAGCAGTACCGTTAGAAAGGTACGACCGTGCGTCCTTTTCTGACGCACGCACTCACATCGGAAAAGCCCCGTCCTCGTCACACCACTGCAGCTGACCGACCAGATGCAAGTGCTTTCCCTTCTACCGTCTCACCTCCCTTGCCTAGGAACGGCCTTCACTCAGTGCAAGCTAGAAAAGTGAAAGCCGTGAGAGGCAAGGAAAAGCAGAGAGGAGAGCACCTCCCTCAGCGCCTACCCCTTCCCAATTAATCGCTACGAATTGGGAAGACAGGGACGAGACGATGCCGGCCACAGGAGTGAGAGGGGCAGCAACATTACCTCCCTCCAAGTGATCAGTGAACTTGCAAGAGGAAGGAGTATCGGTACTCGAAAAACTATGTAGAAAAAACCATACTCCTTCCACTACGACACTTCTCCTCGATTTTCCATCCTTATAAAAAGGGCCTCGGGACGTTGAAGTGACAGTTCAGTCCAGGGCAGCTTCCCTGGACTACGACGACAGTCAACGTCGTCCGACCCCCGCTTGTACTTTAGTATTTTAACTTAGAGGTAAAAGTGTAATCAGATTTAGAAAGACAAGAATAAAGTCCTACGACGTAACTCCACTCGCCGCCTACAAGAAATTTCAACGCCGAGACAACTCACTCTCTCTCTCTCTCTCTCCCTCTACACTGTCGCTGGCATCCAGTCGACACACACACTCTCTCGCTCTCTACACCGTCGCTGGTACCCAGCCGACATACACACACTCTCTCTCGCTCTCTACACTGTCGTTGGTACCCAGCCAACATACACACACTCTCTCTTACTCTCTACACAGTCGCTGGCAACCAGACGACTCACTCTCTCACTACTCTGTCGCTGGCACCCAGTCGACACACACACACTCTCACTTCACTACAGCCACTGGCAACCCAGTCGGCTCCCTCTCTCTTTATCACGCACTCTCCCTCTCTCACGCTCACACTCTGTCGCTGGAACCCAGACGACACCCACCTAGCATAAGCGTCCCTCTCCCACTTCCTACACCATCCCCGAGGACCTTATCAAACCATTTGTGAAATGCTGCTTCAACGGTTCGAAAGGAAATCTTTTCTGCATCGAATTGTCACGGGGGACGAAAAATGGATTTATTTCGATATTTCGAGAACCCGAAGCGGAAAAAATCATGGCTTTCACCTGGTGAGGTCGGCCCATCGACCAGTGTGGTGTGGTGTACTTCGAGTTATTAAAACGTGGTGAGACGGTGAATACGGATCGCTACCGACAACAAATTATCAATTTGAATCATGCGTTGATCGAAAAACGGCCGGAATGGGCCTGAAGACATGGCAAAGTTATCCTACAACATGAAATATTATCGCAACCGCCGTACTCTCCAGACCTCGCCCCGTCCGACTATCACCTTTTCGCATCGATGGGACACTCACTCGCAGAGCAGCGCTTCGCCAATTTTGAAGAAGTCGAAAAATGGCTTGTCGAATGGTTTGCCTTGAAAGAGAAAAAGTTTTTTTGGAATGGTATCCATGATTTGCCTGAAAGATGGGCAAAATATGTAGAATCCAATGGTCAATACTTCGAATAAAAATTTTTTGAGAATTAAGTGTTTTCTTTATTGAAAAAACCGGCAAATTTCAACTAACACCCCTGGTATTATTACTCGTAGTATAAGTATATTCACGCAGGAACGAATGAAAGTAATCTGCGCATTGGGCACACATAAAAAAATTTTAATTTCAAAAAATTAAATTGATATTATGAAAATTTAAACAAAAAAAAGTCGATAAGTGTATTACATAAAGTATGAAATATCACATAAATTACTCAGGCAGAATAATAATATGGAATTCGCAAATGTAATATATATATAATTATATAATTTTTAATGTACATTTGAAAATTTTGTTTCACTAAAATTCATACGTAGTTATAATAAAAATGTATACTAAATGTAATTTAATAATTATATTATATATATCAATAATCATAGTTATAACAATTGATTAATTATATTAATTTTTAAAAATATTTTATTAATCATTTATGAAAAAAGTTGATTTATTTTTACTTCAGTAAGGCTAAAAAATTTTATTGACGGCACTTACTCTCACAAGCTCTGAATAACTCATGCAGTCACTATATAAGAAAGTATTAGTATCAATATACAAATGGTAAATTGAATGTTCTTGTAAATTATGAAAAATTAGTATAAATTCATATTAAGTTTAATAAACATTATTGGAATATACACATGTGCCTATTAAAGTTCAGATAAAAGTTTGTTTTTGTCAAGTGAATATACTTTGAATTTGTTATACGTTACGCAAACGAGAAAAACTTCCGTTTCATGCAATGTAAGTGAATACGGAAATTTCCATCAGTGCTCTTACGAATTTTATATTAGTAAGGATTCATTAAATAAAATCGGAATCGAAATTAAAAGTAGAATAAAGGTAGGATCACTATAAACGTAAATGACGAAAACTAATGAATAAGCATCTGCATGCACCCATATAACTGCATGTTTTATATTATTATATTCTGTGTTTCATTATAATTATTACATATATACATTATACCATACCAGATCATTAATATAAATAATAAAGATTAATGCATAAACATCTACATGCTGTTATATGAATGCATATTATTATATTCTGATTAATATTACATATTAATATTATATCAATTAATATATGGGTCATTTCATGGGAGATTTAGTCAAAATTTTTTTTTCGACGAAACATTTTTTTTTGCCTTTTTACTTCGAAAATACTCGACACGTATTTTTTTTTCAATGTGATACTTGAAAATTTCGATAATCTATCCTGAATACTAAGTATGTATTTGTTACCTCTAGGTGTAGTGGGTAATGTTCCAAAAATATCCAGTGCTATTTTATCATTTGGATTGAGTGGTATGTCGGGTATTATACTTTCTGATTGATTCTTAATTCGCGTGGTCTTTTGTAGTTGGCATATAGGGCATTTTTTGACATAGTCCTTAATGTCTTGGTCCATGTTGGTCCAAATTCCGATTCTCTTGGCTTTTTCGATAGTATTTTGTTCTCCAGTGTGATCCCTATGAGCTTCTTTAATAATTTGTTTTCGTTCTTCCTTAGTTAATTCTCGGGTTGTAGAGAAACAAATGTGGAAATTCTTATCTGGATAATAGTTTGATAGGAATTCCATTATTTCTTGAATTACTTCTCGCTCCATTAATGCAAATAGAGGATCTCCAAAGGATAATCTAACGACTGAAAGTTTTCTGTTAACGAATTCTTCGATAAACCAACTTAATTTATACAGCCAATCTTCTTCGTTGTACATAGGCATTTCATCCTTAGTTACTTCTTTCCAAAGTTTGCCGAATTTCGTCTTTTGTTATTCGCGGTGTGTCGAATGTTTCTATTTCCGGTGACTGGTCTTCCAAGCTTGGTTCTTCTTCTTCAGTACTAATTCCGGTTTTTTCCATTGCTTCTTGTAATGTGTCCTTAGTGATGGGAAAAAGTCTGGATAGACAATCCGCTACTTTATTTTCTTTTCCTTTTACATATTCTATTTCGTATTCGTATTCTTCCATACGTAGTCTCCATGGTAAGAGTCTTTAGCTAGGGTCTTTCACATTATGCAGCCAAACTAAAGCACGGTGGTCTGTTTGAATTTTGAATTTCTTCCCAAAAAGATATTGTCTGAGGCGTTTCATAGCCCATACAATTGCTAAAAGTTCTTTTTCGGAGGTGGTGTATTTTTCTTCGGCTTTGTTCAATGTTCTTGATATAAAAAGACAAGGGTGCCCGTCTTGGCTCAATACTGCTCCTAATCCACAGTTGGATGCGTCCGTAGTTAGTATAAATTGCTTAGAAAAATCAGGAAATTTTAAAACTGGTGCGGTTATCAATCCGTTCTTCAAATCGTAAAATGCCTTTTCACAGTCTGGGGTCCAATCGAATATTGTCTCTTTCTGAGTTAGCTTTGTTAAGGGTCTCGCTATAGAAGAGAAATTCTTGATGAATTTCCTATAGTAACCTGCATGTCCTAAGAATGATTGCACATCTTTTACAGTTTTCAATGGTCTGAATTCTTTTATGCAGTTTATTTTTTCGGGGTTGGGTTTGACTCCTTCTTTGGTTATTATGTGTCCAAGGTATTCTAGTTCTGGTTTGAGGTATTCACATTTTTTCGGTTCTAATCTTAGTCCTAACTGGTAGATTCTTTCCATGACTGCTACTAAATTTTCATTATGTTCCTGAATTAAGCTTCCGAATATCACAATGTCATCTATGTACGCAAAGCATTTTGTTCCGATTAATCCTCTGAATGCATTATCCATCATTCTTTGGAATAATAAAAAATAAAAATAATAAAATTATTGTATTTATTCCAACACCTTCTATTGCAAATGTCGCCACGGAATCATAATTGCAGTGCTTTTAATGTTTTTTCTACCGTTCTTAGCCATAACAATGCGAGGTCAGAGAACGGTCAGAGTATTATCTGACCGTTCTCTCTACCGAGTCCACTAGGGTCCTTGTATTGATTTATTTAAAAGCACCTTTCTCCTTTCTCTAAATTCGAAGTGGTAAACGCAGGCTCGTGTCCGAGAGTTCAAGAATAGAAGATCAATGACCTTACATAATAATAAACAGATTTAATTAATATTCGTGTTGTTTAAATTAGGCAGTTTGAACGGCCTCCGTGTACTCGCCATACAAATATGTTGTTGGAAACAAAGTTATTTCGTTTTTTTTCATGATTTTCAAAGTAAGTTTATTAATGAATATTTATTATGAATATAAATGAATGTTTCAAAATTAATTAGTTGAGTGTGAAATTTCTGCCACTGCCTACATTATCGGAGAATCACTAGTCGCGTATCAGATAGGATACGTTGCCGACAGGTGTCCTCGTAGATAATTTCAAACTCTTATATCGCAAATAATCCCAATGAATTCAAATTCTTTAATAAATGAATATTAATGTCATATAATATTACAAACAATAATCAATTATGTATTGACCATTTTGCTCGATGACCTTTTGCCATCGTTAAGTCAGCTTCATAATTCCGCTTTCGTAGAAAGTTTGTCTCATAGAGACAAAAAACTGAATTAACTCATTTTTGACAGACTTATTTGAATCAAATGTTTTTCCATTCAAATGGTTTTCAAGTGAACGGAATAAATGATAAACGGATGGTTCAAGGTCAGGACTATACGGTGGTCGAGGCATCACTTCCCAGCCTGACTCCAATAATTTTTTGCGAGTGACCAAACATGTATGGTATGTGATCTGACGTTATCTTAATAATATGATGCCTTTACGAGTTGCCAGTTCTGGCCGCTTTTCCTTGATTTCTTTGTCCAATTTTATTAGCTGGCAACAGTAGACATTCAAATTGATAGTTTTGTTCCTTGGGAGCAGCTCAAAATAAACAATATCTTTGAAATCCCATGAAACACTCGGCATAAGGTTCATTTGATGAATATCGGCTTTTTATATCGATTGCGCAGGCTCATTTCGCTTGTTCCACGATCTTTTTTGCACGACGTTATCGTAAACAATCCATTTTTCATCGCCCTTTATGATTGACTTAAAAAATGGATCAGTTTGGTTACGTTTTAGCAGTGAATCGCAAGTGGAAATTCGTTTGGTGAGTTGAATTATGTTCAATTTGTGAGGAACCCAAATATAACTAAGTTGTTTTAAATATCTTTCAACGCATGTATGTGACATATTAAGCTGCTTTTATTTTGTCGTCATCAACTTCAGTTAGGTGTCCAGAGCATGGTGCATCTTTCAGGTCAAAATCTCCGGAAGAAAAATGAGCAAACCATTTCTGGCACTAACGTTCTGTTAATGATTTTCCACCATAAACATCATACAACTTTTTCCGAGCTGGCACTGCGTTTTTACCTTTTCGGAAGTAATAAAGTAAAATGTGACGAAAATGATCGTCTCGAATCTCTATTTTAAATCAACGCAAAACAATAAATAAAAAACAAAACTTCAAACTTTTCTTTACTGAATAATCTATCGAACGTCAGCTGTCAAATACCATATACGATCTGAAGTTTGCAATGGAACCAGGAGGGAGGAGATCCTCCTGGTCCGCAGAAAGGGGGGTGACGTCTCGGCCTTTGAGAAGGTGCTCGATTAGACGGTCGGGGGGAAGGCCGAAGTGAAATCTTTGGTCTCGGAAAGGTCCCTTGAAGTTAGGGACCTCGACGAGACCGTCACAAGGGAAGAGGTTGTTGCCGCGCTATGCATCGCGCTGGGCAAGCCAGACCTCGGGGACCAGTGCAGACTGTACAAGCGCTTCGGCGGTGTGCAGACTGCGGTGGTCCGTTTGACCGAGGCGGACGCTCGGAGCCTGCTCGGGCTCGGTAGGCTAAGGGTGGGGTGGGTGAACTGCCGCATCCGAGAGCATGTTGAGGTTGCTCGGTGCTTCAGATGCCAGGGATATGGCCAAGTGTCGCGTGGCTGCGCGCTTCCAGGCAGGAAGGATGCCTGCTGGAGGTGTGGGAGCGCGTCACACGTGGCCAAGGAGTGCAAGGCTTCCCCTCGGTGCCAGACTCCCTTCGAGATCTTTGAGACCCAGAACCTCCTCCTTGAGGAAAGCCTCAGAAAGACTAGTGGGCGGTCCCTTATTGCGGGTGATCTTGGTCGGTGAGATGGTCGCTAGGAATGACCTAATAATATTGAATCAGCGCAGGGATTTTACGTTCAGACGAGGAGCGGGGGGTCGATTATCGATCTCACGATTGCCGCGCCCCGTCTTGCCTCAAGGATAGGCGACTGGTGCGTCCTCGGGGTAATAACCTTGAGTGACACCCAGTGCATTGAGTTTAGCATCCGGAAACGGAGTCACCCAGTGAATACGGGGAGGGGCGGCAAGGTGAGGAGCCCCCCCCTGAAACACAAAACGACTCAGCAAAGACAGGCTTCGCGAACATCTTGAAGAAACTAGGCCCCTAGATGAGCTTGGTTGGGCAAGGTCTGCTGGGTCGTTGGAGGACACTGTGCGGGCGGCGAGGCGGATAGTGGTCGCAGCATGTGACCACTCCATGTATCACCGCAGGCACGGGCGTACCGAGGACTCGATGTAGTGGTGGAACGACCAGTGCTGGAAAGACTTGATCGGTGAGGTCGAGAAGGACCCATGGGGTCTCGCCTTCAGAATAGTCACCAAGAGATTAGTGACTAGAAGAAAGACCCCGGGCCTGGATAATCCCGATCGAGTCAAGTACATCGTGCGAAGTCTCCTTTCGCATGTAGAGCCGTTCCAAAGACAGGACCGAAGCTCCTGCGTGGTCCGGCGCGAAGAACTCTTCACTCTTGAAGAACTAAAGAGAGCAGGTGGAAGCCTCAAGGTAAACACAGCGCCGGGGATCGACGGATTGCCGAACGAGATCTTCAAAGAGGTGATCGGGGCATACCCGGAGATCCTCCTAGAAGTCTTTAACTCCTGTCTTCGGGAGGGGAGATTCTTCGCAGACTGGAAGAAGCAGAGGTTGATTCTTCTGAGGAAGGGCAACAAACCTCTAGGGGATGCCTCATCGTATAGACCAATATGTCTATTGGATACGGTGGGGAAACTTCTGGAGGAAATGATCCTACAAAGACTACAGGGTCACATGGTCTGCGAGAATGGTCTCTCGGAAAATCAGTTCGGCTTTCGGAAAGGCAGGACCACAGTTGAAGCCATCCAGGCAGTGGTGACATCGCCACTAAAGCAAGAAGAGGAACTGGTAAGCGTAAGGGATTCTGCGCGTTGATCAGCATTGACATACGCAACGCGTTCAATACCGCGAGATGAAACATCTGCATCGAGGCGATGGTGTGGAAAAAGGTTCCAGACTACCTGTTGCGAATGATAGATGACTATCTGAGCGAAAGGTAGGTGATATACGAGGGCGACAAATGGTCTCTCATTGAAGAGATGACATGTGACGCCCCTCAAGGGTCGCGGGTGGGTCCACTCGTTTGGAACGTCATGTACAACGATTTCCTGCGCATGAACCTGCCTGCTGGAACGAGCATCATCGGCTTCGCGGATGACGCACTTGTCATGTGCGCCGCTGATGACGTCAAAATCCTGGAGCTGAGGATCAATGATAGTCTGTGGAGGGCAAAGCGTTGGTTGGATATCAGATGCCTGAAAATTGCCCTTGAAAAGACCGAGGCTTTGCTGGTCACAGACAGGAGATCCTTCTCTCTCATGCTCCAGTCTAAACAGATATGGATGCTCATCGAGTCATTCGTCACTCTGGTGATGAAGACGAGGGAGCTCGATGGGCGTGCAAAGCGCGGCAACAACGGGGGCCAGTAGAAGTCGCATCGGGGCCTGCACCCGCGGTCCTGCGTCTTGGGCGGACTTGGCTGCCCGCGTCGGCCGGGGGAGGAATCCACTTAATCCTCCCCTAGTTGGCGCGGCTAGTCGGCCTGTCTAACGGGCGTGTGCCCGCGGATGGGAGTCCCGAGCGAACGGACGACGGAAGTGTCGTACGCGACTTTAAGCTGGAACCAACTGCCCGCAAAGTTTAAAGCCGAAAGGCGGTTCCGCGGGCCGTGTATTGGTTCGAGAGAGGGGGTTTTTTGGTTTTAACAGGTATGCCTAGACCCGTCCCAGGAGAGTCCTGTACAACGCTCGCAAGTTTGAGCGCGCCTAGGGCGCGCGATTTGATCATCGCGCTTCGCGCTCCGTTCTTTCTGGATCTCGCGCTTCGCGCCCGGTCTTATGCTCTTCGCATACATTTAACTTTATTTCTTATAATTTAATACTGAAGCTCAAACCAATTTTATAATATTAAAGATGATGTTAATTACTCATTTTCTGAAATTCACTAAATTTCTTTTTCAGTTTAAGTGAAACAGGAAATTCAATTTACTTAAGGCTCTATCGGCCTCAAGGAACACATTCTCATCATGACACTCGCGCTTCGCGCTCGATTTTCTGTATACATTTCAGTAACTTTGTGATAAATTACATGATTAAAATAATTTATTTTCTTCCAAATATCTAAAAAAGGAAAAAAAATCGTAGACTCTATTTGAGGAAACGATTTTGCAGGACAACGCTTATTTCGTATCTCACATATTTTGGTGGAAAAAATCGAATTTTTTCAATATTAAAAATCAAAACATGAAATATACATCCTATCGAGAAATTTCTTAATAAGAATGTGTAGGCCTCATTTAGGCAAATAATTTTTCATCCAAACGTTTTTTATGTATCTCATATATTTTGTCTAAAAAATGGAATTCTTGAATTTTAATCGTATTTTTTGAATTGAAACAAAAAATATATGTTTTTTCATAAACTGTATTTTGACAAAACTTGTAGATATTTTTGAAGCGAACAACTTTGTATTTTTACGTTTTTTTCGTATTTCACATATTATTGTTAAAAAATTGAATTTTGGATTTTCAATAATTTTTTTTTAAATTACAAAGAAAAATATGCATCTTATGAAAAAATGTTACGATTCAAATTTGTAGGTCTTTATGTAGAAAATAATATTGTACCATAAAGTTTTTTCGTATCTCGTATAATTTAACTGGAAAATGGAATTTTGATATTGCCTTTTTTCAAGTTTTAATATGCTGTAACATTTATAATTTTGATAAATCAAAAAATGTTATCAGGATAATTTGTAGAGATTTATGAGCACTATCAAAAACCAGTATTGAAATTTTTGATTTTTTCAAAAAGTTATTTTCAAAAACACAAAAGTAGTGCTCAATCCCTCAATTTTGATTGGATGTGGCTGGTTAACGAACTTGTCCTTACTTTTCTGGCTCCGATAAAGTGTGCCAAAGATCAATTCAATCTGATAATTTTATCGAGAGTTATGCCGCACACGACCTACTACAGACAGACAGACAGACACTTTCGTAAAACCCGTTTTTTCTGACTCAGGGGTCTCAAAACGTAAAGATTTGATGAAAATTTCGAAAGTCATTTTTCACATAAAACCAATACCTTCTCATCCATGATGAGAATGTAAAAACAAAAAAAAACGGAAAAAAGCGAAATAACTTTTGCCAACACAATAGATAAATATTTAAAGAATTTCCCAGCGCAGTCGAAAGCGTCTTTTTTCCCACAGAAAGATTTTTAAATTCTTTAAATATTGAATTAATTTGCATTTATTTGCGATATAAGAGTTTGAAATTGTCTATGAGGACACCTGTCGACAACGTATCCTATCGGATATGCGACTAGTGATCCTCCGATAATGTAGGCAGTGACAAAAATTTCAAACTGAACTAATTAATTTTAAACAATAGATAAAATATATTGAAGATGATTTTTTCCTTTTTGTGTTTAATTTAAATTAATATTACCTATACGTAACATTCAACACTTTTTGTCTTTTTATAGAAATATTTTTTTTATTTTGCTAGCAAAAAACACGGTTTATTATATATTCCTATCAGAAATGCGTGAGTTTATGCGGATATTCCAGCTTTTTGTAGTTATACTTAAATAAGAGTTCTCTGCCCTTGTAAAAATACCTATTAGTTCGCCGATAATAACCGTTTAGATAATACATAGGATGCGATAATTTTCTATATGAATTAAAGTGGTTCTTAAGAGAATTCTTATTTTAACTTGGTTTCTAATGAGTCGTATCCAGTAGCTAAGTGGCTTACGGAATTATAATTGGTCTCTGAATGAAATGTCTAGGAGAGGATCTATTAGAAACTTATATGGTACACTCAGAAAAAAGTCTGGTTAAAACAACCAGAATTCTGGTTATTTCACCCGGAAAAAAATTTTTACGGAGAGCCGTACTATAGTAATTCCAGTTTAAAATGTTATAAATCCTAGTAAACACTTTTCGGTTGTTTTGATCTTTTATTCCCGTTAACCCTCCGATCTGTAGTGTTGCTAAATGTATGTAAATATTCACTGAACGTGTAACATCAAAATGCAGCAACACCGCACTCAAGAAATCAAGCTATTTCCATTACACAAAAACCAACCTATGGAGGGTTTCCCTCAGAATTTCACGTCACCTTTGGTTTGAGAATTGATTATTGAATGAGTATTCTACTTGAACATTTTTTATTGCTACAAAAAACTTCAGGAATAATTCATGGAAAGGTATTCAAACGGACCGAACTGTGTGAAGCGTAAATTAGAAGTTATTTTTAAAAAACTGACCCCACTGAGGGAATCCCTCATATGTTTGGTATCGGAGGGTTCATGTAATGAAATTTTCTAGTTGATATCGCCGTAATTATTCTAGTAAAAAATTTCTCATTACATTCGTAGTTATATTCCAGTAAACTTAAGTAATATAGTCCTTATAAACGTTATTATATTTATAGTTAAATTTACTCAAATTTCCCGGTTAAATTCTAATATAACTTTAAAGTAAAATAATGATTTAAAGACGTGGGAATTATAATTTTTGAAATGATTCTTTTTATTTTCACATTAAAAATTATCAATGACAGATATAAAAAACGTAAAAAGTAAGGCAAACGTTTCGGCCACATATGGGGGCCCTCTTCATCATCGGTGCCATAAATTAAAAGATTAATTAAAAATTTCATTTAATGATTAAAATATAGGGTATTATTAAAATAAGGAAAAACATAAACATCAAAAACTTATCTCATAGCTTGCAAATCAAAATGCAGCAGTCCGGTATGCACAATACGTATTGAAAAATATGTCAAGTTCACTGTATATAGACAATGTGGCTTTGCTGACTGAAATTTTTTTTAAATGCTATCCTGAGAGGTTCTTTTCTTCCTTGAAGAAGACAATTGTCCTATACCAGCCCCCTGCATCTTAACCAGAATGCACGTAATCCGCGAAACGAAAATTACACAAGAATTGACCGTGGCCGCTAGAGGCGCTGATTGTTCATGAGGCCTGAATTCATTTTAATGCATGGGAAAAATGCATAAAAATTAAATTTTTGGGGATAAAAACTACTTGATCATATTTTTTTTTACAACACATTAAAATAGAAAGTTTTAAATATTATTTAAAGCAATTTTTACTGATATAAAGGGTAATATGCTTGAAATTTGGGCGAAAATTGTCTTTGTAATTCTGACTGGAAATTGAAATCAAAGTTCTGTTATCTTCGTTTTAACATTAATATTTACATTGTGATTATTAAAAAAAATACAATATTTATTTATATTATCAATATTACTGATATTATATCAGTCTTACATATTATAATAGAATAATTGGCTATTGAAATTCTATCAAATTGAATTATAATACGGGTATTAATTATATCATCTTGACTTTGTTAGAAAAATTAGATTTTATTATAGGACATTTTGTATTTTATATTTTAAAACTTCTCAGTAATTGAAAAAATTACATTTTTATGAACAAAACTTTCACATAAGGAATAAATGTACATTTGAAAAAGTAACAAATATAAAGAATTTATAAAATTCCTTTATAAGTATTTGAAAACACTAAGAACAAAGATGTTTGTAATTGTAATGTTTAGTAACAACTAGGGAAAAAAAAATTTATTTTGCGAGTGTGAAGTTTGATGCCCGAGCAAAGCGAGGGTAACAACCACACGAGTAAAATAAATGTTTTTCCCGTGTTGCACATGATTGTTTTTCTACTAGCGGGTCAGAAAGTGGATTTTTTTGCCCCGCACGGGGCAATAAAGTCCACTTTATGGTCCGCTAGTAGAAAAAGTATATTAATATTATAAACTTTATAATAATACTTCATATTTATGCCAGAAATTTTATCATAAATAATACTTTAAGAGATATGCAAAGTTCAAAGTATATTAATATTATAAACTTTATAGTAATACTTCATATTTATGCCAGAAATTTTATCATAAATAATACTTTAAGTGATATGCAAAGTTCAAAGTATATTAATATTATAAACTTTATAGTAATACTTCATATTTATGTCAGAAACTTTATCACTAATAATACGCATTGCTTTAGAAATTGTGCAATTTAAAAAAATAAAAAACGTTCCTGATTCACAAATATGGTGTGTTTTTTAAGCCTAATTTCCTTTTTTATTGATATAAACACTTTTTTATTTTGATAATTTAAATTCACAAAATATGCAAGTAACAATTATATCTCCAATTGTTATAAAACATTTTAAAAAAAGGTTATTTTACAGAAATTTATCATTTTCAGAAAAAGGTATCGATTTTTGAAGATCGATTCAAAAATCGATCTTTTTAACCGATAAATCGATCAAATTGAATCAATAATGTCAAAATCAATTCTTTTTTTTGAATATCGCCCATCCCTATCTATAATACCTTAAGTTCAGTCAGTCAGCTTTGTTGATTTTTTTATTCAAAGCGTTTTAAATTTATTATAGATTAAATTTTAATAAGTTAAAGGCGCTCATGATAAATAAACCACAAAACAGTGCACTTTTTCAGAGCATTACGTGTAGCCTGTTTTGCAACCTACAGCAACAAATTTCCGCATTTTCACTTAAATTTTTATATCACCGACTGTTAAAACCATTCCAATTTACCTAAAAAGCACACAAAAGCACTTCAGACGCCAATTTTTCACAAAAAACGTTAAATTTCAATGTTCTATAATGCTAATCTGTATAAGGTCGGCCTCATGAACAGCCAGCGCCACGGTGGCCAACGGTCAACATCTGTGACATTTTCAACTCCAGAGATTCCGGGGGCTGTCCTATACATAGTTAAGAAATTTGAGACGGTTGTGGTGATCTTTACAAGTGGAGGGAAGTGTGTATTTTTTAATGAAAATTTTTTTGATATATCAACTTTACGGTCAGTTCATTTTATATTGAGGAGACTCTAGTAACAAAGACCTCAAAAAACGTTTGCCTTACTTTTTACGTTTTTTATATCTGCCATTGATAATTTTTAATGTACGGCATGCAATCGCGTCTGTAGGTACCTCGGTAACTCGGTTTGCAATCTGAGCACACTGGTCTTAACTATTTAACTGTTGTAACGAAATCAAATATAAAAAATCGTTTAGAAAGAACCAATCGAAGGCTAGAGTCAAATAGAATATTAAGTGATTGCAGGAAGTAAAAAAAAATATGAAATTAAAAGTTTTCAGCAGTGTAAAAAGTTTCACTGAATTTTTCATTTCATTGAAAAGTTTCATTGAGGGCTTTCAGCCTTCACATCTGAGGCAACTATCGGAATGAATCTGAACCAATCCGTGCTCAGAGTGATCCAAACCGAATTTTTAATCAGAATTAATCCGAATCATTCCGACCTCGGATTCATTCGGATTGATTTTGATTGAAAACTTATTTTCGGATTGGTTCGGATTCATTCAGGTAGTTGCCTCGGATTAAATCAGATTGGGACGGATCGATTTTTTAACGTTTTCATCAAACGAGGTACAAAATGTTTTTCAGATTGGTTCAGAATTTTTTTCGCATTGGCTCGGATACAGATATCGGAATGAATCGGAATAGTCGCCAGGGTATTTTCATTTATAATAATTTGGACCTTTTAATTGGCATCGCCAATTTTATGCTCAGGACAAACATTGAATTTTATTGTGCATAAATCTCTTTTTCTTTTCAAGCAAACATAAATTATTGCAGAATCTCCGTAACTGTTTCGACCAACCTACGAGATAATCATTAAATTAACAATTGTTTAATTCAAAAGGTATTATAAGCAGTGATCCCAGATCTGAAACCCAGGCCCCCCAAGCTCCAATGTATTTCCAATCTCCAATGTAACAAATAGAGTTCTAAAGAGTTTATGTGACCGAGAATATGTCTGGGAGCACGGGAATATGACTGAGAATTTCTCTGATGAATGTGCTCTTCGAGAATTTATGAGAATTTAAAAATATTTTTCCGTAACGGTTCAAGCTTTCAATTGTTTTTGATAAATGCTTTGTTCTGGAAGTTCGTGTAACGTGCGCAATAAAAATGGAGAAAAAAAAGAATATAGTTTGGAATTATTTTATAAAAATTATTGATAAACAAAATAAAGCTTCTTTCAAGTGCAAATACTGTGATCAGATATACAGAAAGCATGCCACTCGACAAATAGAGCACTTAAAAAAGTGCATAAACTGTCCCGAAACTGTCAAACAATTATTTAAATCAAAGCGTAATTTGTGCGAAGAAAACTTGAATTGGGAATTTGCACATTTTTTTTTGTGATGAAAAAATGAAATTTGGGGGTCACTTTTGCATACAAATTTTTTTTCTGAATTTTTTAGTTAATAATAATTTATTAATGAGCGTTTGAAAAGTGTAAATTTTAAATTTTCCGAAAACGTTCCGGAAACAGCCGAATGCTTCCGATGATACGGTGACGTCACATCGTTGTATACGATCGCTCTGTGTCACATCTTTGTATAGAAGACCAATTGAAAATTGTATAAAATGTCGAAAAAACGGCTTATAAATGGTGTTTTGTCGATGAGTGTCATAATTCGACAATCAACACACCCGATAAAACTTTTTTTCCGATTCCGGTAAATCCGATTGTGCGAAATAAATGGTTTGAAAGTGCACAACGGCGAGATATGCCAGGAAATACTAACATGTTTTGCTGTCAAGATCATTTTGACGTAAGTATACTTTCTTCTTTTGTTCATAATATTATGTTATCTGTAAATAAACTGTAATTGAAAAAAGATATAGATTTATTTATATTTATAATTATAGCAGTAAAAAAAATCTAACCTCAATTTGTCGATGTGTAAATAATAATATGATTTAAAAAGTTATTACTTTACGTCTAAGGAGCAGGTTTTATAGAGAAAATCATGATCATAAATTTATGTGATACAAATTAAGAATGTTAAACATAGAACTTGCTGTTATTACTGTTTTCAAATTTTTCAATAAAGAGTTTTCACGTTGTAGCTTCGAAAAAATTTTACAATAATAATGCGGTTAAATTAATTTATAAATTATGAAATAATAATTACGTGAGTGAATTATTTCAGTTAAAAGAGGATATGGAAAATTACGTAAAGTACTCTTTAACTGGGAAACCAATACAGATTAAAAAAGGTGTTTTTCCGCATTTTTTCGATTGCCAAAAACATCGTAGTAATAAGGAAACTCCAACTCCTCGACCTGCTTTTGTTAAACTCAACCGGAAAAGAGCAATTTTGGAAATTTTATCATTATAATGGTAAATTTAACGACTATCACTCTCTCAATGAAACTTTATTGGATATTATACTATTTAAATATTAAAAATTCAAGCAGTTAACAAATAATTCATGTCATTAGAACTAATTAAATTAAGAAACAAATGAACTAATATTTATAATGACGAATAATTAATCATTTATAAATCATTCAAACGAATTAATTTATATTTATATCATACATTTTACCAATAATATTCTCATCTTGAATTAAATAATTCAACTATGTACTAAATACATTAACTTATACATGAGTGATTTTTCATTATCATCAATTAGTAGTTTTTTCTTTTATTTGAATTGACAGAGTAGAATAATTATAATTTGTAACTTTTACTTACAAAGTGATTTTGACACCACGGATTTCTGGTGCGGCATATTTAGGGTTAGATGTAAAATATTCCAACACCATAAACATAGAAATTTTTGGAAGAGTTCCCGAGTCTGCTTTTACGAAGCCACTATCCATCTTAGGAGGCATTTTTAACTAAATAAACCAGTTTATTTATTGTTGAGAGCTTCACGTGCACTTGGTTTGCATGTTGCCGATACGAAAATACAACGGTTTGACGTCAGAGACGCTTGACCGCCAAAGCGGTCCGTTTCAAACGCTCATTATCATTGAATCCTTCGCAAATCCACAATTAATGAGTAAAAAGAAAACGCTATTGTAATTATTTTTTATTTAATATAAACTTTAGATTGCATTTATAAAATTGCATAATTTTTTTGCATGCAAATTCCCAATTACTTGTTCTTTATGTTTGAATTTAATATAATGGCTATAAAAAAATTTTTTTTGATATTGGATTCCGATAAAACTTGACATTTTTCGTAGTTTATTTTTATGAAACCTTCACTATTGCAATTCATAGTGTTTGGAAATAAATTTACAATATTATTAGGTTTAATGATAAAGAAAATTTTGGTGAAGGTATGGTAAAATTCTCTTAAATTCTCTGTAAATTCTCAAGTTGTCTTAAAATGACGGTCACAGTCACGAGAACGTGACCGGATTTTAAATGTCCGAGAAATTTAGAACTCTAGTAACAAAGTTCTGGCTACATAGTTCAAATCGTGAAGTTCGATGGCGCCACCTCCGCCACTAACATTGTTAAGCCTTCCTGTCACCGATATATGTCAGTGCATTTGTATTGATTTGTGTATGCAGACGTTCCGTAGTTTACGGCGTAGTTTTGTGTTGATTGTAGTTTTTATATGAATTTTGAAGCAAGTGATTATTCCAGGAGTATACAGAAGCTACGTTTTTCAATTTTTCTTGAAGTAAGTGCATGTTACTTGAATTAAAGTACAATGAAAACCAAATTACAAATAGGATTGTAAAATTACTACGTGTCACGTGTTGTTTCATTTGGTTTTCATTCAAAAAATGAATTGCTTTACGGAAAGGAAAAATTTTCTTATATAAGGAGATTAATTAAAGAGCTAAAAAATGTGTTCAGTGACATTTGCATATGACCACATAAGTATTTATTGACTTCAAATTTTACATGAAAATTGTTTTTTCAAGTTAGTGTTTAAATCTTGTCACGATTTTACAAGATATAATGGACAGCTGCAATCTGTTAAATGAAATATTTTGTAAATAATCTGTGCTTAGGTCACAAAAAAGTAAGATAAAAATACTTTCATTATAAAATTAAAAATGTATAAATTTAGCACTCGTTAGGTCAAATGTTTATTTCTTCTTCATGTAAAATATTTTTATTTGCACATAATTCTCTAATTAAATATTTTTTAAATGTTGGAACATTTAAGAAATTCATGAATATTTAACCTATTTATGAAAACTAAAAATTTACAAATAAAGTTTCGACTGACAAATCTAAGAATTTGTGTCGTTTCACACCGACAGGCAGGCTGAGCCTGAGAGTGTGAGACGTGAGACACTGCGTCGGTTTCAGATCTGGGATCACTGTTTATAAGTTGAAATGGTTGAAATATATCCACTTGTGAGTTTTGACAGCACGCACATCTTCTGCGTCAAAAGTGCTATCATTGCGAATGAATTCACGCACCATTTCACTATTAACGCGCAGCAAATTGCGAGAATCCGCCTTTTCAAATCCACGATCACCCATGATTCTATTAGGCATTTTTATGGACATAGGAACATAAATTAATTGAAATTTTTCCTTCAGAGTCCCTAGAAGGAATCTAGTAGTTTCACATTTCTTACAAAGGGAATAAGTTCAAAATCACTACACTAGTAGGTTCTACTAGGAATTGAAGTAGATATTAGAATTAAATTAATTGGATCAAAGTATCAACTTTTTTAATACAATATATTTTTCAAAAACAATCTTTTTACAATATGCAAACTTATTAAAAGATCAAATTTTTTAAATACAAGATATCTTCTAAAAACAATCTTTACAATATGCTGTACTGCAAAGGCAAAATGTGAAATTGTAACTTTGTCTCAATTTTAGCCGTTTTTAAAGTTTTTCAAAACTTATTTTCTCAGTATTAATGAATTAAAGTTACCCATCCAAATCATTTATTTTATTTGTTTAAAGGAAATTTTTTTATTTTGTAGGATTTTTTATTTATAGTGGGAAATCAGGTATCTGGGGGGAAAGCGTCTCAGCCATATGGCAGCATTGCACAATCTACTTTTTTTAATCTCAGTATCACGAAATATGATGATTTGACTATACTTAAATATTTTTTAAATTATTTTAATTACTCACATATGATACTATTATGAATAAGAATGCACATGTACATATATACTTACCAGGATTGTCTGCTGGAACGACCTCAGTGATCAATAAAGCAAGAATAAAGATGCGAAACATTATAGAGAATTCGAAAAAACTGCAACTGACACGTAAAACAGAACTAGACTCGGATTTTATACCTTGTTACGAGCCGCGGAACGTCCAACTTACGCGAACTCGGTGATTGGTTGGTTCACTCTCGGTGTTAATCTTAGAGAAGAACCGGGAAAGTACGAATCCGGAAGTTTAATGAAAATCACACCAGATAAAATAGAATGTTTGTTAATTTATTGAATTCAATAAAGGTTAAGTCTGGTTTAACGCACAAATAAATTCCAAACGCGTCGAGAACTATCACAAGTTACAAAAATATAAAATTCTACGAGTTCGACGAGGGAACTTGTAGAACGTTCGGTTTTGTGAAAATCTAAGGACGAATCTAACTGCTTACACTCTACAAAAGCTCAAGCATCCCTTTCACAGATCTCCAGCACGCATCCCCCGCACGCATCCCTTCTCTCTCAATTTCACATTTAGGCCCTCGTTAGGCCCAGCCCAACTTCCCGGAGAAGCTCGACCAGGGAAAACCGAGCCCGGAGAAGCCCGATTCGGAAAACCCCAGTCCCAGCCTCTCTCCTCTCGGCTGCAAGTTTTTTATGGTGCTTGCAGTGAAAGCGCAAGAGAAGGCAGTAAAACAGTAAATCTTAAAGGATTACCTTTTACCTCCTTCTGGCGGCCAGACATTCTATTTTAATTCTTTTTAGGTCTACGTGACTAAATAGTTTCTATACTTATTTACCTAGCCATTCGATTTAGTTTTTGCCTATCTAAAATATAAATGCATATTCCCTCTATAAATCCCTAGTCCTATTTTAAATTTAATTTATTTAAATCCTATAGTCCAGACTTAACCTTCCTTATCCTTAAAACTAGTATACATAGTATTCATAATAAACTTACAAGGAAATCTTACAACTAATTTTACAATGTAGATGTTTCTAAAGCCGAACCAAATGTTTTACGGCTACAAAAATATACAAATAGAATCTTATATTTGAACTACGATTTATTACTAATATTTCTACTTAAAGAATTTCTACGATTTTCCCAAGGTCTTTTATGATTTGCAGCTGTGTGTTGTGGGAAGTTTCATTTCTTTAAACAAGATGTGAATTTCCTAAATTAAACTATATTTTTGTTTTGAAATTAAAAATGCCGCGAGCTAATATCGAACATTCGATTAAATTAATCGACTTCGAGCGAGACCCTATAGTCGCTCGTTACAACCTATGCGTTTTGAGGCCAAGGGACAAGCAGGTCACGTGACGAGAATTGTATTCTGAAAACTTTTCTTGTTCATAAAATATTTTGTTAAAAATTTGGTAAATGTATCTGAGGATATTAAGGAACGTCTGTTAACTTCGTTTTAGTAAAAGTTCTGGAATTTTTTATTTTAAAATATAGAACGTATATGTTATCGACATAATCACTGGAGGACCCGGTTGAGAGAACGGCCAGATAATACTCTGACTGCGTTTTCTGACCTCACATTATTATGGCTAATAAAGGTAAAAAAAACATTTAAGTCATTGCAAATATGATTCTGCGATCAAATTTAAATAACAAGATGTAAGAATAAATACATTATTTTTATATCTAAGCGAAAAAATTTAGGAAAACATCGTATACCAGTATACCTGTCATTTAGAGATGGGCGATCTCGATTCGATTAATAAAAAATCGATTATTTTGAAACGATTAATCGATTTTTAATCGATTATCAAAAGTTCGATTAATCGGATGAATCGATTAATTTCTCCGATTCTTTTTGACCGATTCTTTCTTTTCAGGTAGGAAGACAAGAGTGGTGCATGGTTTCAAAAAAGCGTGAAAGTCGGTAAGGTAGGCACGTTTTTAGAAAATAAAGAAACTGATGACGCAATGAATATATTTCTTATTTTAGAGATCCTGTCATTTTTAAAATTATATTTAGTAGTCCAAGTGCATAAAATACATCTTCCTCATGGAACTAAAGCTGAGAACTGAAATTTAAGATACCTAGTTTATATTTTAGAGATCCCGTCATTTTGAAAATTATATCTAGTAGTCCAGGTACTTAAAAAACGCTGAAATAACATTTGAGAATCTTAAATTTCAGTTCTCAGGTTCATTTACCTGAGGAAGATGTATTTTAAGCACTTAGATCACCTGGTTTACTTCTTACTATGACGAGCTCTTTAAAAAATCATCTCAAATACTTCTTCGCATTCAAAATAATATTTTCGCAGCATACTTTAGTAACCACATAAGAAATATATTCATCGTGCCATTTGTTTATTTATTTTCTAAAAACCTGCCTACCTTGCCGACTTTCACGCTTTTTTGAAACCATGCACCACTCTTGTCTTCCTACATTGCATACCCTACCTTTTTTTCAACACTGGACCCGGTAGGGTGTAGTTTGGACCGTATATCGATCCTCCAAAGCATTAATAATTCTCCCAGGTGCACTGAACTTCACGATGGAAATCCTAAGAATTTTTAGGCTCCTTTCTTGTGCATTATAATGTACGCCTGAAAATTCTTAGAATTTTCAGCGTGAAGTTCAGTGCGCCTGGGAGAATATACGATATACGATCCAAAATACACCCTACCCTGGACCCGAGTCACCTGAGTGCAATAATTTCGGGAGCGGGAAACGCGAACGTAAGTGTATTTTTTTTCGCGGGAAGTAAAAATATATTTTAGATAGGGTATAAACGATAAAAATAACTTATTAGATAATAGATAAGAATGTATTGCAAGAGTGAAATTTTGAGTTCCAAGTAAAAAATAGTTTTGATGTTAGATATGCCAAAACAAGGTTAGATATAAGCTATAAAAAGACTTATTTAATGTTTAAAACTTCGAGTTGATAATTACTTCAATTTAAAATTAAGGTTATGATTGCGTAGATTTAGAATCATTTGAGACTAATTTATAATAAAGAATTCTGCACAAACAATGCATTACAGAATTAATGTTGAAGTAATTATTCCATTCTAATTTCAAAATCATGGTTAAAGTAAAGTTGATTTTTATTTAAAAAATTAATTCCTATTTCACCGAAACTAAATTTTGTTTAATTTTTAAAAACTGATTAAATTCTACAACCATCCGCTAATATGTCCTTTATTATGTCCCAAAGTTGCAGTTAAAAAAATTCATTTTTTTTTAAAAATCTTTTGGGGGAAATTCGATTTTACTGATTTAGTCAACTGTTCCGGTTGATCCATGTCTTTAAGGCTTTACTGTAATTTCGGAAATTTTACAACATCAGTATAAAATAATAGTTACGAACAAAAAATTAAAGCTAATTTTAAAATAGAACGATTTTTAAAAATCGATTTTTTTAGACCGATTAATCGATTGTATATAATCGGAAAATTTGGGAATCGATTCTTCAGAATCGATTCATTTTTTTTGTGAATCGCCCATCTCTACTGTCATTGAAGGCAATGCAGTGGTTCACAATTGGCGGAACGTCTCCACTGTGAAGGTTTACTATTGATGGAGACGTTCCGCTAATGGTGAACCACTGAACTGCCTTCAATGACAGGTACATGATGTTTTCCTAGTTTTTGTCGCTGAAAAATAAAATTATTGTATTTATTCCTACGCCTTCTATTCCAAATTTTGCCATGGAATCATAATTGCAATGTTTTAAATGTTTTTTAATCGTTCTTTGCAATAATAATGCGAGGTCAGAGAACGCGGTCATAGAACACTCAAAGAGTCAATATAATATAATATATTTGTATGAAGAAGAACCTAAAAACAGTTTTACTGTTAATATATTAAAATTATACACTGTTGAAATTTGAGGTTAGGTTCATTTTGAATTTAATATACTGAATACTAAAAATCTTACATTAATATTATACTTGAATTCATATTATCTATATAATTATAGAATATATATAAAATCCTTTATTATACAATAAAATGTATATAATATACATATAATGATTATATTAAATCCTATATTAATTTATCAAAATTTAAATTTTTAAGGGAGTTACTCAGGATGAAGAATTAACGAACAAAAAAATCTTAAACTTTGCAGAGCGTTACAATATAATTGAAAAATTATCCGTACGAAATTTCAAGGTCTGAGGTGGGTTTTTTAGTGAGATATTCATATTTCTATTTAGCGCCTCTCTAGTTGATTCAACATGGGCTCTTATGAGAAATCGCGGAGTTTATCGTGTATTATCATTGACATCTTTTCAACTGACGAACAGATCATAACGGGATTTGAACAGTAGAAAAATAAGATGTTCAGGAATAGTTATTAACTTTAATAACATTCAAAGGTGGGTTCCAAAAGTAATAACAAATACGATGAAAATTGGAAATTGCTGTGATTTTGGTGTTTGGCTAGGTATGTGGCAACTGGCAACGTCGCATTCGTAGGTTATGTGCGCGAAATTTGAAATGTATGCATTATATCTATTCAGCAGCTCGTACCAACTGGTGATTAAAGTTTGTTATGAAAATCATGTTTTTAATAAATGAAAAATAACATATTAATTATTCGTATGATAAATAAACGAATTAAGTACATACAAACAACTTTATTTACATACATATAATACGTCGTACGTAAAATCTTTCTCAATGACATACTAAATTTGTCTTATTTTCAGTCTTGAATCGATATAACAATTTTTCAATACATATCTATTATCATCACAATCGTTCATTAATTATTATTTAGAATATTTGATACATATACAATAAATATATACCAACTAAACTAAAGTAAATTAGTATTTTGTTTTCAGATAATCACAGATTTTATTTTTAACCTTCCTATTATTTGTCACACGAATTTTCCCGTTTTTATCAGCACCAAACAAATGAGATAATCCATTAAAACCATGTTATTTGTATGCATTGATAACTATAGCTACCGTGATGTCAGAGGCAATCATTTTTTTCCTCATTTGGACGGATTTGCAGCTTTTTAATTCATTGTATAATTTCATGCATGAGAAACATTTCTTAGTTTTGAGTAGGCGGGTAGGTGAGTAACTCCCTTAAGGAACAAAACAGTTTATATTTTTCCTTGCATTTTCCGGAGTCGCTGCAGGTCACGGAATTTATAAATCGGCAGGGAAAGTCAAGTAAAATTTTAAAAAGTTAAGGTATTTTTTTGATTCAACAAATTATAATTAAGATCCAACCATTATAATTATAATTTAACAAATAAATTTCTTTATTAACTCCCACTGATGTGAAGTAATTCCAATTTTAATACAAAAATGTAAGATATTCATACAATAATTTCCGCCATCATACTTTAAACCAGCCCCCTGCATCTCTGAGTTGAAAATGACATGAATTGTGACTGGCTGCTATGGTTGCGCTGACTGTTCATTGGGCCGACTTACACGAAAATCACATTACAAAACATAGTTTTTTAAGCTTTTCTCTTTAAATTTTCAAATTTTCGAGTTCTTGAACGGTAATGAGATAAAGTTCGCGAGTTTAGAAACAAATTTCCGAAAAAATTGATGTAAAAAATGGTGAAATGTGTGTGTTTTGGGTGCAAATCCGGATATATGTCTTGCTCTGACAAAGTTCGTTTTTTCATTGTACCGAAGGATGAAAATACGATAAAATTATGGCAAATTGCTATCCTTCGCGATGACATCAAATTAACAGCAGGTCATGCGATTTGCGAAAAGCATTTTAAGCCAGAAGATATTCTTCAAGAGAGGTTAACCTATATGCCCGATGGAGTAATAGTTTTGGGAAGAGTAAGTACATCAAACACATTGTTTATTTTCTTAATTAGTTTAAAATAAAACATTTTATTTAATAGAGATATTAACAATTAATTTCATAATATAATAAAGTTTAATGTCTCAATATTAATTAATTGTATCTAGTTGTGCAATGAATTTTTTTTTGCACCGCAATAAATGTCTCTCAAATACTTTTCTCAAACAAATTCAGTTACAAACATTTTGTGTGATAGAAGCTAAAAAATAGATAAATAAAAGTGACTGAAATAAAGAATAGATGAAAAAGAATATTTTTCAAAATTCTGAATTAAAGTTAATGCGAGCCTGTTAAAATTGGATTGTGTTGAAATGGAAAAAAAATTTCTGATTTCTAACAATTTTGTTATTAAAATAAAGTTTTGAACTTTATAAAAGAATATGTTTAGATTTTTTGTTAATTTAGATTCCTTACTTTTTATAGCTCGTAGTTTTACTGAATTACATAGAATTCCTAAAGTAATAGGAATTGAAAACTTAAATTTATAATTTTAAAAAATTAAGATGGTTGATATAAAGAAGGCCAATCTTGAAAAGAAAAAGGCAGCAAAGCTGACTGAGGCCTAACTTAATAATGTGCTCACATACCAAATATTATATTTATGAGATGTTCAAAATGGATGAGAACACCGTATCATCTAAACAAAAAAATTAGACGTTAATATAAGTTATCAGAGAATTACTTTTATTAGATAAACTCCATTCAATTAAAAAATCACTTTTACTCGATGTTATTTATACAATAATCTAAGTGCAATTTGTTTTAAAACTATTTGACTGCTTTGAATTATAATATATTATAAATATATTTCATAGTATAATATTAACAAATTTTAGTCCAAATTCCAAACAGTATTTTTGAAATGTTTTTTTTTTAAAAGGAGTTTCATTTAATTACAGTAGTAATATATAGTATATGTATTATATGTTTTTGTTATATGTTATATTATATATGTGTTATATAATATGAAAAATTATCAAATTGTATTGTAACGAGGTTAATTATTAGTATTAATATTTAAATGAACGCAAAACAATAATAAAATAAAAAACATGATACAAATAATGCAATTCCCGCCAGAATTTAGAAATTAATTTTTCTGTCTAAAGTGAATTTCTTAACCTTTTCGAAGAGAATAAATTTTTGTGAAAAATATGAAGATCTTATTAGATTATTGTCATGTATAAGAAAATGCGATAAAATAGTTTTTATTAGGAGAAAATTAATTTTTTATGCTCTTTCCTATGCATTTTTTTGAATTTAGGGCCTATGAACAGTCAGCGCCGCCACCGGCAGCAGTCAACTTTCACGTAATTTTTTTCTTATGCATTTGATGGCAAGCAGCCCTCTGCAACTTAAAACTAAAAGTGGGCTGACTTTTGACTGGCGAGGGCATTAGTACTTAATGTGACCGAGCGCGGCGCTGATAAGCTTTAGGGCTGACTAACTGTCAAATGCATGGCAAAACAGTAAAGATACGAGGTTTTTTGATATTTAGTAGTGTTTTTATCGTGTTTTTTGTTGAAAAAGTAAAGTGAATAGTTTTCTTGGTGTAAGGATGTAAAAAACAATAAAAAATGGTGAAGTGTATTGTCGTGAAGTGTAATTCTGGCTACAAAAATTAACGGAGTTCCGAGGAGCAAACTCGTCGATTTTTTTATGTGCCAAAAGATAAAAATTTAATTAAAAAATGGCAACGCGCAAATTTAAGAGACGATATCGAAGTCAAAGAAGGTCAAGCAGTTTGTGACAAACATTTTGCTGAAAGTGACATCATCCGCGAAAGAACAATTATTGGTCCTGACGGAACTGTTTTGGGAACGGTATGTATTTTTCGCATTCATTTTCTCTGTTGTATATTGTTTTGTTTATCGTGTACTTCTAATTCACAATCCCGCCGGATTCGCTAACAGAAATTAACGTGAAACTATATTTTTACAAATATGATTCACATTTGGCTGAAATCATTTAATTTAAATTTTAATTTAAAATAAGAACAATCGAAATTTCCAAGTTTAAGGTAGTTATCACCCATGAAAATTAGACCTCAGGCAAAAATAGATAATTTTGCTTTCTAGAATACCAATGTTATTAATGAAGGGCTATTTTGATAGAGAAAAGATTATTTTACATGAAAAAAATTTGAAACACAGAAAAATAATTTTATTAATCAATTTTATTTTTTACCCAATTCTTTTTCTTATCGCTTTTCGCCAAATTTAAAAAAATTATGCGATTCTAATAAATCATGAATCATTTTTTCAGAGAAAAGATTTCCCACAACTTTACCGTTTCTGATTTTTAAATATAAATTCTTTAATGGCTGAAAACATTTTAAAAAAATTTCCAAAACGAAATTTTTATAAACAAATTGCTGAATTTGATAATAATTTATTCATTTTCGAAAATTGGAAGAGTTTAAGTTGTAGGGAATCTTTTTCTCCAAAAAGGGATTTGTAATTTATTAAAATCGCATAATTTTTTAAAATTTGGCGAAAAGCGATAAGAAAAAAAATTGGGTAAGAAATAAAATTGATTAATAAAATTATTTTTCTGTGTTTCAAATTTTTTTCATGTAAAATAATCTTTTCTCTTTCAAAATAGCCCTTCAATAATAACATTGCTATTCTAGAAAGCAAAATTATCTATTTTTGCCTGGGCTCTAATTTTCGTGGGTGATAACTACCTTAAATATGAACTTGAGGAATGAAATTAGTGATTATTTTTATAGTTAAGAAAAAAATCGAGTACTTTTTCAAGTTATATAAAAAAGCCGAGAGTTATGTACCGTCAAATTTACAATAGTTGAAATAAATAATAATACCTTCAGATCCAAAATATAATATATATTTTCTATTCATAATTTGTAAATTGCTGAAAATAATACAAATGAATTGTATTAATACCAGTCATTCATCATATTCTTTTGTCATTCTATTTTAGATTGGCAATTTGAATTTGAGAATGTGTAATACGTATGAATGGTATTAATAATTCTTTTTACTTCAAGTAAAAAATATACTTTTTATATTTTTATTAAAGCGTCTTAAATAAACTATTTTTTTGTAGACTCCGTTTAAAAAGCCCCGACTACGGGAAGGAGCCGTACCGACACTACATCTGGGACGAGACGAAAAGCTCAAAAAAGAGCCACGAACCTAGGAATTTTTAATTTTTATGATTACTAACATACAGTTTAATAATGAATGTAGCTTCAATAAAAACAAGCTGTTTCGTCAACTAATTAAGGAATATAATACTGTACTCAAAAATGTTTTTCTTTTTTTTTTATCAAATAAAGTATCATCTGTTGAAAGTTTACGAGGTTTTCGGTTTCTTTCTAAAGTTCAATATACTAACTTTTTTTAAATTTCTGAATAATGCTTTTTGCAGCGCGCGAACTGGTTGAAATATATATTTGTATGCTTTAAACAATTCTCTAATGGCTTTTCTTTTGGTGTGCTTATTTTGTTCAGAGATTTTTTGGAACGGTCCGATTATCAGGAGGAACTAATGATCATCCCGCCACTCCAACGTTCCTGCAAGTTTATAAAATACTGTCTTTTTACAGTGTTCTAAAACTTCACCGAACAGGAAACTGCTCCTTACCAGATGCTCCTATAAAACCCTTAATGTCCATGTCCACGATAAAAGAAATCTACAAGTCGGACAAGAAGCAATCGTTCATCGAAAAAATTAAAACAAAACTGAATCTTGTGATCGAACAAAATGACAGTGATTTCACAGATTTCACGAACGCCATAGACCACGACTACAACCTTCCATATGTTAAAAAATGTCTCATGTATTTTGTTACAGGCACTATTTGCAAAGACTTCACAAAATTCACTAAGTGTGAAGTTTATCGAACGGCATTCTTTGAATCTGAAGGCAGTGCTTTTATTGCAAATCATCCTGTTGCTCGAATTGTAACTTTTGATAAAGATCAGGACCTTCAGCATCCAAATGTGCGTTTATTTAAATTTCTAGAAGAAGTGGAGGAAATATTTGCAAAACATTGTAAGCGAGGTAACGTTTACGATTTGGTAGTAAACGAAATTACGGAGAGACAATTTAAATTTCCTTGCGTTAGTCATGCTCAGGATGTTTTAGCATATATCCTGCATTATTATTTGCAACTCAGAATGCGCCAGTATGCTAAAATTCAAATAGCTGACCAGAAAAAAGAAAGTTCTAAGCTCAAAAAACTATCAAAGCTTTATTTGACCTAGGATTTATAAAAACCTTTGAAGTAAAAGGAATAGAATATGCCCTATTGAAAAATCCTATGTAGGATACCACATAGGGTCTCATATAGGATCTTACATAGGATCCTACATAGGATCCTGTGTAAGATCTTATGCAAGATCCTATGTAGGAATTTGGCATAGGAACTCACATATGATCGTACATAAGATCTTATATAGGATCCTATGCAGGATCTTATGTAAGGCCCTATATGAGATCCTATGTGGTATCCTACACAGGATTTTTCAATAGGGTAAAAAATGTTTATAGGCGAACGACTCGATTTAAAAGAATTGTGATAAACTTATTATTGTTATTGATGAAATTTTCTGTTATGTTTTATTTACAGTGTGATAATTATTTTTTTCATTATATGAGTGTTGAAATGCTTCTTGTATTTATTCTATATATTGTTTATCATAAAATACTACGAAGATTTGAATATATTTACAAGAATTACAATCTTGAAATTTTAAAATTGCCTTACTTATTATAAATCCTATATACATGCCTAATGTCTCTTGGTTATTGCTATTTTTATAGTTGCAAAATATAATTTGTGTTAGTAAAAATAGTTCATCATGTTAAATAAATTTTAATAAACAGTTGAGTTAATTTACAACTACAGTTTAAAAAAATGCAATAACCAATTTAGAATTTTGATTTTAAAAACTAACAATTTCCACACATTTATTTACTTCTCCCAATTACTATGACATAATTGAAATATATGAAAAAATAAATATTAATGTTTACTTGCACAAATAAATGTATTTATATTTGATTATAACTTATAATCATTGCACTAAAATTCATTAATATACTAATTATATTAATTTTTCGATTGATGACAATTTTATTGTGATTACTTCGCGTTTTATATTTTATTCAATTCATTAACTGGGACAAATTTTTCTTATTGCTTTCACCCCTACTTGATTGTTCAGAAAATCAATATATTTCACTTTTTTTCTCATATATTTTGTATTATTATATGCCAAAAACATTTAACTTTATTTTTCTGTAAAAAAAAAACACGAAAAGGCAGTTTAAATTTTAAAAAAACATAAATATTTACATTTTTGCCATGTATTTGAAAGCAAGTCGGCCCTAAAGGTAATCAGCGCCACCATTTCGCCTGGTGGTCGTGATCCAACTCTCAGCCAACTTTTATTCTACAGGCCTCCAGAAGAGTAGCACTGGGCTGATGGCAAGATACAGGGGGCTGCTTTAAACGCTCAGAACTCTAGAATCATAACCTTAAATTAGTATTGATACTACTGTTATATCGCACCATCATTTGCATGCATTAAATGTAAAGTGAAAAAGGTAAAAAATTTTGAATTCTATAATGAATAGAGGCGGTAGACCGAGAAATATATGTTGGGAAGATAAATTATTCTTCGATCTTAGGATAATTTCACAATTAAATTTCAAAAAGGGAGGATATATTCATTATATTATATGCTCTTCCGAGTCTGTTCTTGCTATCATAACTTGGTGGCGCTGATACTCATTCTCTGTGATGATCGCACTAGAGTTCGAAAATTCGAACTCTAAAATAAAGTAAAATAAAATTGGAGAAGGTGACAATGAAAATTACGGTATATTACAGTTAGGACGAGAATTTATCGAGAAAATATGAGAAGATTCTTTCAAAACATTTGTTTGTTATTATTCTTTATTTAAATCACATTTAATTTTAATTTTATGTGCAAAAAATTAGTAGTAATTATTATAAAACAGAATAAATAATTTTACTTTGTTTATTTACAAAAAAAATGTTAAAGAAATAGGATATAAATGAAAATTGGTCATAGGTAAATTGCATTAAATATCATTTATGATTTAATATCACGAACATTTCAACACTCCAATATAAACTTTTCCGTATAATCTATAAAATTAAGTACTGTTATAAATTTCAATCTTATATGTGAAACTATTTACTTTAAATCACATAATACTCAAATAAAAAAACTTTATACTTACACATAATCTCAAAATCTGAACAACTGACATTGAACTTTCATGAAAAACATAAACTCTCCTGAATTCTCGAGAAAAAAGAGGCTCCAGAAAATACCGGTAATTTACCCACATTTTCTCATCCTTCTTGACGTAATATACCGTCTTACCGTCTTTGAATTCTAGATCGCATCTGCGCGCTCATCTGATTTGCGGATTGCGAATCAACTAGACTGTACATTCATAAATTAGATTCAAAATTCCTTCCTTGGTACGTTCGTAATTATACGAAACAAATAAGTACTGTGGGAAAGTTTAATCTCGTTTTCATTTTTAAAATAATTTTAAATTATAATTTATATATATTTAAATATAATTATATTTTAAAATATATTTAAATTTAATTTTAAATAATTAAAAAAGGGCAGAAAATTTTTTAAGTTTTATGCTCTGGAGAGACTTTAATGTTTATAAATGTGAATAGTAATAAAATTTATATTTTCTCAAATTTAATTTGTGAAATAACAAGACTGAGCCTAGACCTATTAAAATACACGAAATACTTATAAAACAATCACATATTTCATTTAGACCTTAAAGGGAAAACAATAGTATATTACATTACAAGGGGCGAAACAGAGCGATTGCATGAGCGTGAAGTTTGCTCTGCCCGAGTGAAACGAGGGCTGCAATCACACGAAATGCTTTCGCTGTGTTTTGTTTCGAGTAGGGTAAATGTGCCAATTACTGCGGATCGAAAATCAAGACGGCTTTTAAAGTTAAAAAAAAAGATTTTGAGATGAAAAAGTCGTCGCGAATTAATTTTTAAAGCAGTATTTGGTATTAAGTAAGTAGCATGCAGTCCTTAAACCCTGAAAAGAAACCAGATTTACTTAAAAAATGCGAATCTAAAAAAAATGTTCCATGTAGGTATTACTGCGGGTTTGCATGAATTACTGCGCACCAATTACTGCGGAATCCCCAATTACTGCGCTCCAACTACTGCGGAAACCCAAATTTCTGCGCGCGTAATACTGCGATATTATTTTGAGTGAACTTACAATTAATTTAGGAGTATTGAACATTTTATTTAATCTCAATTATAAAAAGTAAACACGACGAACCATTCTTAACAAATTAAGATTAATAATTTTATTAATTTTTTTTAATTTAACTTAAAATTATATCACTTGAGTTCGTCTTGCATCTTTAGCAACGATTAAGGAGTGTTGAACATTTTATTTAAACTAAATTATAAAAAGTGAACATGAAGCATTTTTAACAAATTAAGATTAAATAATATTATAACTCTTATTTAATTTACCTTAAAATTATATTACTTGACTTCCTCTTGCCTCATTAGCAACGATTTTGGAGTTTTCAACATTTTGTTTAATCTCAATTATAAAAAGTAAGCATAACGAAGCATTTGTAATAGATTGAAAGGTTATGCAGTGCCGCCTGACAGATCGCAGTAATTCATACACCTATGAAAATCATGTACCAAATACTGTTTTGCTAAAAAAATGATTAAAAAACGTATTTTTTGTTATTTTGCATAAATATTTAGAAAAATAAGATATTTACTTTGCAAAAAATAATATCACAATAAATATTTTATTTTCAGAAACGGAATTATAACAAGTTTTTCAGAACGTGTTCATGACCTGTCAACAAATCTAAGCATTAAAACTATGGGAATTGGGAACATGAGAGTTTCAAATTGCAATCAATTAGCTACAAATATCGTACCTATTGATAATTCGTTGATACTTATTATGCTTGGATTAGAAATTAATTCTTTTTAATTGTTCTGTAGCGTTATATATCTTTAAAACATTGTATATCATTAGTTTTATTTGAAACCGCAGTAACTGGGGCATCCACAGTAATACCCACACTTACCCTAATGTATACTATTTTTCATAGCAACTCTTTTGAGAATCTGATTGGCTGTAACTGTGAAGCCGGTTGAAACAGCGACTTTCAACCCTAGGGTTGAAAATCGTAGTTTCAACCCGCTCTACAGGTACCGCAAATCGGATTTTCAAAGGAGGCGCTATGAAAAAGATCTTTTCATTGAATGAATGAAGAATGAAGTTGCTCATTCTTAAATATTACAAACAGGCCGGGCTTGTTCTCAAAAAAATTAAGTTAAGAATTTATTTTCAGGGTGACAGGTTGTAAGAAAACCTCGAGGAATGCCTCTAAAGTAATTCATAGATTTAATATAAAGAACGTGTGAAAATCGTTTTGGAGACTGAAAATATAACGCAAAAGGAAATCAAAATTAGTATTTATGTTTCTTTTATAACAATGTCTAAATGTCTAAAGCCTACTACTGTGGGCAAAAACTAAGGTGAATTTTTAATTTAAACTTCGCGGGCTAACTGATTCGGGCAAACTCTTTTATTGTTATGTTGGTCCTACTGTTACTGACATCTGTGCCAAATTTCATGTCAATGTCATCATTTGTTACATAGTTACGCTTGTGTTTTCTAAACGACTAAAAGTGATTTTTTCGATTTTTACAATGTCTGAATTTGTTGAACAAAGAAGTGCCATTAAATTTTGTTTGCGAAATGAAATTTCAGTTGCGGAAACGTTCAGAATGTTGCAGAAGGCCTTTGGTGATTTGACCATGCCGCGGAAAAATGTTTATAAGTGGTACAAAAACTTCAAGGAAGGCAGAGAACGTGCTGACGATTGGAAAAAACCTTGGCATAAGTGCATTATATCGGGAGGGAATTACTTTGAACGGGATGAAATCGATTTCGATAAATAAATAAAGATTTTTTATTTTATAAAAAAATTCATCTTAGTTTTTGCCCACAGTAGAATATCACTCGTCGCCTCAAGAAAGCCTGTAACATAACGATTCATATCAAAAATAAAACAAAATAAAGTAAATCTCAATTCTCCAGAACGGTCGTAAAAGACTAATTTATTTGAAAACTCGACATCCCCTATCTAATAAGGGCATAATATTACGTGACCAGAGACTGGCCCCTCGAAGCGAAAACACATTGTGTATTTTGACACTTATGTGCATGCACTTGACAAGCTTAAAGCGCACTTGAGCCTAACGCCCATGATTGGTCACTAATAGGCCTGCCTTTTAGTACTTTAAAGAAAATCCGGACCAATTAAAGACAAGAAAATTCCTATCAAAGAATTTTGCAGCCAATGATTTTTCTCCAACATTTTTTTACAAGATCACTTGTGTATTTAAATAAATGACAGTTCACTTAAATTGACGTGTTTAAAGCTTATTTAAAACTTTGAAAAATCCTCGTTCCTATCTTTATAGGATTTCGAACCGGACCACGCGTCCAAAAATCGAAATTTAGTTCGCGATGTTCTCGTGAAGACGGCCCTGAGATCGGTAAGGTGTACTTTGGATCGTATATCGATTCTACAAAGCATTAATTCTCCCAGGCGCAGTGAACTTCACGCTGGAAATTCTAAGAATTTTCAGGCGCGCATTATAATTCACAAGAAAGGTGCCTAAAAATTCTTAAGATTTCCAGCGTGAAGTTCACTGCGCCTGGGAAAATTAATGCTTTGGAGAATCGATATACGGTCCAAAGTACACCCTACCCTGAGATCGGGTCGTTGTGATGTCCTCGACTCGAGAACGTCCGATAATCGAAATATCGAGGAAAATCGATATTTTATTCGATTGGTGGGTCGAATTTAATTATTTAATAAGAGGCCTTCGGTCGGCCTATGAAAATAGGAACGGGAGTGTAAACTTTTGCTACTATATCTTTGATACAACTTGTGCTTTTATTTAGTCAAACTTTTTACAACTTGGTGTTAAATTCTCAGAGCAAACAAAGTTTCACAATTTCTTTACAAAATCTAGCGAATGTCGCGAGGTTGAATGATTGAAAAAAAACTAAAGTGAATGCGAAAGAGAGTGTCCAGAGAGGGATCCAAGGGGGTCTTTTTATGAAAAGTCCCCACTAAATGATTTTAGTTTTTCAGGGCGTAAATAATTTATCTAATTGGTTGATTTTTTAGTTTGGGTGTTTCCGAAAAAATCTTATAGGATGAGATTTTTCCCTTAAAACAGTGAGGGCGGATACGAACTTGGCCAATGGTGGGTGCCGGGCCCACTTGCGTTCCCAGCATCTTAAGTGCGGCCACTTGAGGGTGTTAATATACAATTCTTCTTTTGACTCCGGGGGTCCGTCTCTGGTCACGTAACTTCGATCGTAGATTATTTTTTAAGGGTTGACAAGTACCCATGTACTTTCACATTTTACGATCGTTCTGGGGATTTTGGGTTTATTGGAATTAATTTGGAATCAAATTTCAACAACTATTGAGGATTTAGCGAAATTCATGGTTTGTAAACCAAACAGCTTATACTGGATGGCAATAAATTTAGAATTTATTAGTCCCTAGTGATATTTCCCAAACTCTCCAAAACGGTTTTCTCATAGTCTGGTCCGATTTAGAACAAAGGAGGGCTCTTAAAACTATTTTATATTTATTTCTAGTGAGTCATTTCCTCGAAGGTTTCCAGACAAAACCTGTCAATCTGAAAATAAACCATTAATTTGACTATTCTAGGGAACAAGGCTGGTCTATTTATTATTTCTCTTAAATATCAACTTGATCTGGTAAATTTCAGCAAGTAAATTAACATTAAATTTCGTTTTAACAATTTAGGGAACGTGAGATTGTTGCACGTGTCCATACATATCAAGTGATATAAACCAATCCTTGTTATTTAGCCAATAAAACTAGAAGATTTATATTTATTCTAATACTAGAAGTCTCGTTGATCATATGAGGGATTTTTTAAAATACGCTTTCTTACGTAGGTATTGCCGATTAAATCGTAAGTTTCTCAAATTATGCTTTACACTGTCATTTATCTTGAAACGTGATTTCCCAAAAGTTGCATTTTTCAAACTTTGTGGTATGACTTCTTCTAAAAATATTGATAGAATTTGATCAAATTTTTTTTCAGTTATTCAATAAACATATAGCTATGTTTTCCCAGCGCCGATTTTTTCTATTGTAAAATGTGTTTATATTACGCAACTGTTCTTGAAAAAATTCGATTTTTGACCTATTAGAGCCTGTTAAAATTCAACAAAGTAAAAATTTGAAAATCGCCTCTGGAAAAACATAGCTATATGTTTAATGAATAACTGAAAACAAATTTGATCAAATTCCATCAATATTTCAAGATAAATGACAGTGTAAAACATGATTTGAGAAACTTACGATTTAATCGGCAATACCTACGTAAGAAAGCGTATTTAAAAAAATCCCTCATATGGTGTGTTCCTTATAACATCTACATTCAAAACATGCAAAAAAAAAAACAATTTTTCCAAACCGCGAAGGTAGACGACCCCCTTAACAAAATATTTATTTTTCATTTCATTCGTTTGAAGCTGGAAAATAAAAATGGAAAATACTTCTATTTAGAAGCTTAAGTTTTTTATTTATTTTTAAATATATTTTCAATTATATGGGGATAACATAAAAAAAATTTTGTTCAGGGTCTCAAGAATTCTTCATGCGTATCCACAGTATATATTTTACGAAGTTTAATGTGTTCTTTTTTTATTTTGTATTAATTGATATATGCAAAATGTGTATTTTATGTCCTAGAATCATTTTTGGAACATTTTTTCATTTCATATTGTTCAGGAACTTAATTATTTAAAATTTTTTAAATATTTGTCTATTAGTATAATGCTTTTGTAGAGCGTGCCGCGTGCAGCGTCGCTCTGGTGAGAAAACTTCGCACATACAAACTATAATCACTAAGGGAATCAAGTTCTCGCCGTTGCAGGCAGGGAGTCGGATAGGGCCAGCCCCCTGCATCTCAGCCAGAATGCACGTAATCCGCGAAACGAAAATGTCACAAGAATTGACCGTGGCCGCTAGAGGCGCTAATTGTTCATGAGGCCTGAATTCATTGTAATGCCTGGGAAAAATGCATGAAAATTAAATTTTTGGGGATAAAAACTACTTTATCATATTTTTTTTTACAACACATTAATCTAGAAAGTTTTAAATATAATTTGAAGCAATTTTTACTGATAGAAAGGGTAATATGCTTAAAATTTGGGCGAAAATTGTCTTTGTAATTCTGACTGGAAATTGAAATCAAAGTTCTGTTATCTTGGTTTTAACATTAATATTTACATTGTGATTATTAAATAAAAATACAATATTTATTTATATTATCAATATTATTTATATTATATCAGTCTTACATATTATAATAGAAAAATTGGCTATTAAAATTCCATCAAATTGAATTATAATACGGGTATTAATTATATCATCTTGATTTTTTTAGAAAAATTAGATTTTATTATAGGACATTTTGTATTTTATATTTTAAAACTTATCAGTAATTGAAAAAATTACATTTTTATGAACAAAACTTTCACATAAGGAATGAACGTACATTTGAAAAAGTAACAAATATAAAGAATTTATAAAATTCCTTTATAAGTATTTGAAAACACAAAGAACAAAGATGTTTGTAATAAATAATAATCAACATAATATACTATATTTCATAATAATATAATGGATATTTAGATCTCATATGCACATCATTTATTATGTGTATTTTATCTATAATACTCTATAATACCTTAAGTTCAGTCAGTCAGCTTTGTTGATTTTTTTATTCAAAGCGTTTTAAATTTAGTATAGATTAAATTTTAATAAGTTAAAGGCTCTCATGATAAATAAACCACAAAACAATGCACTTTTTCAGAGCATGACGTGTAGCCTGTTTTGTAACCTACAGCAGCACATTTCCGCATTTTCACTTAAATTTTTATATCACCGACTGTTAAAATCATTCCAATTTACCTAAAAAGCACACAAAAGCACTGCAGACACCAATTTTTCACAAAAAACGTTAAATTTCAATGTTCTATAATGCTAATCTGTATAAGGTCGACCTCATGAACAGCCAGCGCCACGGTGGCCAACGGTCAACATCTGTGACATTTTCAACTCCAGAGATTCCGGGGGCTGGATAGGGCTGATGCGACGTACTGTGATCTATTCTAGTATGTCTATGGAATACTGTACCATACTGTACCTACTGTACACATGTAATTTAGTGGGGTTATGCTTTCTTTCCGTCAATTCATGCAATTTTATCACATAAAAATAAAAAATAAATTGTGTTGATGAATGTAAAAAATATTAATTTTTATGAAAAGCTTCGTGGAAAAATGGATTCGGTATGTTCGATACTTGAATGTTTATTGGACCCAAAAGTTGGAATTCCTTATGGAATTATAATTGCTTATAGTGTTTATTCCTTTTTCTCAAGAAAAAATTACAGTGGAAAATCTGGGATTAATAATTATTCATTGCCGGTAAGATTGATTTTTTCAGCAAATTTCATGTTATTACCTTGAATCGTATTTAAGTTTATCAAAGTTAAAAGATTGTTTTTAATTCAAATTCTCATTGTTTTGATTTCTTTATATTGTATCATTGTTATGTGTAAAAAGTGATTAATAATTCAAACTTCCTTATTAGGGATTAATTTACTTTTTCATGTTCTTAGAAAATTTAGCCTGATTTGAAATAAAATTGAAGCAATGAGAATGACAACTAGGTAAAGCTCACTTCAAGTTAGCACCTGAGTTTTGTTCACATCCTGCCTAGTTAAAAGCCAAATGTTAATGAGGTTTTCGTAGTTTGCATTCTCATTACCTCAATTGATCTAAAGATATCGTTAAGTATTTGAGTTGAAAACAAATTTCGATCTTATAAATTTTAGAAGAAATTATTTATCTATCGCTTTAAATACAAAAAAAATGTTTCCGCTGCAGAAAATCTCACTAGTTTCAACTTCAAATGACGATTTTAAAATGGTCTTAGTAATCAGAAAAGATTTGAAAATGGGAAAAGGGAAAGCTGCTGCCCAATGTGCACACGCCGCTGTTGCATCATACAAAATTGGTTTAAAGTACCCAGAAATTTTGTCGGCTTGGGAAGACTGTGGCCAAATGAAAGTTACTGTTCAGGTGAAAAACAAAATACGTTATAAAAAACAAATTTTTTCTTACACTTCATTAACTATTTAAATTGTTCTTTGTAAGTAATGAAATGATAATAATAATAATGGCATAAGAAATTTGTATAATAGTGTTATGATTTCAAAATTTTGCTATCGTTGAAAAATTTTAAAACTGAGAAAAAACAAAATTTTTACTGATTATTATATTTTCTCTTACAGGTGGATGATGAATCGGCTTTAATGCAAGTTTATAAACACGCGAGATCTCTAGGAATCATATCAAATGTTATCCAAGATGCTGGCCGAACTCAAATTGCAAGAGGAAGTAAAACCGTTTGTGCAGTCGGACCAGGGCCGACAAAACTAATAGATAAAGTGACTGGTCATTTAAAATTGTATTAGTCATTCACCGTAAGTTTTAAGTAAAAGAAGTTTTCCAAATTGTATTTTTACTTAAACGATACCGAAAAGCAAAATCAAACCGTTATCACCAGTTTCTAATATATTAAATTTAAAAAAAAGATTCTAAGGATAAATAAGAAGACTGATTACTATTTATTGACATATCGTGGCAACAAATTTTCTGTAGCCAATGAGTCAATAATTTTATTTTGTTTGCTCTTAATATGAAAAAATATCTTACATTTATCCTTCACAATACTCTTAATATTCCGTCTTTGTAGTTTTCGGAAAATTGCATGAAATTGGATACCAATGAAAACTTGAATCCTTCCTCTCATAATTTTTCAGAGAATATTTCTCGATTTTTTGAGTTTAAAACAGTGAGTTTATTAGCCACTAGCTAAAATTGTTTATCTACATGTTTCTTTGTACTTTGAGTTGTCCAGTACTTATCCCACGACCGTAATCTTGTTTTTTTATAAATATAGCGTCATAAATAATAATTTATACTGGAGGTGGAGGAGCTTTCCTGTGTATTTTATTAGAACTGGTCGCACTACATTGTGACCCAGCAATCGATCTTCCATCGGCTTCATCTCTTCGACATAATTCAGTTTCACCGTGTAACCAATTCTGATGTCGGTTAGACCTATTCATCTGATTCTGTTCATTCTCAGGGACAGAATTTACTTCTTCAAGTAGCTTTGACAGAGACGGAGCTAGACCCAATCCTAGATTCCTTTCATGGTAAACTTCAGAAATTGTCGGGGTCAGTTCGCGAGTCAAACTCGTCAAGGATGTCGCTACATTTCTCATATTGTGGGGAATTGTCTCGTTCGTTTGGGAAGATTCTGTTTGGGGATTTAAGTCCTCGTTCGAAGGATGCCGGACTTTTCTCGCCGGGCCATTTCCAATTTCAGTTCTCACGCTCAACCTTTCCAAAACAGTCACAGGAAGAGGAGGCAAAGGTTGTCTTCTAAGAATAGTCGCATGACCATTTTCCCAATCTGTAACTGAACTGCTTGAACTGGATCCAGGTCTCACGTTTTGCTCAGGATACAAATTGCGAATTCGATTTTGATGGTTCAAATTCAAAGCCATCGGAGGACTTGGAGTAAACGCCGCGTCCGACTCCCCTAAAAACAAAATTGAAAAACATTTTAGGGATTTAGTCAGGGTGGTCGCAAATTTAATTCCAAACATAAGTACTAAACAATTTAAAAAAATTTAGGAAGTCCTTGAATTCGAAAAATTCAAGATTAAAATCTTTCTTTAAAAGTAAGAAACTAACGAATTTCCACCAAAAATACTACGTCTGAAAAAACTACATATTGCATAAATTTAAAGGTTATTAATATATATATATATATATATATATAGTGTTAAGTGTCATTTTATATCCCTGAATAACCACTACAGATAGACATTTTCTTGTGAGTTTCAGAAACTAAAGACAAAACGTACCCCCTCCATTTTGAATAGATGGTCTGGACACGGAGTTGTTTGAAGGCTCAGTAGTTTTTCCATCAGGTTCACCACGATGTCTAACATAACTAGCGAAGGCTCCACCTAATCTAGGTCGTTCTGATAGACTTTTATCTGTTGGAGCAACAGAAACTAAACTTTCCATAGAACTGCTAGAATCTAGACTAAGACTCTTTGGTGCTTCTTGAGTATCTGAAATTAAATTTATTCATTTCATTTCACTTACTTATTTTTGTTAAACTAATTTTTCATACTTATCCGGATCAAATCAGTAAATTTCTCACCAAACAGAGCTAATAGAGCTTGCAGAGCAAACTGAACTGCCCTGCGAGAAGCTTGTTTTCCAGTTCTTAAGGTGACTTCAGATTGTCCCACTTCCATCAAGTCGAATCCCAAGCTGGCGAATAATTCGTGAGAGCCGGCAGCTCTCCAAACATGAACTGGTAACGTAGTTTCCTGACCTTCAGTGGCACAACTTGCTCTCCTCATTGCCGAGATCACATCTTCCGCAACTTCTGGTGCCTGAACAAAAATCAAATAAAATTATGTAACTTAATCTTTCAAGATATTTTAGAGCTGAAATTCGACTTTACCTGTAAAAGTCTAACGAGAGCGTGCAAGGATGCAGGACCCAATCCCAGGAGAGCTTGCAAACTAGCACTACATCTCGTCAACCTCTCCTCCGGGTCACTTTGAGGGAAAAAGACTGAAGGACGAATTCCATTTCCAGCTGGCTCGAATCTGAAGCCTACAGACATCAGCAATTCTCTCCAGCCTGTTGCTGTACCAACTTTGTTTTCTATACTTCTCTGAGTTGTGTACATTGCGTTTTTCTGACCACAATGTATTCTTTGCAAGGATTTTTCCACGAGGTGGAGAGTCACTCTTAAGGCATCTCGACTTTGTTCTGGGCCTCCTCTAAGCAACTCTGCTAAAGCCTGTCCCATTAGAGCAACCTGGAAAAATCAATTTAAATTATTTATCTATCTAATCTATTTTTGAATAAGAATAAAAACATGAGAAACTTATGAACACTTTTCGTTGTTAATTGTTTTAAATCATGAAAATATGAACTTTTAATATTTAGCATAATTTAAGTTTATTATCTTAATATTTTTCTACCAATCATCCAAAAACTTTCGACTATTTTTTAGTGCCAAGAAACGTATGTAACCGCTTAATATACGAAAATAAATCTATGACTCTTACTTTGTTTGAAAGTCTAGCATCGCCTCCAAGGAGAAGCCACCCAGCCCAGTTGATAGGATGAGCAAAATGCCTTGTGTGTTGAACAGTTTGCATAGCTTCAGCTAAAGCTCTTGAAGCTCTGGCACCTTGCAACATGGCACTGTAAAATGCTCTCAGTAAAATACTACCAGCGGTTGGAGGCACTGGCCACATTCCGATCAGAACGCATTGAGCTCCAGCATTTAACAAAGTTTTGGTCAGTTTCTGAATACCTTCAGGTGTAACTGTAGTATTTTCTCCACCACTCCAACAATGTCCACTGGATAGAACTACTAAACGAGCAGAGAGCCTCAATCTTGAGATGTCCGAACAACACAGTAGATACTCTGGTTTCTCTGGTGGTTCCTCGCTCTGATCAGGAGAAAGAGCCAGCGTTGGAGAGTTCCAGAGAATGGGAGTCGTCAGGTGTACGCATTCAGCATCAGGAAGGGATCTTAATACTGCAGATCTCGTAGCCTCGGAACCAATCAGTGGCCTCGTCTCCAGAAGCTCAGCCACGATTCCAGTTTCTGTTTCTGCTGAAGATACGCTTTCGGGCCATCCGAATTCTTCCCTGACCTTTTCTGGAAGGGTTGGATTTCCCGCTACTAAGGCAGCGACTGTGGCACCTCCTTCTGCCATCGGAGTTCTTGATCTTTTTGTAAGAGCAGCGAGAGAAGGCACGACCAAAAGAGAGAATCTCTCACATAGGTAGTCTTCTCCGGAGCTGGATTGAAGCGCTGGGAGTGGAGCTAAGAAGAGGGACTTCTCCACGACCATGATCAATTCTTTTCTTGTCGGTGGTAGAAGATCTTCGAAAGGTGCTAACAGTAATTCGTAAAGATGTTGGATAGCCTGAGGTGCTTGCCACGAGGGCCCTTTCGCTCTTCCCCATCGAGCACTTCCAGTTCGTGAACTCACAGAGCCAACACTAAATAAACTACTCAAACTGTAAGAACTCGCATTGAGATGATGACCTCTCAATGGAATGTTTGTGCTATCTTCGATAAACTCACTTGTCTCTCCTAGAAGAGCTTCTCTAGCATGCAGAACTCTCTTCTCTAAATCTACTCCGCTCTCCAACGTTGTAGAATGGAACTTCAGGAGACCTCGACCTGGTGCCAAACACCAAGTATGCAGTTCGTTTTCTACTTCACTGTAGTACAAAATGATTCCTCGTTGTCTGTCCACAATTTCCGAATAATGCGATGCCTCTTCCAAACTGTTATACTTGCACCTCCTAGAACGTTCAGCCCAGTTTAGGGCTTCCTCAGGCCTATTCAAGTTCACCAAGACTTTCTGCAACATTCGATAAGTTTGCGAAAGAAGTTCAGCTCTGCTAGGCTGTCCACAAACGTAAACCAAATTTGCTGAGGAACTGTCGAGCGATTCTAATAAACTTGCAGCCTTCTCCAACTGTTCCACAGAAATGGTTGCCTCTCTCGCTTCCCAGTGCACCAAACCCAACCGGTGTCTGAGTCTTGCAGCCTCTTCTCTTCTACCTAGTCCTTCTGATAAAGACAATCCTGATTGAAGATAACTCAAAGCTCTAGAAAGATCACCACATAGATGATGAAGTCGGCCAAGACTCGAAAATGCAGCAGCCCTGGCCACTTGGTCTCCAGCTGCTGCTGCTAGACTTAGAGATTGTTCTTGGAGTCTAATTGCCTCTTCATATTGACCCAAGGCTTCCTGAGTGGCTCCAAGGTTAGCACATGCTCTTGCCTGCAATCCAGCTGCGTCCAGACTTTCAGCAATTGATAATTCCAGTTGATGATGTCTTAAGGCAGAATTCAGATCGTCCATGAGAAGATGAACAGCTCCGAGGCCACTCGCTGCCTCCGCTTCAGCTGCTTTGTCACCAAGACCCCTGGCTAAGGCTAACTGATGTGAGAGACAACTTACAGCCTGCTCATGATTTCCAAGAGCCGCATGTACTCTCCCTAAATCTCCATAAGCAGCTCCTCGTAATTCAAGGCTGTCCACTTCGTGAGCTGTTACCAGTCTTTTTTCAAAACAAACTAGAGCTTCCTGTAGATTTCCTGATGCCTCACGAGCCCTTCCAAGACCTCGATATGCTCTCTCTTGATCTCGAACGCTTCGCAATCTCAGAGCTGCTGCCAACTGTTGTTCGTGACACTTGATTGCTTCTTCAGGATCCCCCAAGGCTTCATAACAGTCTCCTAAATTTCCAAGAGCTCTTGCCTTATCTAATAAAGCTGTGCCTGTTGTGAGAGGTTCCAAGGTCGCTAATTGTTGCTCAAAGTAACCAATAGCTTCCTCGTAGTGAGCCATGTTCAGTCTAGCGATTCCTAGATTTCCTAAGGCCTGAGCTTCAACTCCAGAATCGACTAACTCTCTTGATCGTTCTAGTTGTTCCTGATAGCATTTTACTGCGTGAGTATATTGACCCAAGGCCATATGAACAGCTCCCAAATTTCCATGAGCTCGGCACTCGCCACGAAGATCTCCAGCTTCTTGTCTCAAGGTCAACTCTTGGGTGTGAAATCCTAAAGCTTTATCTAAATTTCTTGTCGTTCGATGGGCAATACCCAAAGCTCCGTAGGCTGCGGCTTCCAAACTTCTATCAGCAGCCTGTCGAGCCAAGTTTAACTGCCTCTGGTGCATCTTTATGGCTTCTTCGGTCTCTCCAAGTTTTAGGAGACAGTCTCCGATGTTACCCAGCGCTCGGAATTTTCCTGCTAGGTGCTTAGTCATGTGCGCTATTGCTGTAAAATATTCAAGTTTCAATCAAATATTTTTATTATTCCATGATTTTCATCTATAAAGAGAGTGTCTAGGATAGAAATGATGAAAGTATGAATAAAATGCAAAAAAAAGGATAAGAGGAAAGCATTTAAAAATACGTGATACTCTTGATACAAATATAATATAGGCTTGACCATTTTTACCTTCGCTAAATACGTGAATAAATTATTCGTTCAGAAAAAAAATATCATGACCTATCATGACAGGGAGACGTGTAAAAATAGTTAAAAGAAGTATCACGTATTTTGTGAACGATTCCTCCTTTGCTATCATTTAGTTTTACAGATGCTAAATTTGTTTTGAATGCAAGGAACAGGAACTAAAAAAAAAATTTATTATATAAATTTAAAATTAAAATACTTTACTCAAATAATATTTTTGGCATTCCAAAGCTGTGTCTAGGTTTCCAAGGGCCAAATGGGCCAATCCCAGGTTACAATAGGCTCTTCCCATTCCGGATTTGTCCTGCAAATCCTTTGCCAGAGCCAGATCTTGGTCGTAGTACCTAACTGCTTCCCGATGATTGCCTAAGCAATAATGAGCGTATCCTAGAAAATGACAAGCTTTAGCCTCGCCTTCTACGTCGTGAAGTTCTTGGGACAACATTAAATAGTTTTCGTAGTAGGGAACAGCTTCCTCAAACCTCCCTCGAGATGAGAGACAGTTGGCAAGGTTGAGCAATGCACAAGCTTCTCCAGCGGCATCTTTTAGTTCTCTAGCTATAGCCAAGTGGGCTCTATAGTGTCTTAAAGCTGCTTCATGTCCTTGAATTGCTTGATAAGCCACTGCCAAGTTTCCATGGGTACTCGCCTCTGAACTGCGATCGTTGACCTGGTTAATGAATTTTATTTATTTATTGTACTTTAAAATTCAAACTTAGAGTATCTAAAAGTCTAGAATATTATTCTATACTATTCAGGTTCAGATATAACTTGTATACTTTCAGACCAACTTCGATATTTTTATCATTTAAAAAGAGTCCATTAAGGAACTAAAATTCAACCCAAATTATTTCGAATGAAATCGGATTGTAGATAAAATGACTCGTGATTTATTTAGGAAATTTATTTATTTCAAATGACCTGTGAAATGTTACATCCACACCTTTTGCTCTAATCAAGGCCAGATAAATAAATTAATTATCTAATAAAACATCATATTTGTAGAATTAAGAGTGGGGTTTCACCTAGTCTTTTGCGCATTGAATCCAAATCTGTAAATGAAAATTTCGCATCACAAAAAGTATTTGAAACCTTTTTAACAGGCTTAATTGTACATCGGACGCCTTTTGATTCCAAGAGATATTTTCGTTTGTAGATTCGGATTTAGCATGCAGAAGTCTGCGTGAAATCAGTCTTTTTTTCACTAGGTATAGAGCCCATAGGAGACTGTAATAATTGAATTCTTATTTATTAACGTCAAATAAATCTATAGTTATCTCAAGTTTAATCTGAACCAATCAAAGACTCATTTGACAAACTTTTAAATCCAGTCTTTTCAAAATTCGAGGAACTACCTCGAATTTTACCCAAAAAAATTCAAAACACTTTTCTATTAAATGTATAGAACTCGATCGTGCAATTTATTTTAGGTACGTACCTCTTTGCTTATCGTAAGCTCTTGCTTGTGGTACTTGATGGCTTGCTCGTAATATCCCAGGGCATTATAAGCATTCCCAATGTTCCCATAAGCTCTACCCATCCCAGCCTTATCTCCTAAAACTCTAGCGATTCCGAGGTGAGCCTGGTGCAATTTAAGAGCTGCGTCGTGTTCGCCCAGAAGCTGATAAACGATTCCAAGATTACTACATGCTCTTCCCTCTGCTACTTTATCTTTTGTCGTCAAAGCAACGTCGAGTTGCCTCTGATGCCAGAGTTTTGCTTGTGCTAAATCACCTACAAAGGCAAATTAAGAACCAATAAAATTAAAATTAATTGAAAGCTTAATCAAAGCTAATTTTGATAATTTGAAGTTATTAGGAACTGACCAGCACACCTTGCGGCGTGGCCCAAACCAGCATAAGCCCTTGTCTCTATGGCCCTATCACCAAGTTCTTGAGAGATCCTAAGTACATTTTCATGGTAGGCCATCGCTTGGCCAAAATTCCTTCGATAATGATGAGATGATCCTAAGTTGCTGAAGGCTCTGGCTTCTTCCACTCGATCTCCTAATCTTCTAGCTATTCGCAGATGCTGGGTATGGCAATCGACCGCACTTTCAAACTCGCCCATCGCTAAATATACAGCTCCAACGTTACCAATCTCTCGAGCTTCCTGAAGACGATCTCCCATCTGTTTCACGAGCTGGACACACTGTTTGTGGGAAGCCAAGGCATTTGGTAAATCTCCGATTGCTGTATAAACGTGACCTAGACTCGTCAAGGCAGAAGCAGCTGCTTGGGTATCTTTACATTTCATCGCAAGGACCAGCTGATACCTGTGCGCTGTCAAGGCTTCTTTGTAACTTCCTTTGCTGAAATAGGCTGATCCTAGATTTCCGTGAGCTCGACACTCGCCTTGAGTATCACCTAAGGACCTCGCAACGCCTGGAAATCAATCATTATGATAAATACTTTTGATTTTAGGTCTTTTTAGGAAACGTTTTTGACTTTAGACATTAGACTTGGGAAATCAGACCTAGATCCTGTTGCATGTAGCTTATCGCCTTGTCCAAGGAATTAAGAGCCCAGTATGCACTTGAGAGAGCCGAAAAGACCGATCCACGCAATTTCAAACTGCAGGATCCGATGGAAAGTGCAGCTTCTAGAACACCAGCTGCTGCTCTGTATTGTCCTGCACCAAGTAGCTCTTGACCAACAACAGAAATTACGACAAAGGGAGACTCGTCGAGATTCATAGCTCGAAGCTGCTGAAATGTTGGTTCTAGAGTGACTCGAAGAGGCGATTTTAGAGAAGCTTCTACGAGACCAGAAAGCAGCTGGCAATTGGAAGGATCTCGAGCTAACCCAACGCTGAAGGCGACAAGCGCTTCCCCGTGTCTTCCCAAACATTGCAAAGCTACACCTTGGCGATAGTATGCCTGAAAACAGATGACGTTAAATTGGATCTGACTTGAAAATAATCTTTCATACTTAATATCCCTATACTGATTCTCTTGGGATCCCAATTCCTATCATAATTTACTGTACAGTAACCACCAATGTTAGATTCGTCAATCTATAGTATCTCGTATTTTAAATTTAATAAATAAATAAATAAATAATTAATTTAATTATTAATTAAATGATAAGAAAGCTGTTGATTTCGATATTCAAACAATTAGAATGTTGCAAGTTTGAAAAATGTGGAAACGACAAGTCAGACAGTATCAATAACTTTCCAATTTCTTTGATCATGAATAATTTTAAGAATGGAAAACTCAATAATGAATAATTGGAATAAAGATGTGAAAGATAGGAACACTAAAAAAATGTTGAAAGTACTCAATTTCAAGATTTTTAAAATTTACAAAATTAGAAAATTATAAAGTTAACAAATCATTGAATTTAGAAAGTTGAAAATAAGATGACAGAATCTCTATAATTATAATGTTTATATTATAAGTTTGAATAATTTGAAAATATAATTTTCTATTCAAAATTTATTTACTCAGAATTAAAAATCTGCGAACTTGAAATTTTAAAAGATTTGAACATTTGAAAACTAAGATTTTAAATTTTTAAATAAACGAAATGTAATCGTTGGAAAATAAAAATCAAAAATCCTGCATGTGTTCTATTCCACATTTATATTTTTACTTAAATTTGAATTTAATTTTTCTTTTTGTTTTTATTTTTAGTGGACTCGTCTAGATTGAAATTTTAATATCAGAGATTTATGGGATTGATGACCAGGAAGGACGAACTTCAGCTCTTTACCTTTGGCCACTCAGGACTCAGTTCGGTAGCTCTAACAGCATCTTGCAACGCCAGGGCGAACATCCCCATTTTTAGATGTGCCGCAGATCTATTGGAGTAAAGTACATGACTGAGAGGATCTAGTGAAAGAGCTTCTGTATACAAAGATGCAGCTAGAGCGTAATCTCCATTTTGGCAAGCTGCATTGCTCCTCCGTACCGTATCCAGGAATAAGACTCGAGATCCAGCGGCCAAGGCCGACGTACCTTCGGGCTCGACCTTGAAGTAATTTTAAATATTAGGATATGAGATATGATTAAGTTAATTTTCATCTTTTTGCGTAAACAGTTCAGAATCTTGAGAAAGATTTTTCAACTTAGAAATATTATTAAATTTTCTGACTATCTCTTTTCGCGGATGAAGCAGGGAGAAATAATTGTTTGGCTGACAAAAAGTTTCTTATTTTGTTTTTGAGAGGGTTAAATAAGATTTCTATCATGAAAATGTATAGAAATTGTTAAAAATACAAGGAATTATTTTTGACAAGATAAAATACCATTTCTATTAGAAAGTCTGGTAGGAATTGATAGAAATTCGAGATACCATTTTTTATAATATCGGATAATATTTCTACCAAACATTGTATAAAATTTTATATAAATGAGTGGGACATTGTTCCACTTTGGTTAGATTTAAATTAATTGAATTTCCTTCAAAAACTTCGATTAATTTTGAATCCTGTTTGTAATTTTTAACCATTTTATTTTTTTTAATGCTACAGTAAATATTATTTTAATAAAAAAGTTCATTAGTTTTTAAAATAAAATAAAATTTAGAAATAAACGAATGGTAACAAAATTATTCAACTTCTAAATGATTTACCTCAATTTATTGTAAAAAAATAAAAATAAATGAAAATCTGTTTTAGAGAATTTACAAATCACGTACTAATCTGAGAGAAATCAATAAATAAACAAACCTGAGAGAAATCCTTATAGCCTGTTAGATTTCTAATTCACTTATTTTTTTAACTTGGGAAATTAATAATTAAATGATAAGAAAGCTGTTGATTTCGATATTCAGACACTTAGAATGTTGCAACTTTAAAAAATGTGGAAACGAAAAGTCGGACAGTATCAATAACTTTCCAATTTCTTTCATCATGAATAATTTTAAGAATGGAAAACTCAATAATGAATAATTGGAATAAAGATTTGAAAGATAGGAACACTAAAAAATGTTGAAAGTACTAAATTTTAAGAGTTTTCAAAATTTGCAGAATTAGAAAATTATAAACTTAACAAATCATTGAATTTAGAAAGTTGAAAATCAGATGACAGAATCTCTAAAATTCTAATTTTTATAAAACATATTAAATTAGGTAAACGAAAACATTAAAATTAGAATGTAATAAAATCTAATAATGAAAAGAATTGAGAAGTTTGAATAATTTGAAAATATAATTTTCTATTCAAAATTGATTTACTTAGAATTAAAAATCTGCGAACTTAAAATTTTAAAAGATTTAAACACTTGAAAACTAAGATTTAAAATTTTTAAATAAAAAAAATTTGATCATTGGAAAACCAAAAATTTCAAAATAGATGCTGTAGAGATTACGATAATTGGGTATTAATAAATGTCTATTTTTCAAGTTTAATCTATAAAAATCTAATCAACTATTGTGTATTAAAATACTTTCTACTATAGCTTTACATTCATTAATAATTGTACAAAGCTTGATCTTAAAAAATATTTTAAAAATATTCTCTAAAATAAACAAATCTCGGAACTGGAATTCTCATTCTAATTTGATCTTTTTCCGGAAATGAAGTGCTAAGATCTGTAACGGTTTTTTCTTCAAGGAAAATTAAATACAGACCACTCGACCTTGTGAAAGGACCGGTGACAATTACCTCAGAGATATCCCTATGAGACATTGTTTAAAACGGACCAGTAGCATGCTTTTCACTTGGCATCATCCACGACTTCAGAGAGGTGTTCCATTAGATAAGATCCGGACTCGGATCAGCAGAATCCTTCCTCTGGACTCCTAGCACACACTTGACCGTTTTTGTCCGATCACTTGTTTTTTTCACGAAAAACACCACACCTGCGATTCCGAGTTCGCATTCGAGGATGGAACCGGTGGTGCAAAACACCTCCGGACGACACTGCACGAGAAAACAGCGAGTTTGTTTTCAAAAGGTCGGATAAATTGGATTGATTAATAAAAAAGGAGGGAGACAGGCGTCTTAGGGGGGCACCCACTGCATTCCTGAGGCACAGCCATCTTGGAATGTGACCCCGGGTCCCCCCTTGGGCCCAGAGTGGGGTGCTCGAGAAGCCTTTACCTGTGTGTACGCACACAAATCCCCCACCGATTCACCAACGAGGGACTTAAGCCCCAGCCCAGCGGGCCTCCTCCTCTTGCCCCGTTTTGCTGACCCCATACCACTGCTTTCCACTCATTCCACTTGTAACCCTCGGGCGCCTCGGACAATGCGGCTAATGTACCCAATGCTATTTTTTTCATAAAGCCCATTCCTATTAAATAACTATACCACTCCGAATACCTTTTATTACTTATACCCATTACCAATCAAACTCGAGGGGAAAATGGCATGAACAAAGGATTTTTTAATTCAAGGAGTCTCGACTATTCAATGATTTTGTGAATGGGTAAGACCCTCGAGATAGAGATTTTTATACTTTCACCTGTGATGATAATTAACTAATTAAGATACTATCGTTAAATTGTAAAGTGACATGTTTGATAACATCTCTGCTGTTATATTAACCCAAAATTCACGGAAGTTTTATTAATTTCTCATTTTTTTGGCATAGGGTCAGTTTCTTTTTATTTTCTTCGATTAAAAATTATAAATGTTATATATAAAAAAACGCAAAAAAGGAAGGCAAACGTTTCGGCCACATATGGGGGCCCTCTTCAGTGCCATAAATTAAAAGATTAATTCAAAATTTAAAAAAATATTAAAATAAGGGGATTCATAGAACTCAAAAACTTATCTCATCGCTTGCATCTGAACTGTTTTAAAAATTGACTCGAGACATGTGGCTTTGCTGACTGACAATTTTTTTAAAATGCTATCCTGGGAGGTTATTTTCCTCCTTGAAGAAGACTATTGTCCTAAACCTAGTAAAGAAATTCGAGACGGTTATGGTGATTCTTACGAGTGGACGAAAACGTGTATTTTTGAAGAAAAAGATTTTGTATATCAGATTTACGGACAATCAATTTTAGATTGAATTTTCAAGCAAGGCTTTACAGAAATATAAATTATTATGTTCTAATGCATTAAAAATTCTTTGGAAGTGGAGATTTATAGAAAGAAGTCATTTAAAATGGTGTTGGAAATTTTTAAAGAATTTTAAATCTTTTTGAGATAGTTTTTTTATTTTTAATTGAAAATTAAATTTCTTGTTAAATGAGTCATTTGAGTTTCTAGAAGATTTGGCAATATTGGAATCTGAAATTAAATAAAATACGTGATTAATATTTTCTCCTTGGGTGATAAATTATAGGAACTGTTTTGAATCTTTTTGAGATAAGTAATTGAATCGCTCGAGAATAACTTGCAAAAAAATTTCAAATAGAAAAAAATTTTAAGAAATTTTTTAACATACATTATTAAAATTGTAGATGCAATAATTTTGTAATCAATGTAGATTTAATATTATTATTGAAGGGCTATTTTGGAAGAGAAAATATCATTTTCCATGATAAAAATTTGAAACACAAAAAATAATTTTACTAACTGATTTTATTTCGGCCCCAACTTTTTTTCTTATCGCTTCTTACCAAATTTTAAAAAATCATGCGATTCTAATAAATTACGAATTACTTTTTCAAGGAAAAGATTCTCTACAACTTAACAGTTTCCAATTTTTGAAAATGAATCAATTATTCTCTGAAAAAATGATTCGTGATTCATTAGAATCGCATAACTTTTCAAAATTTGGTAAGAAGCAATAAGAATAAAAGTTGGGGCAAAAATAAAATTTATTAATAAAATTATTTTTCTGTGTTTCAAATTTTGTTCATGGAAAATAATCTTTTTTCTTTCAAAATAGCCCTTTAATGAAATTATCTATTTTTGTCTGAGGTCTAATTTTCGTGAATGAACTACCTTAAACAACAATTTGATTCTCATAAATGTCTACAAATATTTTTTTTGTACTAGCGAGTCATAAAGTTGATTTTATTTCCCCCTTGCGGGGCAAACAAACCCATTTTGCTCGGGCATCAAACTTCACACTCACAAAATACATTTTTTTCCTCTAGTTGCACAATATACTATATTCATATTTCTAACTTGATTATAATTTTATATTCCCATTTTTTAAACTACTTTTGTCTCTATTATTTCTCAAAAAAGAGCTTTGAAACACTTGCATAATGTGTTGGATTAAACAATACATTTTTGCCTAAAAGTAAAATAGTAATTATAAATAACTGGCTTATATCGACCCTCAATAATATTAATAGTAGATGATTTTTTTAATTTGGCTTTAGGGTCAAGAAATAATGTAAACTCAGGGTTTCATTTTTATTCCTCAAACGTTTCGACTCAGATTGGAGTCCTCATCAGTGATAATTTTTTAAAAAATCATCTACTATTAAAATAGTAATCCCAATAAATTTTAAAAAACCAATAGAAATGCGAATTTTTTAGCATAACTCAAAGAAATCAACTGATTTCTTTTTTCAAATTTTAAATCAAAGCCATAAACTCAGAAATACGTTAGTTTTGACTAAATATAGTAATAGTAATTTTTAATAGATAGTAATTTTTATTCTGACGCATTTATCTAATGTATAAGATAAAATCAGACTGTCTGCTCGATATAGTATCAGTTGGTTTAAATTAAGCGGCTCAAAAAGAAGAAAAGATATGGCTGAAAATGGATCCACTCAATCTAGTTCGCGTCTCACTGTTGTCCCTAGAAACTGGAGTTCCTGACAATACTCGTATAGCTAGGCCACGGCTTCAAGATAAACCAGCAGCTTCTACACCCAATGGCAATATTAAACTTAAAGGAATTATAGTCGGTAATTATTTTATAGTTAAGAATCCCCCTTTGCTCTTGCATTGCCCTCGTTTTAAGATATGAAGTGCGCATGTCAAATAGTCTTAAAATTTAAAAAAAATAAAAAGTTTTGAAGCAATTATATTTGGAACTAACTATAGTATTTCTCCTGGTGATTCCAGAAAATGAGATTTTTTATTCTTTTTAATAAATTTGCTTCCAAATGTTTTAAATAATCAAATCTATTGACTTATTTATAATAAGAGATATTTAAGATAATTTTAATTTAAAAATAAATTTGACTCAGTTTAAAATTTTCCTTTTTTATATTCGTTTCAATTTACACTTTTATGGACTTTTTTTTCTAGATTCAAAAAATTTCAAAATTTCCTGATGGGAAATTATTTTATAAAAAAACAACACAACTATGAAAATGCGTCGATTATAATAGCTCATAGGAATTTGTATTTGCTTTTGGAATTTTGAAAAAAAGATTTATTTTGCAATTCTTTTATAGTTTTCAAAATTTATGAAAATCAGAATCTACAGAAACTGGATCAAATTGGTGAAAATCTACAAATTTCTACAGAAATTCGCAATTTTGTAAAGATTTGTTGAAAATATCCTGCAGGATTTCTCGAAGGAATTTTCGTTTAGATTTGGAATAGGATTTGCATGAGGAAATCAAAATCAATCCTCAAGGATATTTTCAATAGGGTTAGTTTTTTTAGAATTAGAAGACTTCGATTTTATTTATTGGATTAATTTTAATTATATTTTTAATTAAGGTTTAATTATTTAAAATTTTTGAGATACTCAAACTAATATCCTATGAATTTTATTTCAGGTGGACTCACCGGAGGAATAGAAATTTGTATATCATATCCAACTGATTATGTGAAAACACAATTACAATTGGATGGAAAAACAGGATCAGGAAGTAAATTTTCAGGAATATGGGATTGTGTAACAAAAACTGTGAAAAGTCGAGGAATCTTCGGACTTTATCGTGGACTGTCAGTTGTTATTAACGGATCAGTTTGTAAACTATCGGTTCGTTTTGGTGCCTTTGAAACTATTAGACAAAGTATTGTTGATGAAAATGGGAAACTCTCCCCATATAGACGATTTTTGGCTGGTCTTGGTGCAGGATTGTGTGAAGCTGTTTTAGTCGTAACTCCTATAGATACAATAAAAGTGAAATTTATAAATGATCAAAGATCCGCTAATCCTAAATTTCGAGGACTTATCCATGGTGTAAAAACTATCATTAAAGAAAATGGTAAACAATTATTTTTCCTTCTATTTCAAAGTACAGGTCTTTAATGATTTTCTCATACTTTTTCGTAAGGAAACTTACGAGAGCATCTTAACATTACATAATAATATACATATACTGATATAATATATAATTATAACAACGTGTATTTATAGGGTTTAAAGGAGTTTATAAAGGTCTAGTACCCACTATGATAAAACAAGGAAGCAATCAAGCAACTCGATTCTTTACAGTCGAAACTTTGAAAGATTGGTATGTAGAAGGTGATGCGACCAAAAAGGTACCAAAACCTATAATTGCGGCTTTTGGAGCAATAGCAGGAGCAGCCTCTGCTTTAGGAAATACCCCCGTAGACGTTGTAAAAACGAGAATGCAGGTGAATCTTTACACTCTCAAGTATAATAAATAATTACCTAAAATAGAGGAAAACTAAATAGAGTGCTATAAGGTTTTTAAAAATTTTAATCCTAGAAAGGTCAGGGAATTTGGAAAAATGTTATAATTTGAATTAAATAATTTTAATAGGTTTTTCCAAACTTACGTCTTCCAAATTTAGAAGTACTTCGTAATTTTGATTTTTTCAAAATTTTAATAAGAATGTAGAGGAACTCAAAACTCATAGAATTAAAAAAAAAGTTTGATAGTTAATACTTTCAGAGAATTAAAAAGTTTTTAATTAAAAAATGTTTATAGTAAAAATTTGAAGATTTTGATTATTTTATAAAATATTTTAAGTGAGTTTAATTGACCTTTAAACCCTACCGAGTTACATAAATTCCGCGAGTTTGGTTTATATTAATTACGAATTAAATAACTGCACTATAAGCAATAAAATTTAGCAATCATTAATAATTAAATGATTTTTTTTCCTTGTTTTCAGAGTTTGGAAGCTTCTAAGTACAAGAATACTTGGGATTGTGCAGTTCAATTATGGAAGATTGAAGGACCAATGTCATTCTACAAAGGACTTGTCCCAAGACTAACTAGAGTTTCTATAGAAGTTTCTATAACTTTTGTCGTTTATGACTCTATTATGGAACTCTTCAACAAATTCTGGCCTTGACTTTTAGCCAAGCAAAGAGTTGGTTTTTGAAATTTAGGTACGCAATTCTGTAATATACTCTTTCAGATTATATTGCTATCATCTTCGTTATACCAAATTAATTGCAATGCATAATCGATTTTTAGAAAAACAGATCAACGTGAGAGTAATATTGTAGATTATTTTCATAGCTTTTTTTCATGAATTACCTTGTGCAAATAATTTAATTTTTTTGTGACAAATTATTCATAGGAATCCAGGTAAACTAAAAACATGTGGATTTAAAAACAATTTATGCTTGACATTTTTATTTAATGATAAAAACTTAAGAAATTATAGACTAATTATCTAATTTTCTTTAACTTTTAAACGACAAATCAATCTCAATTTATAATGCAAGTTAAATTTTCAATTATAAATACATATGAACAGCTACATTTTTAGATAATTACACAAATAATAAGAAAATGATCCGAATTTCGCGCGAAAATGAATCACCTAAAATTAGAATAAGCGCTAAATTCAAATCATAAAAGAAGTACCAAATTTTATGGTTTTTACTGAATCTATTGGAAATCCCAGACAATTAACTCGTTGAACAACATCCTTCAACAAAAGTATTTTAGCGAAATCCATCGGGAAATTGTTTTTATTATCAAAACTGAAAGAAGTCTATCTATGCTCTTTTTTTCTTTTATACCTGACCCAAATATCTAAAACAAAATTCTATTTTTTGGGACATAAACATGTAGAAACTGCACCAAGTTATTCACATAAACTTTCTACTTTTCTTGAGTATCACATGTTCTTAAAAAGTAGTGTAATTTCAGAAAAATTCAAAATAAAAAACATTGGGCTGTTTAAAAAATATATTTTTCCATTTATTTATTGAATTGAAACTTGATGTCCCATAAAATCATAGTTGCAGAGGTTTTCAAGATTTAAAGGCTTCAAAATTAAACTCGTTAAAGTTCTAAGATTTATGAAGTAGAAAAGTTTCAAATATTCAATCCTATAATATATAAAACTTTATAATTTTCTTTCAAGAAAATTGGATTAGGTTACCATATACGTATTTGATGGTTGAGTAATAAATAAAAACAACTTATTGTGTAATTTACGATATAGATAGAGATATTTATTTTAAAATACAATAATAAATTACAATAAAAAAGCTATTGTAACAAGAAAGATAACAAAAAAGGCTGCAAATTATTTTTCACAAAATAGTGTATACATTTTTAAATATAAAATAATTTAACATTTTGTTCTGAAAATTTTAACAAAGTATACAGTATAGATTACAAGTCTAGAATATAAACTATTTCTATGATAAAATTTGTGCTGGAATGATATTGGAATGAACGTTGTATGTATAAATTCATTGTAGGTTTTTAGTATGAATTACTTCATATGTGATTAATAAAGCAATCGGTTTAAGATACAGCGATGATTATTAGATGATACTGTCTAAGGCTTGCCATTAATTTTGATAATCCCAATCAGTCCAAAAAGAATTGAATCAAGACTAGATAACTAAAATGGCGAACTCTTCCTGAAGTTTTCTAAGCTGAATAAATATATCGTATAATATTAAACATAACAATAATAATAAAAGCGAATATACAAGTGAAATTTAAATATTTCAGAAAACTTCATGAAAATCGAAAATTATACACATCATCTTTTTCATATTTTCACATAGAGGCAAATAAAATCGTAGCAGAATTGTAGATCAACAAAAGCATAAGTTTAAGATAAATAAGGCAAATAACAAATATCAAGTGCCGAATAGATTTTTCTACAGAATATTTGTTCTTTTGAGATGATAAAATATAATATCAAGACTACAATAATTTGATCACAAGCTATTATTTGTATTTTAAATTCTGTCAAATTTAATTTATTCTTTTTCTATGTATTCCTAAAATTTCATTCAAAATTTATTGTTTTGCGGAAACTGTTCAGAATCTATTTCAAAGTAATCAGTCATAAAACTGGACTGAAGTAAATTTTCTGTATTCTTGGTTATCTTAAAATCTTGAAAAGAAAATAAAAATTGAATTTGGCCTCCACTTTTGCCTTTTTTTTCAAAAATCGTAGAACAAATACTATTTGATCAATTACTTTACGTTGTATTATTTGGTGGAGCCTAGATTATAATTCTGACATTAAAAGTAGTTCATGAAACAAGACAGTCTTTAAGGCCAGATTTTGTTAAAGAGATCCATGAAGGAATCGTAAATCATAAAAGTTATGGCAACATCTAGACAAACTCTTCCAAGTCTAGGAACAGTTCCTTTGTAAAAAGCCATTGGTCCTTCTTTTTGCCAAATTTGAATTGTACAGTCCCAGCTGCTTTTGTACTTTGCGGCTTCCAAACCCTGAAAAATCAAATAAAAATATTAGGAAACAATAAAACTTTTTTTATCAAAATTTAAGTAGCTTCAGGATGGTATATTTTTCAGGATATTTACCTGCATTCTTGTTTTTACAACATCAATGGGAGTGTTTCCAAAAACGGAGGCAGCTCCTGCTATTGCTCCAAAAACTCCAACTATTGGTTTAGGTACTGATTTGTTTTTGTCTCCTCCAGTGTACCAATCCTTCAAAGTTTCCACAGTAAAGAATCGAATCGCTTGATTGCTTCCTTGCTTCATCATAGTAGGTAGTAGACCCTGATATACGCCTCTAAAACCTTTAATAAATATTACATTCGATATAATCAGCTTGAATTATTGATATTTACGTTTCTCGATTTCAAGAAAAAAATAATAAAAATAAACTTCGGCTTAGGTCTAATTGTAAACGTCTAATTGGTAAAACAATTGGTAAAAATATGTTAGTATATTTCAAAATCCGAGAAAATGTTTAATCATTCAAAGACCCACACTTGACTACATTTTTATTAATATTCTAAATTGGTTCAAAAAATAGACTGCAACGGAAATGTGTTATTATTTTTGAAGTTTCAATTAATTTTTCAAGAATCATGAAAACACGATTCAAGCTTTAATGTTAAAATGGAAAATTAAAATATACATATAAATCTAGAGGAGAAATACCATTGCATAGATAGTTTGGAGTAGGGACTTTTTTTACCATTTTCTTTAATAATGATGGTGACTCCATGAAAGAATCCTCGAAATCTTGGATTCGCAGATCGTTGATCGTTGATAAATTTTACTTTAACTGTCTCCATAGGGGTAACTGCAAAAATAGCTTCGCATATTCCAGCGCAAAGACCAGCTAAAAGGCGCTTTTGTGGAGTAAGCTTTCCATCTTCGTCCACGATTTGCTGTTTAACAGTTTCAAATGATCCAAAACGAACTGCTGATTTAGGTATAGAACCATAGAGAAGGACTGAAAGTCCTCGGTAAAGTCCAAAAAACCCTCGATTTTTCACTGTTTTTGTTACACAATCCCATATTCCAGAATATTCCTTCCCTGCACCTGCTTTTCCATCCAGTTGTAATTGAGTTTTAACATACTCCGTTGGATATGTTATGCAGATTTCGATTCCTCCAGTGATTCCACCTGAAATGAAATGTCGAGAATTTCAATTTCAGAGATCTAATTTATAGTTGAAATAAATTTATAAAAGATACTATATTTATGAATTTTAATCATAGCTAATTATTTTGCTAACAGTTTCTGAAATTTAGATTAACTGTAATCAGTTTTCCAAAATAAAAATAATAAGTTTTCTAGATTTAATTCATAAGATTTAATTTTATGAAAAAAGGTACGTAAAGTTAGTTAATTAATGTTGCATTTATTATTCTCTAGTAATATCGTGTAAATTATATAATTTTAAAGAATTTGAAATCTTTCTGTGGAAAAAAAACGCTTTCGATTGATCGACATCGAAAGACCTGGGCTCGAATCCCAGCACAGTCGAAAGCTTTTTTTTCCACAGAAAGATTTCATATTCTTTAAAATTTGAATTTATTTGCATTATTCGCGATATAAAACTCAACTAATTAATTTGAAATTATATAATATTAATAATCTAAACATGAATAGTTAAATATATCATTTGTTTATTTTTTTTTGAAACGCAAATCGTATGGAAAAAAATACTTTTTTAATTATACAGAAGGGAACATGCAATTTTATAATTTTTCAAAGAGAGATAAAAAATAACTTTAATATTTCTGGAAGCGAAAAAAATTTTGCATGACATAATTCATTCACTGAATTCCAGAAAGCTAAGAAAAAAATTAGGAAAATTAAGGGAGGCCCGTCAAGTCTAAACAAAAAAATATAAATTATGAGCACTTAGAAGTTGACAGACTTCTCTCAATCTTTAATTTGATGTATGGGCGGTTTACAGATAAAAGAATTGTGCAAGACTGGATGACACTTGTTAATTCATTTATTATTACCAAATTTATTGATTTAGAAAATTGAGAACGTCCAATTTTATAACTTTTCATTCAATGATAAAAATATCCACTGCCTTGAATGATCACCTTCATGACTTGCACTCGGAAAGAAAATAAAGTTCAATATTTTCTTCAAGCGTCAGCGTCTTTTTAGGGCGACCTATCAAGATTGCACCACACGAATATATTTAGGATGCAGCGAAAGAAAATTTTGCTGAAAGTAAATAGGATATTCAGTTCTTCACAATATAAGTAATCCCAGTTAAATAAAACAGAATTTCTCAAAATTATAGTCCCAATAATATTCCATGTACATTATTAATTTTATAAATGAAAATTCCTTCTTTAAATAAAATATATACTACAATTTTTTGTTTTCGAAGCAGTTAATGACTAGTTTCAATTCTGCATAATCTAATTCTAAATTTAAAACGCGTCTTGCATTCTCATGCTAAAAAATATACAACTTATTTTAAAATTTTTGCTCCGTTTATTAATACCTAAATTTATTCAATTTATTATTGTAGAATTGATATATTTGCAGGATATATTATGGAATATCCTAAGGGTATTACATTCAGAATTTAAATATCCATTTAAAGAAATGGAAAAATATTTTTGCTGCGAAATTGGATATTTCTGTGATATCGATCCTGGGATATAAATAGGATATCCAAATCCTTATAAAAAATGAGATCTTAATTCAGTGAAACAAGATTTCCTAAAATGATTGTGTCGATTATTCGTAGAATGCCTCAAAAATATCACGCGCAGAATATTAGTTTTATAAATAGAAATTTCTCCTGCGTAAATTTTGAAAATAATTATAGATAAAAGAAAAAGAATCTTTTATTGAAATAAAAAATATAAATCCATCAGCTTTCGTATCAACTATTACAAATTCAATTTTCGAAATGTTCCTTGAGACAAAGAAGATAGATATATTTATTCCTTTTCGTCATACAGAGCATCTTTTTTTCTAATAATACTAAGCAGACAACAACAATGCCGCATTTAGGTTCATTATATCTTTGTTAATACGTCTCTTTAAGCTACGAAGTCATTTGCAAGTACCTCCAAAGCAAACTTTGGACCCTCTTAGGTAAACTTATTTCCATTAAAAATCTTAGAAAACCGGAAGCCGGTATAAAGAAGTATTTCATAGCAAAAAAAAATAACAGAGGGGTTATGTTATTTTCAAATTTCATTCCAATTCTACGCGTATCAATAACAGAGGTCAAATTGAAAATGTTATATTTAAAATTCTCTAATGTTCAATAATCAAAATATCTGTATCATCCAATTTATTTTCAATAGGTTTTTTTTATAATTTTATTTTGACACCTGTCACGCGCGAAGAACTGTAACCACGTTTTGGAAGTATAGTTAGATCATTATCAAAAGGTTATTCTCGGTACGCTAGCTTTTCTGAATAAGAAAACTCAGGAAAAGTAAATGAGGAAAACAATTTCATCGTGATAATATATATACCGGCAATAATTCCTTTGAGTCCGATATTTCCACTGGGTGTAGCTGCTGCTGCTTTATTCTGGAGCCATGGCCTAGATATGAAGGGATTGCCAGAAACACGGGATCTTTGCCATAATAAAGATTCACGTACTAACTCGAGTGGATCCATTTTCTAATGAAAAAACACTTTGCCGATTGACTTTACCTTCGAGCCACCCAATTCGAACTAGTACCGAGTCTTGTCTTGTGCAATGAGCAAAGCATAGTGCGATGTCCCCTTCCGCGAGTCTTATCAAGTCTCCTTATACTTCCAGTCGGTTATGTTATTCCTGATTCGCATACCGCCCGGCCTTACGGGTCAAGGAAATCAACGTTCAAGAATCTAAGTATGACTAAAGTACAAAAAAAGTGGAATTGTTGAAATTCTCAAAACCTGTCAAAACTTAACATATTTTTTATGCTTTGGTGCTATAGAATTAACTACAGTGCGTGCCATATGTTTACAATTTCCTGATTTTCTATTCTTTTTTACATTTTCATCACATATGAGATGGTCTACAAATTTTCTATTCAAACATTTTTTATAAGATGAATATTTTTCTTATTAATTGAAAAAAATAACATTGAAAATAAAAAATCCTATTTTTTAGCTAATTTATGCAAGAAATGAAAAAATTGTTTGCTCAAAAGGGGTCTATGAATTTTTATATTTTCCGTTTTAATTAAAGAAATGCCATTAGAAATAAAAAATCCTGTTTTTTTTTCTTTAAATCGCAAGTCCCAGTTCCTTCTTTCAGATTGTGAATAATGAGCGCAAGTGTCGTGATAAGAATGTATTCCTCAAAGTCGAAGCAATTTTGAGAAAAGTAAATTCACATCGATAATATTATAAAATTTACACAATAAGTCATGAAGAATAAACTTGGAGTTCCCGCAAAGAATACAAAAACGAGCGTGAAGTGCGAGGTCCTACCATACCCCATACCGGAGCGCGACGTTTGAATATTTTGGTGCGTGAATCGCACGCCATAGGCGCGTTTGATCTTGAGAGCAAATTTAGATTTTCTGCAAAATATATAAATTTGTTAAAAATGTTGACTAGTGAATTTTCTATTTTTCAATCGAAATAGAAAATAAGTTATTTATTTGATAGATTACCTCAAATGGATATTTTCAGGGAAATAAAACTGTTTGCGTTGAATTATGTACATATATTTTTATAATTTTTAAAAGGATTTTTTGACAAATTTAGGTATCCCAATTTTTATAATTGTTTTTTATTATTTCTATCTTGCATTAGTTATAATTTTGCAGGATTCTGAATTTTTCTTAAATTTGCTGGATAGAAACTTATAAAAGGAGAAGACATTTTTGGACTAGATGGTCTGAAAGTAAAAATTAGAAATAATTTTATTAAGAAGACAGAGGTGTTAATAAATAAAAAAATTTATAAATAAAAATATAAATATAAATTGAAAATTATTGGAAACATTTAAAAATTAGAGCTTTGCAATTTCCGTTTTCTTATTTTCTACAAGAAAAAATTAAATTTGAAAGATAAGGAAATAAGTCATAAACTTCTAATTTAGAAAAAATGAAAATTTGTGAATCACATTATTTAAAATCTTCAAAACTAAACGTGAGATTTTAATTTTGTTTAAAAGGTTCAAAAACATTTTGTGAATGGTTATCAACATAAAAATAGTAAAAACTAAATTAAAACAAAGTTTTCTTACTATAAAAGTATTCTTCAAATCTTCTTACGAGTCGTCACTTTATTTATTTCTAAATTACTTTTCTTTTACATAAAATGTGTTGATACTTACACAAAAACGTACAAACTTACATTTTCCATTAATAAAACGAGTAATTGCGATATTTTCTTTAAAATAAAGATCATATTGTTTCTGTCACTGATACGCAATTTATAAAAGTATCATAACAAAATACAATTACCATACAGGTGTAGTATTGGCCAATCGTCGCATTCGCCTGAAAAAAAAAAAATTATAATACTAACTTAAAAAGAAAAGAGTACTCTCACAACTGAAGGGCAGCACGACAAAATGTTACAAGAAAAATGATTTTAAAAATAAGATTATTTTCTCAGAATACTGAAAAAATGGAAATTGCAATTTTGATTTTCAAGTTTCCTGCCTTTCTGAAAAATTTTAATTTTGTCGATCGTTTTCTTTTTAAATATTAACCTTGAAGTAATAAATAATATTATTTTCAAGAATCCAAATGAAAGCACTTTTTGATTTTTATAATTTTATTCCACCTTTCAATACCGTATTGGAGAGGAAACGTAAATTTTGTTACTATTTTTATTTTTTATATAAAATAAAGTAACGAAAGTTTCGTTCGGATTCCTGATTATATCATTATTATTATCATTATACCGAGTATTTCTGTCTTGATCGCGTATTTTCTTCTCCATTTCTGCGTCCGTCAAAGTTTCCAAGAACGGTGCCCACTGATCTGCTTCAGAAGGAGATCTGAATGGAACCTCAACTGTTGGAAGTGGCGCCTCGGAAAATGCGTAGGTCCTTTGATGCCAAGATAATTGTCCTCGAACACTATATGATAAGAAAGAGTTTTATAAATCATTGGACTAATTAAAAAAATTATTAATAAAATAGGTTACTGACCTATAAGCGATTGCAGTAACGAATTCCCCTCCAAGTCCTAATTCAGCGCATAACTTCATTGCGAATTTTTCTGGATTATTTTCCTTTTCCGACATGTCCCATTCGACTTGATCTACTAAAGACGTATTTCCTACGTGAATATTGAGCTTGATTATAACGCGTTGGTCGCACTGATCTTCTAATATTATTTCTTGAGGGAACGCTTCTATTTGCTGCCTTATAGCTTGTGCGATCGCAGGAACAAAGGTAAGGGGATTTAAATCCAAATCATCGCATAAAACTTCAGCGAATTGTTCAGGTGTTATTAAACTTTCTAAAATTAAATTTACAGACAAATTTAAAATTTAATTACACTATAAGATTGTTTTTTTGAAATATACCTACCATTTTTATTCCAAGTAAAAGTATCTCGCAGTTTTTGGCCTTCGATTTCCATGTCCAAGCGAATCGGTACAAGCATTTCTTGATGGGCTGCATTTTCCAAATTTGCAGACGGATCAGTGTCATCGAAACTGTAAAAAAATATATTTTCTTGAAGTATTAAGTAATCAAATTGCCTGATACTTGTAAATTATAAATATTAAAGTATATATTTTTCTAAATTTCAAAAATTCTGAGGGCTTTAAAGCTTTAAAAGTAATTATTATTGTGCAGAAGTTTCTACGCAGTTTTTTCAAACATGAATTCAATTCGTACCATAGAGGAAAGGTGCGAACTTTTTTATTGTGAACCCTGTTGCGGTTGATTGGTGTGGCTTGAGGAACTGCATCCAAATGGGAACTGTTTGGTAGGCTGGGAACCCATGCCATGGACTTTTTAGATTTTCCCTCTCGAGGTGCGGGTGGTTCTGTCGAATGAACCGAGACGGCTTTATACTTGTCATCGTTGCCTTCGATTATGTCCTCCACTTCACTAGCTCTCAACAGAGATACACTAGATGCAAGTACATGTTGACTCAGACCTAATTCCACCAGCTTTTTACGTTCGTCATTTGTAATAGATCTTCTGAACATCCCAGGATAACGTTTGTAGAGAGATCCACGAAAGAGCCGTAGGTAATTTCCCACCTCGGAACCGATGCAATAATACTCTCCATTTTCTTCGACTTGGAAGCTTATGGGCTTGTCTCCGTAAGTACGAAGAGCCATCTTGCTGGGTTTCAAAACTAGTGTTAAAAGCTTTCTGAAATTTCAAAATAAAATATTGAGTTTCAAAATTAACTTATTTTCATATTATTTAAAAATATCTCGACTACATTTTTGAAATTGTGCATTTGTATTAAATATGACATGGCTTTAAACTTAGGTTAGAATTTATTAGATTTGAGCTTCGCTTACAATTTTTTGGCATTCAAAAAGAACGAAGCTTTGCTAAATTTGCAAATTCGTTATAAATAAAAAGTTTTGGCTTGTGAGTGAAAAACAGAAATATAATTTTCTCTATACTTTATAGACAAACAAATATTTCACAATTAACTCTTCTTTATGCATTCTATTTTAGCATACTAGTAAACGAGCAAAATCTTAAAAACTCGAAAATTTTATATGTAAACAGTCATAAACTGAAAGTATAAACAATTCAATTCCTTAGCAGTTCATAAAAACAAACAATGGAAATGCCGAAAACAAGAGCTTTCAAACTGTCGAGAAATTCTTGGTATACTGAAAATGTTATTAATTTAAAAATTGTCAAAACAGACTCAATAATTATACTTAATAACTGAAGTCACTGACTTATAAATTAACATACACCGGAATAATTAAGTTATTTAATGAAAAAATCTAAAAGCTAAACTCACCACGCTCAATGTTTTATTTATTTATTGGTAATGGAGTTATGCAGGTTATGGTCTATGGTTAAGGCTTGAGGGTACATTCACACCTCTGCTTACGGCAGTGTTGTGCAGTTACGCGCAACTCGACGTTTTTCACGTAAAATACTTAAGTTTTTAAGCGAACTTCAATACGTATTTAACGTAATTCGGTAAATCGGTGGTAAAACTGGTAATTCGTTATTTACTCTATTATTGGCGAAAATTTTTGAAGGATGATTCGGGAAATTACGAGACTCGCGACAATGCTCGCAGGACTGATCGCACCTCGGCTTCGTCTCGGCTTCGATCTCCTGCGAGCATTGTCGCTCGTCGCGCAATAACCCTCATTGTGCGCCTAGGCACGTAATATACTATTTCAATATTTACAAATAAACTTCGCTACAATGACTCTGTAAAATATATTATTTGGTTAATGAAGATTAATAATTTTTCAATTTTAGTGGTTAGTATCAAAAACAAATTTTATATTTAGAGAATTACCACAATTACCAAAAAATTACCAATTATGGTAAATTTTTACGTATTTTTACGCATCTATTTATGCTTCGGCAAAAATGTGCTGTCGGCAAAATTTTGCTGGACCCTCATGTACCGCTGCTGAAAGAAAGCCTATCAAAAAGTTACTTTAACCTGCTGATTAGATAACAATTCAATCATTAATTACAATTAAAACATTGATTGTATTGTTAAATACGATGTTTGAACATAATTGTTAATATATTATATTGTGACAACGAGTGAGTTGTAGAATAGGGCTATGAGTGCAATTTAAAAAGCCATGAATTTCACGTAAAAAACCTCGAGCTGCGCGTTAACGCATAAACCCTCGCGACGCCTCACATCTCATCGATCTCATCTATGCCTAGGGTTGTAAAATTTCATGAAAATTTGGTCTAATGTATCGTTTCATGAAACATTGGGGGTCTCATGAGATATTTCAAAGTTTCAACCAGAAAAGCGGGAAAATTCAAACTACATATAGTTTAAATCAGGGGTATGCATCAACCCGTATGTCACGATTCTAACTTGACCCCGTTAATGTCACGAGTTGCATTCTGATGTTAATTGACCGAATACTCATGGGCGGCGCTAACTGTACCATCACTCCCGGTTTTTCTGTTGTTCTTTATGGGACAGAATCTTAAAAAAATATTAATTTTTTTTCATTAAACATGAAAATTTGTATTGAAAAAAGTAGGTGAAAATTGAGTTTTTTAGTCAACATCGCATTGCTCCTTCATTTTTCATTTTTTGTTCAAAATCCTAGTTCCAGCCATAGACAAAAGGATAAAGAACAATAAAAAATTTCATTTTTGTGTTTCAGGTCATTTCAAACAGCGGCAGGACTTCCGCAAGTAGGGAAAATTCGACCGGCGCGCCGCCATTGCTCGATGCCCCCCCCCCCCCCTTGCATATTTTAACTTTAAACTTTTTGTACTTGTACAATAAACATGTACCTACAACTGAAAAAAATTTCCAGTGTTTATCTCAAAAACTTCTCAAAAAAAAGTTTTCAAAAAAAGCATGTTTTTTCGGCCGCACAAGGTAGAAACCCCCCTTAAAACAACATAACCATTAAAGAATTTGAAATTTTTCTGTGAAAAAAAAGAAACTTTCGACTGCGTTGGGAAGCGTCAAAGGAAGCGAAAGATTTCAAATTCTTTAATATTTAAATTTATTTGCATTATTTGCGATATAAGAGTTTGAAATTGTCTACCAGGACACCTGTCGACAACGTATCCTATCTCATACGCGACTAGTGATCCTCCGATAATGTAGACAGTGACAAAAAATTTCAAACTCAACTAATTAATTCCAACATAACCATTATTCTTTTTATTGTTCGTATTATACTATTTTTATTAATGTTGGTTAACTATTTTAAAAATATAAATCAATATTCACTTTATTTTATATTCGAAATTCTTTAATTATTCACAATGATTTCCAACTAATTACAACTCTCATCGAATTGGTTTTTTGTTCAGAATTTTTCATTTTTCAATTTAATTTTGCCTCAAAAAAATAATATAAATGCAGTGATATATAGACAATTAAATATAAAAAATTTTTAAAAAGTTATTATTCAATGACATAAGGGGATGGAAGAGATATTAATATTTAAATATTAATATTAGCTAAATGTTTCAAAATAGTTTTTGTACGTGATTAATATGAATAAAAAGGGGAAAATTTAATTAAAAATATTCAAGTTATATTAAATTCTCCGTATATTACTGTGAATTTTTTGGGAGTGAGGATACAATTAACTTCGCGTATGACGATTCGGCAAACTAACTTAGGAATTTAACATGGAGACTAGATATAAGGAGACCAATCTCTTATGGCCGTACTTCACAAAACACGAAATGAAGTTCTGCCAAGTAGTTAGTTAATAAACTTCCCGATGAGGGCACGTGTGTTCCCTGGGTGCAAAATGGCGACGCCTAATACACGGTGCTTATAAACCGTAGATTCCGCCATTTTGCACCCAGAGAACACACATGCCCTCATCGGGAAGTTTTGTAACTATGTACGTGGCAGAACTTCATTTCGGGAATCGATATATGGAGATTGGTCTCCTTATATCTAGTCTCCATGGAATTTAACTTGGGACATCAACAGGGCGCCATTTTCTTTTCTGATCAGCCCCCTGCATCTTAGCCAGAATGCACGTAATCCGCGAAACGAAAATGTCACAAGAATTGACCGTGGCCGCTAGGGGCGCTGATTGTTCATGAGGCCTGAATTCATTTTAATGTATGGGAAAAATGCATAAAAATTAAATTTTTGGGGATAAAAACTATTTGATCATATTTTTTTTTACAACACATTAAACTAGAAAGTTTTAAATATTATTTAAAGCAATTTTTACTGATATAAAGGGTAATATGCTTGAAATTTGGACAAAATTGTCTTTGTAATTCTGGCTGGAAATTGAAATCAAAGTTCTGTTATCTTCGTTTTAACATTAATATTTACATAGTGATTATTAAATAAAAATACAATATTTATTTATATTATTAATATTACTGATATTATATCAGTCTTACATATTATAATAGAAAAATTGGCTATTGAAATTCCATCAAATTGAATTATAATACGGGTATTAATTATATCATCTTGATTTTGTTAAAAAAATTAGATTTTATTATAGGACATTTTGTATTTTATATTTTAAAACTTCTCAGTAATTGAAAAAATTACATTTTTATGAACAAAACTTTCACATAAGGAATGAACGTACATTTGAAAAAGTAACAAATATAAAGAATTTATAAAATTCCTTCATAAGTATTTGAAAACACTAAGAACAAAGATGTTTGTAATAAATAATAGTCAACATAATATACTATATTTCATAATAATATAATGGATATTTAGATCTCATATGCACATAATTTATTATGTGTATTTTATCTATAATTAGGGATGGGCGATCTCGATTCGATTCTACGGAGATCGATATTTTTTACCCGATTAATCGGTTGGATTGATATTTTTTTTCGATCTTTACGAACGATTCTCCTTTCTTTTTTTCCTGTTTCCTATTTCTATGAGCTGTTTTTTAGTTTAAAAGTGAGATCAAGGGATCGACCACGAGAATATCCTTAATGTGATATACACAGTATATTAATATTATAAACTTTATAATAATACTTCATATTTATGCCAGAAATTTTATCATAAATAATACTTTAAGTGATATGCAAAGTTCAAAGTATATTAATATTATAAACTTTACAGTAATACTTCATATTTATGCCAGAAATTTTATCATTAATAATACTTTAAGTGATATGCAAAGTTCCAAGTATATTAATATTATAAACTTTATAGTAATACTTCATATTTATGTCAGAAACTTTATCACTAATAATACGCATTGCTTTAGAAATTGTGCAATTTAAAAAAATAAAAAACGTTCCTGATTCGCAAATATAGTGTGTTTTTTTAGCCTAATTTCCTTTTTTATTGATATAAACACTTTTTATTTTGATAATTTAAATTCACAAAATATGCAAGTAACAATTATATCTCCAATTGTTATAAAACATTTTAAAAAAAGGTTATTTTACAGAAATTGATCATTTTCATAAAAAGGTATTGATTTTTGAAGATCGATTCAAAAATCGATCTTTTTAACCGATTAATCGATCAAATTGAATCAATAATTTCAGAATCAATTCTTTTTTGTGAAGATCGCCCATCCCTATCTATAATACCTTAAGTTCAGTCAGTCAGCTTTGTTGATTTTTTTATTCAAAGCGTTTTAAATTTAGTATAGATTAAATTTTAATAAGTTAAAGGCGCTCATGATAAATAAACCACAAAACAATGCACTTTTTCAGAGCATGACGTGTAGCCTGTTTTGCAATCTACATCAACACATTTCCTCATTTTCACTTAAATTTTTATATCACCTACTGTTAAAATCATTCCAATTTACCTAAAAAGCACACAAAAGCACTGCAGACACCAATTTTTCACAAAAAACGTTAAATTCCAATGTTCTATAATGCTAATCTGTATAAGGTCGGCCTCATGAACAGCCAGCGCCACGGTGGCCAACGGTCAACATCTGTGACATTTTCAACTCCAGAGATTCCGGGGGCTGTTTCTGATGCATACGGCCATGGAGAATAGACATAAGGAGACCAAACCAGCCCTATCCGACGACGAGCTAAATTTCGGTCTCTTAGTGATGACAGGAGGAAACTAATCCATAAGGCGGCGCCACCTCCGTCCTCTCATATGAAAGTATTGTTTTGCATGGTATTTATGAAGAAATTAAAAAAATTATTAGAAAAATGGAAATATTTCCTAAATTTTAATAATTGTTTTCATTATTAATGAAGCTTAGTGTTTCTAGTGCAAATTTATTTAGTCATAAACATGAACTGAGTAAGTGTACTTATATCTCATTAACAAAATTAATTTATAGAATTAATGATATTAAATATTTAAAAGAAAATGTTTAATTTGTTTTTAACGAGTTTATGAAGCTTTTTTATCTAAATAATGATTTATACTTATCATGTATTGATATATTTGTCTGTGATTAAAAAGCTAATACACATGCGATAGAAAATTTTTGATAAGTATGTGAAATAAGCACCAAAAGAAAAGTAATAAATACATTTAAAGTTTTTCAAAAATGCTATTGAGTGATTTATTTATTAGTTTGATTGTATATTTTTTATGCATACTGTAATTTAAAAAATGGATCAGAATATTGACAATTTCCGCATGAAATATTTTAAAGTTTTTTTGATTCAATGGAAGACCCTTTTAATAGGTGCTATAACAATTTTTGTTAAATTTATTGGTCGACTTTTTCTCTCCATGGCGCAATTATTTCAGTGCAAGATTTCTTAAAATAATTTGAATATGATTAATGTTTCATAATAATATAATAATAGACAATTTTTATTTTTTCGATTAATTTATCAATTGAATTTTTTATTAGATCATTAATAATTGATTGCTTGAATGAATTATATATATTAATTCAATCCATCAATTAATACTTATACTTTATTAAAACAACTATATTAGATCAAATGATAAGGTCTTGTTACTCATAATGCAATGCATAATATTTTGTATTATCAACATAAAATAAGGCAATTAATGAAGAAAAGCAATAAATAAATATATTGCTAATATTTCCATTATTTTCGAAATTGGTTAATAAATATTAATAAAGAAATAATTTTACTCTAATTATTCGTGATATAAGGATCCTTTATGCAAGACAATTTATTTCTTGTATTTTTGCGATTAATTTTCTAGAGTGTTATAACTATTTTATGTTTCAAGTTCTGATTAGTATTTAAAAATGTTATTTCAATAAAATTGATAATCTTAGTTTTTCAAAAATGATAAAACTTTAATTGTTTATCAATTTTCTCCAATTAAAACAATACTTTCATATGAGAGGACGGAGGTGGCGCCGCCTTACGGATTAGTTTCCACCTGTCATCACTAAGAGACGACTTTTTTAACATTGAAAAAGGCCTTCGTCGGACAGGGCTGAACCAAACTAATGTAATTGAAAATCAGCATCTTTTTGTCGGAAGTACATTGATTGAGTACGGGGACGTCCCAAGAGATGGCGCTCCTGCAAGTAGCGTAAAAAAAAGAACTCTTCGTGTACCTTTGCATGCATGAAGGTTGTTATGGTAACATATATTTATTATAAGAATGTTTACAAACATTTACAAATATTAACCTTAATTTGCGGTTATGTTAGAATATTTTGAGCGAACAGAAGGAAGCGGCCATTTTTTTACGCCACTTGCATTCGCGCCATCAATCGGGAAGTTCTTGTACCTTTTCCATGTACTTCCGACAAAAATGTGCTCAACATTCGTGAAGTTCATGCATAAGAGATTGGTCTCCTTATGTCTATTCTCCATGCATACGGCAGTTTAAAATCTAACTATCTAACTTGATCTGACTTCTGTGCGCCTGCGTAAATAGACATTTCCCCCTCTTCTCCCAATGTTTCATGAAACAATGAAACTTTGACCCTGAAATATTGAAATATTTCAAATGAAAGTTTCAATGTTTCAATGAAACGTTACATTGCTTACAACTATGCCCGTAGGTGGCTTTCTTCTGTACATGTACTCGGAACTTGCAGTCTTGCGCAGTCTATTCTTTATGTCTATGGATTGACGATTGAGTCATTGAGCAACAGAGAACGCGGAGAAACACGGTAGATATCTGGCAACATTGTCCGGTGTACGCTCTGATCGTAAAGTTTGAACCACGGACGCGGTGTCTGTTTCTCACCAAGTGGATGATAGACCAGTGTGAAAAAGTGGCCGGCAACAGAACAATCGAACGACAGTCAATTTAAGTGAACGAAGCTAGTAAATACTAGTCAGAAAATATGTCAACCAAATCGAGTAAGAAGACCGCGGCAACTTCTTCGAGCGTGAGCTCCCTGCAGTCGCCTATGCCAAGCACATCGACGCCAATCGGCGGCCGACGTCCTGGGAGTCCGTTGAGTCCGACGCGCTACTCCCGTCTTCAGGAAAAACAAGATCTGCAAAATCTAAATGATCGACTTGCTTGTTACATTGAAAAAGTGCGTCATCTTGAGTCCGAAAACTCCCGGCTTACGCGTGAGGTTCAGACAACTCAGGAAACTGTAACGCGGGAAGTTTCCAATATCAAGTCTATGTACGAGCACGAACTTTCGGATGCCAGGAAACTATTGGACGACACCGCCAGAGAACGAGCTAAACTCGAAATCGACACTAAACGCCTCTGGGACGATAACGAGGATCTGAAAGCCAAGTAAGTTAAAGATTATTTTTCAATAAAATATATATTTTATTATTTATATCTCCTTTTGGTGTCACTTCATTTTTCAACTGAGTGAATCCTTTAATTCAAATTTAAGTTTCTCAATCTGAAGAAAAAAAAATCATGAGTCTTCGGATTTTAACGACTCTGATCTTTTATTTTAGTTCAAAACCGCTGCTCGCATAATTCTATATTTAGGAGGATTATTCATCAACTATAGCATATTTCTTCATAGCAAGAATATCCTCACCAAAATTTTTTAATGATAGATACTCAAATTTATTACTTTTAATCAAGGTTCTGAATTCTGAAAAAATAAGCCTTTGTTTATAAATACAAAAGCTCAGTGTATAATATATGAGAATGTTAGTTAACTGTTTGATATTTGGTTTTCTATCTTAAGGAAAATGCATTTCTAGTTGATCAGGTGGTACTCTCTAAATCTGAATCAGTTAAAATCTACTGATTATCAGTGAAATTTGACTGATTCAAATAGCTAAAAAGAGGTTACTGTGAATCAGTCAAATTTCACAGATTACTTCAGTGCAAAGTAACTGATCTAACAGTGGAAATATTGTTTTCACTGATTAATCAGTGAGAAGGAAAATCACTGATTCAGATTTAGAGAGTAATCTTATCAGTTCGCGAAATTACGGAAAGAAACAGCTAAATGGTATGTTGTATTATAAATTGTATTAAATGTTATTAATAATTAAAATGTATTTTCTAGTCATGATTGTATTTATTATAATGGAATCCTATAATTATTTCATCAATAGAAAATAGGGTACGTGGACATCTATCTATTGACTAGAAATTTAGGGCAGATGCCATGCGTGAAACTAGCCATTTATTTTGAGTGAGTTTATTAATAAACTAATAACTCTTATAGGTTTTAAATAAAACAAGAAACATTTCTCTCTAAAAAAGTTATTCGAGTTATTATTTAATAAAAATAATTTTACTCAAAATGATTATTAGTTTAAAAATCACCATTTTTTTTATTCCGTTATTGAGATTTTCTTTGCAAAATTAACTTTCAATTTTCAAATAAGTGAAGATAATCAAACGTTGCAGAACTTTGAAGTAGACCTGTTTACATTTCGCAAAAGGCAACACGTTGGCTCTGCAAATAAACTCCAGTAACAAGATAAACAAAATATTTTATATTGAATAAGCATAATTAAATTTCGTGTATACGTTGAAATTCTTTTTAAATCTTTTTTAGACATTTGCACAGATTTTAAAATCGTTTAATTCATGAGAAATACTTCTTGATTTTCATTATTCTCTGCAATTCTTGTTTACATTTATTCTTCATAGTTCAATGATTAGTAGAATGCATTTGTAGCATATTGAAAAGGATATTTTCTACCTGAAAATCTCCAATTCTCCAGTTCCTTTCTTAGATGAAATGAACAATTCTCTAAGATTGACTCCTCCCACTAAAGTTTAAATGATTTATTTTTCCCTCTTTCATTATGTTCAAAATTTCATCTGTCCAATTAAACTATCCAATAAGCAGATTTGAAATTCAATAGAAAAAGTATTCTTTCAATTTTTGCAGAAACTATCATTCATCGACGTTTTTGAACTAAACTGTAAAATTAAGTTAGCAAAGAAACATAAATACTCTCTAAATCTGAATCAATCAAAATCTACTGTTTATCAGTGAAATTTGACCGATTCAAATAGCTAAAAAGAGATTACTGTGAATCAGTTAAACTCCATTGATTACATCAGTGAAAAGTAACTGATTCAACAATGAAAAATATTATTTTCACTGATTAATCAGTGAAAATTAACTGATTTAAAAGTGGCAAATATTGTTTTCACTAGTAAATCAGTGAAAATTTGATTGATTCAGATTTAGAGAGTATTTTTAATGGATTTAAAAATACATTTGAATGTCAAATAAAAAAAGTAATAAAAATGATTTTCAAGGAAATGCTCCTTGAGCAAGAAAATGATTGATATTGTTGTCTTCGGTGACCGGCTTATCCGAGGTAATAAACAAAATTTATTGATTCCTCGCAAATATCATTTATTTTCTAAAGCTTGTAACGTCATTTCTCAATTTTACTAACAATCATTTTTAAGCATTAATTCGAATTTTGAAGTAAAAGTATTTTTTAATAAACGGAATAAAATTTTGAATATTCATATTCTGGACTTACATTGACCCTTAATTAATAATTGAAGATATATGTTGATGTTGGTAATTGGCTTTAGGGTCCAAGGTTGATAAAAACTCAGAGTTTTACATAATCAGACGTTTCGGCTCTGATCGGAGCCCTCATCAGTGATTTATTCAAATCTAAAAATACAGAAAAAGGGGTTTTGCTAACATAGGATATTTTGCATACAAAATTTTTTGTAAAAATTTAACAAGTAATTATAATTATGTTTTTACATGTAGGTAAATAAATTTTGATATTACTTTAAGGTAAATTTTAATTAGTTAAAATAGATATTTTTTTTAAAGAGTATAGTGAATGAAACTTTGTTTGAAAGATGGGGAAAACGTTTTTTAAGTTAGATATTATACAAATCACACTATATTTTGGTTATCAACAAATATCTGTCAATGGGAATTGAAGCTCGTGGTCGCCGGTAAGTGATAAGAATTTTTCGAGAATATACATATATAAAAATAACCTTGCGTCAAACTAAAGAGTCAATGTTTTTGGGTCAGGTGATGCGTGGGCTGACATCATCACCGTAGAGTAAGCGTGACGCAATCCTAGTAACGTCATGTCTGGTTTATCCATCCAATCGAAGCAGACCGACCGGCTTTTTCGCTGAAAGTTGATTGCCCAATGCTTAACGTTTATACGTTAATTCCTATCCCTACACTAATCTATATGCTATTTCATATCCAAAAGTAACTTAATGAATGGTGTTGACCAATGTACTGATCATCAGTTTTCTCGTTTCTCTACTTTAACTAACGGGAAATTTTAAGTCATTGAAGTATATGAACACCAGAGGGTGGTCAATAATTTTTTTAGGGGAATATTCCGTCTAAAATGATAACCCAGTTCAAATTTTAAAAAATTGCATGTTTGTACTTAATTTTAAAATTTTTCAGGGTTTTCAGTTTTTCTGGAAAGCTGTAAAATTGGGAAAAAGATGTGGGTTTCATTAATACACATTTTTTTTAACTTTCTCTAAGTCTGAATCAGTCAAATTTTCACTGATTGAATTAGTGATTTGCCTTTTCACTGATTCATCAGTGGAAACAATATTTTTCACTGATTAATCGGTGAAAACAATATTTCCACTGTTAAATCAGTTACTTTGCACTGAAGTGATCTGTGAAATTTGACTGATTTACAGTAATCTCTTTTTAGCTATTCGAATCAGTTAAATTTCACTGTTAATCAGTAGATTTTTACTAATTCAGATTTAGAGAGCTGAAAGTGTCTTTTTACAGAAAACAATAATTTTTTTCAATTAGAAACTAAAATCAAATATCTTACTTATTATGGTTCCTGATAAAAATAAATCTTTGTATTTATAAAATGTTCTTGAAAAATAAACAAATGAATGAAAATTCTAGACCTGGAAAATTTGACAAAATCAGAGAATTTTAATATCCGAAGATAGTAGCAACCCTGATTTCATTTTTTCACTAAGGATAAAAAAATATGTATCGATACTCAATATGTAGATTCAAACTTTAATATATTCTTGTAAAGTTGGTGATCCGGGCTCGATTCCGGGCTGAAGCAGATTTTTTCTCGTTCTACAATTGTTGTCTGGAAAATTCGAATTATTTGGCTAAAACTTTGGGGCATAATAATGGCAGTGAACTTTAGTCTTAAACAATTAAAAAAATTCTATTCCTGTTTCACTGACAAACATTTTTTCAAAACTAATTAATATTTTACAGTCAGTCGTTATCATACCGCAAATTTGCAACCAAAAAATTCATAATTATAAACAAAATTTAGGGGAAACTGAAATTCTTTTCTTGGTCACGTGACCCTCTTAATTCATCCTTAATGAGTCGTAAAATTCCCCAACGCTCATTACGAAGGCGAAAAGCTTAAGAAGTCATTAGACAGAAGTATAAGCAAAGGGTACATTTTTGTTTTGTTCCACACAACCTGACTATTAACGTGAGTTGCGTATCTTTTTATCTACAGAGAACGAACTGAAAAAAAATTTAGTAGATTGGAATACAAAGAGTCTTATTGATCCAATTGAAACAATTTCATGCCACGTAATGTCCTTAAGTAGTAACTAGGACTTTACTTCCTCTCTTGACCTATTTTTATATCTATTTATTACCGACTCAAAGAACATAAAACAATGGAAGATTTGCATAATAACGATAAATCTTCCAATAAATTGTACAATTCGATACCTAAAATCACTGATTTTAAAATCTTTTTGTATGTATTAATATTTTCAACTAAAGTAATACAATAAATAAAAATTGAGAAAACTAAAAAATTTGTAAACTCTCATTTAAAATTTCCATTCTTTACATTTCTGAATTATAAAAGTATGCTTGTACAAATAACGCTATCGCCTTCAATCGCCGAATTTACTTACGTGTGAAAATATACAAAAATGTAATAAAAATAAAGGAAACCCCTAGAAAGTGTATAAACTAGACTCGTTCTACGTCTACGGAACTTCAATATTCATATTTATTTTTACTATTCTCTATAATATTTTTTACACCTTAATCAATATTTGCTATGATTATAATTAATTCTGTATTCTTTAAACAGGGAAAATGTTCTTTATTGAATCTTTTTCTTGATTTAACCAAAATATTATGTTATCTAAGAAAATACTCAAACTTATATAAAAATTTAAATTTTATAGACAAAAAATTTAAATCGAAACTTTTGCAACATTGAAACAAACTTTTTTTGAAATTATTGGGTAGCAGAATGAATACGTTTGGTTTTATAGAGTATTATTATCTTATTTAGATTAATATTTATTTATTTTTAATTCATTATTATTTATATTATTTTTAGATTTATTTTGAAAAATAAACCGAATTTATTAATCTGGCAACCCAATATTTGAATTCAGAAACATTTTTCTTAAGAACCCTCATGTTTTTTAAATTATAGTCAACTTTTTCAATTTTTTGAAGGTTGTGATTGGAGGCGTCAAGTTGGATATCTATTTTAAAAAACACGTTTTTGAAGGCCATTGTGACTGGTTCAAATAGCTAAAAAGAGGTTACTGTAAATCAATCAAATTTCACTGATTACTTCAGTGAAAATCAACTGATTTAAGAGTGAAAAATATTTTTTCATTTATTCAATCAGTGAAAATTCAATGATTTGACAGTGAAAAATAATTTTGCACTGATGAATCAGTGAAAAGGCAAATTACTGGTTCAATCAGTGAAAATTTGACTGATTCAGATTTAGAGAGTAATGAATTAAAAAATACATTCGAATATAAAATAAAAGTTATTAAATAAAACTTTAGGGTTCAAGGTATTAAATTTATTTTCAAAAATTTGTAATGGTTTTATTTAATTAAACTTCATTTATCTTTAATTTAAGTACATATAACACAAATTCGAATTATTTTATTATCATAACAAAAACTTTTTACACAATTAATTTTTCTAATCCAATAATAATTTTATTATGACTGAAAAATACGATTAGCAAAATTGTTTTGTTGACATTGAAGAATTCTTTTCTTGTTTAAGTAATTTAATGTTGACAATTGCTAACCTTTATTTTTAAATCGAAAATCTTTTTATTCATGATGTCGTAAGTTTGATGAGACATTGTTGACAAAATTACAATCTTGAGAAGAAGAGAAAGAGAAAGAAAAAAAGAAAGTGGTAATGCATGCAAGAATGCATCGTTGCTAGTTTTTGCCGAAGAAAATTCTTTGAAGTCTACTCGTATCCGTCATAGATAATTTCTAGCTAATCTTAAATTCAGGAATGTGAGGAAATTATTTCCGAGGTTGTAATCTTCGGCCGTGAATCAATTTAAGGAACAAAATCATTGATGACATCATTTTATTGGTCCTCCACATGATATAGTGAACAGTTAAACATGGGTTCTACATTTAATGAGCTATTGACAAACCTTTAAATGGTCCCGAAATTTTAAAAAATTATAAGATATTTATTTCTGCATACTTGATTACTTATTTGGTAATTAAGGGCATTTAACCGACTGGGTCACGGGAATGACAACGAAGCTTATTTTAATTCCTTCAATTTAAAGTCGATACTGAAAATTTACTAATTAAGCTGCCTTTCTCACCCGTTGATTTTTTTATTACATTTTTAAATTAATTCCAACGATAAATTACCTTAGATGTGTTGAACAATTTTTAAATAACCAGGTGAAAAGAATGTTTCATTGTGCAAATAGGTATTAAAGCATGACACATTTTATTAGTGATCTATCAATCATTAAAAAAATGTAGCAAAGAGTGCAAAAAAATAGTCGAATAGTTTTCAAATACTTTTTTTTATTTGGTTGAGATATTAAAATAGCTATTTCTTGTTTGGATAGAATTTTTCATCTTTTTCTTTAATTCAAAAGAAAAATGTCCAGAAATTAAATTTTTTTTAAATTGAGAACAAATATTTTTTTATGTAAAAATTCAAGTCTTTCTGAATAATAATACGTGAAAGGAGAAAATCCGAGAAGGGAAAATGTTCCTCTCAGAATATTTTTGATATCTTGTATAGATTTTGAATTATTTGTAAAAATTTAAGAAGTCATTTTAAATAATTTTAAAAACGGTGTAAGGTATTGTAATAATTTAGCAGAAGAATAATTTTACATTATTTTCCTGTTTTATTTAGTGGACAAAATACCGTAGGTAATGAAAAATCAATATTGAAAATTTTTTCGTACCCTATCATAAAAGGTTTTTAGATAACAAAAGCAATTTTATGACTTAATACCCATTCATTATAATAGTGGTTATTGTACTATTATTTTCATGCACTTAACATTGTAGTGCATTGTGTATATAAACTCATTTGTAGGCACTTATAATTGAGCGAAAAGTCTTTTAGCTCCCCTACTGAGATTACTCGCTTACATCTTTTCATTTATTTTTCGCTGATTTTTTTTACTAAAATCAAATAACTATTTCCATATCCAAGCTATAATTTGAAGTTTAGTTTTAACAGTTTGATGTGAATATTTAGCGCCTGCGCAGCTTTCCTGATGAAATAATTTGAGCGCACCTTGAAATAACTCATTTTTTTCAACATTTTCTCCGGTGCTAACTGTCTTTGGCTGACCTGGATTTCCATACTGTTTGTCTTCAAAGTCAAAAACTCTTACAAATTTCTCCAAAATTCTAAAAGAAAAGAACGCAAATTCTCTAAAAAATATCATAAAAGGCATATGTGAGCAAAAAAAACTTTTTGACCATGTGTTATTGCTCACCCTGTAACAAATGAAACTGGTATAAGACAAATTTTAATTACAAATTAATTAGTTTTCATATACTTAGAGTTTTGAACTTTTATTGTAAGATGACAAAAAATTTTCTTTCCAAACAAAATTAATTATTATTTCTATATTCAGAGCCTTTCAAATATACAATCTGTTATTTAATATACGCTACTTTTTAATTTAATGGACGAAGAAATCAATCATTTAGTTTCCAAAAAATTTTTTTTATCGTTCAATGAACCCCCTTCCCCTTTTTTTGAGTATAGAACTTTTCAAGAGTTATCATGAAAACAATCTCATGACGCCAAAATAACGAGAAATGAACAAAAAATTCTATGAATTATGGGTCAATATAATAGCAGACATGTTATCAAACATGTCACTTTAAAATTTTAAAATGGCACATTTAGTATAAAGGATGAATATCTCATAGTTCTGACCATTTTCAGAACAAACTAAATCTATTAATACTTCATAAAATGAGATACTTGATATCACGAATACTAAAATTGCATTTTTGTTATTTTTTAAAGATAAATGTAGTATTTTTCAAAACATCTCAGAATAAATCTGAATGCAGTATTAAACAACATTCAATTTTTTTTTATTTATTGCTTAACATACTCAAATAATATTGAGTAAAAGTACATGTCTAGATATTATAATAATTTATGTTTCTGTAATGCCTTGCTTGCCAATTCAATGTTAAATGGATTGTCCGTGAAGCTGATATAAAAAAATCGTTTCTTGAAAAATACACGCCTTCCTCCACTCGTGAAAATCACCATAAACGTTTCGAATTTCTTTACTAGGTATAGGACAATAGTCTTCTCAAGGAGCAAAAGAACCTCTCAGGATTTCTTACATAAAAAAATTTTCGGTCAGCAAAGCCACATGTCTTGAGTCGGTTTTTAAAACAGTTCAGATCATTCTGTGAGAGACTCCGGTTACAAAGTCTTCACGAAAAGTTTAAAAATGTAAACCTTGTTCGCGTTCTGCCATTGATGAGCAATTTGGCATCCTCTTTTAATAAAAATTCTTTTAAATTGCGGTCGGTTCGTGTGCAAAATTTTTTTATGTTTCCCGGTTTATTTGTTATCCGGTTTTGTTCGCGTTCTGCCATTGATAAGCAATTTGGCATCCTTTTTTAATAAGAAATTTTTTTAATTCCGGTCGGTTCGTGTGGAAATTTTTTTATGTTTCCCGGTTTAATTGTTATCCGGTTTTTTTATTCACAGTGAACTCTAAATATTTTTTCGAATCGTGATGCTGCATACTGGACTACTTCATTTTGAATTGCAAGCTTTGAGATAAGTTTTTGAATTCTATGATAATCCTTAATTTCATTATCTCCTATATTCTAATGTTTTACAGAAATTTTGAATTAATCCTTGAATTTATGGCACTGAAGAGGGCCCCCATATGTGGCCGAAACGTTTGCCTTGCTTTCTTTTTGAGTATTTTTATATGTAATAGTGAAAATTTTATTCGAAGGAAATAAAAAAGAATCTGACCCTATGCCAAAATAACGAGAAATGAACAAAAAATTCTATGAATTATGGGTCAATATAATAGCAGACATGTTATCAAACATGTCACTTTAAAATCTCATGACAATTTAAAAATGCATGACACAATCTTTCTATTTTTAAAATCTAGTCCAACTATGTGAGATAAATTATTTTTAAAATAAATTTTTTTTTTCAATTTGAAAAATGTAATAAAAGACAACAAGGAATAATAAATGATAAAACAATAAAAACATGGTCTTGAAAAAACGTATTTTATTTTAAATTTAAATACAGGAGCACTATGATCCCTGTTAATTTCTTTCTCCACTTTAGAGACTTTATAAAAAAAATCTGTAAAAAATAAGAAATAACAATTTTTGTCCAAAATACCAGAAAACACATCGAAATTCTACGTACTTTGAAATTTGTACAAACGTTATAAGTTAAAAAAATTCCATATAAATTTATTTTTAAAATAAGCCCAAGAACATAAAAAAATTTTAATACTTCCAGAGCTGGAAATAATTTATGAACACGGGGAAATTTAATCTGTTTGTAATATCTCCTTACAGAATTGGCTGAATAACTTTGATTAGGACTTGTCTTTTGTTAAATTTACATGTTTTTTCTTTCTTTTTGGTATTTTGGACAAAAAGCTTTATAAATTGTTTCACAGAAATGATGAGCATTTAAGTGGATATCAAAAAACAGCCAGTAATATACTTTTGACCAGTACTGTATATTGCATTTAATAAGGCAAGGATTAAATATATATCGATAAAATTCAAGGATTTCTTCTCAAATTGTTTAACAAGGTTAAATCATGACATCACATCTGGTCATAATATACATTTGCTGTTTCTGTCCCGCTATCCTTGGCCTACTGTTTTTTCATTCCAAGAACTTGTATGAATTTCAAATATACATTTTAATTTTTGATGAATTATTGAAAAAAGAAACTGAATCTTAATCAAAATCGATAAATATCAGATCTCTTATCCTATCGATCAATTAAAAGTATTTGGAATGTCCGCCTGTGCCATAAACATTGACCCCCAAAAACCGTTGGGATAGATACTATGAATTGGTGAGGGCTTTTTTATTTAATCTCTTTGAGCCAAATTTTTTTTTGTAGATTTATAAAAAAGATATCTTGCAAAAAATAAGGATACAATTAAAAATCAAGGATATTTTTGACAAATTATTATTTTTAGAATCTATCACAATTAAAATTTTTTACATAAAAGATTACATTTAATTAATTAATACAATTTTATTATTCTTAAATTAAGTCGTATAAAAATAATAAGTTGTATTTTTTTATAGCAGGATAATATTGAATTTAAGTAATATAATATAAAATTGTATTTTTTATTGTTTTTTTATTGACTGCAATTTTTAAAATAATTAATTTGAAAATGTATATAGAACATATATTGATGTATATATTCAATTTGGTATGATTAATTAACTAAATTGTATGGTAATCAATTAAATAACCAATTACCGTGGTAAAAATACTCAGCAATGAAAATAAAATAAAAGTAGTCTAAATGACGACCTTTAAAATTCTCATTAAATGTTTTCATTTTCTCTGATTGTAAATTATTAAGATTCAAATTTGTTTTAATTCCTCCTACTAATCGCATGTTTTTCGTTGCTATTTTCAGCAGTTTGACCCTTATTCAGAATTTTACTTATATCCACGCTTGAATCTCAAACGATTATAATAAATTTCGTTGGCATGTCTGTTTTTGTATATCTTTTTTGAATTATTTATTTTTCACTACATACTTTCATATTTACAAATTTATAACAAGATTCTAAAATAAAAGGCTTAGATAAATTTAAACATTTAAAGATTACTGTAATTTCAATAAAATAATATCGAAAAATCGTTAAAATATTGAATTTTTTAGTGTCAAATTAATTTTTTAAATGTTTTTCCTTTTCATTTTTCTAGATCAATTGGGTTGGGATTTCATAATAATAGTTTTTTTTATGTAGAAAGAAAGAAGAAAGCCTGAATAGTAATGGCAAGAAGAGCTATGAAAAATACTTTAAACGAAGCTAAAAGGCGTGGCCCATTTCACCGCCATTATCCTACACCCAAAATGTGACCACACTGAACTTAAACGTTCCACTTCCTGCATTACAAATTGACACAATTCACGACAATGCAGAATTATCTTCGTAAATTATTGATGCAAATCACACAAATCATGTTGAATTGTTACTAAAACTACCAATATATTGAAGTCTTCCATTTTAATTAAAATTAATAATATACCAAATTGAAAAATCTCGAAAAAAACATTCGAATTAATCAGTTTGGAATTTTGTCAGAAAATGTATATTCATAATGAAAGATTTAATATATACTTTATAACTTTGTCAACGTGTTGCATCAATTCCTTAATATTTCAAAAAATTTTGAAATCATTTAAAATTGAATTTTATATATAAAGGAAACACGAAACGAAGAAAAGTTAAGAGATTAAAGATATTTCTCAAAAATAAGGTTATAAAAATTTTTTATGCTATGAAAACCTTCAATTTTTAAAGTTTATTTAGAAAACCTTTGAATTTCTCTCAGAAATTTATATTTCTACAGTGTAACCAGTGTTTCAATTGATAATAATTACTATAATATTTATTTATTCCTTGTATAGCCCCTGTTGGCTTTTTACAATTCTTCCCTTCCAAAAAATAGTACATATCATGATATTTAATTAATAGTTGATATTTTCTTCTTCTTTCAGATTAGATAAGAAGACGAAAGATTTACAAATTGCAGAAAGGAACGCTACAATCTACGAATCTCGTTGCGGAGATTTACAATCACAATTCAATCAGTCGCAAGCAGAACGCAAGAAACTTGCCGAAAGGGAACGCGAATTAGAAAAGGAAGTTGAGAGACTAAAGGCCTTGTTGGATGATTGTCGAAAGAATCTAGAAGAGGAAACTTTGCAGCGAATTGATCTTGAAAATCACATCCAAAGTCTCAAGGAAGACATCAGCTTTAAGGATCAAGTTTATCAACAGGAACTTACAGAAACTCGTACAAGACGTCAAGTAAGCATTGCGTATTTCGAAGTTTACAAAAAGGTAGCACAGCTGTCTGGAATTTCCAATGAAACAACATTTTTTTTGAATTTCTTTTTTTTAAGACAAAAATTTGTGCATCAACCATATTTGAAAAAAGGTAATACTACAATTTTCAATTTTACTCAGGACGAATACAAAATTGTGCTGTAATTTTCAATTTGAAAACATTTACCAAAATCGGAAAAAAATCACTGCGAAATATTTCTTTTATCATCACTTCGATTTCTTTTTATTGGTTAAAGAAGGAAGATTTTTATATTAAATTATCAACTATCAATGCTTTATCTATAGTGTACAAATATTTTAAAATATGTCTTAAAAAAGGTTCCCTTTTTAATAATATGTTCTTTTTTCTCCTCTACTGCAGGTTGAAATATCAGAAATCGATGGACGTCTTGCAGAGCAGTATGAAGCCAAACTACAGCAGTCACTACAGGAGTTGCGTGATCAGTACGAAGCCCAGATGCGAGCTAATCGCGATGAAATTGAACTGTTGTACGAGAACAAGATTAAGAACTTGACATCTCATGCTCAGCGTAACAGTGGAGCAGCCAGTCTAGCAGTCGAAGAATTGCGTCAAACTCGCACGAGAATCGATGGTCTGAATCAAAGAATTAGTGAACTTGAAGCTACAAACAATGCACTCAATGCCAGAATAAGAGATTTGGAAAATCTGCGTGAAAACGAGAGAGCTCGTCATGCCGAAGGCTTGGCTGGATTAGAAGCTGAATTGGCCCGTATGCGCGACGAAATGGCACAACAGCTGCAGGAATACCAGGATTTGATGGACATCAAGATCGCTCTTGACATTGAAATCGCTGCTTACAGGAAACTTCTTGAATCCGAAGAGGCTAGGTAACTAAATACGATCTCTAAGAGTTTAAAGGATAGACTTGCATAAACTCTTTTGAATAAGATGTTTTAATCAGATTTCAAATCGATGCCTTAATATCTCATTATTTTCAGATTGAACATTACACCAATGCAATCTCCGAGTTCTACGATGCAGGGAAGCAGAAGCACTCCATCGCGACACACTCCTATTAGAGGAGGAAAAAGAAAGCGCACTCTTTTGGAGGAAAGTGAAGAACGCAGTAGCAGTGACTACAGTGTGTCAGGTACAGCGAGGGGAGACGTAGAAATTACAGAAGCTGATCCTCAAGGACGTTATGTTAAGTTAACGAACAAAGGAAACAAGGTAGTAATTATTTATTTTAAAATTTATCTGAAATAATTTACCTCTGAAATTTTCTTGATGAATTTTTTCATATTTCAGGAAATTGTTTTAAGTGGCTGGCAAATCATTCGCAAAGCTGGAGCTTTAGAAACATCCTTTAAGTTCCACAGGACCGCAAAAGTCGATGCTGGCGCTACTGTAATGGTTTGGTCGTCAGACATTGGAGCCACTCATGAACCTCCATCTAACATTGTCATGAAAGGCCAAAAATGGTTCACCGCAGACAACATGACGACTTTGCTATTAAATAACGACGGTGAAGTACGTTTAGATTATTAAAATATCTTTAATATTTTCATAATTAAACTTAATCTAATTATGATTATTTAAAGTTCAATACATCAATTAAACTGATGAAAAATTTGTATTTCTTACAGGAAGTGGCCACGTCTGAACGTAAAAGGCAGCATTTGTCTACCAGCTTGTCTCGGCATAGAGAAAACCTGGGGTTTAGACCATCAGAGGAACTTCACCACCAACAGGTAAGGCAAAACGTAAGGCCCTGCTTGACTTTTATTAGCTCGTTTGAAATTTAATTTCACTCGGTATACAGCAAAATTTATCAAAAATTTTGGGTCTGAAGCACAAAAAGCAAAATATTAAACCTCTAGTGTTCAAACCCTTTTCCAGTTTAAATTAATAATTGCCTTTTTATTTTTTACTAAAATATAGTTGAAGATATCTTTTTTAAGTTCACTTTTTTAATTTGCATAGGTGTATAAAAAAACTGTCTGATGGAATTTTGTTTAACAATCCTTCTTATAAAGTCTATTACTGTTATTTATATTATTATATTTTATATAACAAAAATTCATCTACACTAAACTTGGAAAAATAATATTTGCAGATGAGTAATCAATTTAAAACCTACAAATGTGATACTATATGTATCTTCAGTTGTTTCTATAAAAATAGAAGAATAAAATATTGAAAAATTAATGTGCCATTGCATGAAAACCAAGTTAAAATTTACCATATTATTTTTTGAAGACAATATGGCCACACTATAGATAAAAGAGTGCAATTTCCCAGCTTGCCTGCAACTTAAGATTACAGTAAAAATATTTTTATCACATTCATTGTGCATTATATCACGTCAGACTGTCGTTAAGCATCTGAATAAATTTCAAATTCATGGAAAAATAAGTAAATGAGAAATCTTTGATAGTTTAGATTTAAGAAGTTCTAACTTAACATTAAATATAATTATGAACCTAGAATACGGGGGGAACTTCTTATCAATTTTCACTTCTTGTTCCATAGAGAACATCTTATTTCTACCCGTAGTAAGTGAGAAGGCACACAGCTCTAACGGGCAGCCTATGTAAGTTGTATTCAATCTCAGAAGTTACATTCAATCATTTAGCCTTCTACATTGATTATCGCATTTACAATGTCATGATTTCAAATATTTGTTTTGCTTTCTTGTGTTGTTAATTTCTCTTCATTCACATTGCAATTTTCCGCTTACGCTTGACTAAAAATCGTGTGTTAATAGGTGGTTTTATACTTAGTCTTACGTTGAAGTTCGATTTCGCCATTTAATCACATTATTTCTTAAATCAAATTTTTCCCTGATGCTATCATTTTTCTAATTTTACTAAATTGTCTTTCTGAATAGGCTATTAATAGTTTTCAAAGATTATTGGCAGCATTTTCATTATACAAACCCTAATCTGTTTTTAAAGTGGCGATGGGTATCAGGATTGAGGATTCATCTATTTAAGTTGAAGATAGAGACCATAATTTATATTTTGTTCATCATATAATTTTATGGATTCCAGACCGAACTTACAAGAGTAATATTTATCTCACTAATTTTACTTAAACCTGCACCATTCATAAGGAACATTTTTTATATTACATTGGCTGCAAGTCAGGGCTTTTTTCAAAATTGTGTTGAAAAGTTTTTTTTTTAATTTTACCAAAAGTTTTTGATACGTAAAAACTACATAATTTTCTGGAAATATAATTTAAAGTCCAACATTTTTTATTATTTCCCATTCTGATTTTCTTAGATCTAATTTCTATTCCATACACTTTCCAACTCTTCTATGGTTGACTGAAACTTACAAAAGAAAAAAGCATTTAAGATTTTAACTTATTATAGAGTGACAAAACGAGCTGTGAATTAACCTCAAAATGTTTTTGCATCTAGATCGAATGAGAATTTTATTTTCGTATTTTCGTCCATAGAAAATCCCATTTTTTCTGATTTTATGGCAAGAAGTCGTTGCTTTCCAATGAATTTCACGATGATAACTTTGATCAATGTTTGGGACTATTCGAAGAGGTTTTTCGTAAAATGTCAATAAATTTTTCTTTTTTAAATTGCAGAATTCGAATTTTTATTAGGGAATAATATTTGCTGTATATTTAACATAAAAGTATAAATTTTTATTGAAAAGCTTACCTATTAGTTGTTTGTAAATTTGTCAATTTTAATAAAAGTAAGATCAATTAGAGAACAAAATTATTTTAATTGGCATTTTTTTCATAATTTTTTATCAAATGAAATAATTTAGAAAAATTGGGAAAGTCCAATTTCATATAAAACCAATACTATCTCATATGTGATGAGAATGTAATGAACAAATTTTTATTATATTTAAATAAAGAAATGTATTTAAAAGAACATACAATTATTATAAATTAAACAAAAAAAAGAATGATTTTCATGTAAATGTTATTTTTTTAAAAAGTAAGAATATTTAAAATACGTAGCATTTTGAAGTCTAAAATTCCAAAAGCGTTATATTTTCAATTAATAAACGCGCTCTATTACATGCCCTATTTTAATATTAATTAATTAAAATGGTAGATTGTATTTAATTCTAGAAAACTGGATTCGTAAATTGGTGTGGAATATTAAGAAAGTCTTCTTGAAAATGTCATTAAAGTCAAATTCTATTATTTAATTTAAATTCAGTTAAAACCCTGCTTTTTTGAGTTCGGCGTGGAATCTATATATAATTTGATTACAAAGCTAATTGCATTCTCATCTATAAGCCTTTGTACATGCTTGTAGGTTGTGCTATATCAATATTATGCACAATTTGATCATTGATATCATTGATTAGGTGAAAGTCTCTGAGTATAATAGCACATTTCCAAAAGTGCCTTCATAACTGTAACTAATCAGAAAGGAACTTAACTTGTCAATGAAATCAAATTTTCTGACAGAAAAAGGTTGTGAGCTTGAATTACTTGAATTTTTACAATATTTAAAATAAATAAAAAATAAAATATGTTGTAAATATTGTTAAAATAAATCAATTTCAAATTTTATGTAACAATAAGCAACCTTATTCTGGAGTGGAGATGAATAATTATTTGGAGTTGGATACGTAAATTACATTTGTAAAACATTTATAATAAAAGTTTTATTTTGTTTCTGTTTCAGGGTGATCCACAAGGTGAAGATCGTTGCCGCATAATGTGAAGATAATTTTTAGAAAAAATAAGAGATATATCAGATTTTTTTTAAAAGCTTGTAAGGTTGTAACATTTCACGATGCAAGAGTCGTTTAAATATCATTAGGGTGTGAAGCTATTTATCTTTAGAAATCAAACTTTTGAAAATTATTTTGAAAAAAGCGTTGAAAGATGGAGAAATTAATTGATTAAATTAAAAAATGAGTTATTAATTTAATAAATTAATTTCGAAATTTGAAGCGACACAAGATTTACAATGATTACTATAATGTACAAAATATAATTACTAAGAAATGAGATAAGTTCACAGAATTTTTAGTCAAGATCCGATTTTCGGATAATTTTCCGAAGCACTGAACAAGTCTAATTTTTTCCTGTCCTTACTTTAATTTTTATCATGTGTACCTTGGTTTGGCATTGACTCATTGCGATAATTTTCGTTTATTAGTTACTTCGAACATTGATTAGAATCTGTTGAGATTCATTAATAAGCAGTAACGAAATGATTACCATTGTTCCTATTATATATCTATTTGGATTACTTTCAATCTATCCTAACATTACATTTTTTTATTCTAAATACTCGAGAATAGTCGCTACGACTTATTGATAGAAGGAACACTAACGAGGACTAGAAGTCATAAGTGCATTTATCCACTCCTACCACGATGGTGGCGTACAAAAGTAAACACAAATCAAATATTTTTTATTGTAGCTGCGTTTATACTGATTCTAATAATAATTAATGTTTAACATATTAATTGTATCTTTCCTAAGGTACTCAATCCAAGCTGATGTGACTTCCATTTATTTCCATACTTTAAACTATTTCATATAATTAAGATTGGGAAAACTAACTCATATGCTTCTTATTTTCCTTTCGTTAAAGTTTTTTGCATTTTCGTTAAATGTAATTACGAAATGAAAATCTAGAAGTGTGTTACAAATTTTGTATACAGCAGATTGTGTGTAATAAAATGTAAATGTGAAACAATACAAATCTCTATGTCAATTTTAATCACCCTCTCAAAGCAGCGCCCTATGGTAAAGAAAATAAAACTTACTATAGCCTAGTAATATTAATATTTATTCATTTTGAAGAATCCTCAAATTAACAAGTATTAACTTTAATTTTTAAATCGTTATTAGGGTTGTGAGTTGGCTTTAGGGTCCAGAAATAATGAACATTTATTTCTGAATATACAAAAAAAACGAAACCTTAAAATACTGCTTGTGTAAATAATTCTTAAAGTGGGACATACATTTTTTTAAAGTGGCAACCTGATTTAGTAAATAAAAAGTAAGATGAAGAAGTTTTGTGAGTTTTACATAAATTAAAAGCACAAATTTCCGTTCTTGCGTTTCGGCTACGAGATAAATAAGAAGTTGAGAATAAAACAGATTTAATAGAGAAAAAAAATCTTTCTACCGTATTGTCGACTTATTTTTAGGAATTACAATAAATGGACTCAAAATCACTTATGAGCGCCTCAGAAAGGATTTCGGGCTTCCCTGTTCTATCGTGGATAAGAAAACGGTCTGTTATGCAAATCGGTCCGAGTTATGAATGAAAAAGGAGGATATTCGATGTAAAGACATGAACGTAACAAACTGAATTCTTTGAACCCGACGAATCTTTGGGAGAGTCAGGAGGAACGTAAAATACATATAAAGAAACTAAATAAAACCTGAAAGTATTTTTTTATCTATAATGTTTGTTAGTATTTTCAAAAACATTACTAAAAAATAATTATTGGTCCTTGGCGAAAGTTTCAAATTGGAATTTAATCCAAGCGAATCAGAGCTATTCCGAGCTATTCTAAAATATCGGAAACAATCCGAAAAATCTTTTGAACCTTGTTTGATCTGAAATAAAAGGAAATTCACTGCATTAGATTGAAACGCCAGGAAATTTAGATTTTGGAATAGAAAACTCGTCTAGGCACTAGAAGAACATAATAACTGAAGAGTTACTTGAGCATGTATATAGAGTATACGACTTTCAACCAATCAGATTCTGAACCCGTTTTAAGCTTCAATAGCAAAAATACAGTGAGAATGTTTAGAAAAAATATATTGCCCAAATAATTGAAATTTATTTAAATATTTTCTTATTATTTTAGATAACTGCACCGGAACGCTGGTTTTACCGAATCTCGTTTTAAGGAATAAGTTACGTGTATTTCACATTTATTGTTACATGTTATTTACATGTTATTATTTTATAACATTGAAAACTTTCGGTAATGAATATCAAACGGTCCTGGTTTGATTTGAAACTTCACTCTGTCTAAGTATGTGAAGACTATGTCTGGATAGTGCGTTAAATCAGCGTTCCAGTGTAAATGTCCGTACCATTACGCAGTATATGGGACACCGAACTTTTTAAGCGCAGAATCAAACATGATGGAAGGTATTACTGGACGTTACTGTATTGCCAGAAGGGTTTTGACGTACCATAGCGAAAGTTTCGGATTGGAATTCAATCCGAACGAATCAGAGTTATTACGAGCTATTCTGAATAATCCGAACAACGTTTGGAACAATTTCGTTCGATGCGAACGGGTGAAAATCAATTCGATTCATTCCGGTTTAATCCGAGGCATCAATCCGAATGAATCCGAATCATTTCATTCTCGGATTTATTCGGATAGAACCGCAATAAATCTGATTGATTTTTAACTCATTTTCATTGAACGAGGTCCAAAATATTTTTTCCATTGGTTCGGAAACAGATTTCGAAATTTCATCTTCATGTTGAAACTCAAAACTTTTCAGAATGACCTCTTAGTGATATATGTGATAAACACTACGTGTTTGTTGATAGAATTGCAGTTTACCATCAATCGAGTTTCGAATAGAATTTTGCACGAATTTTTTTGTTTGCCAGGCTTATATGCCGCAAATGTCTAACATTTTCTAAAACTAAAATAACGTAAGGAATTTTATAGCCCTGCTTATAATTTATTTTGAATCTCTCAATAAAATAAATATTAAAAATTTCACATTTATGATTGCAATCTGCATCGCAAAATCCTAGTATATTTACAATAAAAACAAGTAGATATTCTTTATTTCGAAATATTTGTGTCCTTTTGATTAAATTTATAAAATTGTTTGTCTTTATTTTTTAGAGCTTTCCATTTTTTAAATAACTACTGGAAAATGGTTGTACTCAGGGATAAATATAAGATAGATAAGTCGTTAAAAATTGAAATTGTAATAAAACAATATGTTGTTTGACTGAGATATCAGCAACCTGATTTAATTTGTTTTGTTCTCTCTGACAAGATATTTCGTTGAAATGAAAAAATATTTGCTCTATTTTAAAACAGCATTATTTCGTACAAAGTATATATGTAATAAAATACACTGCTCTTTTTCACACACTGTGATAAATAAAAGAAAATTTTCTTTCGGAACAAGGATTAAATAATGAACTGCCAAATATAAAAACCAAGTAAAATGTATTCTATGGGCAACATCATAATAATCATATCATTATGCTGATACACTGAAATATAACCACAATGTGTATGTGTTTAGAAGGTCATATGTATATCTGTGTGATGTACATATAGCGTTATCAAATAACCATCGTCTTTAATCACTAACTCCGAAAATTATTTTACTGACCGATAATAGGCAATATGATAATATAGTCATGTTGATCAGTAATAATAATATAACAATAACTGGGTATATCGAGCACCAAAAATGAGATACGTATTAAATAAAAGAGTTGCGATTCTTGGATATAATTATATGCATCGTCTTCTCAGTCTGCGCCAATTGTAAAGTAAATCGATAATTTTTAAAAAATTAAGCATCATTGGTTGCTTGATTCTTGTGCTTGTGGTCGGTAAACTTGAAAAATCATTACAAACATAAACCGAGTCTTTGTCTTCAACACCGCAACTATTTCCTCAAACATCTGTCTAAGGTACTACTTAAAACATAAACTGGTATTTTTTAATCATTAGTCAGTTACAATGGCACTATAAGTATTACTTTCCTTTTTTTCTTGGATTTAAAATCTAATTTAACGCACGACTACTCTTTAACATGTTACTCCTACAGCTTTATGTATTTTATGTTATATATACATACTCACATTTTTAACATGCCTCGTACTATATGTGTATTTATACAAGCATGTCAATTTGTTCATGATTCTGTATTTTTATTCTGTCCTGTCAGCATGTATGTGTAACTGTGTATATTATATTATTTTAATTCTGTGTTTTCTGTTTTTTACTGAGTGTGTGTGTATATATATATTTATATATACTTACGCATACATAAACCTATTAAAAATTTTATACACTTTGCAATATAATAGTAATTAAAAATCAACCTTAACACTAAAATACACAATTTTGCGCAAAACATGTTAAACAACCTTCTAATAAAATTTATCGTACAAAGAAAAGATCCAATATTCAAGGTATCTACTCAAACTTTTCGAGGTATTTTTGGCATTTTTTCTACTTTTTTAGTATTCTTGATGAATAAATCGGGATTACTGGTTCAAGTGAACACACAGCTTTACTAAATTTTATAAAATTTACAATCTTTTAAATTTGAATGCCTTCAGTTATAAATTCTATTTAAGTTTACTAACATAAAAAATGTATTTTTAACTTGAACACATTGATAAAGATTTTTTTACTTGCAACAATTTGAATATATATTCAGATATTTATTTATTTTTTTATTTATTATTTAGATATTCAATATTTTTTCAGAAATATGATTTAATATGTGAAAAAACTGACAGTACAAAATAAGAATGTATAAAGAAGGTGAAGTATTTTCATGTAAAAATAATTAATAAAAAAAATACATTTCGTTCCAGGAAATTAGATTTGATATTTTTCCAAATTCAAGGATCTAAATATTGGAGGCTTAAAAATTTTGAAAATAACACATTTTACAGGCCCAACAAATAATCGTTAATTTTATACTAGCTTTTCATTTTTGAAACTTTTTAAATTTAGAAATTTTTGAACAACACGATTTAAAAGTAGGAGGTCAAATTTCAGGGTCATCTTCAGAAACTTAAAATTTTAAAGGCATCCAAATTGTAGAGTGATAAATTAAATACTGTTTCTTGACCAATTTAATAATTTAATCAAATTCATCAACTAAAGCTGATTTGAAATCCTTGTTAATTTCAGGTTCTTCCTTTTTTAGATGAGTAGACACGAAGAATATCGTAACACGCTAGAATCTTCATCTCGATAATAAACTCTTCGTTCTCAAAAGTGCATTTTAAAATTATGCAATGCGTGCGACTAGATCGCGATTCCCTTCTTCTTATCCTTACATCAGATGTACGCGAAAAGATTCGAAAAGAAATGAGGACGCATCGACTTAATTTTAAAATTCACAGTTGTCTATAACAGTAACGCTAAAATGGCGATATCTTAATTATCTGAAACGTGATGCTAGTTGGCTTTGCAGATATGTCCGATACTTAAACCTGCTTTTAATAAACTTAATCGCTTAATCTGCATATTTGTGGTGACAACATTTGTGGCTAGTACATACATTTTACATCTTTACATCGTGACAATGGTCTGTACTTGTGCCGTGCATTGCAATTCACTTATCAACAATCATTGCGCGTTCAGCTCGCTCGAGCTTCCGTATTATATACTCTAGATTCTTTCTTTCACTACACGAAACGTGCAATTGATCTTTACTTATATTTACTATGGCTTCACTTACTTCCACAAAGTCTCCAAACTCGAACTTCTCCTCTGACAAATTTCAAAGAAATTTCCTCGTAAATCTTTACCAATTCAATTTTCATCCAGAGATCAAGTTTCCCTGAGAATATTTCATGACTTGAAGAAATTTCTTTGCAAAGACAACATCTATATTTTATTTTACAAAACGAGACGAAGTTCAGAATTAACCGGAGACTTTTCTCACTTTTGAGAAGCAAGCGCAATTTGAATTGTAAGGTTTAGCTGCATGACCAACATTGGAACAAACAACGCGAAAAATTGCACTCACAGTCGGCAAATTGGTTCGAGAAGCACAGTATTTTTACATTCCATTTATCTTAATATTGCATCGTGGTTTTATTTTAACTAATCACATCAGTAGCTAATCGCTTCATTCAACGTCGATTCACAAAATATTTTTCTTTTTTCACAGTTTCGAATTTAGAAAGATTAAATTTAGGATTAAAGTGACTTCCAAATGGCAGTTTTAGAGTCAGGGAAAGAAGAGTTTTTCAATCAAATAGTAGATTCTTGGTCATCAGCTGTGCCGAAAAAATAAAATTAGTATCTGCGTCACATAATTTCTTTAACTTTACCTAAGTATCACTTAGACATACTCAATATTAAAAATATACATTAATGTGTACAGTTAACAAATTAAGCGATAATCTACAAGTAGCTATTACGTCATTATACTGTATTTTGTGGTAAAGTCGGGTAGTAATATAAATCTCGCATTCAAACTGCACTGAAGAGTGTGACTTTCATTCCTGAGTCAGTGCCAAAAAAAAACTTTCAATGGTTTGCAGGTTAAGTCAAAGATAAATTTTCTGAAATACAAATTTCCTGGGTCTTAAAAATAGGTTAAAAAGATTCATCACTCAGGACATTTTTAAATAATCGAGAATAAATGAACTTAGATGAAAATCTATTCTACTCTAGTTATTAAAATTCAAAAATAATTCAACGAATTTTGAAAAATATTAGGAAGTTTTAGTTGTACTAAAATTTCATCACTTTAAAAGAATTTCATTTATTTAACTCGAATCTAAATAGATTTTCTTCCATATAAACTCAAATAAACAATCTAAAATAAAAATGTCCAGAGCTCAGGAGATTTTTGCTTCCAAAATTTGACCTTTGTCTCAACCTAACGGTTCTGGTCACAATATCTATTTAACAATCACTGGTATTAGAGAAACGATTGAACTTTTTCTTGTTCAGAAAACAACCGCTTTTCTCCTTTTTCTATATCACTAGTTGCAATTAAAATATTGGAGGACCTTCTGACCCTGATTTATAGTTATAGATTTGAAACTGCAAAACTCTTTAAAATCTGTAAACAATTATCTTTTATGAAAAGTGCGACTTTTCTAACAAGAGATTGTCCTTTGTAGTTTCTTCCCCATTTTTCCATAACAAAAAGATCACTATCCAAAGTTCTCTCAAATCCTCGAAAAACTTCAAAAAAATAAAATAAAATAAAATAAATGATAACATTCTAGAATAGAAATTCGTCTTTAATTAAAGTTTAAATAAAACAGTTATGAAAAAAGTCGTAAAACTGAAGTTTTCCGAGAAATTTGCGATCACAGTAATTGATATCCAAGAGAGATTCTTAAAAATCTAGGACACCCTACTCTGGAGGACAGAAAAAGGACCGAATAGAATAAATTTGATATCTCAATAGTAAAATTTCTACGATTAGAGGAGGCATATATATCTTTTCTTTCCATACATTAAACATCGTATGTTCGTTATGAAAAATAACAATTTCTTTATATTTTTGTTTGATAAAAAATTGTGTTGGCTAAGAGATTGCACTTTGTGATCATCTTAAAAATTGGAGATAAATAACGACTATTCGTGTATCTCGCGGAACGCGACCTTTTTTATTTTTTTCTTAATTTTCTTTTATCAAAGAAAAATCAATCGTGGAAGATTTGCCTATATAATCTTCTTATAAATACGATATTTACGATAGGAGGGCCACGAATGGTGCCAGGCACTATTATTCAAATACCTGTGTACTCCATTAAAATACAGTAATTACATTCGCTCGTCGATCTTGAAACACACGAGAGCAATTCTCACGAGAATATGTCTACAGACAACAACGAGGTAAGGCATACAGTGAAGGCTCGAAAAGAAAATTTGTACTCGTGGTCGATACTTTCGATTCAATGAACATTAGAAAAGGTCTAACGACAACTTTTTTCGAGATATCTTTGTCGTTTACTACAAAAATTATTCGTACTAAACAACAATATTCACATTCTAAACTCAGAATGCTTGAAAAAGATATGTCGCTCTTCGAGTACAAAGATTTGGTTGCTTATTTTATTTTTTCAAAAGTTTAGACTTTCAAGAATCCAATAATGAATCGCGAGAGTAGAAATAGAGATCTCGAATCGCGACACATACTTGTGAGACGAGCCCTCGTCACACTCGCTTTAGGCTTCAAAAGGGTTGCAACTTGATAGGTTTCTCTTCGTACTTTATAAATATCAAATGTGCAAAATGCTCGTGGAAAATGTTTATATACGATATTAATTATATAGATCTATGCATCAGTGTGTGTGAACGATTTCCTCTTGTTATCAAGACTATATAATATATGCCTATCTACCTATCTAACGTTACTCCATAATATATTAATTTCGAATCTTGTTCTCATAGAATATCGTGAATATTTTGAGTACAGCAGCCGACTTTCATGGGTAAGCAGACACAGACCGTTAAGGTAACTCCCTACGAGCGTTGAGAGATGCAACCGTAATCTAGAGCTTAATACGATTGTGCGAAGGGGACAAGTTTTGGCGATCGAAGTGACTAGATCGAACGCGAAAGTCAATCTGTAATGTCTGTAATCGGTGCAAAAGTATTGGTGCGAAGACATTCGAAACTCGATGCTATCCAACGAAGAGGGTTGAGTTCAAATTAACGGGTCATGCTGCTCGAAGACTACTATACCACATATAACAATAACAATCGCAATGCTGGGCCCTAATTCTCACGTTATCTCACACTTTGTGCCGATCCCTTTACCAACAGAGTGTCTACTCTAACTGTAAAAACACAACCTTTCATAATTCTAAGTTGCTATAAGTAATTTTCGACTTTTTCAATTTGGTTGGTATCAAAGTTTGATAACCTTGAAATTTTGATGCATTCAAAATATAAAAGCCATAATATTAATAAAATTCAAAGTTCTGATACTCTTAGCTTTGGTTTGCATTTAAACTCTCAAAGCTTTGAAAAAGTTTTATCTTCATCAAAAACATAAAGGACACTTATATTTTCTAGTGTTCTAAATTTAAAGCTTTTATTTGTCAAGCCATCAACTTAAAAAGCCTTGTACTTTAGAAATATTTAAATTTATTATCTTCTAAAATTTGAAGGACTTTAAAAATTAAAGGCTTTGAAATTTCAAGTTAAGAAAATAAAATAACAAAATTTCAAGTCTAAAGGCTTTAAAATTTTAAAAGCATCTAAATTCAAACTAATCTTGGGTTAGTATAATTATAAATTAACTCAAATTTAAATTTGATTTCTCACTTTAAACGATTTTATCTTAAATATAACTTATGTTAAAAAAATTTCAGGCATTTTTCTGAAATTCCCTGATAATTTCGGGTTTTTCAGGTGAGTAGACACCATGCCCAAGCTCATTAATATTGCTGCGAGCAATCAATCCGACACGAGGGAATCAACGCGCGGTGAAATCGATGACTCCGTTACTTAGAATCTTTCTGAATTCAAGACATATATACAAATAACACCTCTTATTATATATACATGAAAATATATATCCATCGTATATTTATATATATATATATATAATATTTATATATATATAAAGTTTCAACATTATGGCACCGCATTTTATTTTTCAAATAAATGTATTCTGTGTTAGTTTTAAAATATAAACAGATTCTTCACTCTGTTTTACTAGAAAAGCGGTTTCCGATTCGAAGCCGTCTCTGATTTGAAACAGTTTTCGATTTTTCATTCAAAATTCGAAAAGTTGCTTTCAATTCGAAATCATCAAATTGTCTCTGATTCCGGATTCTCAACATAGATAAAACGAGTTTAGTTCGTCGTTTACTCGAACTCACAAGCACTATACGCCATTGTGCGAGGTGATGATCTGCAAAGGTCGGTCATGACACTCTGATTGATATTAAGTCGCCCACCCCTCGGTGATTCTCGAGCGTTTCATAAGTGGTCCATTTTCGTAATCCGAACTGTTGCCTCCATTTCCACCTCCTCCACTTGAGTGGCTCCTGATGTCACCGACGTTCCCGCCGCCTGGTGATGGTAAATTTGTCGGCGTTATACTCCCTGAGTGAGAAGGTGGTGGATTACTGTTAGGTCTACTCGACACTAAATTCAAAGTTTGCTGGCCTGAGTGAGAGATATGATGAGGTGGTGGAATCCCACTGCTGGAGGACGGACCAACGCTCAGGCTCGTGTGGTGAAGATTGCTGGGATTGCTGGGCCCTCCGCTGGACCCATTGTTACCCCCGTGGGGATCTCTTGGTGGACTGATCGGTTCACTCTTGATTTTTACAGGTAAAGGCGAAGTGGGTGGCGGCGGTGTACTGCTTGATACGGCTAAGTGAGGAAGACCGCTGTAATCAAATAATTTGTCTTCTGTTAAATCTTCAATTATAAGTACTTTCTACACTGGAAATGTAAAAGTTATTGTTAATCAGTTTTAATCACAAACTCAAATTACAGGGTGGCTAATTAACTCTCCAAGATTACATTGTTTCTAACCTCTAGCTTAACTCATTTATAACATGAAAAATATTTTTTTATTACAACACTATGCTTTATTATATTTTAACTCCGTCTTCCGATTTCTAAAAATCTCTTTCCTTATTTCGTTAATCATTTTATGGACAAATTTTTCAACAAAGATAAAACATTACCTTCTTTGACTGAAATTAAAATTGATATTAAGTAAATTGAAAAAGAAAAAACAAACCAATTCTTTTTTTGGAATACAATTCAATGTGAGAAATATTCCTTCTTTTTTGATAATTTGTGCCGTTTTTAAAACTTTTTGTAAAAAAAATCAAACATCAATGATTTCTTTGACAATAAGAATGTCTTACATCGTTTTTTCAAAGCCAATGAAAATTTTATTCTTAAAATTCCAGTTGATTTTTAATTTTGTTTCTTCTATTAAAGTAATTTAAAATTTTCATCTGAGCACAATAACATCTAAATTAGAATTGATTTGAATTGTTACTTTATCGTTCTCTTTTCATTTAGAACGTTAACTCTTTAAGAATAATTTTCTCTATTAGTAATTAAAAGCATTCAAGCTATAAAATTTATTACGTCACCCCGAGTTAACGTAAAATAAATGCATGAAAAGCATTAAAATGATACGTAACATTAAATAACAGAAGGGAAAATTACCATTCATTATTTCTAATCACTACAAAATAAAGAGATATAAACACATTACAAATATTATATTAGTTATGCAAGACTGATTAAACCCTTTTTAAATAAATGGCTTTCATTTTTATTCTTTTAAGAATTTACATGAAAAAGTGTACTTTTTAAATTCTATTTAAAAATCAATTTCAAAATATGATTTAATATTTTTCCATCCAAATTTCTGAAATTTCCCAAAACTAGGAAAATTGTTCATAGAGTAAAAAGGCATTTGTATAGCGAATTCTATACAATAAAAACTAAATTGTTTATGATAAACTGATAGCAAAATGTATTCTACATTCCAGTGTTTATATAGTACACGGTACTTTATACAACAAAAGCATGTTTTTCTCGCTTTTTGACGTGTGTTTTACGGGCGTAAAGTTTGTTATTTAAGTCCTGCGGACGTAAATAGAGAGTGGGGGGTGCTTAAATGACTACTTTTAAGCACTCCATCCCTATTTACGCCCTAGGGCTTAAATGACAAACTTTATGCCCGCAAAACAAGCGTCAAAAAGCGAGAAAAACATGCTTGTGTTGTATAAATTAAATTATGTGAAAACCACTTATAGTAAACTACAGGTTAATTAATAGATTTGGAAGCAGATGACTCAATGGTGGGTTAGGATTCGTTATATAAAAAAAACTATGTAAGTCCAAATTTAAGAAAAACTTATAATCAATTACGAAAATGAAATTTTCTGATAATATTAGAATTTAATTATTACGGACATTGTTAAGTTTATAATTCTTGTAAGCCATCTAAGTAATTTAAGGGCTTGTCATTCTAGAATCCTTTAAATTACAATTTTTAGAAGTTTGTAGTTTTCAGATAAGGAACGTTTAAAATTTTAGATTTACAAAATTATCCTACTTCTATTTGACAACCTAAATGCTATATACAAATAAATTAAAATTTAAAAGCTTTTTGATTTAGGAATATTTAAAGACATAAAATGTGTAAAAACAAAACCTAAACTCTTTCCTAATTATTTTCAATTATTGAAGTTAATTAATCAATTAAAACTGAAGTAATATAAACTGGTTGCGACTTTGAATGAAAAATATTTCAATTTCTATTCTCATTTTAAATGTGTTTCCAAACAAATTAACACTGGTAGAGAAATTTTCTGATAATCCATAGTTTAAATATTTTTTGAAAGAATAGACACCATGAAATACATCTTGACAAAAATTACAACATACTAAACGTATTTTCATCATTATAGTTTTAAAAATTAAAGGGACTTGTTGGAAAAAGCAACTTAAAAAATATAATTTAAAAACCACACATCAAATTACAACTAATGCATAAATCAAAAATTAGAAAAAGATGCACATATCAAGAATCAAAAGCCAAAAATTTCACTAGCAATTACATTAATTTCATAAATATTAAAATACGTGCGTGTAAAGAAATATTTGTTCATTGCTAATTTATCATTCACGTGCTTTAAAGTCAACAATAACATTAATTTATAAACTACGTCGTACTTATCATAGAACCATTGAATTTCAAAAGTAAATCAAAGTTTAATGTTTAAAAAATTGGTGAAAAATTGAAGTTTCAAAGAGGAAATTCGAAACTCTGAAACTTTCCATTAAAAAGCAAAGTTGTCGCAGAGTTTCCAAGTTCTTTCATATCCAATATAAATTAATAATTAAATTTATTGGTAAGGTTCAATACATGTTTAAGAACTGATATGCACATTTTAGAAATCATTGCTATTAAGGAAAGCATTGGCTGGACATACGTTAAGTTTTTTTTATACAACGATAATTATGAAATGAAATTTACCTGATGTTGGACATGGCGACTGCTGAATACATTGATAAGTCATCAACGTACCTCTGATGAGACCAAGCTAAATTTCCAAGATCCGAGGAATAATCTGTTGGTCCAAAACTAGAGTAACCAGCAGGGACAGAAGGTGTTTGTAATGCTACTACCGGGGTGTTCAACGAAGATTGTGTGTGCCCACTCTGCAAAATTCAAAATCATTTCATTTTTTCTCGTTTTGTCGGGTATATTAATTCAATGAAATTCTAATTCAAATGAATAAAAAAAGATATATATATATTTATTGAACAATTTCATAAATACTCACATCATAGTTTGTGTCTTCAGAAAGAGGTTGTGTAAGAGGTGTGGGTATGACTACTCGTAAGTTGGCTCTGTGAGGATGAGGTGGCGGTGGCGGTTGTGGCGAATGCCTAGGAGGATTACCTGGTTTATTTCCGCTACCGCCACCAACTCCGAGAGCAGGTGAAGGTCCAGGACTTGGTGATCCACCCAGCGGAGACGCTGAGCCTGGATATCCGTTACTCATTTCCAACATCCCTCCTGGTGGGTATACTACAAAAAAAATTAGTCAATATAAAGTCAAGTTCTATGAAAAATGAATTTCTAAGAAAGAATTAAAAATATAATTTTCAGGTTATAATAAAGAAAGGATCCTTTGAGGCTAATTAATAATCTACTGTTTTGGGATTTCTTTACCTGAATCTGTTTCAGATGACGATGGCCTTGGAGAGATGCTGGTGTGTGCCATTTGTGGACTAGATCCCAGAAGAGATTCTCCCCCATAACTATTCACAGGTACGGTCACGGGTAGTGCATAATTAGACTGTCCCATTCCCTAAAGAAGGATTAAAATTAATATTAATTCGATAATTACTAAAGAAAAAATAAATTCTAGAACGTTAAGAAATATTCAGTATTTTAAGCTGTACTGATCATTGGAAGAGCAAAAATTCCCAGAAAATGTTAATCTTTCAACTTGAAAGAAATAATAAAAAATGGACTAGCCTTGAGTTAAAAAATACTATGATATAAATTGTGAAACGTTCCAGGTTAGAAGATTTCAGAATTCTACGTATTTTCAAGCGTTTAAAGATCAATCCAAAGTTCTCTAAGTTCATCAAAGAAAGATCTTTCTTATTTAAATCAACTGAACCCTGAAATTTGTCGTAATCAATTTACAAAGCTTAGATTAGTATGTGGATTTTTGAAAAAAAAAAAACTTACCCTTGTTCCGTTGTGCTGATTTCTTTGCATCATCATCTGGAACTCTTCATCGATCTTGGTGTATTTGGCCTCCGTCCTCGGAGTGAGATTGTACTCGCTGGTGTCGGGCTCCGGACTCTCTGGAGACATGGCACCCTTATGCTCCTTCTTGTTGAGCGCCTGCAAGTGTCAGCAGACAGGTTCACGTGACCACACCGCCCGAGGGCACTCAACCTTCACATGCACGTTAGTATGCACCGACACACAAGTTATCCTAACCAATTATTACGTTTTCTTCGTTGAGATCATAAATATTATCGACAGGCATCGACTTTGCCTCTGATTAACATAATTGGTACTCGAGCCATGAAAAAGTCTTCGCCTTGTCACTTGAAAAAGTCAGAAAGCACTGCTTTGCAATCGGGCTTGGTTTATTTCATTATTTTCCCTTCAAATTATTATTTCTTCTTTTTAAATTGCTATCCTTTAATTTCAAATTCTATTCTTTCAATTTTAATTTAACAAAGAATTATCAGTTGGTTTCCAAGTTAAGAAAAAAACGCAAAACGACTTTGGAATCCAGTCCTATTAAATATTTAAAGCCTAATATTTTACTTTGAAAGTTCAGACGAATATGAAATAGCAAGCTAATTAATAAAGTATTAGTATTAAATAACAAGTCTTAAACTCATTCTCTGCAGGTCGAATAATATATTATATCGTCACTTTTAACCCGTTATCGAAACAAATATTTGATATCTACAATTTAAATATAATTTTTAATTTCAATTTATAGTAACGTAGGTTTCTTCCTGCTTGTTTTTAAATTTTTTTAATTTCCCAGTTGATGAATTTAATTCATCGCAATTTAGATTATATTAATTAGAAAACAAGATTGTGACTTTTAATATTATATTTTTAAATAATTTGAGACTTGATATTGTTAATTAATTTGTATAGAATGATGATTTAAAAAATTACAATTTTAATCTTATCAAAATTTCTGTGAAAATTGAAAAATAGCTAATAAAAATTTAGACTATTCACACTTCTTGAAAATAATTTTAGAATTTAGACTAGAAGAAAGTGGAAAGTTAGGATACGAAGAAAACGCAATTGTCAAACTCAATATGCAATAAAATTCTTCTTCGATTACTAAACTTTCATATTTTGCAAATCTGAATTTGGAATAATAATAAAATAGGTTTAATAACTTAATTGTGAACTCTAATGTATTCATTTCCAACTTCAAAGAAAGAAAAGCAATCAAAAACTTTAAAAATATCTCAACGATTAAAATTAACATTCTTTTTCTCGACCCATGCAATAAAAAAGCATTCAAAAGCTAGTTAAAATAGACTCTCATCATCAGGGTGACAATGTTTCAATAAAAAATTGACAACGTATTTTTTTTCAAGAAACAAACAGTACAATTTAAAATTTCTAATAAATTTTTCTATAAAGAAAAAATAGGTTGTCGATTAATTATCAGAAAAATGTCGAAAAGCGAGTAGAAAGCAGCAAAAATGAAAATAAAATGGGGTCTTTCATTGTCACCCTACTTACAATTAAATACATTAGAAAGCAAATTTAACATTTATCAAGAAAGAATTGGACGAACAATCTGGAGAAAAATTATTCGAACCAACTATTTCCTATATTTTATATATTTAATATTTAAACCATTTATAATTATATTTAATCAAGTTTTTTTAGTGAAAAGGTAAATTTTATCTCTAATAAATGGAGTCATCAAAAGTTTCAATCGGATAAAAATGATCTATATTTATTCTTATAAATATAAATTATCTATATTTATCGGATAAATGATGATTTATTGATGGAACCATATCATCCAAAAATAACTAAAATTAACAAAAATTTATCAACCATAAAAAATCTATAATGTTTATCTGGTTGAAACTTTTCATGGTTCATTTTATCGAGATAACAATTTCCCACACTTATACTAAAAGAACTTGATGAAAAAAAATTCAAAATGAAAAAAACTTAGGAAATAGTTACTTTGTCTAACTTTTGTTACGATTATCTGTTCAACTCTTCCCAGGAAAAAAGAAACGATTGATTGAAATTTCTGTGAATTGCATATCTTAAAATTTACGATTAAAGGTTTCTGAATCTGCAGTTTTATCTGAAAATGATTGCATCGAAACATTGTTGAATTACGTTTAGAATTTTTCAATCGTATAAATGTGTCTCAATGACGTTGAATTGTAGTTTTATGATTAAGTGACACAGTCCATAAAATTTAAATCGTCAAGATACGTTTCGTGAATTGTTCATCTCAATTGTGAAATTACGATTAACATGAGTGAAATAAATTTTTACGAATGGAAGAAGCGTAAAAACAATTCAACAAAGTAATGATTTAATCGGTCTGGGATCAAACTGACGATTGAAAAAGCTTACCAATTTAAATGCCCACAACACAATTAAACGAAAATATTTTGAATCTGCCATTTTAAAATACGCAATTCACAGCGATTTTAGCCTATCGCTTTTTGTTTCCTGGCTTCCTTAAAGCACTGAGAAAAAAATTTATGCAAAAAAACTTTTTTTTGTCCTAACAAAACATTTTGTTTAAGTAACCAAACTGTGATTTATATAGCAAAATATTTTATTGGCACAACAAAGGAATTTTGTTGCATAAATACCAACAAAATATTTTTTTTGCTTTGACAAAACTGTTTTCTCAGTGAGCTTACGGATATATTATAAAGAACAAAGTTTGAGCTAAATACAAAGAAGTTACAAATAATTTTCAAAAATCTTTCAATATTTGGAGGTTAAATAGGGTGTGTCTAGTTTGATTTTTGTGTGCATACGTAAAGGATTAAATTGACTCACCTCGATTATATTCTTGTTTGTAAGTGACTCGTGGGGTTCGTTGTACTCAGTATACTTAAGAAGAACCTTGTCCATGTCAGTACTCGCATACTGGTATAGCTTATTACTCGAACTGAAGATAATCAATGCAATCTCACAGTCGCATAACACAGACAATTCGTATGCTTTTTTCATCACACCAAATTTCCTTTTGTTGAAAGTCACCTGAGAAGAAAAAAGGAAGAAATCGTTAAGATTCAGTAAACGACAAAATTATAGTAATTTTATAAATTTTCATTCTTTTATTTATTCCTTCTTGTTACACGCAAAAAAAATTATTAAATATCCTAACCATAAATATGGCTGATATAACCTAAAAAATTTTGGTGATAGCTACACATTTTTTTTGTGTAATTACATAAGAAAGAAAGCATAGTTTGATTGTTTAGTTCAAATTGCAATTTTTTCCGCAATATTTAAAACAAATAGAATCTAATATTGACTAAAATTAAGACTTGTTTATAAATTCTGTTGGAGTAATTATGATATTTATGAATTAATATGTAGACTACAGATATTTTCAAAATATAAATTTATTTATCTTTATATAAATGAAAATGATCAGGTTGAGTTGAGATTAGGGAATAACAGAAGGTAAAGAAAGGACCACTCGAGAATTGCGTAATGCTTGTCTCAAACAATTTTAACCTCCCCCCTTTCTCTGTGTATTCTATTATATAACATTAGAACCTCCCTTTAACACCTAAAGCTATTACGCAATCAAGTGTTTCATTAAATCGCGTAATTTTTCAATTATAACAAAATAGAATTTCCTTTTGTCACTTCCCTTACATTTTCGTGGTCACAATATGCGCTTTTAATTTTCTATTAAAAACTCAAGTTTCCGATAATTTTGTTCTGAGAGTAAACATGAAGACCACTACCAAATAAAATAGATTTTATTTTATGTAATAAAATGGGTTAAAATGTGTTCAGATAAATTTTGTCCTCAGTGTAAACATGGAAAAGAATTTTGGAAATGTTATAAAGAAAAGGTAAAAAGTTTATTTAAACCATGGATCACCTAAAAATTTCTGCCTTACCGGCATTTTAGTTCTTGTAATCTCATTTTCAAGCGAAATGAAATAGTTAGAATTTTTAATAATTTAAATCAGTGACTGACTTCTTGCTTTAAAATCAGTCGAAGATGATTGATTTCCAGTTATCAATGATTAATTATCAGTCAAAAATGACTGTAGAGCAAAAAGTTTGTCACTGATTAAAATTATTAAAAATTCTAACTGATTCAAATTTAGAGAGTAGTGTTTTTTTGTAATTCACAAACTGAAATGCTGGTAAAGTAGAAATCTTTGAGTGAACCATGGTCTTAAAATACAAAATCATAGTAATATAAATTTTAATAAATATGCAATCGATTTAACATTTTTACTAGCATTTTCCCAGTATTTCAAAAATAACAAGGAATTTTCTTTGCAAAATAAGAATAGGCATTTAATTCAAATTAAAAATTTAATGCAAAATGAGAAAATTTTTTTTGCATACACATTTTTGTTTTTAAAATAACTAAAATATTGTTTTTCTACTAGGGAGTCATAAAGTGGATTTAACTGCCCCGTTCAGGACCAAAAAAATATTTTCTGACCCCCAAGTGAAAAAAATAGACCTGTTTGCCCCGTAGGGGCCAATAAAATGCACTTTATGACGCAATAGTAGAAAGAATGGATTTTTTTGTCGCGCAGGGGGTAATAAAATCCACTTTATGTCCCGTTAGTAGATAAAATCCAGTTATGACCCCTAAGTGGAAAAATAGTATATTAGTCAACTAAGGAAAAAGGTCTATTTTGTGAGTGTGAAGTTTAATTTCCAAGAAAAGCGATGGTAGCAATCACACGAGTAAAATAAATGTTTTTCTCGTCTTGCACACAAGTTTTTTTCTACCTAGGGGTAAAAAAATGGATTTATTTGCCCCTCAGGGAGCAATAAAATTCACTTTATGATACGATAGTAGAAAGAATGGATTTTTTTGTCGCGCAGCACTTTATGACCCGATAGTTGAAAAATACATTTTTTTATCTCTACGTGGAAAAAAATGTATTTTACTCGTAAGATTGTTGTCCTCGCTTGGCTCAAGCATCGATCTTCACATTCGTAAAATAAATTTTTTTCTCCCTAGTTGCATAATATACTATAATTCAATAGAAAAATTTGCTTGGACAAATAAGAAAATAGTACATTGTGCAACAAAGGAAAAAAAATTTATTTTACTCGTGTGATTGTTACCCTCGCTTTGCTCGGGCATCAAACTTCACACTCGCAAAATAAATGTTTTTCCCGTGTTGCACACGATTTTTTTTCTACTATAGGGTCAGAAAGTGGATTTGTTTGCCCCGCACGGGGCAATAAAGTCCACTTTATGGCCCGCTAGTAGAAAAAAATATTTTCTAAATCTGACGAAACATTTTTCTCAGTGCAGAGTGAAAAATAAGAATTATTAAAGAATTGAGGAATCAAAATTATGTTGAATGGGATTTATATATAAATTTATAAGTACCTGACGATTTCGTTCGTCTGTGATACGCGAGATCTGTATCTTCTTTCGACCCATCGTTGCAAGATTTCCCGTACCAGGGGATGTTTTATGAAACCTCTCGATGGAATGTTAAAAACTCTGTAACAAAAAATTGCAGCTATTAGTAAATCCAATCGTAACACCAATATAAATAAATATTTACCAAAAATTACACTTATATTCCAAACTTTGACTCATTTCAAAATTAATTTCCCATTAAAAAAAAACCTCTCAAGTATTTCATGTTGAAAATTTTAAGATCATTCTTGGAATGAAAATATGTATTTAGTTAAAAACTAATTAACTCCAATTTACTTGACCTTATAGGAAAGATTTATGAGCACAAAAAGTTGTACTTAACTTATCTTCAGGAAAATATTGACAAAAGATAAAGATTGATAATATACAACTTGTTAAATCAAATTTCCACGTTCAAAAGATCACTTTAAGGAATATCAGAACAGAATTTTCGCTAAACATTTAAAGAAGTAAGAACGAAGTAAATTTTAACAGATGCGAAAAAAACTGTGGCAAAAATTTCGAACTCAACCATCTAATTTAAAAATATTAATAAAACTGAGAGAACTTAATTTTTCTTATGAAAGAAGACATCAGTAATTTTTTTATAAAAATACATATTTTTTTAAATATACCCTTTTACATATCCAATAATATTTTAAACTCTCCTTAACACAGGACTTGACCTACTTGAAACAAAGTAAAATACAACAAAGTTTCCACGAACGATAACTATGAAGTTTAGAAAGCCTATTTGTCATTACATGCGTACTAATTGGGAACGAAAGATAATAGGATGATATCAGAAAACAGATAATACTAATTGAAGAAACAAATTAACTTCCCATTTTTGAATTAAAATAAGATACAAAAAACATTAAATGATAAAATTTTATTATTCTGACTATTAAATAGCTAATACTTTTGTTTTGTGCAGGGATCGTCACGAAACTTTCGTTATTCTAGTTTTAGTAATAACTTCCGTAAAGGGCATAAGATATTTGGGTCACGTGATCAACGTGGTTCAGTTTTTATTGCTATCTTATGTACATAATCATTTTAACTGTCTAAACCCAATTATAGTGTGCATTTATCTCTGCCTCGATATTTTTTGATGTTTCTCAAAATTTTAATGCAAAATATTAAGTATTCTACATAAAATGGTACCTTATTGGAAAAATTGGCCCGACTTAATCATTTTTTCACCCTAAAGCCAATTTTTCCAATGATGTGCCATTTTATTAATATTGAGGGTTAATAGAACTTACACTACTTTTAATTATTCTGCATAAAAGCCTGCAAAAATTTCAACCTAATTTTAAATAAATATTATTTTGAGAAGTGTTTTTTTTTTAAATTTTAAACATTTTATACGAAAATTTTGGGATATACTTAAGAATATTTAAATGGAGAAGGATACACTGACCTTGGACTTGGAGAAAAAAAATTACTTATCACGTTAATAACGTGACAAAAGAATTTTGTATAAAGAAGCTGTTTTTATAAATTGCAGACTTATAAATAAGGGGGATTTGAAAAAACAGTTTCTAAAGTCAATTTGTGACGTCTTTTCTTTAAAATTTCTTTCATATTTATCTGGATAGATCAATATTTAATTATGTCGTATTAAAGGGAAGATTCTAATGCACAAGTAATTTATTTGGCATTTAAATAAATACTATCTATTACTAAATTTAAATATTTTGCCTCTGTGTATGATGATTTTAGAATGATTTTGGATAAATAAATTATTAAAGTTGAAAAGTAGTATGCGATAAATAATGTCAACAATGAAAAGTAAAGGAACAAGTAAATCTAGTTGTAAATCAAAGTCGTCGCTAATGTTCGCGTAGTTGATACGAGAAGTTAAACATTCAATTAAAAAAATATTATTCAAGTCTTAGTTTCCTGAATTTTATGTTTTATATTATCAAGAGCAGTTAAATTTGCTCCAGAAAAGAAAATATTATTTTAAAACACGAACCTTTTAAAATATTTTTCGGTTATTTTACCTTTAATTCACTCACGCATTTGATCAAACTTTTTGTAATTATAAATTCTTTTTGAATTATTATTAAGGAGAAAAAATCCGGTGTTATAAAGTTAAACAATTCATTGATGCAAATGAAAAAATTCAAAACTCAAATACTCTTGTTTTCATTTTTCAAGAAATTGTTCCTCGTAAAAAGATTTTAAAAGGTCATTTGAAATTTTTAATAAAGTTCCCAATGATTTTTCTAAAGTGAAAAATTAAATTATTTATTTTTTAGTCTACTTTAGATGTTCTTAATTATCACTTTTTGTAAAAATCGGAGAAAAGACAATTATAATTTCAATTTATAATAAAAAATATCGTTTTTTTTTCACCAAATGATGAATTTTTTAACGCAATATGCCATGCGAAAGAAAAATTTCATTTTAGTTTTTTTATCAAGTTTCCTACGAAATAAAAAAAAGTTATAAAAAATTTGAGGGGAGTTGTGAGATACAAAAGACGTTCCTGAATGCGAGTTGGACAAGATAATCTGCTTAGATATTAAAACTATAAAAACGTAATGCACACATGACTGATGCTTAAGCGACTTTTGTGACTCGTATAATACTCTCCTTAATATTCTTTTTTAATATCAAATGTTTTTTCAATTAATATAATTAAAATAAATTTACGTTTTACATGACGCATTGAAAAATATTAGGAGTAAGTTGCTAATTTAATTTTAAAATGTAACGTAAAAATTATTAAAATAAGATGCGTAAAATATGAGAAATTTGCCAAAATTCAATTTTAATTAAATTTAATTACATAATTATTTTTCTATTAGCTAATTTTCAATAATAATTTTGAATTATTCTCAGGACTATTAATTACTATTGTTATTTTAAGCCTTTCTAATATAAAATTAAAATTATCCATAATAAATAAAATTACTATGTTTACTTAAAAAAAGTTCTTTTAACATAAAAGTCGAGAAAATTAAGCTGCAGTGCTTCAAGAATTATTTCAATTTTTGAAAGTTACAATCTTGTCGACCTTGGTTGTGCATAAGGTTGACCGGGAACTTGCCAACTGAAGATGACTATAGAGATTGTTTTGTTGAATACGTTATTGACTGAAGAGATCTGTTTATCATATTATCATATATATCATATCCCTTGTGAAAAATATTGTAAAAATCAGAGTGGCTACTAAGACCTTGAAACAAAATATTCTGAAGATTCTATGCGGGGAAAAAAACCATTCCAAAATTTGCAAAAGATTTATCCGTAGAAAATGTTTATACTTATCTCAAAAAAAAAAAATAATAATTGTAATAATTGAAGATTTCGTACAGTTTTGCAGTTCTTTTATATCTTTAAAATTATAAACTGCAAAATTTACAATTTAAAAGGTTAAGCTTTAGGGAAGAATTGAACAGAGGGTCGAAAATTTTAATCTCAAATAAAAATTATAGATTTTTTATGGTCGGAATCGATAGACAAATTTGACTTGTTTTCAGCTCTTTTTCGATGATATGATTCCACTGATAAAAATTGTATAGTTTTTATCTAATTCAAACTTTCGATTACTCAATATATTTAAGATAAAATTTTACACACTTTCATTATTTTCAAAAGTTGATAAAAAATTATGAATAAAACAAACTAAGGATATAGTCAGTTTGAATAATTTTTTTCCGATTGTTCGTCCAAATCTTCTTTAAACATTTGAAAATTTCCAGAATTTGTTTAAATTTATGAATTATTTTATTCATGAATTATTATTATTAAAATAATAATATATAATAATATAATAAATATTAAAAAATTAATAATTTTTGAAATAAATAAAAATTCTCAATTGTTATAGTGATTTTCTACTTTGGAAGCCTTGTTTAAAAACCTTTTTAATTTAAAAATAGATATTCAAATCTATAATTTTTAAACATCCATGATTCTAAAATTGAAAAAAAAATTTCGCGAACTTTTTAAAATATTAATATCTCTAAAATGTTTTTTCTAGAATGATCATCAAGTTTATTTTATTTATTCGTAGATTATGCCCGTAATAAAATATTAATAATATATCTACATTTATGAGCGCTAAAACAATTTATCAATTCCAAATTCTACAAAATTTATCTAACTTCTGTCATCAAATATTTTCAGTTTTAATTTCTAAAAATAATTTTGAAGATCAAAACCATCAACCAAGGTTTTCAAATATTTTTATTGTCTGCTTAGCCCATTGTCAATTCTATAAAAATGTTAGCCACAAATCTGAAAACTGTTTTAGGAAAAGTACAAAATTCTTTCTTGAAATTGAGCACCAAAACTTCAAAAAATTATGAAAAATTTAAGGTCATAGATCAATCGCAACACATGATTAACATATATTGATTTATTCTTGTAAGGTATAACTTTCTTTATTCACAAAATTTCTGAAAATTTGGAAAACATAATAAAAAGACAGTAAAAACGTATTTTACCACCTTTTTTTTAATTTTGGGGAAAATTTCCTCCAGAGAAAATAAAACTGGGATTATCGGCATTTACGTTTAATTGTAGTACTTTTTGCAAAATTGTCATTGAAAAAAAAAATTAATATGCGTTCTTTATTATTTTCTGTTGAATTTTCTAACTTTTCAAAAAGATATTTTATAAACTAAAAAAGTTATATTACAGTAACTTATACAGGAATTTGAACTTGTGTCCGGTTGATTCATGGCCTTAAAAGATATTGATAATTTGACAAAATTACGAGAAACGTTCATTTTTATCGGTATTTTCATATAACATGATAGAAAATAATCCAAATGTGAATTTGGAAAATAATTTCAGTTTTAATAATAAAAACAAAATTTCCGATAGATTTTTCTGGAATTGATTTTATTTAAATTTTCCAAAGCAAAACTACTCTACGTCTATTTTTATCATCTCTAAAATTTCCAAACTTTTGAAAACAAAATTTTTGTTTCGTATCTCACATAGTTTAGGCGAAAAATAGGATTTTTTATTTTCAATATTATTAATTTTTTAAAATTAAAACGAAAAATATAAATCTAATGGAAAAATGTGTGGATAGAAAATTTCTAAACCTTATTTGAGCAAACAATCATAACTTACGACGTTTTTTTCGCACCTTACATATTTTGGCTGAAAATAGAATTTTTGATTTTCAACAGTATTTTTGAAATTAATCTAAGCAAAAAATATACATCTTATAGAAAAAATGTTTGAATTGAAATTTTTAGATCTTTTTCAAGTTAACAATTTTATATTGTCAAGTTTTTCCGTATCTCGCGTAGTTTAACTGAAAAATGGAAATTGATTTTTTTTCAAGTTTCAAACTTTAAAAATGTAGAGTAAAATTACAAAATGTACATTGAAAAATTGTTACAGAACTGTGATGGATTCTTAAACATTTGGTAAATAACAAATTATTACATTATTGAAGATATATGTTGATGTTGGTAATTGGCTTTAGGGTCCATTAAATAATCTAGAACTTGTCTATATCTCCCAACTTAGCTAAAAGTCGAGTAAAGTTTATCAAACTATTTTTCTCCTCGTATACAAATATGCATGAAATTTAATAATATTTCTAACAGTACAGGTTTGAAAAGAGCATATATAAAAATCATAGGATATTATATCCTATTTTCATAATAAGCCATCGATAGTTTCTATACTCTCTAAATCTAAATCAGTCAAAATCTACTGATTATCAGTGAAATGTGACTGATTCATTTGGCAAAAAAGAGGTTACTGTAAATCATTCAAATTTCACTGATTACTTCAGTGGAAATCAACTGATTTAAGAGTGAAAAATACTTTTTTCACTGATTCAATCAGTGAAAATTAACTGATTTGTCAGTGAAAAATATTTTTGCACTGATGAATCAGTGAAAAAGCAAATTACTGATTCAATTAGTGAAAATTCGACTGATTCAGATTTAGAGAGTACACGGAGAAAAATAGTTCGAGAAACTTTACTGAACTTTTAGCAAAGTTGGGACACATAGACATGTTCAAGATTATTTAATATTAATGTAATCATTCGTGACCTACCAAATTTTTGATAATCCATCACAGTTCGGTAAACTTTAAAAATGTAGAGAAAATTTCAAAGTCTACATTGACAAATTGTTACAATAATATTTTTAAATCTCCAACTTCTCCATATCTCTCAACTTTGCTAAAAGTTCAGTAAAGTTTCTCGAACTTTTTTCTACGTGCATGAAACTTGGTCCTTCGTTGAAAAAAGTGGATGTTAAATTCTAAAAAATCTAATACCTTTTCATATGTGATGAGAATGTAAAAAAAGAGTGGAATAATGGTTAAAATGTTATCAATATAGTCGATAAAAGGACTCGTATTTCTGATAAAGAATTAAGTGCGACGGGACTGCCTTTTCTGAAAGTTCTAGGCTCTAGGCCCTAGGTTGATGGGGTAAAGTGTTCGTATGTTCACAATAGTGCGAATAGAATATACATACAGGGAGAACACGGTAGTGTCTCGATCGAATTCGGTTTATTATACAAGAGCGTACTTCACTGAGAGGTCAGCGACCAGCGTTCTGACCTGCACACCATACACCTTGTTTGGATTTTCAATAGATATACAATATAAATTAAAAAAGAAAAAGTTTATCAAACAATTTTAGAAAAAAAAATTCCCTACTTTAAGTAAAACTTGTTTGAAAATTTTGCAGGGAGTGAAGTATGAGATCAATTATCTGTACTGATATTAATCAATTTCATGAAATAATATGAAATACATATTTCAATATTGATATCTCCCCTGTTTACACTGTTAGAAGTGTTCGGAAATTTTCAAAATTGTTATGTTACAAAGTTAACATAAAATTTGACGATATTTATGACGTTTTTGAGTAAAATTATCTTGAAATTGTACAAATTTTTTTGAAATTTTTCTTAATATTACGAAACATCAATGAATTTCCATAAAATTTATCAAATTTTGGATTTTTTCAAAAATTACCTAAGTTTTGAACGTTCATTGAATTACAATTTTTTTTATGAAACACTATTGATTATTATGTTGATTCGCTATTCTTAAATTTGCTGGGGTAGAAACCAATCATTTTACTTTTTTTTTTGAAAGCCTTGCTTTTTTCAAAACCATAAAAAAAAACTACGAGCCCGGGGGAATCCCCCCCCCCCCCCCTCCACGGACCTAGTTAGAAGTGTTCAGTTTGCAAAATTTTTATGTTACAAAGTTAACGTAAAATTTGACGATATTTATGACGTTTTTGAGTAAAATTATCTTAAAATTGCGAAATTGTACTAATTTTTCTTAATATTGCGAAACTCCAATGAATTTTTATAAAATTTGTCAAATTTTGGATTTTTTCAAAAATTACCAACTTACAGTTTTGAACGTTCATTGAATGATGACAAAATTTTTTTTAAAGACACAATTGATTATTATATCTATTTTCCGGGCCTTTCAAACATACATTCTGTTATGAAATATTCGCTATTTTTTAATTTGCGGGGGTAGAAACCAGTCATTTTACTTTTTTCTTTAAAATATTTTTCATCCTTCAATAAACGTTCAAAACTGTAAATATACTGTTAGAAGTGTTCGATTTTCAAAATTTTTGTGTTACAAAGGTAACGTAAAATTTTACGATATTTATGATGTTTTTGAGAAAAGGTATCTTAAAATTGCAAAAAATGTATTGAATTTTCTGAAATTTTTCTTAATATTATAAAACTCAAATGAATTTTTATAAAATGTGTCTTGAAACTACCAAAGTGTAACAGAATTTTTATAAAATTTATCAGAAAGTTACGAAACTGTAACAAAAATTTGTTGTTAGATTTTTTTGATAGTCTGATACTTGTATCTGGAAATTCTGAAACTTGTAAAAGGAATAATTTTACGGTTTGGGTAATTGAAGTTTTATGCAGTTACATATTTAACTGAAAATTTTGTTACAGTTTCATTATTTTATGATAAACTTTATAAATATTCTATAGCAGTTTGGTAATTTTAAGATACATTTTATAAAAATTTATTCGAGTTTCGTAATATTAAGAAAAATTTCAGAAAATTTAGTACATTTTTTGCAATTTGAAGATACCTTTACTCAAAAACATCATAAAGATCGTCAAATTTTACGTTGCCGTTGTAACAAAAATTATGTAAATTTGTGAACATTTCTAACAGTGAAGCTACAGTGGGTGGCCAAATTATAATACTCAATTTGTTTTTTTTTAATCTCATAAACTCTCCTAATATTGACAATACACATATTAAAATTTCCCCCCAAAAATAAAATGAAAGAAGTCAAATTTCTGTATAAAACGACCTCAAGATGAAGTGTTTTTGTCAATTTTTGAGAAAGATATTGTGGAAAAAGTCCAAATTTCAAACTTTTCTTAAATTATAAATAATTCCCGAAATAATTGATGTTCCTGGATGTTTTTTGACTTATTTTAAAGGTAAAATCACGTAGCATGCTAAAAACGTGCCAAAAAAGTTATACTAAAATCGTAAAAAGTCTAAACTTAGAACAAAACAGGCGTAAAAATTCAAACTTGCAAAATTATATATTAAAAAATACTATTAATAATTATATTTCATTTTTCAATTGAATTTAATAAAAGTATTTTTTAAATCCTTTTTTTTTTAGTAATAGAATTTTTTGAATTATTGAGCCTTCTTTCTTCTAAATTTAGACTTTTTACGAATCTAGAGGAAGATTATTATAACTTTTTTGGCATGATTTTTACACTCCACGTGAATTAACCTTCAAAATGAGTAGAAAAACATTTAAAAACATGACTTATTTCGGAAATTATTCACATTTAAGGAAATTTGGAAATTTGGACTTTTTCCGCAATATCTTTCTCAAAAATTGACAAAAACACTTCATCCTAAGGTCGTTTTATACTTTAATGTATTTACAGTTTTGAACGTTTATTGAGCGATGACACTATTTTTTAATTTTTTGGGACAAAAACTAATTCAGTTTTCCAAAAAAAATATTCTCCATCATTCAATGAACGTTCAGAAATGTAAGTTCATTTTACTTTATTATTTTACTTATCCAAAATAATGTATATTGAATGATTTAGAATTAAAAATCACTAAATGATAAATCTTTATGTGATGTTTCAAAAACGTTGTAAACCGCGTCAAGTAATTAAAATATTATCTCATTCTTGCATACGTTATAACTTAAATACATTCTTGACTCTTAATTATGCAATATTAAGATCTCATAGTGTCATCGTATTTACAAATACGCAAGAATTTTGTAAAAATATTGAAAATTGCGAAAGATCTTTATTTTTAAATAATGCCTAGCTTTTCTTTAAAACTTTTTGTTTTTACTATTTCATTGAAATTTAGGCTATTTTAAAGATTCAATTTTGACAAAGATATAGTTTGATTAATGAATAATTCGGAGATATATGCACGGAGAAAAATGGATATTCAGGATCAAAGTATTGATATTCAATTATGTGACAAGCATTTTAGATATTCGATTGTAATATCTAAATATTCAACGATAACATCTAAGATATTAATATTAACCTACTTTAATATTTTAGATACTAAAGCTGAATATTTAGATATTACAGTTCAATATCTAGATATTAAAAATGAATATGTAAGATGTTTTCATAGTTAAATAACCATTTTCTCTGTGTGAGATTAAAAATGATAGATTTAGTAAAGTATATAAATATGATTTTTTTGAATAAATATTCAAACAAAATTAATATACATATTTAAGACATAAAGAAGAGGAAAGCCTAATAAGGTGTTTAGCGATCACGCAAAGAAAAAAAACATTTTATTATGTTTCCAGATTATCAAGGTCAAACAAGTAAGTTTTTCTATATTAAGTCTTTTTATACATAAATATATCAAGACAGTTTAACATTGAAGACCACAAGCCATTAAAGTTTTTATTGGTAATTCGAAAGTGTTGACAACTCTAATTTTAAGAATAGACCAAATTCCAGTTTCAAGAGCATTTTATGATGTTTGAATTTTTTTTTAATAGAGCAGTCGACCGGCAATCGAAAGACCTGGACTCGAATCCCAGCGAAGTCGAAAGCGTCTTTTTTTCCACAGAAATATTTCGAATTCTTTAAATTTGATTTTAATATTAATAATAATGGTGAAGTATTGAGGAAAGAGGTATTTTAGGAATTATGAAGATTTTTAAAAATGCGTTAATATTGTTCCAAATGCAATTTTCAAATTTGTTAAAGAAGTTTCTCAAATTTTTTTATATGGCTGGTATATTTATATATTGCAGTATAATTGGCATGATAGAGTAATGGTTATTGTCGGTAGTTTGCGTGCGTTAGGTGAGGGTTCGAATCCTCCCACCGTTGAATGTGAACATTTTTTTATTATGTAAGCGTTAAAATTTCAAATTATTGATTAATTATAAATACATCTTTTTTTGGAATTTTGTGTAGAGTACAAAAACCATGTACTTACAGTTCTAAACGTTCATTGAACGATACCAAAATTATATATATACGCTACTTTTTTATATTCTAGGGCAAAAAGTAATCATTTCGTTTTCAAAAAAAATTTTGGATACGATTTGTTTGAATCAAATTAATGAATCTTTCTGATAATTCAACAAAATATTGTTTGATTCAATAAAAATCTTGGTACATACAATAAAATGGTTTAGTTGAATCAACCAATGAAATTTCTTAGTATACGATTGACCAAATTTTTGGTTGATTCAACCAAAGAATTTATTTCCAATCAAAGATGGCTTTTTTACGTACACTGAGAAAAAAGATTCGATTGAATGAAAGAAAATAATTTGTTTAAAAAGCTTTTTTAAATTGAAACAAAATATTTATTTGAATTAAATAACATTTGTTTAATTAAAAAAATATATCTTGGGGAAAATAAATATTTGAATCAAATAAATTTTTCTTCATAATCAAAGATATAATTTGTTTCATTTAAGGCAGATATTTGAATCGAAATAATTTTTATTTAGTTCAAAGATACATTTTTTGAATCAAACAAATTTTATTTAATTCAAATAAATCATTTCTTTGAATCAAAGAAAATCTTTCAATGAAATAATTTTCTTCGATTCAATAAAATATTTTTCCTGAGTGTAGATTTGGTTAAATTAAACAAATTTTCCAGTTTATATAAGCAAAATTTGGTTTATTTAACCAAAAATCAAGTGAATTATTTTCTAGACGTTATTGTTAACTTCCAGCTGATTTGAAAAATTTGAGGGTTTGAAGGCCTACAGGGAACTTCGTTTAAAGAGGCTAACTATTTTTTCATTAAAAAATGTATTTGCTTTAAGTTCAAATAAATCTTTTCTTTGCGTGTCAGTGGCGAATTCACAAACGATTTTCTGTTTGAAGGCTACAATAGAAATGGAAAGTGCGACATGAAATCTCCTTTATTAAACTTGAGATTGTTTCTAACATTAGATCGACTATAAATTTTCTTTTGACATTAGTGAACAATTAAAACTCAATATACAATAGTACTTTCACACAGAAAAAAATTTGTTTGATTTAAGGAAACTTTTTTCCGGGATATACATATATGAACATTAAATTAATCTACAGAAATTTTTGTTGATTCAACAAAATATTTTTGTTGAATCTTTCAAATAATTTAATAAATGAAACAATTTGGTTTAAACAATCAAAGAGAAAATATTTGTTAAATGAGAAAGAAAAGTTACTACAAATAATTTAATTTTAAGTGTTTTCTTTTAATTAGACACAAAAAATTACTTGATCTGACAAAACTATTTTGTTGAATAAATCAAGAGTTTAGTTAAGTCAAACAAAATGTTGCTGCATAAAACAAATTCTTTGGTTGATCCAAATAAATTTTTGATAGATTAATCAAATATTTTTCTGAGCGTCAAGTTTCATAATGCAATCCAAATAAATCAATGGCATTTATTTCTATTTTAGTGTTTCTATCATCCATTAAAAATCAAGAGATATCAAAAAAATTGGAATATATTTGAAAAAAAGAATATTAGACGTTTTTGAAATTTATTACGTTTCAAGTTTTCGAGTTTATCTTTGTATTATTCACGAATTACAAATAGTTTTCAACAACCAAATTTATTAACTTTCATAATTTATAAGTTTCTCAATTTTCATATAATTTAATTTTTTATTTTCTGCGGATTTCTTTTTTTATTAATTCAGCACTTACATACACTCTAAATCTGAAACAGTCAAAATCTACTGATTATCAGTGAAATTTGACTGATTCAAATTGCTAAAAAGAGGTTACTGTTAATCAGTCAAATTTCATTGATTAATTCAGTGAAAAATTAACTGATTCAACAATGAAATATATTTTCCTAACTGATTCGATCAGTGAAAATTAACTAATTTAACAGTACAAAATATTTTTTCACCGGTGAATCAGTGAAAAGGCAAATCACTGATTTAATCAGTGAAAATTTGACTGATTTATGTTTAGAGAGTAGTTATTTAATTCTTAACTATAAAGATTTTAAGTTTACTATCAACGACAAAATTAAAAAATTGTTCATTCGTCGAATTTTAAACTGTATTTACAAATTCTTCGTGATTTTCTGTAAAGTAAATTTTCGAGAAATGTAAACCCATAAACAAAATCTTGCGAAAGTGAAATTCGGGGAAATTAAGAACACTGAAAAATCTGAAATTCTAAAAAAATCATTAAAATCGGATGTATTTCGAGTTTTGAACGTTCATTGAACGATGACCAAATTTTTTATTCACAACAAAATTAAATGGTATGTTGATATTTAGGGCTCTTTGAATATACAATTGGTCATAAACGATACACTATTTTTTAATTTACTAGGGCCAAAACTAATTATTTAGTTTCCAAAAAAGATATTTTTCATCGTTCAATGAACATTTAGAACTTTAAGTACATTAAAATAGTCAAAAATTCAGTCAATTTCTACCGATATAAATTCAGAGAACTAGTAAATTGAAAATTTGAAAAATCGAGTTTTAGAAAACTAAGAAGATTGCAATATTCAATAAATATATGATCTTTGAAATTTATATTTTAGTGACTTTTAGTACTCCTCTATTTAGGGCCCATTAAATTTTCAATATTTTCCATCGTTCAGAACTCTCAGTACACTCTTAGAAATATTGAATCAAAGAAAATGATTTGTTTAAAAGAATTTATTTTCTCAGTGAAAGGTATTTTAAAATTATGAAAATTGTACTAAATTTTCTAAAATTTTTCTTAATATTACGAAATTCAAATAAATTTACATAAAATTTATCATAAAATTACCAAAATGTAACAGAATTTTCATAAAATTCATCTTAAAATTACGAAACTGTAATAAAATTTTTAAGTTACATGTATAACTGCATAAAACTTGAGTTACCCAAAACGTTAAATTTCTTGTTGCAAAATCCAGAATTTGCAGATACGATTATTGGAAAACTCAGCAATTTCTATCTGAGAATTAAGAAATTGTTTCATGAATTTACTAAAAAGAAACTGAATTTTTGTCTTTATTTTAGAAAATTGTAACTGCATAAAACTTCAGTTACTCAAAAACTAAAATTTTTCCTGTTGCAAGTTTCATAATTTCCACATATAAGTATTGGAAAATTCAGCAATTTCTATCTGCTCTCTAAATCTGAATCAGTCAAATTTTCACTGATTGAATCAGTGATTTGCCTTTTTCAATGATGAATCAGTGAAAAAATATTTTTCACTGTTAAATCAGTCAATTTTCACTGAAATAATCAGTGAAAAAATATTGTTCACTGATGAATCAGTGAAAAAATATTTTTCACTGTTAAATCAGTCAATTTTCACTGAAATAATCAGTGAAATTTGACTGATTTACAGTAACCTCTTTTTAGCTATTTGAATCAAATTTCACTGATAATCAGTAGATTTTGACTGATTCAAAGTTAGAGAGTGAGAATTAATAGATTGTTTCATAAATTTACTGAAAAGTAACTGAATTTTTGGTAATTTTGTCTTAATCTTATAAAATTGTAACTGTATAAAACTTCAGTCACGAGTTTCTGTAAAGAGTTTCGTAGAAATTTCTAACACTCTACGTTAAAAATTTCTATATAAAACTTGCATTAAATAATGGAAGTTTTTTTCAGTAACGTATATTAAATTTAAAATACTTTCATCTTAAAAAATACAAACTTTCAAATTCATACATTAATTTTTTATAATATACAAATCTATTAAAATTAATAAGATTTTTAACAGTCTACGTGTTTAAGTCAACAAAATACTTTATGAATTCAACAAAACAATTTTGTACATTGAACAAAATTTCTTTTCCGTCTTTACTAACTGAGAAAAAATAACAGTAAATTTCCACGTTTTTTTACCCAAAAAAAAAAAAAATACAACAAAACTTAAACCCCCAGAAATTTCTGCAAGAAGATTTGCTTCTTAGCCCTGAAATTCAACTTCCTCCCCTCTTTCTTTCACTCATTGGTCCACTAATACCAAACTGGCCACGTTCCAAGTTTCTGTCTCTGGTGAAAGACCAGATCCGGTGAATTCGAGGGGAACCTGAGATCATGAGCTCTTGGAAAATTTGTAAAAAAAGTAAACCAGACAACGTCGTACACAACACACACTCACCAGTATTTCCAAAGACGAGGAAAGCATACGAAAGCTCTGATTTCGAAGACGAGACGATGGAGCATGGAATCAAGTGTAATTGAGCGGGGAACCCCCTGGAGTTACACTTGAGGATGAACTAAAAAACCCTCTTTACACTCTTCCAAGCCATGGTTTTCCAAAATCTCTCAAAATTCGCGTACACCTCATAAAAAAACACAGTCACTTCACCCAAATAAATTCTTTCTTCAAGAACCAAAAAACACAAACTCAGTCTCTTCTTTTCTATGAAAGAGTTCAACTGTCCTACGATCGATATTTCTCTTTATTTGCACTCCCTCTTATAATATATATAATGAATATATACAAGTCAAAGGCACAAATGCGTAATCAAAACATAAGTTCGGCACGCGGTTGATCGACGATCTTCTTCATATAATTAATTTCATAAGTTTCGAAAACCCGTAGTAATAAATATTTATCAGAAAGCAGCTATTGATTCTCGAGCGATAAATCCCAGAGCATCGATTTATTCCCAAGCACAATTCTTTTCACTTCCGGTTGTCGATATATGAACTCTAGATAGTGAAAAGTGTCGCGAGTCGATGCACTATCTTTGGGTGACTCCTTTCTCGCGGTTCCCAAATTATTTATAGTGATACGAGTTAATAATATGGTCTAAGAAATTATTATTAGTCCGTTTCGGCATATCCGCGACGGTGTGGACTAGATGTGTTGACTAGATGCACACTGCGAGAGCGTCTTTCTTAAAATACTCGTCACATGTGAGTTACGGTATGAAGACGACGGTGGCGGCGGCGGCAGCGACCGGCTGCGGTGTAGCACGCGGTGCGCGACTTCTCTCTTCGAGGATTCAAATTTAGAAACTGCGTGCGTCGTGCTCGTCACAAGCCAGGGCAAGCCAAGGCAAGGCAAGCCAGCCACCGGGGGCGTTAAAAAGCGGGGCGGTCGCACGCGCTTCGACTAGTTCGCCCCGAGTTCGCGGTCGGGCTTGAAATAAAGATTTGAGAAAGCGGCAACAAGAGATAGAAAGAGAGACATGTGCGCCAATGTGTGCCTTCTATACTACCAAACATCAATACACATAGACGTATATGCAAATACATGAGCACACATAGGCATATATGCAAATATATGAGTACACATAGAGGTATATGCAAATATACGAGTACACATAGGCGTATATGCAAGTATATGAGCAGACATAGAGAAATTAGTGTGTAAGCACGTGTCCTGGTGTTGGGATATGTGTGTGTGTGTGAGGGAGAGCGACGTTCATTGGTCGATAACGCCGCTGATGTCGGTAAGAGTCGACCAATGGGAGAATAGGCGCGAAGCGCAAGCGTGCGAGATTTTCGAACTCGTCCCGCATCCACTACACCCTCTGTCCCTCTGACGATGTGCCGGATGCATTCGTCCCACTCCATCGTCTTAGCGTGTTAGCGTCTTGGCTCTGAGTATCGCTGCTGTATCTTCCACGGTCAGCTGGTCGAGTCTTCCTCTTCACCCCTCGCCATAGCGGTTGTCCTTTATCTCTCACTCGTTTACACTCTAGCGCTCTCTCTGGTGGAATGCAATTCTTGACCACATATAGGCGTAAAAATCTTCCTGTCTCCGAGTGCAGATAAGAATTTTGGGTCACTTCTTTCGATTCGGAATATTCGAAGTATAATTAAAAAAGAGAGTAAAGAAATTTTTGTTTCAATGTTAGAAATATTGAGAAATTTGCAAAAATTTAATGTTAGAAAGGTAAGGTAAAATTTGACGATATTTATGATGTTTTTGAGTAAAGGTTTCTTAAAATTGCGGAAGATGTACTGGATTTTCGGAAACTTTCCTTAATATTATGAAATTCAACTGAATTTTCATTAAACATGTCTCAAAACGACTAAACTGTAATTTCGGGAAATTACGGTAGGAATTTCTAAGAGTGTGGATATTGATGTGTATAATATCTGCACTGTTAGAAATGTTCGGTAATTTATAAACATTTTTTGTAACAAAGATAATGTGAAATTTAACGATATTTATCATGTTTTTGAGTAAAGGTTTCTTAAAATTGCGAAAGATGTACTCGATTTTCGGAAATTTTCCTTAATATTATGAAATTCGACGGAATTTTCATTAAAGATGTCTCAAAACTACTAAACTTTAATTTCGGGAAATTACGGTAGGAATTTCTAAGAGTGTGGATATTGATGTGTAATATCTGCACTGTTAGAAATGTTCGGTAATTTATAAAATTTTTATGTTACAAAAGTAATGTAAAATTTAACGATATTTATCATGTTTTTGAGTAAAGGAAACTTAAAATTGCGAAAAATGTACTGGATTTTCGGAAATTTTCCTTAATATTATAAAATTCAACTGAATTTTCATTAAACATGTCTCAAAACGACTAAACTGTAATTTCGGGAAATTACGGTAGGAATTTCTAAGACTGTGGATATTGATGTGTAATATCTACACTGTTAGAAATGTTCGGTAATTTATAAAATTTTTATGTTACAAAAGTAATGTAAAATTTAACGATATTTATCATGTTTTTGAGTAAAGGAAACTTAAAATTGCGAAAAATGTCCTGGATTTTCGGAAATTTTCCTTAATATTATGAAAATCAACTGAATTTTCATTAAACATGTCTCAAAACGACTAAACTGTAATTTCGGGAAATTACGGTAGGAATTTCTAAGAGTGTGGATATTGATGTGTATAATATTTGAACTGTTAGAAATGTTCGGTAATTTATAAAAAAAATTTGTAACAAAGATAATGTGAAATTTAACGATATTTATCATGTTTTTGAGTAAAGGTTTCTTAAAATTGCGAAAGATGTACTGGATTTTCGGAAATTTTCCTTAATATTATGAAACTTAACTGTATTTTCATAAAATGTATCTTCAAACTACTAAGCTGTAACAGAAATTTTACTAAATTCATCATAATATCACGAAACAGTAAAAAAATTTCAGTTACATGTACACGGAAAGATTGAGTCGCTTAAAATTTAAGTTACTTTCGAAGACTCTTGGACACACAGTTTTAAAAGACGAACTCGCAGAAAAGTTCAGTGACTTTTTATTAAATAACAGAAAAAGTTAATTAAATGGTAGAAAAAATATAACACTATTTAATGAAAGTTTCTGAAATTTTGTGCGACTGCGTCTTTTAAAACTCTATGTCCAAGAATCTTGGAAAGTAACTTAAACTTTAAGCGGCTAAAGTGTAACTTCATAAAATTTTAGTTACCCAAACCGTAAACTTATTCCTGTTACAAGTTTCAGAATTTCGAGATACAAGTATCAGAATATTAAACACTGTAGTGCAAGTTGTATTGACCCTCAATATTAATAAAATGGTATGTTGTTGGAAAAATTGGCTTTACACTCAGAACCAAATAAATATTTGTTTGAATCAAATTAATTTTTCTTCAAAACAAAGAAATTAATGCATTGATATATGGTCAAAGATATAATTTATTTAATTTAAGGCAAAAATTTATTTGGTTCGAACAAATATTTATTTGGTCTAAAGATATTTTGTTTGAATCAAACAAATTTTGTTTCATTTAAACGAAACATTTCTTTACATCAAAGAAAGTGTTTCAAACAAAAATTTTTTTTGATTCAATCAAATATTTTTTTAATACGTGTTATGCATACCGGACTGTTTCATTTTGATTTGCAAGCTATGAGATAATTTTTTTACTTTTATGCCTTTCCTTATTTTAACAATCTCCTATATTATAATCTTTCAATGAAAATTAAAAATAATCTTTTAATTTATGGTACTGAAGAGGGCCCCCATATGTGGCCGAAACGTTTGCCTTACTTTTTATGTTTTTTCATATCTGCCATTGATAATTTTTAATGTGAAAATGAAAAGAATCTGACTCTATGCCAAAATAATGAAATGAATAAAAATTCTTTGAATTTTGGGTCAATATAACAGCAGGCATGTAGTCAAACATGTCAGATTATATTTTAATAATGTTTGTTCATTTTAATATATTTTGATTGAAAAATTATTAAATTTAATATGAATGTATATTAATTTTTCATAATATACAAATCTATTAATTTTAATTTACCACTTGTATATTAAAGTCTGTTAAAATTAATAAGATTTTTAATAGTGTATCGACTTAACTTAAGACCGATATTACTCCTAAATTTGAATCAGTCAAAATCTACTGATTATCAGTGAAATTTGACTGATTCAAATAGCTAAAAAGAGGTTACTGTAAATCAGTCAAATTTCATTGATTATTTCAGTGAAAATTAACTGATTTAACAGTGAAAAATATGCTTTCACTGATGAATCAGTGAAAATTTGACTGATTCAGATTTAGAGAGTAGGCTCTGACATCACTATTTATATACGATCACTTTACAATGAAAATAAACATTTTTATAAATTTTCTGAAGAAGACAGTTATACGTTACATTTTTCTGTATTGCTGTCTTCTCCGATAATTTTGTTTAAATCATTATTTTAATTATAAAGCAGTCGTATATAATTGGTGATGCCATACCCTACCACATGGCCTTAAAGTGTAACAAAAAGAGGATTATTTCATGCTGATAAAAGTAAGTTTGTTACCTCAAAGTCAGTCGTAACCCAATTAACATGTGTGGGCTTGTATTAAGCTGCTGTTGGGAAAAGTTTAATATGAATTTCGGATGCTCAACAGCTGTGAAGCTGAAGATTCAAATTGAAAGTTCAAATATTTAATTCTGTACTTAGATAGGGAAAAGAAATATGTTACATTTGTTGAGTCCATTCTTTACATCTGAATGAGTTAGAATTTCTAATAATTTCAATCAGTCAAAAGTGATTAATTTTCAGTTAACAATTATTGATTATCAGTCGGAAATGACTGATTGTGAAGAAAGAAGTCAGTTACTGAAATTATTAATAACTATAATTTAATCATATTTAGTAATGTTTATCGACAATTCTATTATGTTTAGACAAAAACGGTGAATTGAAACTAAAATATGTGTTAAATTTACAGAAATTTTATGCTCTCGCTATTTTCATTTGTACACAGAGAAAAATAGTCGAAGAAACTTTACTCAACTTTTGAGCAAAGTTAAGAAATATAGACAAATTTAAGATTATTTAATTATCGTAATTATTTGTCACGTACATGTTAAAACTTTATATTTTTCAAGTTCGACAAACTGTGATGCGTTCCTTTAACTTTTGGAACACCACAAATTATTACGATAATATTAAATAATCCCCAACTTGTCCATATGTCCCAATTTTGCTAAAAGTTGAGTAAAGTTTCATGAAATATTTTTCTTAATATTATGTACATGGAGAAACCCAAATTTACAATTTTTGCTAAACTATGTTTCAATTTAGGGAAAAAAGTCCAGTCCGCTAGGAATAATTACTATTAAACCTTAATTTTCCCTATAGATTCCTAATATTTTTTATAATTATCAATATAAAATAATACATATATTGCTATAAAAAGTTTCTCTGTGTAACTTAACTGAATTTTCATAAAATGTATCCTAAAACTACCAAACTTACAAACTTCAGTTACCTAAAACGTTAAATTATTCCTGTTACAAGTTTCAGAATTTTCAAATACAAGTATCAGAATATTCAACACTTTGTAACTGTAAATTAAGAAATTGTTTCTTAAATTTACTAAAAAGTAACTGGATTTTCTGAAATTCTATCTTAATTTTACGAAACTGTAACTGAATAAAACTCCAGTCACATGTTTCGAGAAATTACCGTAGAAATTTTTAACTTGGAAAAATGTTTGGTTGATTCTAAAAAATATTTCTTTTTATCCTATATAATATTTGATTCATGCAGTCATATAATTTTGTCGATCTACACTGTTAAAAGTCTTATTAATTTTAATAGACTTTAATACACAAGTGATAAATTAAAAATTTTATTTATATTTTAAAGAATTTGAAATCTTTTGTGGAAAAAAGTCGCTTTTTATTAAAAAATTCATCTTGTTGCGTGCGGAAAGTTGATTTTCACGCACTAGTGCGGGAAAATTTTAAGTTTTTGGAAAATTAAAACAAACTTAAAATTTTCCCCCACCAGTGCGGGAAAATCAGCTTTCCGCATGCAAAAAGACACCGACTCAGCTAACTGTCGGTATACAGTGAACAAAAAAAATCGTTCGTATGTATTTTAATGCGCGAGTGAGTCGCGACCCGGGCTGAGACACGCTCTTGCGTTGAGATACGCCTTTCCGCACTTGATACGAAATATACTATTTTTTTATTGCAATAAAAGGTCCCTTAGGGTTTTAAGAATGATGCCCAATAGGTTTGTCGTGGGAGTGAGGCATAGCAGATTAGAGGTATATCAAAATTATAGTACATTTTTATGTTATTAAAACTTTGAACGCGTTTTTCTTGAAACTGACTTTTTCAAATCGGCAAGACACGCAATTTCAACAATTTTCAACCGATTGACACGAATCTTGTTTTAAATAAAAGATTATTTAATTATCTAGTGGAGCAAGTACGATTTTAAAGATTGTCTGGCAATTGTTTATTTGTTTAATAAATTAAGGTCGCTTTTTTGGGGCGAAAATCGATTGTTACGTTCAAATGCTCACCACTTTTGCAAAAATGAATATTTTTTTATAATCTTGGTTACTTCACTGGGCAATTTTATAAACATTAAGAAAAACATTTTTTTTTGTTCCAGGTGCAAATCTCAATTTTTAGAATTTTTTTCCGCGGACGACCTCCGAAAAAAAATTCTTTTGGATACGGCAATACTCATCCGCCATTTTGTATTTTTTAACAAAAAAATTTTTTTTATAAAGTTACTATATTAGTTGATAAACTATAAATTCTAATTGCATTACGTTTTGTTATCTGCCTAAAAATAAATCATAAAAATGACACTATTTTTGGAGGTTCAAAGGTGATGAAACCCCTTAAGGGGGACTTCCACCTTGTGCGTTACGAAAAATCGAATTTTTTGTTGTTGCATTTTTCGAATCTATGAACTATCGAAAATTTATGATCAGGAAGGAAAACTGCACGGCCCTGGTATTGCAGACTAGTAGTAAGTCTTTTTTTTTATGATAAATCACGCTGAAAACTTTAAACACGTTTTTCTCAAAACTATTTTTTTCTTAACTGTGACCACGATTATAAGAAAAGTATATAATGAATCAAGCTGATTTTTGGACTGAATATTCATTGAACATGTCTCTTCCGTTCGGGATGCTAGATTTATTTTATTTTCATTTCTCGCACATTTATAACTAAATGAACTATCGAAAATAGGCCAAAAAATTCATGTTTTTACAAATAAGTGCCATTTTGCTTGATTTCAAAATTTTGAAAAACGTATATCCCGAACGAAAGCCAACACGCTACTGATTAAGACTGTTTCGCGCTTTTTTGTTTCATTCGACCTGGGATGCTAAAATCATGGTCACATTTTGGCTCCAACTTTCCGACAAGGGTACGTTCAAGGAGGACTATACCGCGAAAATTTTTTTTCGAACTTTTCCTGTAAATATATTATTTATCTTTAGGAATAAACGAACAACATGCAAAAAAATCATTGTGATATCTTCTGCTATTTTGTAGAAAAAAATGTTGAATTTTGGCCCGAAAACCGAGTCACAAGGTGGAAGTACCCCTTAAAAATACGTTACTGAAAAAAACTTTTATTATATTGAATGGAAGTTTAATACAGAAATTACTAACACCGTAACCGTGACATCATTAATTGATGAATTCAATCAAAAACTTTTGTAAGATCAACCAAATATTCATCAACATAAAGAGATAACAATTACGTTTCTTTCCTTTCTAGGCAAACTGTGCAGATCGCTCTGCTTACTTTTTGATTAATCATAATTCGTAATAACGGTTGCGTTATATTGCATAGTTAATCACCTTCCCGTCATTATATATGAAAAAAGTACTTGATAAATAATTTATAAGCCTGCATGCAATGATTAACTGTAAACAATTGTACAGTGCAGTCATTTAATTAAATGGATGTGTTGAGGATCTCTCATCGATTAAATGACTTTGGCATGATTTCAAAGAGTTGATACTTTGCACAGAGTCCGGATGATTCTATTATTCTGCAATTTATAATTAATGATGTATCTTAAAAATTGCAGGTGTGGTATGTAACTAGCTTCTTTTAACTAGTTACTTTTCTGGGGTAAAAGTGGTCGTAACTAGTTCCTCTTGTGAATAAGTAACGAATCGGTAACTATACGTTTTTTGAGAAACGGTATGACTATAAAAATTATCACTTTTTTCGCTATTTTCGAAATATTGTGCGGGAATTTTTGTAACAACATGCAATTTATATACTCTTCAAATCTGAATTAGAGAAAAGTGAGCCACTAATTTTATTGAGATAAAATTTCTACTAATTATTAGTCATTTTTCTAATGATTAGATTTCAAAAACTTTATAACACTAATGAAAATAGTAGAAAATGACGAATATTTAGTGAAAATATTCACGAATGTAAATTAGATGCTCACTTTTCACTAATTAAGATTTAGAGAAGAGGTCATTTTTCAAATGTTTATCGTGCTTTTTTTTTTTAAATATCGAAAATGGCTGTTGTATTTTTTTTTATTTATTACACTGTTAAAAATTTCTATATTAAACTTCGATTACATGTGGAAGTTATTTTCGGTAACGTATATTAAATTTAAAATACTTTTATCTTAAAAGATACAAACTTTTATTTGAATTTTAATACACATGTGTATATATTTTAATAATGTTTGTTAATTTTAATATATTCTTATTGAAAAGTTATTAAATTTTATATGAATGTATATTAATTTTTCATAATATGCAAATCTACATTGAGAAAAAAGTTTTTTTTGATATACGGCCAAAGAAAAAATTTCTTTCAATTAAAGAAAGTTTTGTTAATTCAAAAATGTTTCCTTTGATTCAAAGAAATAGATTTGTTTACGTCAAAGAAAATTTTTTTGAATCAATAAAACTTTCTTCAATTTAAAGAAATTTTTTCTTTGACCGTATATCAAAGAAATGTTTCTTTGATTCAAAGAAACTTTTTTCTAGGTGTATTAATTTTAATCTACCACTCGTATATTAAAGTCTATTAAAATTAACAAGATTTTTAACAGTGTAGGTATTTTATTGATGTTTTCTATACAATTTTATGTAAATTTTCTCACGGAGAAACTCAAGTTTACACTTTTTGCTAAACTATCTTTCAATTTAGGAAAAAAAGCGTAATAGGTGTTTTCGCAGTGACATACTAAATTTTAGATGAACTATATTATAATTTACTATAGATTATATCGATCTTTACTATAACCTACACCCAGAAAATAGTTTCTTTGAATCAAAAAAACATTTCTTTGATATAGGATCAAAGAAAAAATTTCTTTGAATTGAAGAAAGTTTTGTTGATTCAAAAAAAATTTTCATTAAAGTAAACAAATATATTTCTTTGGATCAAAGAAATTTTTTTTGAATTAACAAAACTTTCTTTCATTCAAAGAAATTTTTTCTTTGGCCGTATATCAAAGAAATGTTTCTTTGATTCAAAGAAACTGTTTTCTCAGTGTATACTAAAGTTTTATATGATTTTTTGAATCTTTAGTATTTTGATTGCGAAAAATTTCCAATTCTCAAGGAATAATTACCATTGAATTACCATTATTGAAAATTACATATGGTACACTGTTAGAAATTTCTGTATTATTGAAAAGTTATTAAATTTAATATGAATGTATATTAATAATTAAAGAATTTGAAAATCTTTCTGCGGAAAAAAGACGCTTTCGACTGCGCTGGGATTCGAGCCCAGGTCTTTCGATTGCCGGTCGACTGCGTTCAAACTCACCTAATTAATATATATTAATTTTTCATTATATACAAATCTATTAATTTTAATTTACAATTCGTATATTAAAGTCCATTAAAATCAATAAGATTTTTAACAGTGCATTACATGTAATGGAAGTCTTTTTTAGTAACGTATATTAAATATGAAATGCTTTCATCTTAAAAAATACAAACTTTTATTTGAATTTCAATATACATGTGTATATATTATAATAATGTTTGTTAATTTTAATATATTTTTATTGAAAAGTTGTTAAATTTAATATAAATGTATATTAATTTTTCATTATATACAAATCTATTAATTTTAATTTACAATTCGTATATTAAGGTCCATTAAAATAAATAAGATTTTTTTTAATAAGATTTTTTTAACAGTGTAGAAGAATTGCACATAACTTATACAAATATTCACATTTTTGTGGACTATAACATCAAACAATCACATTGAGAGAATAGTCACTATTATAAAAATGTGTCTGACCTTAAACTTTTTCCAAAAGTATATATATGTGTTTAGATAATTTTGAAATGGATTTTATATAAATAAAAATTGTAAACTGATTTTTAAAAATTGAATTGAAGAGTTGATAATTTGTGGGTAATAAAGATTTTTGAAACTCTTCATCAATATTGAGTAGAGTTTTATGGTTTTATAGAATAATGAAGTATTCAGCCGTCTCTTTATCTTGTCACTCGAGCAGCGTTCCGTACCCTGGGCTCATAGAACGCGATCGCGTGAAAGATTCTTCGTCCTCGTACCCTAACGACGACGTAAACCCCCTTCCATTTCTTTGCAGACCGACGCGTACTCTTATCTCGATTACCTGCGATGCACAGTGCGAAGGAATTCACATACTGGAAAAACCAAGGGGAAGCTAACACTTGTTTTCAAAAATCGACTTTAAGGCCACGGAATAACCAGACCATATGATCGATATGGTGATTATTTTGTCCGTAAACTTTCCTTCAAACAAAATAAGATATCAAGTCAAAAATTTGTGAAATCAGAGAAAAGACATTAAGGAAAGTCTGTCAAATTTCAAATTTTTTTAATTTAAAAAAAAAAATTTTTTTTTTAAATATTTTTTTTATTTTAAAGAATTTGAAATCTTTCTGTGGAAAAAAAAACGCTTACAAACTCAACTGATTAATTTGAAATATTTTTTTATAATTATAAAAATTCAAGAGTTGACAGACCTTCATAGTGTCTTTTCTTTGATGGCCATAAGATCATGTCTTACTTTAGTCACGTGACCAACTAATCAGTTTTTTTCGTCCATATTACTTTTTTATCTCATTGAGTCAGAAAAAACGGTTTTTACGAAAGTCTAGCCTAATAACATTTTTCGAATGGACCAAAATTAGGAAAGTTAGGGTACGTTAAAACTTGAAAAAAGTCAATATCTAAATTCCATTTTCACTTAAATTATACGAGATACGAAAAAAAGTTAAAATACAAAATAGTTTACTACAAAAAGATTAAAAAATTTGAATCGCTACATTTTTTCATAAGATTTATATTTTTCTTCTTAATTATAAAAAAATACTATTGAAAATTGAAAATTCAAGTTTTTAACAATAATATGTGAAGTACGAAAATCGTAAGAATGCAAAATTGTTCACTTCGAAAAGCACTACAAATTTTTTATGACAAATTTAGTAAATCTGAGAAAAAATAATTCACATTTACAATATTATAAAATTGACTTGAGCTTCAGTATCAAATTACACTTTAGTTTTATATTTTAAAATGAAAAAAATTGCAGAATTTTTACTAGAACGAAGTTAACAGACGTTCCTTATTATCTTCTGATACATTTACCAAATTTTCAGTAAGAAATTTTGAAAACAAAAAAAAGTTATCCTACATGGTTCGATTAACACATAATTTTTGTCACGTGACCTGCTTGGCCTATGTCATTAAGAAAAATTTGTTTTGAAGAAATTAAATATGAAGAATTTGTTTCGTCCGTTGCATTTTGTCAAGAAATGAAACATCGCTTTGAATTTTGGGGGAATTGAATAAAAGGTAATAAAGAAGGTTTATCTGTTCTCAAATGTTTATAAATATGGAAAAAAAAAATGAAAAATTAAAATTAAATAAACAAAACGAAAAAATAAATTTATAAATATTTAGGACCAGATAAATCTTCTTTATTGTCTTTAATATAATTTCCCTAAGTTTGAAATCGATATCTCATTTCGTGTGGAAACTCGACGGTAAAAAAAATTTTTCAATTACAAAAAAAGTTATGTAGATAAGAGAAAAAATTGATTAGTTGGTCACGTGACTCAAGTAAAACATGGCCTTAAGGCCGTATGGTAGGTTCTGACGTCACCAACTATATAAAGCCGCTTTATAATTAAAATAATAATTTTAACAAATTTTTCGGAGCAGACAGTAATGCGTTACATTTGTTTGCATTGCTCTCTTATCCGGAAAGTTTATTTAAATTATTATTTTATTAATAAAGTGGTCGTATGTATTTGGTGATATCAGACCCTACCACACGGCCTTAAGGTCATGTAATGCTTAATTCCTATGAGCAACCATTGTATCCTGTTTTTTCATGTTTATGTCGAAAATAAATAAAGTGATAAAATAATAATTTATGAGAAGCTAAAGCAACGACATAAAAAAAGCTAAGCAAACGAACGTAGATCGCTTATTTTTAGTTATGATAATGAAAGAATAGGTTTGCTAAAATTAACATTTTTTATTACTATACAAACCAAAAATAGAGTATGCAGAGTGCAATGCATTTTTAATAACAGGAGCAACTATTCCGCTATAGTTAGCATTAAACTAGTTTGAACAAAATCATTTTGTTGATTGCATGTGGATGATTTGACTAAATATTTGGTTGGATGAACCAAATTTTTGTTAATCTGACCAAATCGTTTGCTTGGGTGAATCAAAGATTTTGGTTGAATAGTTTTGTTAATTTTACAAAATTTATTAGTTGAATTCGCCAAAAAAATGTGTTTTGGTTAAACCAACCAAATTTTTTTTTTTAAGTGAAATAAAAATAAGTATTATTCAAAAAAATATTTAATTATCTCAAGAAAAAAAATTATATACGGCCAACAAAATGTTTTGTTGGGCCAATCAAATTTTGTTATTGTACACCCGGAAAACAGTTTCTTTGAATTAAAGAAACATTTCTCTGATATACGGTCAGAGAAAAAATTTCTTTAAATTGAAGAAAGTTTTGTTGATTCAAAAAACTGTTCTTTAATGTAAACAAATCTATTTCCTTGGATCAAAGACAATTTTTTTGAATTAACAAAACTTTCTTTAATTCAAAGAAATTTTTTTCTCAGTGTACCAAAGAAATAACAATAAAAGAAAAAATAGAAATTTTGTTAGGGAAATTAAAATTATTTTCTTGATTATGTGACTCAATTAGTCTATGCATTTAAATAATTAAAATTATTAAATATAAATTTCAAAGAAGCTCAGATACATATAAATGGATATAGATAACCTATTTTTCTACTAGCGGGTCATAAAGTGGATATTATTACCCCGTGCGGGGTAAAATTCACACTCGCAAAGTAAATTTTTTCCCAAGTTGCACAATATACTTTTTCTACTAGCGGGCCATAATGTGGACTTTATTGCCCCGTGCGGGGCAAACAAATCCACTTTCTGGCCCGCTACCCAGGTGCGAATTGACCGTCGGCCCACGGTTGGGCCAACCTTGTTAAAGTTGGTCCAACCTTGTTGGCCAGAGGTGGGGCCAACTAGTGAAATGATAACGCTATCCGTCCATTGGCGTGAACAGTTGGCCCGATGCCGGGTGCCGGAGATGGGCCGTTCTAGGTCAAAATATGCTTGTACACGTGTAGAAAATGAAATCAGGGCACTAGCAGGCCCTGATAAGGTACATTATTAAATTAGTACATTATTAGTACATTATTGATACATTATTTGTAATCGCACGCTTGAATTAAAAATTTTATATTCGCTTTTGGATTCGAACCCTCTAACCTACCTCTATATAAGATGGGTCTGTACCCTGTTAATGAGCTATCTTTTTGTTTCAGGTATTTTAATCAGTTATGGGTTTAAAATTTTTACACTTTCAATTACTGAATTAAATTTCTATAAAACAGTATAATTTACATAGTATACAACTTTTTACATTTTAATGTCAAGATTTTTTTTAAAATAAGGCAATTTTCGCATTCGATTGGTTAAACCATGGCCTAGAGGTGGGCCGACCAAACTATCACGGTCATCTAAGGTAATTTGCCAAGGTTGGCCCGACAGTCGGTTCGAGTCTGGGCCATAGTTGAGCCGACGGTCGGGCACATCTTCGTTTGCCGGTGTTGGCTGCCAAAGTTGGTAAAACCGAAACTACCACAGTTGGCCCAATTATGGTCACCAAACCTTGGTCGCCAGAGTAGGGCCAACCGTGGCCCGATGGTCCAACTCTGGCAGCCGACCGAAATTCGCACCTGGGTAGTAGAAAAAAAAATCGTGTGCAACACGGGAAAAATATTTATTTTACTCGTGTGGTTGTTACCCTCGCTTTGTGCGGGCATCAAACTTCACACTCGCAAAATAATTTTTTTTTTCCCTAGTTGCACAATGTACTAATAGTCGCCTAGGCAAAAAAAAGTTTATTTCGTGAGTATGAAGTTTGATCCCCGAGCAAGGCGATGAAAATGTTTATCCCGTGTTGCACATGATTTTTTTTCTACTTGGGAGTCAAAAAACGGATTTGTTTGTCCCACAGGGGGCAATAAAATGCACTTTATGATCCGCTAATAGAAAAGTCCACTTTTCATCCTTAAGTGGAAAAAAATCGTACGCAACACGGAAAAACATTAATTTTTTTTCCCTAGTTGCACAATATACTATTTAGTTTTAATTTTAGAAATAATTGATTATTGAGTTCTGTAACCTGTTAAAGAAAACTGTTAGTTTGTCAAAATGTAATGATATTCTAAAGATTAAAAGTTCAGAACTAAATAATGATAATCTGGATAGATTCTCCCTAATTCTATTTCTTGCGTTAGTTTTTACAAGTAAAATAATTTAATAAGTGAGAGATTTAAAAATAAAACGATTTTCAAAAAATAATTTATTTTTATCTAACTTTTTTTCGTTAATAAATTTTAAACGCGTTCTTCTTGAAATTGACTTTTTCAAATCGACAGTTTTATAAACATAAGGAAAAATTTGTTTTTTTGTTCCCGGTGCAAATCTCAATTTTTAGAAATTCTTGCCGTGGACGACCTTTGAAAATTTTTTTTTTTTAACACGGCAATACTCGGACGCCATTTTGTATTCCTTAACAAAATTTTTTTTTTTTATAAAGTAAATATATTAGTTGATAAACTCTATAATTTTCAATTGCTTTACGTTTTGTTATCTGCCTGAAAATAAATCATAAAAATTACATTATTTTTGAAGGCTCAATGGTGATGAAACCCCTTAAATGCATTAATATGAATTTAAAATTAATATAAAGTAAACATTTTTTTCGAAATTTCATTTATCATAAGGTCATAGAACCACCAGAACACGTGATATTGGTAGTTATATTTACAGTCTGTAAGATTATTTGAATATTAATAACAAAAAAAGTATTTAAAAAGAAGCAAACAAAAAATATAATTCGATCGCCTTAACGAAACCATTTCTTACATAAATCTTTTGAATGAAGTTCTTCTTGAAAAATAAAAAAAAATCACTGTTATAATAAATTTATATTAAGCTTCATTTACAAGTATATATATGGAAACGAATTCATATTATCTGTATGTTAAACTTAACATATATCCATATGCTAAAATTAATATACATGTATCTTAAGGCCATGTACCAGGTTCGTTATACGTGACCATCACAAAAAAATGTATCAAATTAATTTTCTACATTTTTTCCTCCTATAATAATTGTTTCTTGCTGAAAATTCTAAACGTCATGACGGACTTGTAAATAAACTCGGTAAACATTTTTTTGATAATCACGTGACTAATTTGGCACATAACTTTAAACTAATATTTTTTATCGATTTATACAAACTTTAGTCAAGGGTTTTAATTTTTAAATATATTTTTGAAAATATCTTATATTTATAGCTTTGGCTGTACTTTTGTTGGTTAAAAAACAAACTCTGTTGGTCTCATCAAATTATTTTTTAAGCAAAATTTTTGTGAAATGAACAGTTATGATGAATAAAAAAAAAAGATTTGATTGTTTAAGAAACAAGCATAATGCTATTTAATACAAGTTGAATTTAATTATAATATTCATTAGTAATTTGCTTTTTCATAAGCTGAGGGTGGATAAGTAATTGTCTAAAATGCTAGATAAACGCTTATTTTAACATGAAGAGATGTTAAAGTCAGATTTTTTTGATTAAATATTATAGTTAAAACCTTTGGTTTTTATTAAAATTTCTGAGTTTTGGTAAAATTGCCTTTAGATCTAATAAAAGATTTACATGGAACATTTAAACTAAGATTAATAAAGCAGTTGAATAAATATAAAAAGCTCTAGAAATTAGAATTATATAAATTGGGGTATTTGACATTTGATATTTCGAAAATTATTAAATCTATTATTAATTATATTAAAGTATCATTAAATTTTGAAATTACCTAATTTTCAACGTACCCCAATTTTTTAAAATGCATATAAAATTAAGTGCAATTTTCAATATTTTGCAAAATTTCAAGAATTTGAAACCGTTTGAACTCTCAAAACACAAAAAAACAACCAAAAAAAGGACGAAAGAAAGAAAAAGAAAAAAACGGGGGTTTGGAAGGTTGCCTTCTTCTTCTTTCCTCCTTTTTTGTTAGTTTCTCATAATCGTTGATTCTAAAAATTTTTTTTATCCAAATTTGGTTGTTTTTTGTATTATAAGAGTTCGAACGGTTTCGAATTCTTGAAATTTTGAATTATACTTTTGTTTGGACGTTAAGATGAATTTGAGTTTGTAGTGATATGGGTTCGAATTTAGTTTTGAATTTTTAATATTTGTTCCCAATCTTAAAAAGAATTTATTCATTTTGAAAAAAAAAAAAAAATTCAGTTTTATTGTCCACAAAGATATAATTATTCTAATACTAAAACTCAACTTACCAATACCTTTTTTAAGGTGTTCCGTATACATGTTAAGATATTTGAAAGTCTGAATAATTTTTGATTGAAATATTTTTATTTTAATGTTTTTTTGAAGTTACTAACGTGCATATAATTCAACGCAAGTATATTAAACATTGTGAAAGTTAAAAAATGAGTATAGAAAATTTATGTAAAAATTGCGAATGTCAACCATTTTTTTGGTAATTATTTTCAAATTCAAGATCATATTTCCATAAAAACTTAATTTTCATAATAATAAAATTATTGATTAAACGAACCCACTGCATTATTTATTGATGAAACACCTTGACATTTTATCACTTCTATGACGGGCGATAAAATGTGAATGCATTTTGTTCTACGTCATGGAATTACAAATTACTTGAACGTTTTCTTTCAAAAAGTAATTTTTGGATACCATTTTCTCTGAAAAATTATCTAGACAGTGTGAATTTTTTTTCTCGAAAATAGGAAAAGATAAAAACTTAATTCTTCAAAATTCATCGAATATTGAAATTAATGGGATGATAAATTTGAATATAGAATAGCTAATAAAATTAGGTCACCCGACTAATCCACTGCCGTAACTAAGAATCTAGAAGAGGGTTCTAAATAAATAAATAATTAATAAATAAATTATAGAAACGCGTTTTTTTTCTATTGCAAAAGTCATAAATTGGAATAATTCTCAGTGAAAAAATTATCTCATTCTTGATTTTATGACTTAGGCTTAGGCGAGTGAGTCGAAACCAGATTTAAATAATTTTTCCATGTATCATGAGGGTCACAACACTAAATTATAACTTAATATATCAATGTAAGATAAGTTTTTTTTTCAAATAAAATAACGAAAAAGGACTGTCAACTTGGAATGAAAAATTCCTAAAAACATTAAATAAAACTGAAAAACTTTTAAGGGAATCCGCCACCTTTAATATTTTTATTTTTTGAGATTAGACATTCCATATCATTTTTTAAATGTTTAGTACCTTTATTTAGAAAGGTTTTGATTTTTTCATAAATTCCAGCACCTTTAGGTATTTTTAAATTAAAAATTCTGAGATTTTTGGGCATTTTTTGACTTTGAATAACTTTTTCGTTTTAGAAACCAAATGTCATGATTTTTCTAAAAATGTTGTTCCTTATAATGTGTAGAAAACTTTTTGGGTATGAAATAGTATATTACGTGCCTAGGCGCACAATGAGAGTTATTGCGTGACGAGCGACAATGCTCGCAGGAGATCGAAACCGAGGCGCGATCAGTCCTGCGAGCATTGTCGCGATTCTCATAATTTCCTGAATTGTGTGCATTGGCACGTATTCTATTTTATGTGACTTCGGTGCGTATACACGTATACACGACTAGTCCCGGCCATTTTGATTTTATCGATCTTGTGTAGTTGTAATGGATTTTAATAGACGCATGCGCAGTTCAAATGTACAAGGCTTTGCCAGTAAGGTGCTAACGCTGTACGAAGAAGAAGAAGAATAAGAAGAAGGTTGTGCTCCGTTGCATGGCTATAGGCGCATGCACAGTTCAATTTTTACATTTCATTCCCCTGTAGCGCAATATACTACATTGCGCTACTGTTAACTGTAGCGAAAAAACGAGTTTGCGCGCCGGTGGCACATAAAATAAAGTAAAATGACTGAAAAAAAAGTTACAAATCGTAGTAACTTTTATTTATTTTTCCAAGAAAAAAAATCAGAGTGTTTGAATTTTTTTTAATTTACACGCACACTGAAAAGTATAGAGAATAAAAAAATAAAATTTTTGAAAAATGTCAAAATATCAATAATTTACCAATTAAAGGTGGGGGATCCCCTTAATAAACAAAATTACCAGAAGAAAGTCATTATATTTTACGAGATTTCCTAAATATTAGAAATATTTTATTTTCAAAACAAGTTATTTTACAATAATGAATTAACTTATAATTGAGTCACGTGATCCACTTGCAAAATAGCCTTAAGCCCCTATTTCTATCCGTATATTGTCGTCCCGGAATTGCTTTCGAGAGCCCCTCCGAGAGGGTGTGACTATTTAGATATAAAATTCTCTCCTTTAATTGGAAAAAGAAGCTCAAAGGATTTATAAATTGGAATAAGGCATCGAAAATTCCTCAAAAATTTTTTTGTATATTTAAATCATTCTCTCGATGAGAAAAATATGCTGAGGTTTTTTTTGGAAATACTGATTACTTTTTTTGTCCTGACGATGTCTTATTTTGAGAAATGTCCCATGTACCTCAATATTGGACTTTTTGTTCAAAACTAAATTCGAATTTATATCACTACAAACTCAAAATTATCTCAACATCCAAACAAAACTACAATTCAAAATTTTAAGAATTCGAAACTATTCGAACCCTAAAAATATCAAAATGATCAAATTTGGACCCAAATTCCAAAATTGGAAATAAAGACAATAAAGAAAGAAAGAAAAAGAAGGAAGGGGTTTTGGAAGGTTGCCTCTTTCCTTTTTTTGTTTGGATCTCATAATCGTTTATTTTAAAGATTTTTTTGGTCCAAATTTTGACGTTTTTAAATTTTGAGGGTGCGAATAGTTTTGAATTCTTAACATTTTAAACTGGACTTTTTGTTGTACTGGGCATGTTAAATGTCTCAAATATGTCTTTTGGGCATGAGATACTCAGGATAACAAAAAGTCATTCATTGAGACTTCTAAGACGTCCTTAAAATGTCCCGAAGACATTCAACGTTTGGTCCACTGGAAAAGATGTTCCGTTGAGGATTTTCATGTCATTTGTCTGAAGAATTTTATAGAATCGTCCAGAAAACTTTCCACAGAGCACTATGTCAATTATATTTTTAACATAATTATCTAGAGATAAATATTTATTTTGGTACACGTCCACAATATTTTGCATCGGATCCGGAAAATGAAAAATTAAAGAATGTGGCAGCGCAAAAAGCTCTCAGAAATGATGAATAATGCGATATCCGTTGGACGAGTGAAGCTTGACACTTCATTAACTCGGATTATTTAAATACGCGAATGTGTTAAAAATCGGTTGAGATTAATAATTATGAACAACGAACTAACACAACCATCTGGGCATTTTTTTTTTTTTTAAGAGTAAAAATTGACTCACAAAAACTGGAAAAACCGATTTCAAGTAGAAGAGTTAAAAAGGCTATACTCAGAGAAAAATTTGGTTGATTTAAGAAAAATTTGGTTGTATCAACTAAATAAATAGATTGAATAATTTGGTATCTTTAACTAAACATTTTCTTTGAATCAAACAAAATTTTGTTGAATCAACTGAAATTCGTCTAAAAAAACTTACAATTTTTGTGTTTTCAAGAAAAAAATTTAATTCAAACAAATTTCCTTTGTGAGTGTAGTTTTTAAAATGATTTTAGAAGTCACAATTGATTTATGAAAACTCATTAAAATTTTGACTTATTAGACCCAGACAAGAAAATTTAGTTGGTTAAACAAAATCGTTTTGTTGACTGCATTTGGTTGGTTGCAAAAAATATTTAGGTTGGATGAACTTAATTTTTGTTTATTTGAAAAAACCTCATTTACACGAGTGAATCAAAACTTTTGGTTGAACAGTTTTGTTAACTTTACAACAATTTTTGGTTGGATTAATGAAATTATTTGACAGTATCAAACACATATTTAGTAGGATCAAAAAAAAAATATTTGGTAGAATAGACCAAAAATTTAGTTTGGAATAAAGACTTTATTTTTACACACAGAAAAAAGTATCTTTGATTTTTAAAAAACTTCTTTGAATCAAACAAAGTTTCTTTAATTCAAATAAAGTTTCTTTGTTTGCCCATAGTTAAATAATTATAGATAGGACTTCCACATATATCGAATAAAGTTTCTTTGACTCAAACAAAGTTTCTTTGATTTAAACAAAATTTCTTTGAGTCGAACAAATTTGTGCATTACTATACGATCAAAGAAAATTTTTTTTTTGATTTAAAGAAATTTCTCGATTGTTTTTTTTCTTTGAATTAAAGAAATAAATGTCTACGCAGTCGCATAGTACATACGTAATGTGACTCACAGAAATATTTTCTTTAATTTAAAGAAATATTGGTCTTCGTTCAAAGGTAATAAAATTAAATAAATTATTTATCAAGTTTTTGACAGTATTGTATTTGAATCAAAAAAATATTTTCCTAAATTAAATAAATAATCCAAAAAAGAATAATTTCTTTTATTCAAAAAAGGCTAAAAAGGTGATTTCTTAAAATCAAATAAATCCATATATGTTCTAAAGGTGTTTTTACTTCGAATCAAAGAAATGAAGTTAAAAAAACGATTTATTAAATTTGAATAAAACTTTTTTTTGGATGTACCATGTATTAATTTCCGACAAACATTTGATTGAACTGATATTATATCAACGGGAACTGATTATATGCGATTCATTTTATCTCTTTTTATCATTGCATCCCACTTTATCTACCTGATGTCAGGTGCATTAAATTTTTAACTAAAATCTAGGAATGTCCATCATCATTATCGAATATATTGCGCTTAACTGTGTGACCTGGTCGATCAAACCAAGTTGAAAATAGAATGTCACTGAAACAACAGGAATGAAATTTAAATTCTGACAGAGAAATAAAAGGTGGATAATTTCTGTGCATTTGAAGAAAATAAAACTCAAATATTTGAAAAAAAGATATAAATCGAATACTAGAAATATGCCAATCAATACTGAAACTGAATCATTGACAAGACATTAATCTCTGTTTGGAGGAGAAAAATATTGAGAGGAAAAGAGTTCGGTGAATCGGTGAAGATCAAAATAATTAATTCATCCATGAACTTTCAGGTATTGAAAAAGCTATGAACTTTGCTCACGTCAAAAAGTGAACTCCGCTGGTGTTTTAATGGGACAGAATTTTATATTAATTTTGACGTAAATCCACCAAAATCTACTTTTTAACTCGTCAATGTAAATTTCAGAGACTTCAGGCGTATCTGATTTTATTTATAAATTTCAACCATAATAGAACAGGTTATGACTGAACGACATTTTTACGTGATAGTGATTTCAATGCTAAACTCTATCAAGTGCAAGTACGTGAGTAAAAGAATAAAAGAGTTTAATGTCAAAAACAAAATATTTTCGATAAGATTGAAAGATACTTTTTTTTTCAACTCAGAAGTGAATCATATTTCAATACTTGTGTACAAAGTTTTTTAAATCAATCTTTCTGGAAGAGAATAGAAACTAGAATGTTCCGGATGTGTCAATCTGAACACTTTTTTTTCCCGAGTGGGGCAAATCTGACCTGTTCAAATTACCATGACTGATATATTAGTTATGAAATTTTCCAGATGAAAATTTTACTCTTGAATATGAAATTCCAACTTTTTTACTGCATTATTCTAAGTGAATTACATTTTTTGAAAAATAAAGTTCGGAAATAATTCTTGTGGAAAAATTTCTTATAGGTTTAATATAAAACTGTACGAAAAAATATTTTTATCAGTTATTGTAAAATTTGTGAACGAAAATTTTTTTTATGACAAGATTAAAAAAATAAGGCTAATAATTTAATGTCTTTTCCAACGATGTCTAAACAATTAATTTCAAGACAACTTAAGATTTCAAGAAAGGTGATATTAATTTTTTCAATTACAAATTCACTCACTTTTTTACATTTCGCTTGTTAAAAATTAAAATTGCAATTTTTTTTGTTCATTTTGCTTTTTGTATTCGCAATTAATTCGGGGAACATTGTATATTTTGTCGATTTTGCAAATTATAACACTGAAAAATGGAAGCTTGGAAAACAAAAAACAAGAAAATTATTATTTTTGACAATTTTCAGGAATTGGAGAAACATTATTTACAAGACTTCTAATTTTCCAAATTCCTAACCATTTAAAAAAATAGAAATAGCAAAATTCGTAAAATTTGAAACATTATAACAGGGACAGTTTTTAAAGAACAGATTACCTTATTTAATGTTTCCAAAATGATTATTTATAAACATCCGTGATTTGTTTACTCACCTAAAACAAACAAGAAAACATAGTTCATTAGAATTTATTTTTAATATTGTAAAGAGCTTATTATTAATTGATTTCTAGTATCTAGAGTACTAAAAATTACGAAAAAATGAAAATTTCCCTTAGTCAAAATAAAAAATAATTTCAAAAAATTATATCAAGCTGTACTATAGATTATGGTAAAATTTGCTATAACCTATAGTGAGCTTTCATAAATTTTTCAAAGTTTAGTATTTTACTCCGAAAATTTCTTATTATGATAGGTTTTTCCCTGGATCAAAAACTAGTTTCATACAAATTTTCAACTTGGGTCTTTCCATGCAATGTGATTGCACAAATACCAGCAAAATATTTTTGTTAATTTGACAAAACTGTTCTTTCAGTGAACAATCATTTATCAAATTCTCTCACCTTTGTTTCTCAAATATTTTAGTTTTCAAATATGTTATATTATGAATATTTACTTGACCCCACACAAAATTATTGAATTGAATCAACAAAATTCTTTGGTTAGTGAAATTTGGTAGACAGAACCAAAAGTTAATTTGACCCAACAAAGTATTTCACTTTTAATAAGTGTCAAGTATTTATTACATGTAACAAAAAAATGTGTACACAGAAATAATATTCATAAAATTCACAAGAAGTTTGGGTCTTATTTTTACAATTTGATCTTTTAGTAGACTTTATAAAAAGTTCAGTTCGATAAAGAGATTTTCTCTACGTTTCACCTATATCTTCCAGGAAAATCTACTAAATTCGGATTTTTCGTAATATTTTGATTTGTCTAGAGTTAAGGGGATCTGCCATCTTCAAAATTTTTATTTTTTATCTTTAGTACCTTTATTTAGAAAGGTTTTGGGGTTTTTAACAAAATTACAGCACCTTTATGTATTTTTGAACTAAAAATTTTGAGTTTTTTGGGCATTTTTTGACATTATTTGACTATGAATAACTTTTTTGTTTTTCAACCAATTGTCATGATTCTTTTTTTATTTTGTTCTTTACAATGTGTAGTAACTTTTTATTTATTAAAAATAAAGTAACATGACTGGAAAAAAAGTTACAATTAAAATAAAATAATAAACAAAAAAAGTATCCGAAAATTTCATTTTATTTGTAACTTTTTTCTTAGTCATCTTATCTTATTTTAAAAAGCCAAAAAGTTGCTACACATTGTGAGGGAAAAAATAAAAAAATAATTATGACAATTGGTTTAAAAACAGAAAAACTTATTCAAATTTCAAAAAATGTCAAAAAAAATGCCCAAAAAGCTCCAAATTTTTAGTTTAAAAGTACATAAAAGTGCTGGAATTTTTAAAAAAAACCCAAAACACTACTAAATAAACCTACTTAACATAAAAAAAATTATGTGGAAGGTCTAAACTAAAAAAATAAAAATATTAAAGATGGCGGATCCCCTTAACTTTTTGTAAAATCTACTAAAAAGTCAAGTTTGAAAAATAAGATTAAAACTTTCTGTAAATGTTACAAATATTTTTTCTGTGTGTTTAAATGAATAAAATACATTGTAAATTCAACAAAAGGATTTTGTTGAACAACGTTAGAAATATCTAACGTAATTTCCCGAAACACATGACTCGAGTTTTATTCAGTTACGGTTTCGTAAAATTAAGATAGTATTTCAGAAAATTCAGTTACTTTTTCGTAATTTTAAGATACCTTAACCCAAAAACATCATAAATATCGCCAAATTTTACGTTAATTTTGTAAAATAAAAATTATGTACACTGTGAAAACAGTTTCTTTGATATACGGTCGAAAAAAAAATTTCTCTGAATTAAAGAAAGTTTTGTTAATTCAAACAAATTTTCTTTCATTCAAAGAAATAGATTTGTTTACGTCAAAGAGAATTTTTTTGAATCAACAAAACTTTCTTCAATTCAAAGAAATTTTTTCATTGGCCGAATATCAAAGAAATTTTTCATTGATTCAAAGAAACTGTTTTCTGGGTTTACATCTCCGAACATTTCCAACGGTGAATTAACTAACTTTATTTATAATAAATATTATTATTTTATTCATATACGGAGAAACCCAAGTTTACAATTTTTGTTAAACTATGTTTTAATTTAGGGAAAAACGTGTCATATTGCGAATATTTTATAGCGAAATACTAAAATTTGGATGAACTATATGATAATTTACTATAGATTGTATATCAAACTTTCCTATAATCTATACTGCGAAAAATTGCTAGTTTTTTAGGAATATTTGCCATTGCACCTCGATTTTCCATAGATTCCTAACATTTTTTAGAATTATCATTATAGAATAAAACATACACTGTTAGAAATTTCTGTATTAAAAACTTCCATTCCATACGGAAGTTATTTTCAGTAACGTATATTAAATTTAAAATACTTGCATCTTAAAAACTACAAAATTTTTTTGAATTTAATACACATGTGTGTATATTTTAATAATGTTTATTGATTATAATATATTTTGATCAAGAACTTATTAATTTTAACACACCCAGAAAACAGTTTCTTTGATATACGGTCAAAGATAACATTTCTTTGAATCAAAGAAATTTTTTCTTTGATTGTATATCCAAGCAATGTTTCTTTGATTCAAAGAAGCTGTTTTCTCAGTGCATGAACGTATATTAATTTTTCATAATATAAAAAAGTATTAATTTTTATTTACCACTTGTATATTAAAGTCTATTAAAATTGATAACATTTTCAACAATGTATATTGCTATAAAAAATATATAAAAATAATAAATTAGATGCTGCGTAATGTTATATTTATTTACATAAGATTCAAAATGTGAGATTCTTCAAGAGAGCAAGAACATAATTCTGAATAAAAAAGATGAAATAAAAAGCAGTCTTCACTTTTTTTTTCAATTTTATGTAGGGCGCCGAAGCTGTAAAATGTGACAAAACTGAAGAAGTTTGACTTCCGTAGAAGAAGAGAACTATAAACCTAGAACGAAAATACCAGGTGGCTGCCAAACTTCGTCTTCTTCGTTAGCGCCTGGTATTAAGACTAACTTTTACTGGAAGATCACCCTAATCTTACGTCCTGTACATCAACAGGGACTGGGACGTCTGACGCGGCACCGGATATCCGCTCACCCTACCGACTCGACCTGAGGGACATCTTGTTCCGACACTCAAAAAAACACCACACACACCCAGGAAGATAAATCTTGAAAAGATGATCTGGAAAGGGAGCGATAATCACGCCAGGAGGATCGCGTTTGATGATCCCATCTATCCAGAATGCGTTCCATTTTTACGTTTTTTCTATGCCCTTTTTCATCTAGGATTTGATCTTCATTAAATTTAATACCAATCCAAGATCCAAGTATCAAGACCCCCCTTTCCAGGATCCATTTCAGTTAAATAAAATTAAAACAAATTTTCTTCGTGTGAGCAATTCTCAGCTATTTTTTTCAAAAATAATAGTTTTAGGTTTTGTACTTTTTATCTACTCGAATCTATGTTCTTAGTAACATTCATGCACAAATATATATTCAAGTTTTATTAGATTACACGGAAAAAACAGTATAGCTGTTCGACCCATGTGGTATAGGTGAGACAACTATACTGGTTTGCCGCGCGACCTATACATTGCTTCGCATGCAGGCGACTCTAACCTCGAAATGAGAAAGAAGTGTCATTTTTTCGAAGCGTTTGTCGATTTGTTTGGAGCATTTTTTCTTTCATTGAAAGATCATTTGTGCGTATCGCGTATTGTTTTATCACACGCGAAAATTCACAAGAGCGATAACGATGGCATAATATTTTGTTTACGATCACTATACATGGTATTGTCATATCAACGAACTTGTATAGCTGTCTCACCTATACTCGTATAGTTCTGAGGACCACACCGTAGCATTGGTCTGATGGCAATATTTTCTGGTTCTGAGGACCAAAATATAGTTCTCTTAGCTATACTGTTTTTTCAGTGTAGGTATTTCAAAGTTTGTGTGCTATAATTTAATTTTTATTCCAAAGAATTTCCATGTGTTTTTCATCACAATTTTTTACTGTATAATTTCATGTAAATTTTTTCCCATGTTTTTTTTACATTAATAAAGATTACTTCTAAATATGTTTTATGTCTGCAATATTCTGGCTATATTCTCATGATATTTCATGAATACAGAAAAAACAAAAATACTCTTTTTTTGTTAGGATACATGTTTAAAAAAAATTTGAACAATAAAACACGTATGAGCAATTCTCAGCTATTTTTTTCACAAATAATATTTTTAAGTTTTGTACTTTTTATCTACTCGAATCTATGCTTTTAGTAACATTTAGAGACAAATGTATATTATAGTTATTTCGCTTAGGTATTTCAAAGTTTATTTGTTATAATTCAATTTTTATTTCAAAGAATTTTCACCCAGAAAAAAGTTTTATTCAAAGTTAAATACTCGTTTTCTCAACATCATTTCTTCAATTCAAAGTAAAAACACGTTTAGAACAAATATACATTTATTTGATATTAAGAAATCACGTTTTAAGCCTTTTTTAAATAAAATAAATTATTTTTTAACATTACTTATTTGATTTAAAAAATATTTTGTCGATTTGAATACAGTACTGGCAAAAACTTAAGAAATAATTTATTTAATTTTATTACCTTTGAACAAAGACAATTATTTCTTTAAATTAAAGAAAAAATTTCTGTGAGTCACATTACGTATGTACTATGCGACTGCGCAGACATTTCTTTCTTCAATTCAAAGAAAAAAAACAATCAAGAAATTTCTTTAAATCAAAACAACTTTTCTTTGACCGTATAGTAACCCAAGTGCGAATTGCCGAAGGTGATAATACGGCACAATATTGGCCCAATCTAGGCAGCCAAGAGTCGGCCATTGTTATTGGGCCAGTGTCACTGTTTGCATCGGTCAAGTGCTGGGCCGACGACGGCGGCCTTTTTCGACTGTTTAAATTTACCGACCTTCAACCGAAACTTGGCACAGTATCGGCCCTTTACCAAGCCGATTGTCATTTTTACTATGGCATCCAGTTCTGAAAGTAGAAGAGCCAGAGTCGGGCTCATGGACGGCACATTACTGTGTCATGTGTCACTTTTACCACGGCAAACCATCCTGGAAGTGAGAAAACCAGAGTTCGGCACAGCATTGGCCCGTTGATGTGCCGAAAACAAGTGCTGGCGGCCAGAGTTTGGGCCAGCATTGGCCGCCAAGTGAATACCGGAGTTATCATTCCAGCAACGGCACGATATTGGCAGCCGATCTTCGGCAAATTTTTGGCGATGCTGGGCCAGTGTTGGGCCGTATCTAATTTCGCACTTGGGAATACACAAATTTGTTTGAATCAAAGAAACTTTTTTCTGGGTGTTTGAAAGAATATAACCTTCTAAGTTATTATTTCTGGACATTAAAGCAAATTATTAACAATAACATCGCATGAAATTTAATTTATAATTTCTCATAATTGAAGGAATTATCTGAGAAAATTTAAAAATCCTAACTTTGCGACTTTTTTAAATTCGCGTAACTAAATACATACAGTATTCATTTTTATAATATTCAACTAAACATTTTCGCTCGATAATAAAACACAAAAGCTGATGAAATTTTGTATCTAATAAGAACAAGTTGAATCCAAAATCTCAATTTCATGGAAAAATATTACAAAAAATCTGCCCGCTTCGCGGGCACATTCTCATCGCGCGCTTCGCTCGCAAGTTTGAGCGCGCCTAGGGCGCGCGATTTGATCGTCACGCTTCGCGCTCCGTTCTTCCCGGACCTCGCGCTTCGCGCTCGATTTTCTGTATGCATTTTTGTATCTTTTTAATAAATTACATGATTATTGATAAATTTATTTTCTTCCAAATATCTCAAAAAGGAAAAACAATCTTTTATCAGAAACTGTGTGAGACAAAATTTGTAGATCTTTTTGAAACGAACAACTTTGTATTCTTACGTTTTTTTCGTATTTCACATATTATTGTTAAAAAATTGAATTTTGGATTTTCAATGGTTTTTTTTTAAATTAATAAGAAAAATATGCATCTTATGAAAAAATGTTACAATTCAAATTTGTATGTCTTTATGTAAAAAATAATATTGTATCATAACGTTTTTTCGTATCTCGTGTAATTTAACTTGAAAATGGAATTTTGATATTGACTTTTTTCGAATTTGAATATGCTGTAACATTTCTAATTTTGATTTAATCAAAAAATGTTATCACACTCTAAAAACGGAATATTGACTGTCGAACAATTCCGTTCACTATGAATGGATTTTCTACTCAAAATTGGCATAAGAGGAAATCCTCTAACAGTTTAAGTATTTTTGTTTCAAGTGCTATCATTTCACTGCGAAAGTTTTTCCTTTGGTCTGGAAATAAAATCCTTTGTCGTACGAAGGAAGTATAATTTCGATGTTAAAAGAAAACAAATTCTATGATATAACCTATAAGAAATGTACACAAGCCAAACTTTGACAAATCCCAATATTCAATCGATCATTTTCAATAATATAATAACGACCCGTCTTAGATTTCAGCTTAAAGAAATTTTAAGATATAACTTTGCTTACATTACAAATTTTCCAATACGTGTAAAATTGAAAGTTCATGATCTATTAAATATATAATGTTGAAAAAGTGTTACAAAATTATTTTTAAACTTTGTTGCATTTTAAATTTCACAATAAATTCTATAGTAAACATTTTACTAACTGTATATTTCATAAAATAAATAAATTGTATAAAAAATTATACATATACGAAACTGTTTTATGGAAAAAAATGTGTAGCTGTCACAAGGATATTTTAGGTTATAGTAGCCACATTTATGGTTAGGATAGTTAATAATATAGCTTGAACAGCAATATGTTTCTTTGTACCAGCTACACATTTTTTTGCGTGTAATCACGGAGAAAAATGGATATTGACCCATAATATCTAGATATTGAGGCACAATGTCAGTAGCATTCAACTATGTGACAAACATTTAGATATTCTACTTCAATGCCTGCAGATATTGAAAAAAAGATATTAACAACCAATATCTCAGATATTGAGCTTGATTATCTCAGATATTAAAAATGAATATTCAAGATACTAAACTTCTGAATATCCTCGTTAGTAAACTTGAATGTCTGAGGTACTGAAGTTGAATATCTCAGATATTTAACATCAATATCAGGTATACTGAAAAGGTAAGTTATAGATATTACAGCTTAATGTCTAAGATACTCAAAAAATTATTTTAAAGGTTATGAAATAACTACATATTCAGTTTTTAGAAAAAAGTCAAATTATATTTTATCATGTACATAAGTATATAGCAGATTTATACTTCGCTCTCATTTTCATTATTTGGCATGTCTAAAATTAATTTAATGTTCTTGTTAGAAAATTAACCTTAACACTAAGGTTAGATTTCATTCTCAGCTATAAACCACATATATAGAGAAAATATATAACTTATATCTTTTACTTACTGCATCTCAAGTTAAACACCCGATCTTTATTCCATTGAAAACACTTATTAGAATTTTTACGAAACTTTCAAAATTTTTCTTTACGGTACACTGCAAGCATGCAAGCAGAATTCAATGAGCGCGAAAAAGTGATCACATGATCACTTCTCGGAAAAATCTTATATATTGAAAAAAAAAATTTTAATATTGCGTGTAAATATCTAGATATTATGGATGAATATCTCTTATTTGAATATCTACTTTTCAATATCCATTTTTCTCCGTGATGCTTTTATTGACATTCTTGGGAATATCTTTGAATTGTCATCAGAAGCAATGAAAAATAAGGTTATGCGGATCAAAATTGTTTGTTTTGGTATACGAACCTTTCAAAATTTCTACGTCGCACTCTGGGATTCCTAATAATTTGTAGAAATCCATTATTTGATTTTGTTAATTCATTTTGATCATAAATAAATATATTCTTCGTAGTTGGCACCGTACTGACAAAATATCTGTGAACAGATTAGCACCAGACGATGTACACTTACTAATGCGCAGGCGCACTTCGTCTCCTAGTCTAGAAATGCAATCCTTACATAATTAGAGGATTTCTTTTCAGAGTAAAAAAAATCGTTCATTGCTAAAAATATTTTCTTTTTGCATCTCACAGATGAGTTTTGTAACAGGAAGAAGATTCTGTTGGTAGACAAAAGGAATATGCTTAATTTCAATGGATGCATTCTGAAAAGAACGTAATTTCACTATGGATAGACTTTTTTTTAGAGTGCAGGATAATTTGTAGAGATTTATGAGCACTATCAAAAACCAGTATTGAAATTTTTTATTCTTTTAAAAAATTATTTTCAAAAACACAAAAGTAGTGCTCAATCCCTCAATTTTGATTGGATGTGGCTGGTTAACGAACTTGTCCTTACTTTTTCGGCTCCGATAAAGTGTACCAAAGCTCAATTCAATCTGATAATTCTGTCGAGAGTTATGCCGCACACGACCTACAGACAGACAGACAGACAGACACTTTCGTAAAAACCCTTTTTTCTGACTCAGGGGGTCTCAAAACGTAAAGATTTGATGAAAATTTCGAATGTCATTTTTCACATAAAACCAATACCTTCTCATCCATGATGAGAATGTAATAAAATGTGAGATTTCAAGCTTCTTAATAAATTTTAAATGGGTCGTTGCTCAAAATGTCTACTTGGTATCATATCCTTAATTATGAATTTACAAACTAAAAATGAGAAACAAGAACTAAAGATTTACATAAATAATTAATCCTCATATAAATCAATTAAATTGATTTACAATAAAAAATCTAAAAATTACAAAAATAATAATCTGATTTTGAAGATATTTAAAAATAATAAATTTATTTGCATTTATTTGTGATATAAGAGTATGAAATTGTCTACGAGGACACCTGTCAACAACGTATCCTATCTGATACGCGACTAGTGATCTTCCGATAATGTAGGCAGTGACAAAAATTTCAAAGTCAACTAATTAATTTGAAATTGAAAAATATTAAAGTCACTTAAAAAAATCTAGAAAAATTAAAAAATTCCTAATCTTCTTCCTGATTAATTGTTCATGTACAAGCACAAAAGTTTCAATTGTTTGAAAGTTACAAAATTTTGGCAAATCTTACAACGTATAATTTTTGAATTTTTTTTTTTCTAAAAAGTAACTACACGTTTCTTAAGTTTTTCAGCTTTTATGAACCATGTTTTGTTTATGGTGGAATCTAGGGCCAATTTTGACTCCAGCTTAGATTTATAGATTTGCAGTCATCTTATGAAAAAATGTTATAATTCAAATTTGTAGGCCTTTATGTATTCAATAATATTGTATCATAACGTTTTTTCGTATCTCGTATAATTTAACTGGAAAATGGAATTTTGATATTGACTTTTTTCGAATTTGAATATGCTGTAACATTTCTAATTTTGATTTAATCAAAAAATGTTATAAGGATAATTTGTAGAGATTTATGAGCACTATCAAAAACCAGGATTGGAATTTTTGATTTTTTCAAAAAATTATTTTCAAAAACACAAAAGTAGTGCTCTATCCCTCAATTTTGATTGGATGTGGCTGGTTAACGAACTTGTCCTTACTTTTTCGGCTCCGATAAAGTGTACCAAAGCTCAATTCAATCTGATAATTCTATCGAGAGTTATGCCGCACACGACCTACAGACAGACAGACAGACAGACAGACAGACAGACAGACACTTTCGTAAAAACCATTTTTTCTGACTCAGGGGGTCTCAAAACGTAAAGATTTGATGAAAATTTCGAAAGTCATTTTTCACATAAAACCAATACCTTCTCATCCATGATGAGAATGTAAAAACATTAAAACGATATAAGTATGACTTAAACATTTTATTCTCTTTTTTTTTATTTACTCCTAAAATAGAAGTTAAATAGTTCTAATCTCTTCAATTTAATTTTTTTGATTCAAAATAATGTAACCGAATATATTTTTTTTTTCAATTTATTTTAGTGATTTTTTAAAGCCTAAATAATTTTTCTTTTAAATAAAGGAAATCTGTTCAATAATTTTCGGGATAGAAAAAATTTCTAATTTAATTATTTCATACGATAAAAGAAAATTATATTGATTTTAAAAGTTTTTTTTGCAATGAATTAAAAAATATATTTAAGAAAGATATTCTTTGTACCTTAGCATACCAAATTTGTAAATAAAATAAAAAGCAACCTAACCTCAAATAATACAGTTTTAAAATTACACGAACAAACTTTTTATAGGAATATATGTTTTATTTTATAATGAAAATTTTAAAAAGCATAATAAATTTAAGGAAAATTGAGGTGCAGTATTAATTATTCCTACACTCAAAAACAAATTTTGTTTATTGAACAAAATCGTTTTGTTGAATTCACAAAGTATTTTATTAACTTAATCAAAATTTTTGGTTAAAACTAATAAATACTTAAAATTGATTAAAAGTAACTAAGATATTTTGTTGGATCAATTGAATGTTTGGTTCAATCAACCAAATTTTTCTAATCAAACATTTTGTTGACTCAGTGAATTATTTTTCTGAGTGCAGTAGACTGGAAATTGTTCTCGCATGTACTTCGTGTACTAGATGCACTCTGAAAAAAAATTGATTGAATCAAAACAAAATTTGTTGGTTTAACCATAGTATTTTTTTATCATACAGACAACAAAATGTTATGCTGATCTGAACAAAAATTTGCTTAATCCACTATCTAAATCTGAAATAATTAAATTTTTTAATAATTCTAATCAATGACCGACTTCTTGCTTTTCAATTAGTCAAATGTGATTGATTTTCATTCAACTTTGATTGATTATCAGTCATAAATAACTGATTGTGAAGCAAGAAGCCAGTTAATAATTTAACTGATTCAGATTTAGTCAGAACTAAATATTCCAGTTACTTTTAATAGTTTTAAAGTATTTATTAGATTCAAACAAAAAATGTAGTTAAGTCAATAAAATACTTTGTTAATTCAACAAAAGAATTTTGTTCAATAAATAAATTTTTTTCCTCAATGTTAATTTCTTTATGTTACGTATTGTCCAATTTCTATATGAAAATATTATATACACAAAGTATATATCAATCTAAAGTAAAATAATGTTAGTAAATAACAAATAAAATTATGGGTCCGATGCGTAAGTCTCCATTGTCTTGTTGCTTGTGGCCTTTCCCTCATATGAGAAGTTGGATAAGTTTTGCCAATATAAGTACAATTTTAAAGTTCCGTAAGTTTAAAAATAAGCACCGGACCCAGAAAATTCATGCAACTTATTTACTTTTTTATTTTTATCTATCCACCTCTACAATAAACGACACAAACAAGGATAAAATATTTCTTTAAAATAAAAAAAAGCTCATATTTGTTTATTATGAAGGGCCATATTGAGGGCCAGGTTCGAACCCGATCTCCTGTTCTGGACAGCATCGAAATTTTTGCAAAAGTCACAAAAATAGATAATTTTGCTTTCAAGAATAGCAATATTATTATTGAAGGGCTGTTTTGAAAGAGAATAGATTATTTTACATGACAAAAATTTGAAACACAGAAAAATAATTTTCAAATTAATTAGGTGAATTTGAAATTTATTAATAAATTTTATTTTCGACCCAACTTTTTTTCTTATCGCATCTTGCCAAATTTCAAAAAATTATGCGATTCTAATAAATCATGAATTATTTTTTCAAAGAAAAGATTTCCCACAACTTCACCGTTTCTGATTTTTAAAAATAAATTCTTTAATGGCTGAAACCATTAAAAAAATATTTTCCAAAACGAAATTTTTATAAACAAATTGCTGAATTTGATAATAATTTATTCATTTTTTTTTTAATTACAAAAAAAGTTATGGGAACAAAAAAAATTGATTACTTGGTCACGTGACCCAAGTGAAACATGTTTTTAAAGGGTTCTAGATTGGATACAATTTATCCAAACAGATAATCTGAAGATAAAAAAGTGCATGTATTTTGCGCAATTGGCACGTTTTCAAAACAAAAAAAGAAGAAGCACTGGAGAAGAGTGACGTCAACCTGATGGGTGAAAGCAAAATTCTAGGATGACCAGACGAGGTGAACTTTTTCAAAGAAAATCCATCTCTGACGTACTCGGGCATGGGGATCGATCGATAGATGACCTATTCAGGCACCAAGACTACTTAATTATGAGTGAACAAAAAAACATTTGCGCTTTATATTTCATTAAGTTTCACCTGAATAATTCACTTATATTCGTTTACTTCCGTGCTATCTAGAATATTCTAATTGATGAGTGAGTTTATTTTTATTTTTAGTTTCAGGAAAAAGGAAAAAGTGCAATTTTCATGCAAAAAAAATAAATGGCTAAAAGTGCCATTTTAAATGGCCAGTTTGTGCTCTGAAAGGCAAAATAATAAATGAGACATGTTATTTTTGCAAGTATTGCCACTTGAATTGCACTATTAACCATTTTGTTTCATTTTTCGATAGCCATTTAAAATGGCACTTTTAGCTATTTTAACTTTAGATGTAGCGCAGTAGTTTTTGATGATTGCTTTTATACAAAAATCTATAGTTATGCATGTAAAAGTGTATTATTAAAAAACAAAAAATTGAAAATAAATCTTTCACAGGGACCTTTTCAGAACTTTTCCTAAAAATTGCAGGTCAAGCTTTCAAGAATAACTTTTATGAATGTTTGTTTCCAAAATTTCTATACAAGTGGACATTTTTTCACATGTAGGTGGCTTACCTGAAGATAGCAGCGCAAGTTTCAGACAACTTTTAGGAAAAATGTTATGTTGGAATTTTCCAAAACTATATCGCAAAATTTCGGAATATTTTCGGTCGTTTTTTAGTTTTAATTTTTTTTAATGGTTGTGGATAGAAAACAAAAAAGGACAAAAGAAAGAAAAAGAAGGAAGAGGTTTTGGAAGGTTGCCTTCTTTTTTATTTCCTCCCATTTTGGTGGGTATTTTAAGGCCATGGATCAACCAGACCACGTGACCATTTTCATTTAAAAGTACATGTTTTCAAAATTTTTACTAAAAAGAAGTTAACAGACGTGCTTTAGTGTGATTTGTTACGTTTCCCAAATTTTCAGAAAGATGTTTTCTACATTCAAAAAGTTATTTTACATGAACGAATTAATGTATAATTTAGTAAATTGCTGCATTCGAGCTTTAGAAAAACGAAGAGTGATTGTTGAAAAGCCTTTAAATTCCACTCGTGTTAGTATTTGGTGCGCTTTTGGTCTGGATGAATGATTGAACCGTATTTTTTGAAAATGAGGCTGGGAACGCTGTTACTGTCAATGGGTTACGTTATCGGGACATTTTGTTAAATTTTTTCTAGCCTATTATTGATGTTATGAATGTCCGATATTATTTTTCATTCATTAATTATTGTAGACTTTCTACATTATATATCAATAAAGAAATACAGAACTTTCATCCAAAATATGTTTTATTTAAAATTTAAAAATAAAGTCCCCGTTGAAAAGCCCTGTAATTTAGGAAAATTTCAATTTCTTAGATTCAAATTTTGATAATTTTCTAAGATCCTACTTTATGGATTTCCAAAGTAAAAATTTTCATCTAATTACAGTTCTGAACTAAAAATATTTTTTTCCGAAGACTACACTCTAAAAACAAGTGTGTTACTTTTACACGAGAATCACGATAGTAACTTTTTAGGCATTTGAAGTGTGTATTTTTAACACACATTACAAACGTAACGTTTAATTTTCAAACACTTTATCGTTTTGAACCCAAAATGTGTGGTAAAAATACACACGTCGAATGCCTAAAAAGTTACTATCGGGAGTCACGAGTAGAAGTAACACATTTGTTTTTAGAGTGTAAAGATTATTTTTTGCCAACAGAAAATTAAAAAATAGTGTATTGTTCATGACAGGTTGTATATTTGAATGGCCCTAAATATGAGCGTAATAATTAGTTTTGTTATGAAAAAAATAATTTGTCATTGTTCAATGAAACTTCAAAACTGTAAGTACATAAATTTTACAAATTTTTGAAAAGCAGTTGCTTTGCAAATTTTCTTATTTCTCAAGTCTCTATTTTTTTAATTTCTCAAATAGAAAAAAATGCTCTAGATGTTGTGTTTTGTTTGCGCTAAATAAACTACGATATCGTATGCCAAAGACGGGATGTCTGTCCTTCACTTACCATTCCTAATTTCATAACACCAAACAAATATTTGAGTATTTAAATAATTTTTAGAAGATTTAAAAGTCCTTATTCCAAAATTACTTAATTTTAAGTTTTCTTTCCACAACAAATTGATGAAAATTAAAAACTTAATCATTTTATTGAATTAAATAAAAAACTTGAGTTGTATTTGCGTACCACAAAAAATTGCCTCAAAATTTCATTGCCAAAGAAATATTTACCAATTTCTTTATAAGGTAAATGACCCAATAATCGTCAGTTTACAAGTGATCATCATTTAATCTCCAAATTTGACAAAGTACTGAAAAACAATTTTTATTGAAATATTTTACAACTGATAATGCAATTTAGTAAGATGGTTTATAAAAAATTGTCAAAATCAATGATAATTCAATAAAATGTAAGATTATTTGTGTGCCGATTACTGAAACTAAGATACCGATTACTGGGACATTTACCTTACCAAAGATAACTCAAAGTGCTCTCTAAACCTGAATCAGTGAACGGCCACTGATTATTCGACTGACGAATCAGTGAAATAGATTGAAATCACTTATTGAATCAGCGAAATCTTCAGGTGGAAGTAATAAAACCAGCAATATATTTTAACGATCGATAAACTCGTTTATTTTAGACTAAACAACACTAAAACGAAATTACGTAATTATTATTATTTTTAAGGGACGATAAATCAGTAAAGTGTGGATGAAAGTTTTGAATTCGCGAATTTAAAAGTTATGTTCACGTGACGCGTTCACTGATTCCTCAGTGAAATCAAAGCAGGGCACTGATTCATCAGTTGATATATTTCCACTGATATAATCAGTGACTATTTCACTGATTCAGGTTTAGAGAGTGTATTTTTCATATATGAACTTAGACTTAATTTCATCTATCCGTTTAAAATATTTGTAACCCTTCATACTTATATATTCAGAATGTAAAAATGTCACCTATCCAAAAAAATGGTCCAATTAATTAATCCGGAATATAAAATTTTACCATTTTGCTTCACACCAAAGTATTTCAGAATGTAATTATACATACAAAATTATTTAAAGAATTTTTTCTATGTTTCTTAGGATATCCAAAGCTTCTATTCATATTCATAAATCCAATTTATTTAGTAAATAAAATGTTTCCATTTGTTGAATACTATATTTCTCTGTGATAGCGACATGTTTATATGAGATTACGAACAAACCGAACGCACTGTCGAATGAATATTACTAAACCAGGAATAAACCTTTTAAAACAAAAGAAAGTTTGTTATTTCCAAAAGTAAAGTTGTGTTTTGCATGGATTCTTCAACGGATCAGCAAATAACTTTTCTTGATTCAGCTATAATAATCGTAACCTCAGATAGTTATTATCCATATCGCAGAAATGTCACATTTTGTATTTAATAAATTGTCTTTATCTTTAGTTCGCTTGCAAATCTTTTTTTCCTGTGTAGTTTGCACAGTAAGCTTTGGACAATGAAATTAAATTCAGATTTAAAAATTTATTTTCAAATAAAGACAAATAAAAGACAATATATGTTTTTAAGTTGTTTCCAGTCACTTTAAATGAATGGTGGTATATAGAGCATTAAATACCCAATGCCAGATAATAATTATCTATCATGAAAACATTTGTTACTTTTTTGCTAAGAAATGTGTGTAGAACAAATATTTATTTCTCTCATGATATACTATTGCTGTATGAAGCCAAATATTAACATCGAAAATCCAATACCATAAAAATGATAAACTAAGCTTCTGAAGGTCTAAAAACAGTACATGTATAAAATCTGCGTAAAATTTAATGACATTCAAAAGTGTAAACTTTTCAAATTTGCTAAAATGTCTCTTATTTGTTATATTTATTAATTAATGAACAATTCTACTAATTATTAGTTATTTTTCACTGATTACTTTTTGTAAAGTTTATAACTACTATTAATTAATTAATAATACATTTTGGAGAAAGGGACAATAAAAAACCTAGAAAAATGATTTTTAACAAAATTCAACAGACAGAAGAATCTTATGATTACACTGTTAAAAATCTTATTAATTTTAATAGACTTTAATATACAAGTGTAAGTTAAAATTAATAGAATTGTATATTATGACAAATTAATATAGATTCATATTAAATTTAATAACTTTTCAATAAAAATATATTAAAATTAACAAACAATATTAAAATATATACACATGTGTATTAAAATTCAAATAAAAGTTTGTATTTTTTAAGATGAAAGTATTATAAATTTAGTATAAATTCAAATATTTAAAGAATTTGAAAATCTTTCTGTGGAAAAAAAATCGCTTTCGATTGTGCTGGGATACTGAAAAAAAATTCCATTACAAGTAATGGAAATTTAATACAGAGATTTTTAACAGTGTAACAATATTAAAAATTACAATAATTGTTTAGAAAAATTAGAGAAAAGACACAAATGTCAAATAATTCTCATCAAGCCAAAAATTTCAGACTAAATAAATTTTTTCTAAGAAATGCATTGCTGATTTTCAAAATATGCATTAAAATTAATTTTGGTTTTACTTTGATTGATTCGAAAAATCGTTCTTCGACTTGAGATTATGGCAACGGGTCGTTCTTCCTGCATTGCAGGGCTATAATGTTAAACTTTTGAGAATATTTTGAAAAAAATTTGTGTGAAAATTGCTACATGTTGCCCCATTTAAACTTGAACAATATTCGTGTTCTGTTGGAATAACTTGACTCGGAAATTCCAAATATGCAATTATTGGGCACTAGTGACGGTCCCCCTTATTCCAACTCGTAAAGTATTTCCGTCTAGACGGAAAATTATCTGGAATTCTATCCAGGCACTGGAATTAAATCCTAACTGCAGAACATCTGATTTTATAAATTGATAACAATTTATAATAACTAGTGATAGAGAAATAAAATTCAAGAAGATAATGATTTCAGAAAATAAAAAATGAATAGTTTCATTAAATAGTGGGACTTAAAATTTTTGGGAATTTCACATTCATGAAAATTCTTTTATTAAAAGAAAGTGTGTCGCCAAGAAATCTAAAAATTGGAGGTTGTGACATAAAATTCTAGAAATAATCTAAAATTCTAAAGTACTTACAGTTCTTAAGGTTAGTTCATCCACGAAAATTAGACCTCAGGCAAAAATAGATAATTTTGCTTTCAAGAATAACAATATTATTATTGAAGGCGGGCTAATTTGAAAGAGAAAAGATTATTTTTCATGAAAAAAATTTGAAACACAAAAAAATAATTTTATTAATAAATTTTATTTTTGCCCAAACTTATTTTCTTATCGCTTTGAGTCAAATTTTTAAAAATGATGCGATTCTAATAAATCACGGTTCATTTTCTTAGGAAAAAGATTCTCTACAACTTGACCGTTTCCAATTTTTGAAAATGAATTCTTTAATGGCTGAAATTATAAAAAAAACAATTTTTCAAAACAAAATTTTTATAAACAAATTGCTGTATTTGATAATAATTAGTTCAATTTCAAAAATAGGAAACCAATAATAATGTCCGACAGTGGTATACATTCATTAACGTTGACATATGGAAATTTAATATTATTCTGCCAATAAACTTAATAAAAGTGTTTTTAAAAGAGCATATATCTTGTGGCCTATCTATCTTAATTCATTCCTCTTGAGTTTTCAAAATGGAATTTTCACCTCAACAGCGAAAATCGGAGTGCAGAACAAAATTTTGTGTAAAAGGTTGTGACTCGAGAATGAACAAAAATAAGAACTTAAGTTTCCATGAAGTGCCAGAGAGTGGAATTAATATTGAAATCAAAAATTTGTTCGGAAGCCTTGAAATTGTCGACAAAAGAGCAGAGTGGCTTAGAAGATTAAAAATAAAAGATCAGAGCAAGCAAGTGGTAATTTGCTCAAAGCACTTCGGTCCAGATAATTATTGTTCAAATCGTTGATTTTTAGTGTGCCAGTAATTGTGTGTGGCCCTGACGTTAATGCACTTGTTTGAAGACATAATGCGAACAACTCAATGCTTTCATTGCTTCTGCTAGTCACGCCACTCATTATAATTATGTCAGAATTCACCACTTTCTGACCTTCTATTAGGTTTCTTGAGTACGGTATGGCATTCGCAAATTCACACAGTGTATGTAGCTGCAGAGTTAACATTTTTTAAAAACTTAACCATTTTCATTATATGTTTTTTGTGAACTTATCCATATGCAGCTGTAGAAAAATGTATACCACTGCCGGCCATATTTGTTTCGCGACACGCGCGCCTCTTTGCCCGCGGTGGTAGTTTTCATTGCCAATTGAAAGCAAAATTATCTATTTTTGCCTTAGGTCTAATTTTCGTGAACGAACTACCTTAATATTTATTGAACGATGAAATTTTTTTTTTTTCGAAATGATTAGTTTTTGGCATAGTCAATCAAAAAGTAGCATATATTTCGTGATCGATTGTATATTTTGAAGGAGTCTTAAACATAGATATAATAAAAAAAATCATTTTTGAAAGAAAATTTTTTTTTATCCTTCAAAGAACTTTCAGAACTGCAAGTACATATAATTTCACCCTAGAAAATGTGCAAATATTATTTTTAATTTTTGACTATAATATTTAATTTCCCAAGTAAGAAGCAATGTCAATGACATAAAAGTTGTGTAATAAGCGTAAAATGAAAGATATTATCACGCATCTTTGCAATTCCTATTCTTTGTTTTAATTACACTGATCCTTCCCTAGTTAATTTATTCATTATAATGAACACTTGGTTTCTTTCATAAGATTAAATGCATTATTGTTGTAGTCATAATGGGAAAAACCTGCACCAATTACAAACAAGGAAACACGAATCAAGACGATCTAAAAATAAAGTTTTGTTAATTTAGCAATTTTATGCAAGTTGATTTTAAAATTGTTTATATTTTATAAAAAGTTATATATAAAACTACAGTGTAGCAGCATTCATAATCGGGATTCCCTTCTAGTTTATTATTCCAATCAAATCATCTGAGAATGAGTCAAACTCGGGCAAAATTTATAAGTTTATATAAATATTTTCTTTAAATTCAGATTAATTAGTACAATAATCATTTAAAGAATCTTCTATAAAAAAATGTCAATAATATGAGCATGTATGAGATTTTTTGGAATCGCTGATTATTAATCAGTTTTTGGGGTACACTGTTAAAAATCTTATTAATTTTAATAGACTTTAATATATAAGTGGTAAATTAAAATTAATAGAATTGTATATTATGAAAAATATACGTTACTGAAAAAAGAAATACAGAAATTTCTAACAATGTAAGTTAATTTCCATGGAAATCGGGAATTTTAAAAAAAAATGTAGTTTTAAAAATCTGATATCGAATTTGTAATCAACGACTCTAAAAACTTTCTGATAATAATTTTCGGATAAACGTTATTTTTATTTTCTTAAAGCATACACGGAGAAAAAAAAACTGTTGAATCAACAGATGTCATCTGCTGGAATAGGGACAGCAGATTTTTTTTGTAATATTTACAGATTTTTCTGTTGGATTCACAGATTTTTCTGTTGGATTCACAGATTTTTCTGTTGGATTCACAGATTGTTTGTAAACTCAACAGATGAACCTGTAAAATCTACAGAAATGTATGTTAGAATTACGGATTTCTCTTTTTTCTTGAAATCCGCAATTCTAACAGACATGTCTGTAGATTTTACAGGTTCATCTGTTGAGTTTACAAACATTCTGTGAATCCAACAGAAAAATCTGTAAATATTACAAAAAAAATCTGCTGTCCCTATTCCAGCAGATGACATCTGTTGATTCAACAGTTTTTTTTTCTCCGTGTAAGTTCATCCTCAAAAAAATGCTGTGATTAAATTTAATAATATTTTGCATCAAGTTCAATATACCTTTACTGCAAATGACTTCATATAATGTAAATGAAGTTTTTCCCAACAGTGTGAGTGGCAAACAAAATTTGGTTGAATCAACAAAAAATTTGGTCCGGCGTATCATAAACAATTTTTTTCGTTGATCCAATTAAATTTTGGTTGGGTCAACTAAATATTTTTCAGAGTCTACATCGCACAATCTTACTAAATATAAAAATTGAAATCTTTTTAGGAAGTTAATGTTAATTTATTATTATGCCAAAATTTGTGAAAAAAAATTTTCCTCTCATTTTTACAGACAGCGCTTCAGTTTATAGCGGCATACAAGTGTAGGTAGTCTGTGTTTATTTCCATTACTATGTTTGCACTATTCAGCTTGTTTGAAATAAGTGATTCGAGTGTGAAAGAAAAAGTGCTTTTTATAAAAACATTTTTTGAAAACAGAAACCCTTTGTTATTGCAATGCGAGCGTATTGTACTGCGTATGTAACACATTCGTAAACTTTGAAAATAAGTACTTACATCAGAAAAGGCTAATTTTTTTTTAATTTTGCAGGTTTTTTAGAGATAATTCCGAAATGTTATAGGATATATAAAATTTTCATGACGTATGGCATTATTTATGATCTATGAACAGAAAATCTAGATCCTCTGCACGGAGAAAATCCTACACTACTGGTTACTTCTTTCTACACGACTCAGTCGCGTAGCTGAAAAAAAATATCACCTACACGACTGAGTAGTGTAGTGGCACGAATCAATCGTTTTTCGGTAGTAACTATCACGGACGGAGAGAATGAAACGAGCGAACGCGTTGATTTTCACGCGTCGCAGAGCTGTAATTGCAACTTTCGGGCACAGCACTGACAACGCGAAAAAATGATCAGTTGCTGTAATCGATATTTGAATTCGATAAATATCGAATAATCGTCGTTTCGGTTTCATGGATCACAGCTCTACGACGCGTGAAAAACAGCACGTAGCCTCGTGAATGGCCTAACCGCGATTCACGTCCCGGAGAAACGTGATGAAAAGTCGAGGCCCGCGCGATTCACATGTGATACGACTGAGTCGTGTGGGCCACATGATTGATTCGTGTATGTCACGCGAATTTTTCCGACTGGCATAACGGAAATTTCTTAGAGTAACACTTGTAATTATGTGTTTTTGATCTTTTTTTGGAATCTATACTGATTTCGCATATAATTTATTTGGCGATTAAATTTGTTCCAATTATATTTATTAAATACACAAACGTAACTACAAAAATGTTCTCAAGTGCAAAGCTAAATTGAAAGAGCTGGATTCAGAGAATTGAGAATTTTGTGAGCTATTTTTACTGGAAAACTATATTGGAACAAATTTACTAGTCAAATTCATTATATGCAAAATCAATATAGATTTCAAAAAAAGAAGATCAAAAACACATAATTACAACTGTCACTAAGAAATTTACGTTATGCCAGTCGGAAAGATTCGCGTGACATACACGACTCAATCGTGTGGCCCACACGACTCAGCCGTGTAGCAATACTACAGAGTAGTGTAGACGGCACTACTCTTGACTGTAGCAGCATTCGTGTGACTGACACGAATAGTTACTTCCGAAAAACGATTGATTCGTGCCACTACATTACTCAGTCGTGTAGGTGATTTTTTTTTCAGCTACACGACAGAGTCGTGTAGAATGAAGTAACTAGTAGTAGTATTCTTCTCTTGACAATGACTTTGAGAATCTTCATTTAATAATATGATAATTACTAAAATTAATGTTTGCAGTTATTTACTTAATCCTACTTAAAAATAAAAGTTTCTGATATTATTTGCTTCGAAATAAAATATTATTTCTGTGATTCGAAACATTTTTATGTTCTATGAAGCATGTTAAACATGATGTAAAAATAATTCTAATTTATATTTAAAACAATGTTTATTTGATGACGTTACGATGAAACTAATGGAGTTGAATGTTATATTGTTAATAAATGGAACATGCGATTTCTTTCAATATTTGTGTTTATATCTCCAATATTGCGAATATTCAAGTGTAGTATACACTAATCACCTCCTTGACAATTTGTTTTGAATACTTAACAAGAACATTTTTAGATCAAATGTTTCTTCATGTACTTACAGTTCTGAATGTTCATTGAACGATGGAAAATATTTTTTTGAAACCTAAATGATTATTTTTTGCCCCAGAAAGCGCAGTCGAAAGCGTCTTTTTCCACAGAATGATTTTAAATTCTTGAAATTTGAAATTAATTTGCATTTATTTGCGATATAAGAGTTTGAAATTGTATACGAGGACACTAATCGGCAATGTATCCTATCTGATACGCGACTAGTGATTCTCCGATAATGTAGGCAGTGGCAGAAACTTCAAACTCAACTAATTAATTTGAAATCACAATTAATTTTGTTATGAAAAAAACATTTGCCATCGTTCAATAGACGTTCAAAACTCTAAGTACATTGTTTCTTCCACAAAAATTTAGCCATCTAATTCGAAATATTAATTCAATCAGCTTTCGAAAGTAGGAAAATAATTTAAATTTTACTCGGAAATAACAATCCAACTTTGACTTTCAAGACCAAAGAAATTCTTTGAAATTGTCATGACCCTTCCCCAACCAATCCATATCCCTGACCTTCTCAATCTCTAGAGACCCAAGTAAACATTTGTACACGTGACCATTTCATTGCTAATCTTAAAATTTCCACTCTTCAAGCGATTCAAGTTCAAATAACTTTAACAGCTAGATACTTGAATTTGAAATCTTTAAATGATGATAGTATCCAATAATCTTTACTTCCAAATCAGATAATTATTTAATTCCTCAGAACACCAAATAAGCATCTCCAGTAAAGCAACACCTAATTTATGTCTAATTTGGGATAAATTTCCAAAAGATCCGGATTCTTAAAATTCTCCTTGGTTGATTTCGCCCTGAAATTATCGGTTCGCGAGAGTGGTAGACGCCATGTTATCTTACGGACTTACATGAGTCTGGGTATAGTATCCATGATACACGACTGAGGTCTACCGCGCTGAGGATTGCTCGCCTCGCGTTCACAGAAACGCTCACTGATGACCAAAGTAATCGTCATAACCGTCACACAATTTGACACTGATATTCCTCCGTTCTCTGATTCTCACCCTATCGAACCTTCGCTACCAATATCCAGTTGGAACTGCTATCAACTACTAATCCAAATCTGTACCGATTATCAGAAATCGAATAAGAACATTGCGATCGGGTTCAAAATCAGTATTAACAATTGAAAAATCGAAAGGTGCGAAGTGTATAGAGTGCGCGCGCCAAACGAACTAAGCGGACCTTGATTGTAAAACGTTTTCGTAGCGCGCTAAGCGGGCTGTACGGGTTGCGCGGGGTTACAATTTTAGCATGTAGTAAGTATTAACAAACCGAGGGAAAAGATACCAAAAATAATTCCGGTGTGAAGAAATAAATCGGGGTGCGTGGTGGTTGGCGTAGTCTGGGTAGGTATTATAAGAAGAGGACACGAGTAGCGTTGGTGCGAGCGAGCGCGAATTGCTGGTGGCTAAAAGCTAAGGCTGCGAGCAGCTGCTGTTCGAATAGGACTTACCTCTGCTGTTTTTAGAACTCCACTCCCAGAACTGCACGGGCCGAACCGAGCCAAAACCAAAATACCACCAATATAGCCCTGTGGCTCGCGGTATACCCCGTCGCAGATTCCCCCCTGGACCCCAAGTTGTGTGACCGACGCGCCACTCGAATCAAGACGCTGGATAGAGTAAGATCATGTCAAGGATGATGGCGGACCAAGACCGAAAAGAGACGATTCGCCCGACGAGAAGCATCGGGACGCCTGCGAACACTAGAAAGAACGAATGAGATCCACCGAGGCGGGACGTCGCGACGTCGAGATTCGCCAAGAGTCAAGACGACGGCTTTTTCATCGAAGATCTAAGATATAAAACTCAAAAGGGAGAAGTTTGAAGAACTTTGAAAAACTGTGATATTAAATATTACTAATTAATGATTTGATGATGTTGATCCTATGCCTACTGAGCTGACCATTGTCGACAAATACCATAAAACTAGGGCTTTATGGAGGGGATACTGTAAAAATTCGTTCCAAAGCGCGAGAGAGGGGACAAGTTAGCGTAGGCAAGGGATTAAGAAAATTGTAATATATAATTGCAATGAGTTGCAAAAAGATTATTAACTTGTCATTGATGATATCCTCTTTAAATTCGACAAATTTCAATTTTTTACTCAATTTCATAATTGTTTTTTAAGCTGAAGTAGACACCTTTAAAAGAAGGTAGGTGGGTGGCGTGGATGTTTTACGGCACTTGGAGTCATTTGAATAAAAAAAACCAAATTAATTATACAGGTCTACATGGTTTTGTTATGGAACAACTGAGGTACATTTCAGAAGTAATTTTTGGCACAGAAACCGAATCCGGGCTCAGAATTGCTCCATCAAGTCAGGTTTACGAGTAATCCTAACCTAAATGTTGCTAAAAACACGGTTTTTCCCTATATTTGAGCATCGATAACATCGCGAATTTTTATTATTTTTTGAATATGAGAAAAGCATAAAAAAAGCCACTTTTCAGCTTTCCCTTTCACTATTTACATGTATTATTTTAATTTTTCTAACCAGAGATATCGCCGATTGAAAAAAAAAATTGCAGGTTACACCTCATATTTTGTAGACCTGTGTTATTGTTCTGAATGTTTGTGACTCTCTCCTATAATAGATATAAACATTCTTATTAATAAATAACAAAATGGTGAACTTATAAAAAAACAATTAAAATGTCGTGATTTTTTTCGTTTAAAATCGGTGAAAAAAAAAATTATTACAAATTAAGTAATTCTAATATCCGACGGAGCCATTGTCGTGTAGAATAACATGTACAAAAATGAAAGCAATCAGTTGGATAGAATTGTTTTAATCACCTGTGCCGCTTACAAAAATGTTGTTTTGAGAAAAATACGTTTAAAGTTTTGATTTTTGAAGCGTCAGACGTTCATAATAAGAGTAACGTGACAACATTAGAGAGGTAAGACTGTTGCAGTTGCCACGCGGTTCACAGCGTGCGGTCCCGGCATGCTCTGGACTATGTGCTACAGCTTCGTAAATATTTCATATTTCGGTCTAAAATTTTTACAGTATACTCTCGATATATTATACTTTCGAAAAATATGAAAAACAAATCGATTTTTCGAAGCTCGAACACGAGACTACATCCTTAAGAGAGTTGAATCATATTCTATTGAGGTGATCTTTAGTCGCCGACTAAATGATTTCCACATAACTTGAGTTATGAGACAACATTTGTGCCTAGGATGTTTTGATGAAGGGTCAGCAAGACGGAACATGGATCAATTTCTTCAAAGATTTACTCTTTACTCTACAAAGATGGTCAAGAATAAACGTATGGCTCACTTTCCCGTGCAAGAAATTTCCCCATTCCAAATTGAATTCGAACCCGTATCACTACAAACTCAAACTGCCTTTAACGTCCAAAGAAAAGTTCTATTCAAAATTCCAAGAATCCGAAACCGCTCGAATTCTCAAAAAAACGACCAAATTTTGACCAAAAAACATTACCCAAATCAAACAATCATAAGAAAAACCAACAAAAAAGAAGAAAGGGCTTTTGGAAGTTTGACCTCTTTTTTCTTTCCTCTTTTTTTGTTGGTTTTTCTCATGATTGTTTGATTTGGGTAATTTTTTTTTTATCCAAATATTGTTAAAAATTATAAAGTGACATGTTTGATAACATGTCTGCTATTATATTGACCCAAAATTCATAGAAATTTTATTCATTTACCGTTGTTTTGGCCTAGGGTCAGTTTCTTTTAATTTTCTTCGATTAAAAATTATCAATGTTAGATATAAAAAAACGCAAAAAAAGGGAGGCAAACGTTTCGGCCACATATGGGGGCCCTCTTCAGTGCCATAATTCTTAATATGGAGGATTATCTTAAATGAAGAAAAGGGTATAAGTTAGTTTCTCTCTCCATATGAAAACGTACAGAAAAAGAATGTTTTGCTTCCATTTACGGTGAACTTTTATTTATATTTATAAAATGATAAACATTTTTAGAAAAGTATATATTGTAGTAAAGTAATCGAACATTTCTGGGTCAAGATTTTTGCATGGGCTTGTGCGTCGTGAGTCAGGAATTAATGAAATTATGCTTAGTCGGTAATTGGATGATTTTAATAATACAAAGAGAAAATTTGTGTTGAAAAATCTTAAATAGATACCAACATCTCCACCTAATTAGCCTTTGTGTCATGGCTAAAGGAAAATCCCCATCCATTTGGTATTTCTAAGATGGTTCTGATGGTTGATTCTTATGAAGAACACTGTAAAGATTCGTGTTGATTTTCCTCAAATAGAAAGAATGCAAAAATAACAGCAATGCGTTATTATAACGCGGTTGTCGCAATATTTGTAGCGTTCCGAGAATCGTGAACATTTCGTTGCCTACCCTACTTCTCTCTGCGTTTCCCCTTAGATCCCCACTACCTTGCTAAAAGCAGTCGTCTTATATTATAGTAACGTGCCGCGATATACTAACCAATTTTCAAGAAGCTTTCGTTACGGATGAAATGTCCGATTTCTTTTTGCAAGAACGAAATTATGACCTATTGTATTTGTGTCGATTGACTTATACTTGATTTTCAACATGCCTACCCGGGCTAAAATATTTGACGCCGGTGAAAAAATACTAAATTGAATTGAAAAAGTTTGATAAATATTCCATTAGACCATTATAATATTATAATTTTATATAAATATAATATAAATATTATACCATAATATTCCATTATTACATTAGTATTAATATGTGAAGAAGAAACGAGAATAAAGTACTCAAAAGGGTCAATTCTTTGAAGAATTTACATTTTTTGAATTAAGGGTAGTTTTCGAGACACCGTGGGGGGGGGGGGGTGTTAGGGGCATCAAACCCACATGTACGGGTACAATACATCAAATTATTCGCTGGATAGTCCTCTACAATCCTTATAAGTTTAATGCAAGGTTTTCCCTAACCCTGAACAATTATTCAGGAAATCCCAAAAAGTGATTTTTCCCTATGCAATTTACATGGGAAACTTAAGGTCTCCATAGCTACCATTTAAAATCGAAATTTTGAAAAACCAAAAAATACGTACTTACTTTTTTTGGATTTGAAAACAAACTGGGAGGATCGAGACCCTCTATAAAAAAAAGTCATTTTGGACCACGCTAATGCACAGGGTGGGACATCTGTAATCGAGTTTATAAATTCAAATAAAACACACATATTATGATGGCAATTCAAAATTTTTTATTGATAATGAAAGATGGTACTATGCCATTTATGTATGAAATAAAATACCGTTTATATGTTCACCCCGGCTTCTTTTACAGCCCAACACCCGAATGTCGAAATTTTCGATGACTCTTTGCAATAAAAGTGGATCCGCAGTCTCAATTTTATGTCGAATGTTACGTTTAAGGGGGGAACCTGGTTTAGAACGCCGAAAATTGCATGATATTCGGCACAGTTTTTTAGGCTGCCTAACTTATGAAATGTTTCAAGTACTGTTGAAGTAGGTCATAGATACACAAATCTTGCAGAAAAAATTTATTTTTATTTTATTTGATAATGTTTAGCAATAAAAATGCGTATTTGTTTGGGGCATTACTCGCTTGAAGATTCTCCACTGCGTACATGATAGCGATCGTACTTTTTATCTAAAACATTAAAACCAAAATTTTTTTTGCACTTTAGGAGTTTATCCTCTATTTAAACCTAAGAAATTTATTGAAATTTTAAAAATTGTAAATTTTATGAGTGTTTAAAAAAAAATTCGCGTTTTACTCACGAAATTTTGAGATAATTAACAAAAAATAGTTATTAAAAAAAAAATTTTAATGTGATTTTTTAGGTTCTCATAGAAGCTTACACTTTCAGCTCTAAAAAGAGCTATCACTTATAAAAATGCGGCAATTACAACATTCTTAATCGTGTACGCAGTGCAGGAAAACGCTGTTTCGAGAAAATCGCGTTCAAAGTTTTTTCCAAAAGTTAATTGTCTCCTGAGCGCACGGTCTCTCAGAGGCCATATCTGCGAAACGATTTGGAATTTGACTCTAAAATTTTGGAGACATATTTCTGAATGTATTTCTAATCGAATGAGATGACTTTCAAAAAATTTCAAAAATTGTTTTACCCTCTAAACCAGGTTCCCCCCTTAAGATCTTGAATTGCTCGTGGAGCATTAAAATTCACTTCACTTAGAAAAAACCCCAAAGAAAGTAATCCAAAGGTGTTAAATCGCATGATCTTGCAAGCCAATTCACATCAGAATTTCTGGGAATTATTCGTTCACCGAACTTGGTCACCAATAAGTTGATTGTTTGACGACTTGTGTGCGATGTTTTGCCGTCTTGTTGAAACCAAACCTCATTCACATTCAATTCATTCAATTTTTGTCACCAAAAGTTAGTTAGCATGCCACGATAACATTCAGAATCCACTGTAATGACCATTTCACGATTATTATCAAAGAAAAATGGCCCGATGGTGTCACTAAACCATCATCCGCACCAACAGTCTTCTCAAAACGATTTACAATGTGGCGAATTACAAACTGAAGGACATGCATGTTGATCAAAACCATTTCGAAGATTACAAAATATATTTTTTACAGAACGACCGTTTTCATAATAAGTTTTGACAACCAAAATACGTTGTTGCGTGGCAAACGATTCCATGACTACAAATGGCGCAGCCTTGATATATCATATGTCAACAAAATTGACACAAGACATTTATGAAATGTCAAAGATTGATTTTTGAAAACCTCGCTTTCAGCTGACCTACCCTTTATATGTTTCAGTAATTAGCTTGAGACATATTGGTTGCGACCAATTGTGACAGATAAATTACGGTCAAATAGATCTAGAAGAACATCATCTGAACACTAGAACTCGACCATGGGCCCCTAAAACTACAAATGATTATCAAAATAAGCATTATTAAACGCATGCTTAAGTGTTACCAGCACACATTTTTTATTCTTAATGCAATTTAAAAAACACCTTCTTCTTAAATGCTCTCAAAAAGTAAAATCTTTGTTTTATTAGTGTATATTTTCGAAAAATCAAGTTCAGATAGGCTTGCTTATCACGTAAGAGGCAGTATAATCAAATAAGTAAATGTTACCAAAAATCATAAAAAATCTGCAAGAGATTAGTGTGTCACTTAAAACGTAACTTGCTTTAAAAACATAATTAACGAATAGCACACTTACAGAATCGATGCAAATTGACCTTTTTGTGGCATAACCATGAAATTGCATTCACCCCAAAAAGATGATCTACATGTCAAAAGAAAAAAGTAAGTACAGTCAAGACTCGTTTATTGCAAGGCTCCGAAACGAGCGAGATTTGTTTATTGCAAAACGAGAGGGGCTCCCACCATCGCAACTATCGTTAAGGTTAGTTTTCAGAGCAAGCAGTGGATTGGTTGTCGCCCCAACCACAGTGTTGCATATAAGGCAAAAGTGGGGGTTAGGGAAACTCTCGGGCCTTGCAATAAACGAGTCTTGACTGTATAATATAACAAAAAGTTATTTTCAAACAAAAGTATTTTTTCTACTAGCGGGCCATAAAGCGGACTTTATTGCCCCCTGCGGACCAACCAAATACATTTTTTGACCCCACAAGTAGAAAAAAAATCGTGTGCACCACGGGAAAAACATTTATTTTACTCGTGTGGTTGTTACCCTCGCTTTGCTCGGGCATCAAACTTCACACTCGTAAAATATAGTGTATTGTGCAACTAGGGAAAAATAAATTTATTTTGCGAGTGTGAAGTTTGATGCCCGAGCAAAGCGAGGGTAAGAACCACACGAGTAAAATAAATGTTTTTCCCGTGTTGCACACGATTTTTTTTCTACTATAGGGTCAGAAAATGGATTTGTTTGCCCCACACGGGGCAATAAAGTCCACTTTATGGCCCACTAGTAGAAACAAATTTTTTTTCCTAGTTGCACAATATACTATTTTATACAGAACATAAGAAATATACATTTGCAGGCATTTTTTTGTTTCAAATTCGAACTGTATTTGAGTGCATTCTGTGCTCTTTTTGCCTTTTTCTTATTCAAGTATTCCGCCTCCGGTTCGTTTTTTCGGGCTAAAATAGACCCTTTACGATTAAATTGCAAAGAAGAACACTGGATTTTATCAATTTTATGCCACTCTTGGTAATGTATATTAAATAAGTCGATACTAGGGCAGAAGTTTAATCGGTAGAATCACTAATTAATTGTAAGTCAGTAATTTTTGATTTAACAAAATTATGAAAATGAAGCGAAGGAACGGCATATCCGGTACCAAAAGTGACATTGATTATTCATGAGTACTTCTCCAAATTAGATCGACGGATGAGACAGGAATCGTTCGTTTCTCTGAGAGTGACGTGAAGTAATTTCATTTTAACAGAACTCCTAGTGAGGTATATCCATTAATAAAATCTGCCATAATATCGAGAATTCCGTAATTATTGGACATTAGAGTGGAACAGAACCGAGTATCAAGATACCGTTGAATACTTGATGAACACAAGATATCAGACTCTGGCCATGTAGTCAGCTCTAATCCGTTTATTGAAACCTGGGACATTTTCGAAATAGCAAAATCGATTAACCACTAACGCTTTTCACTCTGAATGAGATCAACACATTTATTGAATTCGAAATCAAAATAGAGTGAATGATCATTCAAATTTTAAACTAGTTCATTTTTTTATGAAACAGCAATACATCAAAAATCGATATATTTTTTAGCTTTTAACATTTTATTAATATTTAATTTGGTTTCCTGATAAAATGTAAACAGATTTTTAAAAACTGTGCAATATTCTATCAAAAATTCATTTTTTCTACTAACGGGTCATAAAATGCATTTTATTGCCCCCCCCCCCCCCCCCGTATAAAAAATCGTATGCAAGACGGGAAAAAGACTTATTTTGCTTTGACTTATTTGCTTTGCTCGAGCATCAAACTTCACACTCGCAAAATAAATTTTTTTTTCCCCAGTTGCATAATGTACTGTTAAAATTCATTTTTCTACTAGCGGATCATAAAGTGCATTTTATTGCCACCTGCGGGCCAACTAAATACATTTTTTGACCCCCCTAGTAGAAAAAAATCGTGTGCAAGACGGGAAAAAGACTTATTTTACTCGTGTGACTGTTGACCTCGCTTTGCTCGGGCATCGAACTTCACACTCGCAAAATAAACTTTTTTTTCCCTAGTTGCACACTATGCCTTCCCATATTCCTTCCATCTGCTATTATTTATCTTTTCCTAAATTTTGACCGATTTATTTTCATTAATAATTGTATATATGGAGAAAAAAATCGATAGTCAGGGACTAAATTGTTCACGTGACCTGAATGGCCCATGGCCTTAAGAAGGCTTAAATTTTCAATAGTACATTATGCAACTAGGGAAAAACAATTTATTTTGCAAGTGTAACAACCATACAAGTAAAATAAATGTTTTTCCCTTCTCGCACACGATTTTTTTTCTTCTAGAGGGTCAGAAAATGGATTTGCTCGCCCAGCACGGGTCAATAAAATCCGCTTTATATCCCGCTAGTAGAAAAAATAGATTTTATTGATAAAAAATTGGCTAAAATGGAAATAATGAACAATTTGTACAATGAGAAAACAGTTTTGTCAAATCAACAAAAATATTTTGTTAGTATTTAGCTAACAAAATTCTTTTGTTGTGCCAACAAAACATTTTGCTATACCAATCAAATTTTGTTACTCAAACAAAATGTTTTGTTGTGACAACAAAATATTTTGTCAGGACAACAAAAAAAGTTTTGTTGGATAAATTTTTTTCTCAGTGTAGTTCGTTCCAGGAACTAAAAGCAAAGGGGCCAATAAGAAAATCCACCTGGTTTCTCAAACTGATTGTTTCTTTGCCTAAAAGGAATAACTAAAGCTTGAAGCAGCGAAATAATAATAAAAGCGTGCATTTGAAACTCAAGACCGTGCCGTCGTTTACGAACAGGGCTCTAGAAGAAAACAGGAAAGTGAAACGACATTGCTCCGGATCGGCACGTGCCACTCGATAAATCTGTCGGCAGCTGACAGCACAGCCGGCTAGTCGTGGGTTTCTGCTTCTCGGTCCAGGAGGGCCAACATCCCCTCAAACAGTAGTTTATATATGTACACGTGTCGCGTATGGTGCAAGTAAATGACTTCACTTATTTTCCCAAGGGACAATAAAATAATCACAGCTAAAATTTATTCAATTTCATTCGATTCGCTCCTATAGTTCTCGAGTTGATAAAAACATTTGAAAATATGGCAGGTGCAACTAGACCTGTTTGAAAAGAATCCTATGTTTGATTTTCTTCCTCTAAAAGCACAATATTTCAATAGAAAATCTTTTAAATAGGTAACTCATATTGCAGTCTCAGCTATAAATAAAGGAATCTAATGGAAAATATTCTAATTGCGTAAACGTATCAAAATTTGGAGAGCAGTTTTAAAAACTCGTTAAAAAAATATATTTTGCAATCTGTTAAAAATAAATTATGAAAATGATTTTTCCCAGAAAAAATATTCTCTACAAATTGACTGTTTCCCATTTTCAAAACAAGTAAAAATTTTTTTTTAAATTAAGAAAAAATGAAAGACCTGGGTTCGAATCCCAGCGCAGTCGAAAGCGTCTTTTTTTCCACAGGAAAATTTCAAATTCTTTTAAAAAAAATCCTTTTTAAAATATTGTTTGAACAATATAGCCATTTTGACAATTTTACTTTAAAAATTGGAAACGGTCAGGTTGTAGAGATTCTTTTTCTTGAAAAAATAAGTCGTGATTTATTGAAAATTGACCATTTTTAAAAAATTGGTAAGTTTTAAATTCTTTGCATGAAGAATAATGTTTTTCCATTTCATATAAAGCACCATAAATAATATCACAATTTTTAAAATCAGACAATTTTTTGAAAAATTTAATAAATTTACAGATTTTTATAAAAGTATTTGTTACGAAATTAAAAGTTTAATCTCATATTCGACTTTCAATTCGTATTCGGTAATTTGAGAAATTTCTTAGAGATAACTTTTAGGAAAATCTGTAAATTAATTGGATTTTTGAAAAATTTTGAGCGCTATTTAGAATTTTGGACCTTAATATCGTATCCAGTGACTCGGGAAAGCCCCTAATAACGAGTTTCATGGAAATCTTGCGGACAGAAAAAAAATAAAACGATTATGCAAAAATTTGTTACTGTCACTTTTGGCCCAGCGTTTTTTAAACTTCAAAATATGCGTCAATATCAGTCAAGCGTTTAAAGGTTCCATATAGATTTGTTTTACTCCATATAAATACATTTGAATTTGAATTATTTTGATGAATAAATTTTAGAAAAATTATTTGAATAAGAATACTAAATTTATCTTTTAACACTAACAAGTAACTATTCAGAAAATCACCTGTTAAAAAACTTGATATTATGTTACAAGAAGACTAGACCACATTCCAAACCAAAATAATATATTTCGTATCAAGTGCGGAGGGGCGATTTATTGTTCGCTGTATACCGAAAGTTAGCCGAGTCGGTGTCGTTTTGCGTGCGGAAAGTTGATTTTCCCGCACGTTTCAAGTTTATTTTAATGTTTCGCACACTTTAAATTTTACCGCACTAGTGAGGGAAAATAAACTTTCCGCATACAAAACGACACCGATTAAGCTAACTTCGGTGTACAGCGGACAAAAAAGTATTTTTTTTTAATTTAATACAAGAATTACAATATGCACCACCAGTAACTTTGAAAAATCAAGATAGAACTTTTATCGAACACTTGTTTAACAAAATCATAGAACCGTTTCTGAAAAAATGATTAATTGCCATGGAAATGTTCCTACCTCCTCAAAAAACATCTACATATTTGCGAATGACCATTTTTTCCTAGGAATTATATCGATGGTTTATTGATAAAGAATTTTATTAACAATAACAACTTTTGCTTTCCAAAAAAGCTATATGAGATAAGACAAAAATGTTATACGAATTTACTTCAGAGCACTTTTTGATTGGACACGTAGCTTTCCTTTTAACTGTAAAAAAACGTCATAAAAAAATGAAAAATTCCATTTTGCACCAAATTTATGCGAGATACGAAAAAAATGTTAAAAAACATAATTGTTTGTTTCAAGAAAATCTACAAATTTGCTGTTAACTATTTTTTCATACAAGTTATATCTATTCTTTTATTCATCAAAAACCTTTTTTATAAAAACCAAAAATTCAATTTTCCTGCCAAAATATACGAAATACGAAAAAAATGTAACGAAAGAAAATTTTTTATTTCAAAAAAATCTACAACTTTGGTGTTGACTATTTTTTCATATGAGTTTTTTTATCTTTATTAATTCTAAAATCACTTAAAATTGACGTCATCAGTGGGAATATAGAGTCAGAGTTTATACTAACTAAATAAAAATTTAAGTGTCGAATTCAATATGGCGGGCCAAAATTGTGAAATTTAGGCTTATATGCATAAAACCTGTTATTTATGATTATTATATTTATAGGTAATTGATTTAAAATATAAATTTAGAATTGTAAAATTCAAAATAACGGATCATCCAGAATGGCGGAATGAAATTACAAAATTGAGTTCAAGTTCTCATTACTTCGATTTTAGCACACCAGAGGGTAGTTTCTATAAAATAATATGTTTTTTACAACAACTTTAACTTTTATTATTATTATTCATCTCTAAGTTTACATTTTTAATTTTTTTTTATTCATTGTTTTTTCTTGTGAGTTATAAAGACGCATCTGAGAAAACATACATTTCGTCAGACTCCCCTTGAAAACGCGACTTTTCATGCATGTGAAGCAAACGCAATGTAGCAGATTTCAGGCCAATGCACATGCGCACTCCATCAACGGGTGGACATAGAATTTCGCGCCCGCTTCACCGGGCACAAAATGAACTTCAAAGGGCAAAATAAATCGAAGCGAATGTATAACGCTTTCACATATCACAAATAAGAGCTCCTTGATGGATAGTTTTGCTTTGACTACGATTCCAGTTTTTTTTTCGCATTTTATGAAGTTATTGTGCACACCAACTTACACCTACTTAAGATAGTTCGGTCCCGAAAATTAGGCCTCAAGCAAAAATACATAATTTTGCTTTTAAGCACAAGAATATTATTATTGAGGGGATCATTTAAAAGAGAAAAGATTATTTTTTATAGAAAGCATTTGAAACATAGAAAAATAACGTATTTAACAAATTTTATTTTCAAGTGTATTTTTTTCATATCGCTTTTCACCAAATTTTAAAAAATGGTGCGATTTTAATAAATCATGGTTCATTTTTTTAGGGAAAAGATTCTCTACAACTTAATAGTTTCCAATTTTTGAAAATAAATTCTTTAATGGCTGAAACTATTGAAAAACAATTTTTCAATATATATTTTTATAAACAAATTGCTGAATTCGATAATAATTGATTCATTTTCAAAAATTGGAAATGGTCAAGTTGTAGAGAATCTTATCCCCGAAAAAATGATCTAAGATTTATCAGAATCGCACCATTTTTAAAAATTTGGTAAAAAGGGATATGAAAAAAAAACAGCACTGGAAAATAAAATTTGTTAAATACACACTGTAAAAAATATCGGTAAATTTTCCTACTGTGTATTAGGAAATTTTTCCTAAATCCTTAGAAAGCATAGATTTTCCTACAGAAAGTTGAAATATTTTATAGATTTGAGGAAAATTAACCGAATTTCCGGACTTATTTCCGAACTATTATGAAATATATCAAAAAGGTGAGAACATTTCACAAATGTCCTAAGTTGAAGGAAATTTTTCCCATGAAAAGCGGAAATTATTCCACAAAAACGGAAATTTGTTTACTTTGTTTGGTTCTTTTTCCTCTTAAATTATGAAATATATCAATTTTTCCTAATAAACTGGATATTTCTCCGACCAAACAGTAGGAACTATTTCCAGTTCTATGTCAGAAATACTTTCGACTATATCTTTGGAAAAATTTACGACCCATTTGTATTTTAAGCTGTCCGACTATTTTCGGAAAAATTTCCGAAAAATTTTTTGCAGTGCACTATTTTTCTATATTTCAATTTTTTGTATAGAAACTTTTAAAAAAATATCACTGACAATCAGCGACATTTCACTGATTGTCAGTAAAAGCCCTTACTGATTGCATTTAATGGCCCATTTTTCACTTGTTTGGATATATAGTATACACAATATACTTTGTATATTTTAATCTGGCTTCTAATTTTTGGGCAAAAAAGTTATGCACGAAAGAATTAATTATTAGACTGTTGAAAATAATATTAAATTCAATGTTACAAAAAACAATTAATTTTAATGTAGATATCTATTTATATTGAAAAACCTGTATATTAATTTAAATTAATATATAAAAATATAAAAATCTTAGACATTTAAATAAAAATTAATAAACTTAGGGGTCGTTTCGAAAAAGTTGTGTGAAATTCGGACTATTGATTAATTTATTTAATCATTTAAAATACGTTTAAGTTTATTTCTTATAATTTAATACTGAAGCTCAAAGCAATTTAATGATATTAAAGATGATGTAAATTAGTCATTTTCTCAAATTCACTAAGTTTCTTTTTCAGTTTAAGTGAAACAGGAAATTCAATTTACTTAAGGCTCTATCGGCCTTAAGGAACACATTCTCATCATGACACTCGCGCTTCGCGCTCGATTTTCTGTATGCATTTTTGTAACTTTTTAATAAATTACATGATTAAAATAATTTATTTTCTTCCAAATATCTCAAAAAGGAAAAACAATCGTAGACTTTATTTAAGGAAACGATTTTGCAGAACAACGCTTATTTCGTATCTCACATATTTTGGTGAAAAAAATCGAATTTTTTCAATATTAAAAATCAAAAAATTAAAATATACGTCCTGTCGAGAAATTTCTCGATAAGAATGTGTAGACCTTATTTAGCCAAACAATTTTTCATCTCAAAGTTTTTTTTGTATCTCACATATTTTGTCTAAAAATGGAATTTTTGAATTTTAATCGTATTTTTTGGAATTGAAATGAAAAATATATGTTTTATCAGAAACTGTGTGAGACAAAACTTGTAGATCTTTTTGAAACTAACAACTTTGTATTCTTACGTTTTTTTCTTATTTTACATATTATTGTTAAAAAATTGAATTTTGGATTTTCAATAGTTTTTTTTTTAATTAAAAAGAAAAATATGCATCTTATGAAAAAAGTTTACAATTCAAATTTGTAGGTCTTTATTTATTCAATAATATTGTATCATAACGTTTTTTCGTATCTCGTATAATTTAACTGGAAAATGGAATTTTGATATTGACTTTTTTCGAATTTGAATATGCTGTAACATTTCTAATTTTGATTTAATCAAAAAATGTTATCAGGATAATTTTTAGAGATTTATGAGCACTATCTAAAACCAGTATTGAAATTTTTGATTTTTTCAAAAAATTATTTTCAAAAACACAAAAGTAGTGCTCAACCCCTCAATTTTGATTGGATGTGGCTGGTTAACGAACTTGTCCTTACTTTTTCGGCTCCGATAAAGTGTACCAAAGCTCAATTCAATCTGATAATTCTATCGAGAGTTATGCCGCACACGACCTACTACAGACAGACAGACAGACAGACAGACTTTCGTAAAAACCATTTTTTCTGACTCAGGGGGTCTTAAAACGTAAAGATTTGATGAAAATTTCGAAAGTCATTTTTCACATAAAACCAATACCTTCTCATCCATGATGAGAATGTAAAAAAATGTTACATGCTGGAAAAACTCTTTTTTTGGACTCAATCTGGGCGTGTTTTCAGATTTTCGAATATATTTCCATGTTATTAATATTGATTAGGAATGGAATACCAAGCGGACATTTTCATAAATCATACACTGAGAAAACTGTTAAGTTGTCTCGGTAAAATAAATTGACTGTTATACAGACAAAAAAAGTTTTGAGGGGCCAACCAAATTTTGTTGTTGAACCTTCCCAAGTACGAAATTAGATACGGCCCAACACTGGACCAGCATCGCCAAAAATTTGCCGAAGATCGGCTGCCAATATCGTGCCGTTGCTGGAATGATAACTCCGGTATGCACTTGGCGGCCAATGCTGGCCCAAACTCTGGCCGCCAGCACTTGTTTTCGGCACAGCAACGGGCCAATGCTGTGCCGAACTCTGCTTTTCTCACTTCCAGGATGGTTTGCCGTGGTAAAAGTGACACATGGCCCAGTAATGTGCCGTCCATGAGCCCGACTCTGGCTCTTCTACTTTCAGAACTGGATGCCATAGTAAAAATGACAATCGGCTTGGTAAAGGGCCGATACTGGGCCAAGTTTCGGCTGAAGGTCGGTAAATTTAAACAGTCGAAAAAGGCCGCCGTCGACGGCCCAGCACTTGACCGATGCAAGCAGTGACACTGGCCCAATAACAATGGCCGACTCTTGGCTGCCGAGATTGGGCCAATATTGTGCCGTATTATCATCTTCGGCAATTTGCACTTGGGTTTTGGATAGTGCAGCCTAAAAATGTTGCGGGTGAAACAAATTTGTTTTGTAAATTTCCATTGGCATTGCTTTGTGTGTAGAAATTTTGGTTAAATTATTTTAAATTTTTTAATTTTTTCAAATTCGATACTTTTAAAATAAATGAATTAACTCAATAAAAATAATTAATACGAAAATTAATTATTTATAAAATCCTTTACATTATTTCTCAATTTAAGTTTGTGAATTTTTAATTGGGGTCAGATTACCGAGCGGATATTTTGACTTATTTAATTTTCTATTTTTGAACATAAGCGCCTATAATTTTGAAATCTCACTGGAAACTACTTTGATGTAAGTATTTCATCCTAGTATCATTTTGAAAATTGTATTAAAAATAGAAGTGCGTTAAACTTCTGGGCCATAAATCACAAAACTTTTTGGCAACGACCCTTACATTGAATTTAATATACTTTTCTATTGAATTTAATGATATTTTGTATTAGGTTGAATGTACCCATTATGCAAGTGACTTCATATAATTTATATTAAGTTTAATACAGTTTTTTCTAATAATTTTTTATCAAAATCACATAAAATATATTTCTAATACGAATACTCACGAAATTTTATAATCAAATTACACATGATATCTGTATTAAAGATGTAAACTCACCTAAAACAAACAAAACAAAACATCATTAGTATTCCACTAAATTGAAAATATTATAATTATTAATCAATTTAAATTTAAAATTGTCCTGCTTATAAAATCAAGTTAAAATTAATTTTTTGTTCCTGAAATAAAAATAATTTTCTTTAAAAAAAGCTTAATTATAAAACGACTGAACTATAAGTGTTTTAAAAGTCGATGCTCTGAACATTTAGTTTGTAACAAATAAAGTAAAATTAGATTCTTGCTTTCAGCGAATCGTTAATTCTGTAAATTTATATGTTTTAAATGAAATGTCCCAAGTACTTTGAAAAGCATCCTCTGTACAGTTATGCGCATAAATATGCCTTTCTTTATGTTAAGTTATGCGTATTAAAAACATAAGAAAATGGTACTGTGCGTAAACGGAAGGATCGTATTTGAATCCTTTCTTGGAAATTGGCAGGGCATTAGGTTTAAGCGCAATGAGTAAGATGAAAACGTGAGACATAAACGTGAGAGATTTTCTGTCCTGCTGTAACACGCGACGATAGAGAACGACAGAACGTCTTATGCGTTCACGTTTTTCGTTCTCGTCTTTATTATGCTCAGGGCTATTCATGAATTAGGAGAAGTGCCAAATCTTGAACGTCGAAGGCTGTAGATATAGAATAAATGTTATTGTGCAATGCTAACGTCATTGTTTGCGTAATTCTTTGCTTTCTTCGCTATATGAATAAAGAAGGCTAATGGAAAAACCCCATCTTTTTAGAATATATTTACTCGAAAAATAAATTATAATATATAATCAGTCTTTAAATTTCACAAAACTAGATTATTTAATGTGTTAATACGCGTGCCATGAATTCACTTATCATTGTGATATTTTACTTAAGGTAGTTCGTCTGCGAAAATTAGACCTCAGGCAAAAATAGATAATTTTGCTTTCAAGAATATCAATATTATTATTAATGAGCTAATTTGAGAGAGAAAAGATTATTTTCCATGAAAAAATTTGAAATGCAGAAGAATAATGTATTTAAGAAATTTTATTTTTGCCGAACTTTTTTTCTTATCGCTTCATACCAAATTTTACAAACTGATGCGATTCTAATAAATCAGGAATCATTTTTTTAGGAAAAAGAATCTTCACAACTTTACCGTTCCCAGTTTTTGGAAATAATTTCTTTAATAGCTGAAACCATTAAAAATCAATTTTCCAAAACAATATTCTTATAAAAAAATTGCTGAATTTGGTAATAATTTACTCATTTTAGAAAATTGGAAACGGTTAAGTTGTAGAGAATCTTTTTCCTGAAAAAATGATCTGTGATTTATTAGAATCGCATCATTTTTTTAAAATTTGGTATTAAGCGATAAGAACAAAAGTTCAGGTAAAAATAAAATTTATTAAATGCATTATTTTTTTATGTCTCAAATTTTTGTCTTGGAAAATAATTTCCTTACTTTCAATTGATTCCTTCAATAATAATATTGTTATTCTTGATAGCAACATTATCTATTTCTGCCTGAGGTTTAATTTTTGCGAACGTACTACCTTAAACAAATAAAATATCAATTACGAAGACAGATGAGTCCTAAGGACATGAAAAAATCGTTAGAGAAGCTAATTAGTCTTTAAAATTTTGTTCAGGAACAAAGAGAAAAGAATAAAGTTCTGTCTAGCGAAAAATCACTTTCGGAATTTTCATCAATCTTCAGGTTTTGAGATCCTCTGAGTCAGAAAAAAACGGTTTTTACGGAACTGTCTGTCGTCTCTGTTCGGCGTCTGCACTCAGAAAAAGTTCCTTAGAATCAAAAAAATTTGTGCATTGCTATAGGGTCAAAGAAAAGTTTTTTTGATTTTAAGAAATTTCTTGATTATTTTTTTTTAAATTTGAATTAAAGAAATAAATTTATACGCAGTCGCATAGTATATACCTAATTGATTCACCGAAATATTCTTATCAATTTAACGAAAAATTCTTCTTTGTTCAAAGATAATAAAATTAAATAAATTATTTCTTGACTTTTTGCCAGTACTGTATTTGAATCGAATAAATATTTTTTTAAATCAAATACATAACGTTAAAAAAATAATTTCTTTGATTTAAAAAAGTCTAAAAACGTGATTTCTTAAAATCAGATTTATTTTTATTCTACGCCCAGAAAAAAGTTTCTTTGATTCAAAAAAAGTTTCTTCGAATCAAACAAATTTGTGCATTGCTATACAGTCAAAGAAAAATTTCTTTGATATAAAGAAATTTCTTGATCATTTTTTTTCCTCTGAATTAAAGAAATTAAGTTGAAAAAAGTATTATTTAAGTTTGAATTAAACTTTTTTCTGGGCGTTTGGACACGATAACGATCGATATAATTAGTGGATTGGATTGAAATTTTGCACATTTTTTGAGAACCCAAAAAGGAAGGACAAGTTTGTTAACCAGCCACATCCGACCAAAATTGTGATAATAGGAGAATTTTTTCTGTTTTTTAAATTTTGTTTTTGTAAAAATCAGAAATTCCATTGCAAACAAATTTACTTTAGAGCACTTTTTGATTGTACACGCATTTTTCGTTTAAATTGTAAAAAACGTTATCAAAAATGAAAATTTTTATTTTGCACCAAATCTAGGCGAGATACGGAAGAAATGTTAGGAAACAAAATTGTTTATTTAAAAAAAAACCAAAGATAGTTTTTTGGATACAATTTGATTATATTAAATAAATATTTCGTTTGATTCAGACAAATTTTATTTAATTTAACTAAAGATCTTGGTACATTTAATAAAATGGTTTGGTTACACTGAGAGAAATTTCTGGGGTAATTTTGACTAATACGTCTCCACTAATTGCTTCTAGTAAAAACTACTATATATAAATTTTATGAGTTTTACTAAGATGGTTTGGTTAATATATATATATACACCATAGTAAAACTAATCAAGTTTATAGTAACTTCTATTAAAAGTAATTAGTTGGGACCTATTAGTTACAATTACTATGTAGTTTTCTCTCAGTGTAGATTAAGTAAATTTTTTGAAGTTTGCTAACACTGTTAGAAATTTTTGTATTAAATTTTATATAAAAGTTTATAAAGTAATTTGCATATACAGTACATAAAATTTGATATACATCGAAGTGTCGATAAAATCGAATATTTCCTAGATTCTTTGACAATTCGTAAATCATTGAAACTGTTAGATGATTCTCTGGTTGATAGGAACAACTAATTTTTGGATGGATTGATCAAACTCATTTGCTGGATTGCACCAAAGCTTTTATACCTTCAGTTTTGTTAACTTTACGAAATATTTTGATAATGCTTCAAAATTTTTGGTTTAACTCAACAAATGAATTTATTTTAGATCAAATTATTTCATAGCATCAGAATTGCTTGGTACGAATGAACCAAGAAATTGTGTTGGCTCAACCAAACAATTTTTTCCCTACACTGTTAGAAATTTCTACCCTAATTTCCCGATACACGTGACTGGAGTTTTATTCAGTTACAGTTTTGTTAAATTTAAGATAGAATTTCAGAAAATTCAGTTACTTTTTAGTAAATTTAAGAAACATTTTCTTCATTTTCAGTTACAAAGTGTTGAATATTCTGATACATGTGTATCTGGAAATTCTGAAACATGCAACAGGAATAATTTAACTTTTTGGGTAACTGAAGTTTTATGCAGTTACATGTAACTGAAAATTTTGTTACAATTTCGTAATATTATGATAAATTTTATAAATATTCTGTTACAGTATGGTAATTTTGAGATACAATTTATGAAAATTCAGTTGAGTTTCATAATATTAAGAAAAACTTCAGGAAATTCAGTACATTTTTTGCAATTTTAAGGTACCTTTACCCAAAAACACCATAAATATTGTCAAATGTTATGTTACCATTGTAACATAAAAATGTTTGCAAATTTCCAAACATTTCTAACAATATATCATATACAAACAATTCTATAGCCTTAAGGCCAAGGATCAACCAGACCACGAGATCAAATTCTTGTAAAAGTCCATGTGAAATAATTTTTTCATTTTACAAAGTACCTTCCTGAAAATTTGGAAAATACAACAGAAGACGATAAAGACCGTCCGTCAAATTCGTTTAAGTGAAAACTTTGCAAGAAATTTTACAGTTAACTGTAATTATCGATAATCTTTAGAATTTAAAAAAAAATGTACTAAAAAGGAGTTAAAGACGTGCTTTGTGTCTTTTATTGCGTTTCCTCAATTTTCATAGAGATCTTTTCAAAATTAAAAAATTTATTTTACATAAAATGGCAATCGAAAGACCTGGGCTCGAATCCCAGCGCAGTCGAAAGCGTCATTTTTTCCACAGAAAGATTTTCAAATTCTTTAAATAATTAATGTATAATATTTTTTCGAATCTAGAAAATATTTCTATTTTGATAAAATTTCTCAAATAAAGAGAACTAAAATTCCCAGAAAAGCTATTAAATGATTGTAAAAGCAGAAATAATATTGTATTCAGTGAGGACTGCTCTTATTTTGAAATCAAAGTTACGGCAGCAGCTGCTGATTGAATAGGGTACTTTGATTGGTCATATATAATCCAAGGAGCTGACAAAAAGTAGTTTTTGTAGTCTAACTTAGAGAGAATTTTGTTGTTCTTTGTTAATTAATGAAGCGACATATGCAACCGCAGCTCGGGCATATTCTTTGTCCAAATGACAAGGCGAAGTCACAGCTTGGATGCTAAAATTAACCCAACAGCAAGCTGAGTCTTGAAACTATGGCTGAGGCTGAAGCTGAGCATTAACAGGAGCAGCCGCCACGAACCAAAGCACGTGCTTTCAGTAAGTGACGTGCGCCTTGTCCTCGTTTTAACCCTCCCAAACCGCACACACGCACTTCATGTAGCGTCTATCAATTATCGCCCGTACGTAAGCTACCAGTTAAGCCAGGCTAGTGAAACTTCGCATTAGCGAATTAGGGAGTCGTCGAGAGAAGAAAATGCAGCCCTCGAAAATCTTCAAGATGGTAGTCACTCTGGACTCTATAGAGTTTAGAGCTTCTCTGGTTCTCTGCTTGCCAGCTTCAGCGAGAGAGTTTTCAGACATTCCTAAACTCTTGCGTGTATCCGTACACGTGCACCCAACCGGCTGTGAAACCAATAAATTCGATGTCGTCAATTATTTACATGCAGAAGAAAAAACTCAAATCACCAAATGTCTTTGGTGATTCTCACATCATTATAAATTTCAGTATTATCTGTTCAGCCAGAAAAAAGTTTTATTCAAATTTAAGAAATCATTTTTATAACTTCATTTCTTGAATTAGATGTAAAAACACCTTTAGAAGAAATATAAATTTGATTTTGGGAAATCACATATTTAGCCTTTTTTAAATGAAAGAAATTATTTTTTTAACATTATTTATTCGATTTAAAAAGATATTTATTCGATTTAAATACAGTAGTGGCAATCTTGAGAAATAATTAATTTTATTATCTTTGAACAAAGACAATTATTTCTTTAAATCAAAGAAAATATTCCTGTGAATCACTTTACGTGTGTACTTTGCGACTGCGTATACTTTCATTTCTTTAATTCAATGGAAAAAAAATCAAGAAATCTGTTTAAATCAAAGAAACTTTTTTCTGGTGTAGAACAAATATAAATGTATTTGATTTTAAGAAATCATGTTTTTAGTCTTTTTCAATTAAAGAAATTATCTTTTTAACATTATTTATTCAATTGAATATCGATTCAAATACAGTACTGGCAAAACCTTGAGAAATAATTTATTTAATATTATTATCTTTTTCAAAATTAATTATTCGAGTTTGAAATTTTTGTCACTGCCTATATTATCGGAGGATCACTAGTCGCGTATCGAATAGGATACGTTGTCGACAGGTATCCTCGTAGACAATTTCAAACTCTTATATCGCAAATAATGCAAATGATTTCAAATATTTAAAGAATTTGAAAATCTTTCTGTGGAAAAAATTATCTTTGAACGAAAATAATTTTTTCTTTAAATTAACGAAAATATTTCTGTGAGTCACATTACGTATGTTCTTTGCTACTACCCAGACATTTGATTCTTCAATTCAATAAAAAAAATAATAAGAAATTTCTTTAAATCAAAGAAAGTTCTCTTTGACCGTTTAGTAATGCACAAATTTGTTCGATTCAAAGAAATTTTTTTCAAATCAAAGAATTTAATTAAGAAATCGTTTCCTAAACTTCATTTCTTAAATTCGAAGTAAAAACAACTATAGAACACATAAATTTATTTGTTTTTAATCAATCACGTTTTTAGCTTTTTTCAATCAAAGAAATTATTTTTTTAACATTATTTATTCGATTAAAAAATATTTTATCGATTTAAATACAGTATTGGCTAAAACTTGAGATATAATTTATTTAATTTTATTATCTTTCAATGCAGATAATTTTTTCTTCAAATTAACGAAAATATTTCTGTGAATCACATTACCTATGTATAGTAGGCGATTGCGCAGACATTTATTTCTTTAATTCAAAGAAACAAAACAATCAACAAAATTTCTTTAAACCAAAGAAACTTCTCTTTAAGGTGGCTTGATCGTTTTTGAAAAAAAATTACAGACTGCTCTGAAACTTAGAGATTATCTTAATAAAATATGCTAGATTCATTTGGAAAAAAGAAATACCGTGGTTGACGATGTCATTGCCGAAAAAATCGCTACCGAAAAAATGTCAGTTTAACACGTAGTCTTATGGAATTCCTCGTCAAAATCGGCGAAACTCCGGAAAAAATCACAAGTCCCCATAAATCAAATATATACTAGTACTTTCGATTTCGAGGAATCTATTAGTATTATAAAAACGAAGGGTTAACGACTTCAATCAAGAGAAAATTGCGAAAAAGGTACAGAATATAGAAATCGCCTCGAGGTGAAACTAATAATTTTTTACTATCCTTTTTTCCGGGGACATTTCCGCGATTTCTTACCCTTCTACTCAGATGTTACTATAATACATATGATTATTAAAAAAATAAGTAGCAATTTGCATTCATGTAACTCACTTCATACGACACCAAACGCTCAAGCCACCTTAACCGTTTATCAATGCACAAATTTGTTTGATTCAAAGAAAACATTTTTAAATCAAAGAATTTAATTAAGAAATCGTTTTTTAAACTTCATTTCTTAAATTTGAAGTAAAAACGCCCATAGAACACATATAAATTTATTTGATTTTAAGAAATCACGTTTTTAGCCTTTTTTAAATCAAAGAAATTATTTTTTTAACATTATTTATTTGATTAAAAAAAATATTTATTCGATTTGAAAGAATATTTATTCGATTTCAATACAATTCCGGCAAAAACTAAAGAAATAATTTATTTAATTTTATTATCTTTGAACAAAGACAATGTTTTCTTGAAATTAAAGAAAATATTTCTGCGAATCACTTTATGTATGTACTTTGCGACTGCGTATACATTCATTTCTTTAAATCAAAGGAAAAAAAAATCAAAAAATTTCTTTAAATCAAAGAAACTTTTTTTTGAACGTATAGCAATGCACAAATTTGTTTGATTCAAAGAAACTTTTTTCCGGTGTAGAACAAATCTAAATCTATTTGATTTTAGGAAATTACATTTTTCGCCTTTTTTAAATGAAAGAAATTATTTGTTTAACTTTCATTTCTTTAATTCAAAGGAAAAATAAAAATCAAGAAATTTCTTTAAATCAAAGAAAATTTTCTTCGACCATATGGCAATATACTTTGTTTGATTCAAAGAAATTTTTTTTTTAATCAAAGAAACATTTTTCTGGGTCTAGTTATGACGAAGGGGATATTTAATATTTGTTTCCCATAGACATAAAAAAAATATTAAAAGACTGAATTCTAAACCTTCGCACGAGGATCACGTTTACTTGGGAGTCTAGGGATGTATCGCAGAAGTTTCACATCGTATTGGAAGCGCACATGGGACTAAATACACTGTACGTACGATGTGTTTTACCCCGTAGAATAATCTCTGTAGGAGGCTGGAAAACACATGTCCCACACTCGTCCAGAGGGGCCACGTGTGGGGTGGATCACCGCCTACGCTTGCTGCTTTCCCGACGTTTATTCCTTTCAATGTGATGCACATCCGAGACGAAAATCTTTCAATGACCCTAACTTTTAGACGTACAGGGGACCTCACTGGACTCTCAGGTTTGATCTCCCTTCGTCTCTCTAGGGTATGTGATGAATAATCACCATCCGTGTCCCACATCTTGACAGCAAAATGTGACCCACACTGAGTCATCTTTCCCCTTCTTGAAAATTCCAGCTGTTCACAAAAGCTTATAAAAACTAAAGAGTAAAAGAGTTGGATTTTTACTCTAATTTCCACATTGTTAGAAATTTTTTAAATGATGAAAATTAGATATACACCACACCCAGAAAACAGCTTTTTTGAATCAAAGAAACATTTTTTTGATATACGGTCAAAGAAAAAATTTCTTCGAATTGAAGAAAGTTTTTTTGATTCAAAAAATTTTTCTTTAATGTAAACAAATCTATTTCTTTGGATCAAAGAAATTTTTTTGAATTAACAAATCTTTCTTAAGTCAAATACTTAGATGTTATAAATAATTTTAAAATGATGTGTATCTATAATAATTAAAATAATCTACTCTATTATTTTCTACCTAAATTCACTGTAAATGTAAGTTTATAACTGCGTATAATTAAATTTAATATACCAGGGTATTTTTTTACAAATAATTATTTGACTAGATTATATGTCTCAAGGCAATTAATCAATCGCGCCACATAATAAAATTTCTATAAAAGTCCCTGTAAAATAATTTTTCAAGTTTATCATTAAAAATTTTTAAAAATATTTATAGTAGGAGAAAATCAAGAAGACTTTTCAACTTCACTTCAGCAAGAATTTTGAAGAAAGTCTAAATGTAATTGACAATTGCCATTACAATTTTATAATGTATTGTAATTTCACAACACTGCAAAAAGAAGTGTCTTACCTGGTATCTTACTGTAAGATATGAGATGGGAATTTGCTATCTTCTGTCTTAAAATAAGATGTCTCACTAAGTGTCTTATTCAAAATTAAGACGACTTACGTATCTTGGTACGAATAAAGATGTAATTTCCGTCTTACAAAATAAGATACTTGATTGAGTTAGATAATGTATCTTAGTTTAAGATGTTTAGGGTGTCATAAGATGGTTCTAGCATAAGATGTTTCTGAATTGTAAGATATAGCAGGTCAATAAGTTAGCAAAAACTAAGACGCGTAAAGTGTCAAAGAAGTAGTGGTCGAAAGATAGAATCTCTCAAAGGGTTATAGTTACAGTTCATAACCTCAAAAAATGGAGCGTTTTGAATGTTGCATGTTTTTCTTCTATGGTGTAATATCAACACATTTAGAGGAATATCCTTTATTTAAACTTTAGATATGACGGATGTGGAGCTACATATAAAAATTGGGAATCGCATCAGCAACACGTAACTCGATATCAGGTATACCTTCTGTTTTAACGTATTGGATACGTTTGCTAAGTCGCTTGTCTCCTTTTCCAATAGAGCATTTACTTGAATTAATTCTTTTAAGAAGTACGTACAGCCATGTAAGTCACCACATGTGTAGCAGACACCGGTATGCCGTAAGCTTTTTCTCACAGTGTGGAGGTTATAAGGAACATGAACTGTCGGTAACTTAAGTAACCTGTGTTACCGATGGTTCATCTCAAGATATTTTACGTGTCTCCAATTAATATGCTTTAGGCAACTTGAATGTGACTACCGAAACATCTTAGAAATAACTACACAAGTATCTTATATTAAGACACTTCTTTTTGCAGTGAAGTGATGGTGGCACCGCTTTACATTAAATTCACAACACTTGTATTGTAATTCCGATTAATTACTACACAAGTACTGTTATTTTTACATCACAATCCCTCGACTGTAATTTTACATTATATCATAGTAATAAAATTCTATTCAAGTATTGTAAAATCACAAACAATTTAAACAATTTATACTTTAGTCACATAAACCGCTTGATCTATGGTCTTAAATTTTGATACAATTATAGATCTTATTCAGATTTCCAAACAAAAAAAAAATTAAACATTGTTTTTCCTTCCATTCTTTAAATTCGGAAAATAAAAAAAAAATTAATATTCAAATCTTCAAAACTTCTTTTTGCAATTTATAAGATGTAATCGAATTATTTTCTCAGAGTTAAGATTTGTCTTATTGCAAGTAGTTTCCAAATTTTTTCCAAAAATTGTTCAGAAAATTTTATCGCAGAAAATTTTTTTTTTAATTTTTAATCTTCAATATTTCTATTACTTTAATTTCTTTAATACTTTAATTTGAAGGAGAAAAATGGGTTTAAACGTCGAATGCACCTTTTATATTATTTCCATCGAATAAAATAAATTATTTTAGCATCCCTTTCATGCTTGTAACAATGAAATCGGCTCTTCATTCTTGAAACAGAATATAAGCGAACAAATGGCCATCGCCCAGATTTTCTTAGACCCCATCTTACATTCTCAGAATATACAACAAGTGAATGTCGCTTACATATTGAGAGACAAAAACTCCAGCAACATTTTTAATTAAATTTCCGTTTAAATAATAATCCTCCTTAAAAATTTATCTTCATTTAAATTTTGATCTATTTTCATTTTTATTATTTTCAGGTATGATATTTGAAATTTGCTAAACTTTATATTTTTATGAGAATTCAAAAATTCTTCAAAAAAAATTGTCTTTTTACGACCCAATCGAACCAATCTGTATTGTGACGACGTTCACAAAAAATTCAGTAGTACGTCAGTACTGGTTAGCCGCTACTAACTTGCCATTACTGGCGCAGTAATGGCTATCATGAATATAATATAACCACTGCTGACATAGTACTGTCATCCAGTACTGGCACAACACTGTCTTCCCTGTACTGGCACAGTACTAAATATTCATGATAGCCATTACTGTGCCAGTAACGAAAAGTCAGCAGCGGTTAGCCAGTACTGTGCCAGTACTGGATAACCGCTATACTGACTTGCCATCACTGGCGTAGTAATCGCTATCATGAATATTTAGTGCCGTGCCAGTACTGGCTAACCGCTACTGACTTGCCATTACTGGCGCAGTAATGGCTATCATGAATATTTAGTACTGTGCCAGTACAGGGGAGACAGTGTTGTGCCAGTACTAGACGACAGTACTATGTCAGCAGTGGTTAGCCGCTACTGACTTGACATTACTGGCCCAGTACTGTCGCAGTACTAAAGTATTATTTTACACTGAAAATAGAATTCCAACTATTATTTTATCAGGAAAGCACAGTTATTCAAATATTGATTATTACATCTAACTCGAAAAAAAATTTAATAATTTCCATGATTTATTAATTTAAAATTTGAATAATATTCAATATTTATTATTATTATATTATGCAATATTTAATTAATCAATAATTAATTTCGAAATATGAAGCAAGATTTTAAAAGATTATTTTAATAAAATTTTCTAAAATTATATAATAATATTATCAGCTATATTTCTTTAACAATAAAGTTCTTAATATTATCCACAGAAAAAATTTATCTTTCATAGAAAATCTATGAAATCTTCGAACTTTTCAATAATAGTATGGAATTATACATTTTTTATTCCATTCGATTTTATCATCTTCATGTAATTATTTTTCGGAATTCTATTGAAATACTTGAAGAAATTTCGAACATTTTTCGAATTTTGATTGAAGTACTCAGTTTGGTTGTAGGTTCTAATCTCGTAGGCAGGACAATTTTTATAAAAGAAATTCCACGAAAACTTGAGTGCAAAAGAATTTGATATAAATAAGTTAAATATTTTGATTGTTTTCATTTATTATTCATACGATCCCGAGTTATAGTGATCAGTACTATACCAGTACTGGTTAGTCAGTAATGGCTTGCCCGTATAAGCCCAGTACTGTCTGGTACTGACAGACATTACTCAGTCAGCACTGACAAGCCAGTACTGTTAATGCGTTATCCTCCTTGTATTGTGCCAATATAGGCACCAGTACATGCGCTAGTACTGATTGACAGTACCGCGCCCGTATCCGGCAGTACGGGCGTACTCTCTAAACCTGAATCGGTGAACGGCCACTGATTCGCAGTGACCATTCACTGATGGCAGCAGCTATAAGTCTTTCACTGAGAATCAGTGAAATTTGACTGATGAATCAGTGAAATAGATTGAACGCACTTATTGAATCAGTGAAAGCTTCAGATGGGAGTAATAAAACCAGCAATATATTTTAACGATCGATGAACTCGTTTATTTTAGGCTAAACAACACTAAAACGAAATTACGTAATTATTATTATTTTTAAGGGACGATAAATCAGTAAAGTGTAGATGAAAGTTTTGAATTCGCGAATTCAAAAGTTATGTCCACGCGACGCATTCACTGATTCCTCAGTGAAATCAAAGCAGGGCACTGATTCATCAGTTGATATATTTTCACTGATATAATCAGTGACTATTTCACTGATTCAGGTTTGAAGAGTAGTACTGCGCCCGTTGTTAAAGTCTGATTGGGCAAATGAAGTTAATAATGCTCTAAACTGATAACAAAATACAATTAAAATTTTTTTTTTGCTCATGAAAACAATTGTTTTTCATCGTTCAATGAAAGATCAAAACTGTAAGTACATCTCATCCATGAGAACTATTTCAGCTTATCTGAATCACTTTTGTAATCCGTAAAGATACAATTTCTATTAGATCAGTTACTGACTCATCAAAATACCGGAAATTTTCTATTAAAAATTGCAAACGTGACATGAATGTGACCCTTTTTTTAGGTCTGAGATTTACTGCTTAAACTAAACTGAGAGTTCTTTCGCTCTTCAATTTCTTAGTACTCAACGTGAGTGTACTGGCACGCGACAACTTTTTACCCCCAGCAGAAGCGCAAATAAGATGATTCTGAAATAGCTTTTTTCGTTTCTTGGCTGTGAATCATAGATAATGGGAATATAACGAGATTCGGATACAAAATGACCTAGCAACTAATTTCTCCTACAAATGTCCACCTTTCATGTTTATTTTAAATTTTTTTACTAAAAATTTGCATAATGAACGCTCTGTTAATTAAAATTAAAGAATTCAACAAAATTTAACCGTAAGAAAAATAATTATTGTAAACTTTGAAAATCAGTGGAGAAAGGAATGTTTGAGACTGCGACGGGGAGGTTCGGTTACCAGCTGAATTATTTATCCCTGACAATGTGTTACACAAGTGTCCGACATTCCTCTTTTCAAAGAAAGATACCTTTATTTTGCTTTATGTTTGAGACTGCGACGGGGAGGTTCGGTTACCAGCTGAATTATTTATCCCTGACAATGTGTTACACAAGTGTCCGACATTCCTCTTTTCAAAGAAAGATACCTTTATTTTGCTTTATGGCAAGAATAATTGATTTGTCTCGATATTAAATAAAGCTATTTGCAAAATTAATCGAAAAGCTAAATTTTAGACATTGAGAAAACGTTTATTTAAGCATTTCTTTATATTATTTGTTATTATAAGTAACAAATAATTATTTTACAATTCTTTGTCATTGATTATTAATTTTTACAGTAATTCATTTTTGTTTAAGCAGAAGAACAAACTGTGATTAGTATAAAAATAAAAAAATGGAAAATTTCTTTATTTAATTGTTTATGAAAATAGTAATTATTCATTTTTGTTAGTTTTTTGATAATTATTTATTATTATTATGTAAAATTTGAGCAATTATCGTTCAGAAATTAACATTTTCTATGAATAAGATACATAGTCAACTAATTGTTCATAACATTTTTTAATGACAATTATACCCATCGCCCAGCCAATTATTTTTGTGCATTATAGATATATACTAATTAGGTATATACTAATTCTGACTAATAATTAGTTTATACACATTTTTTATAAAGAGATAAAAAAATATATTTTTAAAAACGCTCATTTTATCGCATTATTTATTTATACAATATCGCACACAGAAAAAAACTGAAAAATCTACGAGAGAAGCGTCATTAGAAATTTACGGGTGATTATTTCTGAACAAAAATAATTTCAATCCGTTAAGAATTACGACTTGTGGTGAATTATGAACAGTAAATTCTAACTCCTGAACACTGAACGTTGAGCAACACAGGCATTTGAAATTCCTCTTTTCACAGAAAAATAACGTTATGTCGATATATATCGAAAATAATTCAAAAATATATTTTTCAATTTCAAAACATTTGCCGATGTCGAATCTACCAGAGAAACACACTTGAGGTATCAGAACAAATTAAGGTCATGTACAAAATTATAGTAACTTTTTACGTTATTATACAATTTTAACGAGTTTTTCGAAACTCAGTGAGAAAACAGTTTCTTTGAATTAAAGAAACATTTCTCTGATATACGGTCAAAGAAAAAATTTCTTTGAATTAAAGAAATTTTTGTTAATTCAAAAAAATTTTCTTTTATCCAAAAAAATAGGTTTGTTTACATTAAAGAATATTTTTAACGTTATTAAAACTTTAAACTCGTTTTTCTCAAAACTCACTGAGAAAACAGTTTTTTTGATTCAAAGAAACTGAAAAACTGAAACTGAAGAAACATTTCTCTGATATACGGTCAAAGAAACAATTTCTTTGAATTAAAGAAATTTTTGTTAATTCAAAAAAAAATTCTTTTATCCAAAGAAATAGATTTGTTTACATTAAAGAACATTTTTTTGAATCAACAAAACTTTCTTTAATTCAAAGAAATTTTTTCTTTGTCTGTATATCAAAGAAATGTTTCTCTGATTCAAAGAAACTGTTTTCTGGGTGCTGATTTTTTCAAATCGGCAAGACACGCCATTTCAACAATTTTTAACCGAATGACACGAATATTTTTTTAAATAAAAGATTATTTAATTATCTAGTGGGGTACCTACGATTTTTAAGATTGATTGACAATTGTTTATGTGTTTAAAAATTAAGGTCGCTTTATGGGCGAAAATCGAGTGTTACATTCAAATGCGCACCATTTTTGAAAAAATGAATATTTTTTTATAATCTTTGATACTTCACTGGGCAATCTTATAAACATTAGGAAAAAATTTGTTTTTTTTGCTCCAGGTGCAAACCTCAATTTTTAATATTTCTTGCCGTGGACGACATCAGAAAAAAAAAAATTTTTTGTACACGACAATACTTAGCCGCCACTTTGTATTTCTTAGCAAAAAATATTTTTCATAAAGTTAATATATTAGTTAATAAAGTCTATAATTTTTAATTCTTTTGCGTTTTGTTATCTGCTTGAAAATAGATCATAAAAATGACACTATTTTTGGAGGCTCAAAGGTGATGAAACCCATTAAAATATATATATATAAAATATATTTTAAAGTTATGGATAAGTAAAATTAAATACGGAGTTAAAAATGTATGAAATGAAATAATGAACAATAAGGAAAGTCAATTTTCAATTCTTGTGAGACAAGATGAATAAATTCTATTCATGTTTTACATTATTAAGTAATCTCATCATGGTTTGTCTGTTTATAAAAGGGTTGATAATGATAATGATAATACATACATAAGCGGATTTCTATTAATTAGCGATTCACTGAATCGCATAACGAATTCGAATCGAATCTGCCATGAAGCAGGTTGCTGACAAATTAATCCTATATTCAGATTTGTTTAATGATAATTATTTCATGCTTTGAATTATTTTATTGTAAAGTAGAACTTTTCTTGATATTCTTCAATTATGTTTAAATATTCTGAATAAAATATCTCAAAATACGTATTTGGACACGAGCAGGAATCAATTATTATTATTTTGATATTCTTCAATTATGTTTAAATATTCTGAATAAAATATCTCAAGATACATATTTGGACCAGAGCAGGAATCAATTATCATTAAATTTGAAGAGCGCAAATTTTATTCTAATTTGCTTCATGTTATTTTTATCCAATCTTATTTCTACATTACTATCGAATATATGAAAGGTTGTTAGGATCAGAAGTTTTGAATAATAACGTTTTTTTTGTATCTATATTTTGGTTAAAAAATGGAATTTTTGATATTCAATAATATATTTTTTTCATTAAAAAAAATATATGCATTTTATTAAAAAAATGTTCAAATTGAAATTCGTATATATTTTTCTAGTAAACAATTCTGAATCAGAATGTTTTCCCGTATCTCGTATAGTTTTACTGAAAAATTCAATTTAATTGATTTTCTTTAAGTATCAAAATACTGTAACTTTTATAATTTCGGTTTAAATGAAAATTTTCATAAGGACGATTTTTAGAGCTTCTTGAACACTATCAGAAATTAGCATTAAAATTTTGGGTTCTTTCTAAAAGTAGTTTTCAAAAATACCAAGATTTTCGAAATTATATATTTAAGTATATATCAGAAAAAATTAATAAAAATTACGGCCACAATGGCTAGGAAATGTTACAGAACTTTATCCAGGGAAAATAAAAATAAAGGATCAAATATTTGTGATTCCGGAACCCTGATCCGTATATTTTACAGAACAGTTCAAGAAAATTTCAAGAACTCCCTGATTGTCAATATAAAAATTGCTTGTTCCAGAGAACTTCATCATCTTAGATTTTTAAATTAATTTCTCATTTTCCAACTGGTGAACAAAAATATTGGAAAATTAAATAAATTTTATAAACAAATAGTTGTAGTTAGAAAATAAGAGATTAATTTATTTAAAAAGTTAAGACAGTGGAGTCTTTTAAAATTATTTAAAGAAAATTAGCCATAATTTCCTAAAATCCGATCATTTTTGAAGATTAAACTTGGAGAAAACTAGATTGAACTTTGGCCTAGAGTGATTGTTACGAAAAAAGACATTTTTTATACTTTAAATTTTTTTTCTGGTAAAGGGAACATTTTTCTCTAAGAAATATATTGAATAACAGCACTAACATTTTTTTAGTCTTAATTAAGGGCATGTGATACTTCAGAAAAATAACAAGTTCATGTGAATAATTTAGTCTAGTTTCTATAAGTTTACGTCCAAAATACATTAAATTTTGTTTTTGAAATTTAGGAAATGGCAGAGGAAGTGAAAACAAAAGTAGACATGTTACTTTTGGTTTTAATGATAAAAAAAGAAAATTTCGATTAATATTGTAAAATTGAACTTTTTTCATTTTCCCAACCAAAAGTAATCTACCTACGTCCGCTTTTATCTTTTCTACCATTTCCTAAATTTCCAAAACAAAATTTCATGTATTTTGAACACAAACATGTAGAAACTTAAAATCAATAAAATTTGCTAATTTCCTAAGTATCACGTGCCCTTAATTAAGTTTTCCAAGGGCTTCCTAGCCACGGTCGAACCACCTTAAAGTATTTATGCTAGAAAACAGGCCCCTGAAAAAAAGTTTCAAACTTACAAAAAATAATACTTTTAATAATTTTTTTTGTATTAGAATTTTTTAGTACTATAGCTTCTTACCAATTTTTTAAAAATTATTGAATTTTCATGAATCCTGGCTTATTTTTTCGGGAAAAATATTTTCTATAGCTCTACAATTTCCAATTTTGAAAATAAAGTTTTCAGTGGCTAAAATCGTTAAAACATTTTTTTTGAAAGAAATTTTTTTTTTAAATAACTATATTTGAAGATTATTTATTTTGATTAAAATTGAGGGTCCCGGTGCAATAATCGATTAGGCGCTCGAACACTAGAATAAAGGGAAGGGATAGAGGTAAAATTCAGTCAAAATTTAAAATTAAGAAAAATAAAAATATCAGTCAATATAAAATCAGAACACGCACAAAATATCCAAATAACATTATCTTATTGGATTTACGGTTTTCGAATAAAAAAATTAAAATCTCATTTTTTTTTAAATTACAAAATTCAATTTTTTTTCAAACTTAAATCGCGATATTTTCGGTAAATTTCGATGGATTTGAATGATTCTTGTGTAATTTCATTCGTCATTGTTTACCAATGCTTACAGGATGAAAAAACATTTCTTAAAAATCAAATCTAGTAACAAATAATTAATCATTTATACATCCGTGTCAGTGATTGGGTTATATTACGTTCAATTTCAAAAGTTGTGTTAGGAAGTTTTAGCTTCGTAAAAATGAATGCAGGTACGTTGTTTGGTATGGAAAAATGAAGTTTTCTGGAAAAACTCAGAATTTTCTTTATTAGTTATTTTCAACAGCGACGGACACGTCACCGTGTACTAATCGACAAAAATATTGTGGAACAAAATATTTTAGCCCAAAAAAAAGGGAATATATTGTCCCTACCTACAAAATTTGCAGCTAAACGTAACTGCATAAAACTCCAGTTACCCAAAACGTAAAATAATTCCTGTTACAAGTTTCAGAATTTCCAGATACAAGTATCAGAATTTTCAACACTAACTGAAAATTAAGAAATTGTTTCTTAAATTTGCTAAAAATTAACTGAATTTTTTAAAATTCTATCTCAGTTTTACGAAAATGTAACTGTATAAAACTCCAGTCACGTCTTACGGGAAATTACAATAGAAATTTCTAACAGTGTACCATCATCTTGGGACTTTCTCATAAGCTTTCCTAATAATTTCTAATAACAAAACTTTTTTTCAAAGGCCTGTTTTTTGGCATGACAAATACCTTAAAAAATCCAAATCGAAGTCTTCATTTCAGAACAGTGTTTCCAGATCGTATCTCATTGACAGAAAGCAATTTTTTAAAGTATTCTTTGGAGAAACTTTTAAATGTAATTAAAGAACAACTTGAAAAAGTAATATAATTCAACAATTTCCCCAAATTATACTTGAAAAATTGTTTTTTTATTCAATAAAATGGTTGAATGGAGGTGGTGAATTCCATCCACGTTTTGAGAGCATTTTTTCAGAAGCTTCATTCATGGCGTTTATAATTTTCTTACTAGCGGGTCATAAAGTATACTTTATTTCCCCTTGCAGAGCCAACAAATAGTATATTATGTACCTAGGGAGAAAAAAGTGTATTTACCGAGTCAGAAAATGGATTTGTTTGTCCCGCAGGGGGAAAAAATGCACTTTTTGATCCGCTAATAAAAAACCCCATTTTTCGACTCCCAGTAAAAAAAAATCATTTTAAATACGTGAAAAACATTTTTGTTACTCGTAACTATTTCCCTCGCTTTTTAGAGATTTGAATCGCAACACAGTGGAAAACAAGTCTCAAATTTTTCACGCCTGACAGACGATTTTGGCTTGAGTTTAACCGTGCCTAGTGTATAACCGCACAGGTCTTTCTATGGTTCTGGTTCTATAGTTCTGTTTTCTAATGGTCTATAATTTATTTGACTCGTGTGGTTGTTACCTTCGCTTTGCTCGGGCATCAAACTTCACACTCGCAAAATAAATATTTTTTCCCTGGTTGCATAATATACTATTCCCTACTAGCGGGTCATAAAGTATACTTTATTTCCCCTTGCAGAGCCAACAAATAGTATATTATGTACCTAGGGAGAAAAAAGTGTATTTACCGAGTCAGAAAATGGATTTGTTTGTCCCGCAGGGGGAAAAAATGCACTTTTTGATCCGCTAATAAAAAACCCCATTTTTCGACTCCCAGTAAAAAAAAATCATTTTAAATACGTGAAAAACATTTTTGTTACTCGTAACTATTTCCCTCGCTTTTTAGAGATTTGAATCGCAACACAGTGGAAAACAAGTCTCAAATTTTTCACGCCTGACAGACGATTTTGGCTTGAGTTTAACCGTGCCTAGTGTATAACCGCACAGGTCTTTCTATGGTTCTGTTTTCTAATGGTCTATAATTTATTTTACTCGTGTGGTTGTTACCTTCGCTTTTCTCAGGCAGCAAACTTCACCCTCGCAAAATAAATTTTTTTCCCTAGTTGCATAATATACTATTCCCTACTAGCGGGTCATAAAGTATATTTTATTTCCCCTTGCAGAGCTAACAAATTAGTACATTGTGCAACAAGGGAAAAAAATTTATTTTGCGAGTGTGAAGTTTGACGCCCGAGCAAAGCGAGGGTAACAACCACGCGAGTAAAATAAATGTTTTTCCCGTGTTGCACAAGATTTTTTTCTACTAGCGGGTCAGAAAGTGGATTTGTTTGCCCCGCACGGGGCAATAAAGTCCACTTTATGGCCCGCTAGTAGAAAAAGTATATTATGTACCTAGGGAGAAAAAAGTGTATTACAGAACATTTTTTTACTCGTAACTGTTTCCCTCCCTTTTTAGAGATTTGAATCAACACAGTGGAAAAAAAGTCTCTTATTTTTTACGCCTAACAGACGATTTTCGCTTGAGTTTAGCCGTGCCTAGTGTATAACCGCATAGGTCTTTTTATGATTCTTGTTCTATAGTTCTATGGTTTCTAACGGTCTAGTTTATGTTACATCTTAAAGTTAGCCGATTTTAAGACTTAAATCAAAACTTTGTTACACAATGAAAATTCTAATTTTCATCAAACATTTTCCTTTAATTAAATATTTTAAATCCGATTATTAGGTCAATGAATATTCATTTTGCCTAATAATCAAATGCGTGTCCGGCATTACATTGCACTGCTTTTTAAGAAACAGGAAGAGACAGAGAAGAAAGAAGCTACACTAAAAAAAACAAGAACAGAAAGAGAAAAAAGAAGCTGCATTAAAGAAAAAACAGGATCAGCAAGAAAAAAGAGAAGCCACGTTAAAGGAAAACCAAAAGCAGGATCAAAAGGAAAAATCTTTGAAAAGAAAGAAAGAAGAATAAAACAAAAAACCAGCAAAAAACGAAGAAGCAGAAGTGTTAAATAAATATTTTATCATGTAAATGTAAAGCAAAGTTCATAGAAAATAAATTGGCAAAATAAATTAAACTTATTCAATAGACCTCAAAAGAATGTAGTTCATTAACAATTCTATTTCTAAAATCTTTTCAATATTTTTTTTTTATAAGCGTAGACCTAAAAAATGTTTCCGTAAATATTTCCCAGTGTTTATTATGCTTAAAAAATATCAAATCCATATCAATCAAAATATAATATTCTCTTGTCCGAGTATTGGTGCAGCGCTGTCCGGCTATTGGATCAATTCACTTTTCCCGTCCGGCAATTGGCTCCAGAGCATTATTTAATGAAGAGAATTATTAAAATGGATTATTCAGATTTAACACAACTCTGGACTTTTTGTTATAGTAGGGAGGACACATACATCAAAATAATCGCGGCAATTCTTGATTCCGCATCACATTTAGAACGATTAATACAAAAAATTGAATGACATTTCCTTAGACGTCCGGCTATTAGTGCTTTTACCTTAATGATTATAAATTTGATGACCTGTAAAGATTATGCAAAATTTCAGTATGACTACGTTAAAAAATGATATCTTTAAATTTATGTGATATTTGCAAATATCGATTGAAATATGTGTATCGATACTACTATATCGATACTTTTATTCGATTTTTTCTGCGTATCGATACAGACACAACCGATACGTATCGATACTTTTCAGCGTATCGCCCATCACTAGAATCCAGACATTAAACCACAACTAATAGTAAGTATCGTCGATATGTACTAGAGATTGCGGCTTTGCTTTATGAAGTAACCTGTAGTTAGGCAACCATGTGCTAAAGTCCGCCCCTCAAACCCCTCAATAACACTATCTCATTCTATCTCGTTCTATCTCTCTCATTTCTACTACTGTAAACGGCGCAGTACTTGAAACACGACACCGAGGTTAAGCCGAGGATAGAGAGGAACAGAGCCTCTCTAGGCGGCAACAAGAAGTGCGTGAATGAGAGAAAGAGAGAGAGATTTCAGCTAAAAATCTTAGAGAAAGACAGCGTTACTGGAAAAGGGAGAAAAGAGAAGTACAGCATGTGTGTAAGAGGAAAACTGCGAGTGGCAATGCTTTAAGGTATGCATAACGTTCTTCGCCAGTTACATTATCAGAGTAAAATTTCTTAAAATGAGATAAAAACTTGCTGATGCTAGCTACATGTAAAATGATCTAATCACTAATGGCTAATCAGGTTATACACCATAGGTGAATTAATACTGAATATTCAAATGCTTGAAAATTGATACTTAAGGCGATGAATCAACCAGATTACGTGACAAAATTTCTGCAAAATTTTATGTAAAATAACTTTTATTTTACAACATATCATCCTGAAAATTTGGAAAATACTACAGAACAGGATAGATAACGACTATCAACTTCGTTTAAGTGAAAATTATGCAAAATTTTTTACAGTTAACTATAATTGTCGATAAGTTTTAGAATTTTTTTCAAAATTGTTACCAAAGAGAAATTAACAGAAGCGCTTTATTGTATTTTGTTAAGTTTCCCAAATTTTCAGAAAGATACTTAGTAAATTAAAAAAGTTATCTTACATGAACGAATAAATGATAATTTAGTCACGTGGTCCGATTCATCCATGACTTTAAAGCTCTATTTTAATTTCTACAGAGGAGAAAATTAATTAATTTAAAAATTTGTTCAGAAAAGTGAATTTCTTAAGATCCTGCTTTTTTTAAATGGGTTAGGAAAATATTCTCTTCAGATAAGAAAATTACATCTGAGACGAAAAAAAAGGTCCTCTTGAGTTAGAGGAAGTGGATTTCCTTTCACTGCAGGAAAAAGTTACAAAAAGCGATAAGCACACTAAAAGTTCTGTATTTGTATTCATGTTTGTTGGATATTAATAAAGATTAATAAAGAATATAATAAATTGTCAAATTTACACGCAAAAGAGAAAATATTTAAAATTGTAATTAAAAATTAAAAATGTTATTTTTGCAAGTGATGTCACTTGAATTGTATTATTTAAAATTTTGTTTTATTTTTCGATAGTTTAATGGTAAATAGTCGAATTCAAGTAGCAATACTCGCAAAAATAAAATGTATTATTGGCTATTTTGCCCTTCAGCTATTTTCTTTTTTTGGGACATTTTTTGACTTTGAATAACTTTTTTGTTTTTCAACCAATTGTCAAGATTCTTTTTTTATTTTTTCCTTACAATGTGTAACAAGTTTTTGGGTATGGAAAGCACTCAAGCTAAACAAATAACTACAAAATGTCTTTTTTTATATTTTGAGATATTTTATTTCTTTATTTTATTTGTAACTTTTTTTCAGTCATGTTACCTTATTTTACATATTCAAAAAAACCTTTTTAAATAAAGTTACTAAACATAAAAAAAATTATATGGAAGGTATAAACTCAAAAAATAAATATCTTAAAGGTGGCAGATCCTCTTAATAATCATTTCGAGTATCCATTGATCTCAAAAATTAATAGTCGAGATAAATGTATAAATTCATTGAAAATTGCAAGCAATTCGAATTCTCAAATTACCAAACATCAAATTTTGACCAAAACAATTATGCAAGCTTTTTTCTCAATTAACAATCATAGTAACCTAACAAAAAAAGAACGCAAGTTTCCAAAACCCCTTCCTTCTTTTGCCATTTATTTCAAAATGTTAAATATATCACAAAAAATATGAAGAAATGCTGATTTATGCAACTCTTGTTTTTCATATTAAAATATCAATTCCCTCTCCAATCATTTTGAATGATTATACATTTGTCCTCAGACGGAAATTTTTCACCTAATTTCGTGATCTATGTATTAATAAAAAAAAAAAAAACCTATTATAATAATAATTATTATATGCCAAATACTATTACTAATTCGAATTTTTCCTTTTATTTGATTTGAGAAAAATCGCTTAGCAAATTTGAGAACAGGCCAAGAAAAATTCGATAAATATTAAAAAGTAGAATAAAAGGTGAAAGGAAGTTTTGAAAATTGTTTGAGTGGTGAATTAAACATGTGCGTGAGTGCGTGCATGTAAGGGAGGAGAAATAAAGAGAAGAGAAACGAGAAGGCGAGCTGGCAGCTGTTGGGCGCGTGCGGCGTCGAACCATTTAAGGCGCGATCACCGGACGCCCGGCGTCGCAACGCCCCCCCCCCCCCCCCGCCCCCATCTCCGTCACCTTACGCGCTCGACCGAACCCCTCTCCCAACCTCCAAAACCCCCTTGCAGATCTCGAGTTCTGTATCGCATCAAAGTTTCAAGTAGAGGCACTACTAATGCTTTTCGGCAAACTCCTGATAAGAAATCACTTTAAAATTCTCGACAACTCGCTAGCTTTGAAAATATTATGTTGAAAATTTTCAAAAAATAAAAACGACACTGCTAATTCAATTTTATTGCGAATGAGAAAACTTTTTTTAGATTGATTAATCGAAAAATGTATTCACTGTAATACCGACCCGATAAAGAAATTTTTTTTTTTATTAAGGAGGTATTTTACTATGAAACTTTTAAAAAATCGAATATTTTTATTTTCTGAAAGTATATACTTTTAAGAATCCCCTCCTAAGGGGTGTTTTATGGAACTGGAATCACAGATTAAACGCGAGCCTGAATATATTAGAGATTTGCATACTTATAACTTTAAATGCGTTTTTCTCATAAGGATTTTTTAACAGGCGTAAGGAATGAAAAAAAAATAATAAAGCGATTTTCCTCAAAATTTAATACAATGTTATGTATATTAGTAGCTCCGTCCCGTAATAATATAATAATATATATTTTTTTATTAATAATAAAACAAGAAAAATCGCGATTTTTCGAGTTTTTTATTTTAAAACTAGAAAAAAGTCTGCTTTCTTCATTTTGAATAGATAAATTTACTACGAGATATAGCGAAATCTTTTCTGATTAATAATCCGTTCGATTTTCTTATTTCAGATTCGCCAATCCAGATTAATTACCAACGACAGAAGCAGTGAAATTTGCGAGGTCCTTTTTCAATAACGCCATCTATGATAAGTGTAAATATTAGAATATTATTATATTTATAAATTTTTGTCTTCTGTGAAAATCATTCTTGTAATAAAGAAAAATGTGTAAATGAAAATTTGTAGAACTTATTTAAGCAAATAATTTTGCATTCTGAAGTTTTTTTTTCCATGTCTCGCATATTTTGGTTCGAAAATCGAATTTTTAATTCTCAAAAGTGTTTTTTTAAAATCAAAACAAAAATACACATTTTAGCAGAAAAATTTATAAATGCAAATTTGGATATCCTTTTCTTGTAAACAATTTTGTTTTATAAGGTTTTTTCGTTCTAGTTATTTTGGTTGAAAATGGAATTTTTAACCATTAAAAAAAAACTCAGACGCACGCTAAAAATTTTTTCGATTCTGAAGAAACTAAATAATTGGATCTGAGTAGATTTTTAAATTATAAATTTCAACACTAAACCTTTTAAAAACGTAGAATTGAATTTTACTACTTTTCTATCAAATTTAATCAAATTTCCCACTAGGCTTAACAAAAGTCCCACACAATAACATAGGCAAAGGGGTTAATTACTTTTGTAATTATTTTTATAAAACATTTACTTTAAATTTCACAATTTTTCGGCGACAATCCACAACCGTTCAGAACGTAATTATAAGCATACTTCCTGATTAATTAATTGCTCCACTCGTACTTTTCCAACCTTTTAGTTCTCTTTACTTTGGTTACTTGCTACTTATTTTTTTAAATAAATAAAATTTTCTCAACATTTCATGCGATAGTTATTAAATAACAAATTAAAATGAAATGTATTTTACAAACCAGATAAGAGGAATGTCTGAACGTTTATAGATTTTAAAAAAAAACTTTTTTTCTCGTTTGATTTTACAATTTTTAGGTTAATTTTACTAAATTTTGAACTAGTGATCCCACTTTTTTTCAGTGTTATTATCATACTATTAACTCAAATTTTATTTGTATTTTTGGGTGACATTAATTGATGAATTGACGTTTTCCATTTCACCTTAGTCCAAACATAGTTCCAATGACAAATAAACAGGATGAAATTCTGTGTTAATTGAAAACAGGAGGGAAAGTTCATATAAGTTTCCAAGATATACCATATCAAGAAACTTCTAAATTTCTACATTTTTTCTCAATATACACAACAGTAAAAAAAATTATTTATGTCAGAAACCTATGAAATACGTGAGTTTACACGAAAAACTAATTAATTATCATCCAGAAAAAAGTTTCTTTGATTTAAAAAAAAATTCTTCAAATCAAACAAATTTATGCATTGTTATACGGCCAAAGAAGAGTTTCTATGATTTCAATAAATGTCTTGATTGCTTTTTTTCTTTGAATTTAAGAAATGAATATCTGAGCAGTTACATAAGTACATGTGTAATGTGATTAACAGAAATATTTTCTTTAATTTGAAGAAAAAATTGTCTTCGTTCAAGGTGATGAAATTGAATAAATTATTTTTTAATTTTGTGCCAGTACTGTATTTGAATCAAAATTAATATTTTTTTAAATCAAATAAATAATGTTGAGGAAATAATTTCTTTCATTTAAAAAAAGCTAAAAAGGTAATTTCTCAAAATCAAATAAATTTATATTTGTTCTAAAGGTGTTTTTACTTCAAACTGAATAAATAAAGTTAAAAAACGATTTCCTAAATTGAAAAAAAAAATTTCTGGGTGCAGAGCAAATTTTAAAAAAACGTGTTTTTGAAGAAAAAGCGAGAAACTTTGCAATTTTTAGGGATCCTGTATCTTGGAAACTATTGTATTTGATAGAAATTAATTTTTTTCTTTTAATGCGGAATTCCGATTTATTCAATTCTTATAATAGTTTTTCCTGAGATTAAATAAAATTCAAATTTAAATTTAAATTTAAGAATTTGAAATCTTTCTGTGGAAAAAAGACGCCGGTCGACTGCTAAAAATTTCAAACTCAACTAATTAATTAGATAAAATATTTTCCTCATCATTCCCTAAAATATTTTTTCCAGGTTCCGGTTCGAACATTTTCTTCATTAGCAAGACTTTAATTAAAATTTTTTAATTATAAAAAAGAAAAAAAATCACGTATTTGAATTCAAACTACTTTTTTGTTGATATCCACTTATTTGTTTTGATATAATGGACATATCCACGTAAATTTACCGCAAAAAGGAGAAAAATAAAATTATTCTTCAGAATGTAATTAGGTTTGTTTTTACTCAAGAAAATGTTTGATTTTATTATTTGAAGTTTTATGCTTAAATATTTAATAGTTTAATAGTTTTAAAATTCCAATAGTGAGAAATATTTTCAATCCAGGAAAACACTCCAAAAATTGACTTCTTTTCATGCAGTGTCTATCACATTGGCACTTAGTTCTAATTATTTCCCACAAGAAAGCATTTGGGTCAATAATATATTTACGGACAGAGAGTATAAACCTTCTTCTTCAAAGTGATATCACGAAAATATTTTTAAGCTAATATTATACAAAGTTAGTAGCGCATTATCTTCAGTCTATGAGTTAAGGTATTTGTCTTGCCAAAAATCAGCTTATTGGAGAAATAAGTTTTTCTATGATTTTGAGAAATGCAATATCATTCAAAGTGCCTAATGAAATAAATAATATTATTCTTATTGCAAAAATTTATAACTTACGAAAAATAATACCAATTTTTCAAAAATAGTCAAATTTTAATAAATCACGGCTAATTTTTTAAGGAAAAAGATTCTCAAAAACTTGACCGTTTCCGATTTTTAAAATAAATAAATAATTTAAGAATCTAGTTATATGTTTTAAACAAGAGTCTTTTTAAAATATTGACTCAATGATTTTAGCCATTGAAAATTTTACTTTTAAAATTGGAAATAACAGAGTTGTAGAGAATATTTCCTCCGAAAAAATCGGCCATGATTTATTAAAAACAAAGTTTGTTTGGAAAATTGGCAAGAAGTGATACTAAGGAAAAATTCTATTACAAAAAACATTATTAAAAGTATTATTTTTCGTAAGTTTTACATCTTTTTTATAAGGATTGTTTTTTATTCCATAAGGAATAAATAAATAATTTTTACCGCACTAGTGCGGGAAAATCAACTTTTCGCACGCAAAATGATACCGACAAGGATAACTTTCGGTGTACGGCGGACAAAAAATCCTTTTTATTGATAACACTTGTGAAGCCATTGCTTTGCTTAAACAGTATTTTTTCCCATTAAAAATCAATTCATCATCAACACAAAAAATTCAGACTTTTCTATTGTTTTGAAAATTACAAAACAAAACTACTGTAACTTGTGAACTAAACGTCAGATTGTCATGAAATTTTGACACGTATCGTTTAAAGGTTGTTACTTCTTAAAAATCATATGGATTTCTCAATAATGGCGCCATCTATATATCATCCTACGAACTTATTGACTGATGTGTTACGTGTTCTAAAATACTTATTCTTTGATTTAGGACAGTGTGAAGTAACAAGAAATGATATTTTACATGGGTAGAAAAATTCTGATACTTGAAAGTAGTTGTTATGCCAAAAATTAGGTCCCAAGAAAAATAGTTTTCCTATGATTTTAAGACTTGGAATGATACTATCAGTCGTGTATTCTAAAAAAAAAAATTTTATTTTTTATGAAAAAAATGTAAAACTTACGCAAAATATTACTTTTAATAATTTTTGTTTTCAACAGAATTTTTCCTTGCTATCACTTCTTACCAATTTAAAAAAAAAATTGGATATTTATATATCATAGCTTATCCCTTTGTGAAAAATATTCTATACATAACTGTAATGTAAGAGGCGATAGCAAGGAAAAATTATATTACAAAAACACTATTAAAAGTATTATTTTTCGTATGTTTTAAATTTTTTTGATAAAAAGTTTTTTTTCTTTAGAAGACACGACTGATAATATAATTTCAAGTCTTAAAATGCAGAATCGTTATTACATCGTTATTACAAATTCAACGCGCGTTCTGAAATTCAGAAAAATTTATAATAATTATTATTATTTATTATTGAAACTATTATTTATATTTTATTATTATTAAAATTATTTATTAATACATTTATTTGTTTTTGTTATAGGGAAACACTTTTTACATTTTCAATCATTAATTTTTTATAAATTTACTAAAACCAACTTCAATTAATTTGACTTAAATTAACTCAAATCAATTTTATCTATTATGTATAATTAATAAATTCATTTTTACGTTTTTGTATATCTGCCATTGATAATATTTAATGTGAAAATAAACAAAAATCTGACCCTATGTCCAAATAACAAAATGAATAAAAATTCTGTGAATTTTGGGTCAATATAATAGTAGACATGTGATCAAACATTTCACGTTATATAAAAATAATAATATAAAAAATATGATGTAACAATTCATTATAACATATATGTTACATTTCCTAAAAATACTCACTTATTCAAAAGAAATCAAAGTTTAAACAAATAATGACTAATTATGAATATAATCATTAAGAAAAATAATTATTAAATGAATATTATATAAATAAAATTAAAATTTTCATCAATTGATAGTAAATAAATAATAAACTTATATACTATATATAAATCATAATTTAATGAAGTAGAATATGATTTTCAAATCTTTAGAATGTGACATTCTGAAATTCAGAATACCATTATCTTAATTTCGGAAAGTCGCGTTCTGTTTGACATAATTTTCTTAATATCTGAAATTAACAATCACATATTACAAAAATTAAAAACGAACATTCTTTTCCAGAATTTCCGAAAGTGTCGTTTGGATTTTAAGAAACAATTTTTTTTTTTTTTTAACTTTCGCTCAAATCAGAAAGTTTTTATCCGATAATCCGAAAATATTTTCCTTTTTTATGAATCGAATTTTAAGCACCCCAAAATTTGGCAAATGCGTTCAGATTTAACGAATGCTCTTTTCAGCGTCTACTAAAAAACTTTTTCTTTCAGAAATATGATTTTTGGCACAACTATACTTTAAAGGGATTAAAGAAATATTTGTTGATTCAAGATTTTTTTGGAGTGTATAAAAAACCACATGATATATATGTAGATGAATAGTATAGTAAAGTTAATAACTGCTATCTCTTTTCAAGTTCGCTGAAGTCGATGTGCAAGGCAACATCAGAAGGGAAGACATATACGTAAATGATATATGAACCGTAATGTATGTACCAAAGCCTGCAGGTGAAGCGAAGAACGTGCCTACAGGTACGAGAGACATAGTTATATAGATTTATAGATACCCTTACATGTGTATATCACGTGGGTGGACGATCATGTACGAGGTGTACAGGTAAAAGAAACGTTGCCATGGAAACGACCATGGCCACCCTCAATCAATACAAGCGAGGGGGTAACGGTTCATTCGGTGACGCAGGCAAAAGGCCCACGTGGTCCTATCGCCACGTGCAAGCCCTCCATTTTAATTTTAATACCTGGTGCTCAAGTTCCTGACGCAGTAGAACCTTCCACGGTGCCACCCAAAAATCAAGTGTAATTTCAACCCTGAATTGGGGGTGAAAATAACATATAAAAAAATCTTTCAGAAGGGAGTGAAACCGTGAAACTTATATCAAATGCGGGAGTTTTATATCTTGACTAGAGTAAAATCTGTACCGGTTTTGAAAAGGCATTTGTCGTCTGCAAGACACTCTTTACCCAAAACAAGAAATCACAGAGAAAAATAGTAGTTCGAGAAACTTTACTCAACTCTGGAGCAAAGTTGGGGGATATTAAATAATTATAATTGAAAATTTTTTCAAGCAATTCATTTTTTTATTTTTTTGTTAATACACGCTAAAAAGAGCATTCGTTAAATCTGAACGCATTTGCCAAATTTCGGGATGCTTAAAATTTCATCCATAAAAAGGAAAATATTTTCGGAATATTGGAAAAAAACTTTCTGATTTGGGGGAAAGTTAAAGAAAAGAAAATATTTTCTTAAAATCCGAACGACAATTTCGGAAATTCTGAAAAAGAATATTCGTTTTTAACTTTCGTATTATGTGATTGTTAATTTCCGATATTGAGAAAATTGTGTCCGAAAACAGAACGCAACTTTCCGAAATTCAGATAATGGTTTTCTGAATTTCAGAATGTCACATTCTAAACATTTGAAAATCATATTCTCCTTCATTAAATTATGATTTATGTAAAGTATTTAAATTAATTATTTATTTACTATCAATTAATGAAAATTTTAAATTTTATTTATATAATATTCATTTCATAATTATTTTCCTTAATGATTACATTTATAATTAGTCACTATTTGTTTAAACTTTAGTAGTTATACAATGCCGGTTCTAGATGCAAATTCCTGTAACCGACATTTACCGACATCGAGAAGCTTCGATTGGTTCTGTTCCAAGCTAAGTCTGGAAGTTTCAAGAAGGAGTTCGAAGCATATGACGTCACACTATACCCTTGATGAATTGTTTATTAATGAATGGGGGTGGGGGTGGGGTGGGGGTCATCTCTTTCGGGAAACATTTATTTCAAAGACTTTAGGAGTTGGTTTAACCTCTGTACGTATGGAATGTAAAGGACAAATGTTAAAAAATATTTCCTAGAAAAATAAAGGCATGTGACGGACAAATATTGAAAAATATTTCTCAGAAAAATAAAGGCATATGGTTAATTTAAACGCTCTCATGATGTTTAATGTAATAAATTTGATAAAATTTTTTCTGATTAATTTAGACGTGGGGTATGTGTGAAATGATTTCGTTTTTAGAGCTTGGATTGTTTATGCTAATAAAATTGATATGACATCTCCCAGTTAGACTGCAGTAATCTGATATCTTACGTTTATGACATTAAATCACATTCGGGATATGTGAAAAATTTACCATTATAATAATATTTCTCAGAAAAATAAAGGCATATGGTTAATTTAAACGCTCTCAGGATGTTTAATGTAATAAATTTGATAAAATTATTTCTGATTAATTTAGACGTGGGGTATGTGTGAAATGATTTCGTTCTTAGGGCTTGGATTGTTTATGCTAATAAAATTGATATGACATCTCCCACCAGAAAACAAAGGCATGTGAAGGACAAATGTTAAAAAATATTTCTCAGAAAAATATAGGCATATAGTTTAAGAGACCGCTTCTGGAGTCGAGGATATGTCGTCTCTTGTTTCCTGTGAAAGGAGTATGTAAATCCTCCAGAATCTTTCTCGAAAAGTCTAGATGCTTCTAAATGCTTCTAGAGATTTTTTAAGGAGAAGTGAAGAAAATTAACTGTTATAAGACAAAGGGAAAAAAAGGGGGGATAATGGATATAAAAAAGGAGCGATACATGGTGTCTCCACAGTCATTTTGAGACATTACTTGAATGCACAAATGTAAAAATCGCAAACGTGAAATACAAGTTCGAATAAATAATCTCTTAAAAAATATCAAAGAGATAAAGCATTTAATTGAAGTTAGATCAGATATTAAAGAAATATCCAAAAATTTCAAAAGTATATCTTTATCTGATAATGGATTTAAAAAAATTGAATAGAGCTGCTACCATCCTGCCTATCAAGAGCCTGAAGGAACTAAAGGTTGGCGAATTCTACAAAATTACGGGTTTGCGAAGAGTGCCTACAAAATACGGATCAAAAATTGCTGCAGATATTGAAAATACCTTTGTGATCTTTTTCCCCCAACGAATACTGACACTATTTCAAGCAGATGAAGATTATTATCAAGAATTAATTCGAGAAATTGCTGTTGGAGAGGTACGTTTAAAATTTCTAGGCGGCCAATACAACGAATTTGAATTGCATTCATCAGTGTCCGAAAACAATTGAGATAAAAAATGTCTTACGTTCCGAAAAAGCAACTATTACTTTCTACTACGTACAACTTGAATTCATCATTCACAAAGCAAGCAGTCATTGGTGCAGAATTATGTAAAAATGGAAGTTTAAGTGCAAGATTAAAATTGATCAGTAGTCATCCACAATCAAATATTTCTCTACACCCTGAAGAATGGAAGCTGTTAAATAGTTTTTTTGAAGAAATGAAACTTTTTTTCCACAATGAAATGAACACCCAGATAATCAACTGTCAAACACTTCTTCTCCGATTCGTCGTTTTGAACAACCAGCGTTTGGTGTCACTGGAACGTGTTCCTAGCAACTCATTATCACCACATCCCTTTACAATGAATGAATCAACGTTTCTGATCTTGAGTGAATTGAGTCCTTGCATCGAACAACATCTTGAAGAATTATCATCATCAAATCTACAAAATGTTAAAAATGTGATTGTTAAAATTATTGGTGAAAGATTGTGGTGTAATACTGACTATAAATGTGTGAAAAACTTGGAAACTTCTTTGAAAAAAAATTATTCTCAAGTTTTGAAAAAATTGTTAAAAAAGTGTGTCAATTTCCCACATACGAAAGCTTTATTTTTTGAAATAATTACTTTTCACTCAAAACAATTATGTGAGGAAGTTGTAAAGAGTTTGCCTAGTATTCAAAATATTGGTTCAAGTTTTATTAATTAAATATAATTTTGTATGCGCGTGAGAGGGAGAAGCAGGAAAATAAAAAAATTAATGCTTTTTAATTTGTCTACTTATTTATAGAACATTTATTCTTAAGAAATAGATACAAAAATTGTTTACATACTATATTTCATTTTTCTATCCAACTATTATGTGAATTATCAAAACCTAACCATTTTACATATAACTTATTTCCACGTTTCTTAAGCACTTTTTCTACCAAATAAATGTTGGGATTCTTAACTTTGCTTAATTCCTGTTCATAAAAGCTACCAGATATGGGTTTATTTTGATAATCTTTGAGAAAGTACGTCGTTGGTTCAGAATCTCTTACTTGACTAATTGTAAATATTTCTGTTGTCCAATTAGGTGTATAACCTTTTTCAAATGTATGTTTGAATTTACTTATTCTTACTTCATCACCAATTTTAAACTTTGGTTTTCTTCTCATAGTTTTTATTTGAAACTTTTTATAAATATTAAATAAAATTTTTTTTTTCATTTTCTTTAGTAACATCTTTTGGTTTTATTTTTATTGTTCGATGTCTTGTATTATTGTAAGAGGAAATAAGATCTGTTAAAATATCAAACCATTTATAATTTCCCTGCAAACTAAATTGTATCCACATTTTATTTTTTAAAGTACGGTTAAATCTCTCACATATTGATGCTTTCAAATTACTAAACGTAGAGTATAAATTAATATTATAATTTTTCATGAGATTACTGAAACTTTTATTATAAAATTCTTTTCCTCTATCTACATGTAAATTTTTCGGTACACGTCCTTGGATTAGCACTGATTTCATTGCTGTTGTGACGTCATCTGCAGTCTTACTTTTCACAGGAATAGCCCAAGCAAATTTTGAAAATATATCAACGATAGTTAAGATGTATTTATAACCTTTATTTTTCTTCTCGTAAGGTAGCATTTCAACGAGATCTGCTTGCCAAGTTTCATCGATACCACGGATATCCACATGTTGTCGTTGGTAATTTCTTCTAGCCGGTTTATGCAGTTCTTCAACCAACTGCAGTTTCTCTGTGTTCATTTTTAAGTCTATGCAGTCTGACATCCAATTGTGAAATGAGCTCTGAATTGCGAAGCACTAATAGTTGAGTCGATTTATGATCAATTTGTATATTTTTCAATTTTTGATTGACAGTTGATTCGAGGACATCAATTATCATATTTTTGTTAAAAAATTCAGTTTGCAATGAAGCAATAACATTATGGATGGTATCAGTTTCTTTTTTTATTAAATCTAGAACCAATTGCAAATTCACTGCATCATTCGATTCTTCAGCTCCAGCCACGTTGCATAGCCTCTTTCCATCTAGATCGTAATTTCCTGAATTGGTAACCTTGAATCCAATTCCCGGAGGACCACGATTGGAGTTTCCAGTTTGTCTAAAAAGACGTCCGAATATATCGATACTCATCATAAAAATGATACAATTAATAAAAAATTCACTAATAAATAATCCCAGCTTCTCGTAGTTCTTCAACGATTGATATAATTTCATTTGTATGACTTGAGTTACCAGCTGCTTGGGATGCTAAAAGTAAACGTAATCGATCTACCAACTCATTCGGATCATCCCAGTAAATGTAATCCAACTGATTACCCTCTTTAGCAACCATGTACTGAGGTATCATACCTCGACCTGATATATCTTGTCTTTTACTTCGTCTATCATTATTTCTAGCAGGGGATGTGAGGATTATTTTTTCAATAAAATGTTTATATTTAAAGGACTTACTATCACGAACCTCGTTAGCTGCTTTATAATGTTTTTTATGAGCATTCGTTGCGAGAATAATTTTTCTATAATTTTCAAGATCATCAGAACTTATTAGAGATTCTTCAGGAATTTTTTTAAATAAAAGTTCAAGTAAACCTTTACTTATTTGGAAATTTGAATCACCCACGTGAATATAGTCCTGACTGAAATTTATTGGCGAATCTCCAATCATTAATCTATCCTTGGTTAATTTCCGTACACCACTTATATTATCAAGTTCTTTACTTCTTTCACCTAACAATATAAGATAATGTTTAATATTATCATCCCATGAAGTAGAAGATGTTTTTTTATTATTTTCAGTGTCATTGACATTTAAAAATTCTGAATTATTGGAATCTTCTCTTTCATCTACTCTTTCATCAGTAGCTGACATAAAAGTTACATCACCATCATGATCATCATCATTATCATCATTATCATAAATATTTTCTATATCTTCACTTTGCACTTTTTCAACAGAATTAACTGTTTCCCTTATTTTGAAACCATCAACAATTTTCTCAAGGGGGGTAACAATAGGTTTAAAAGTATTATTAAGTGTCTGTTAAATTGCTTCCTTGCCCAATTTTATTAATTTATGTTTACGTCGAATTGCATCACTAGCTATAGCAATTTGCTGCAAAATATCCGTTTCATTTTTATGAAAGTTTTCGTTCTTCAAAGACATCTTGTTTCATCGAAGTCTAAAGTGCAACTAGTTCTATAAAGTATTAGGATACACTTTTTTATTAATTTCTCAAATTTATAAAACAATCAAAGCATTTACGATATCTTCCTTGATTAATTTCATTATCTTTGTCAATAACAAGAAAACCATATTTATTATCCCAACAAGCTGAACATAATTCTTTAAATTTTGAAAACGACATATCCGTGTTTACGTGATCATCATAGATATGTTTAAGATTCATTTCATCCTGCTTGAAAAGTACTAAGAAATTAACGTTATCACGAATTAAATGTTTTGGAATTCGTGCGTACGTTTGACACAAGTAAAAACAGTCAATGAGTCTATGTCTACCCATGGAAAAAAATGCTCGAATGTTATCTTGTTTATCACATGCCACATCATCAAACACGATTATTGAGTTAGGTTGTGCTTCATTCGGTTGAACAACTTCTCCATGTTCATTGAAAGGAAAGTATTTTATATCATTCACCGATTGTAAAACTTTTTCTAAAAATTTGTATTTAGGTTGGTTCAAAGATTTTGAATAAATGTAGATATTTTCAAATCTTAATCCGTTTGGGTGTGTTAGTAATGTAAGTAACGCATTCGTTTTCCCACAATTGGATGGACCGCAGAAAATTGCGCGTACACTGGTAATAAATTCCCATGACTCTTTTCTTCTCTTTTCCAATCTAGTGTGAATTTGTCAAAATTTGCAACCGGTAATTTCATAGATTGTGTTTTAAACTCCATCTTGATAACAACTGACTTGAGTACTATAAATAGCATGCTTTTAAAGGTTTTCATTTCAGTCTGAAAAGTTTTTTGAACAGATATAATTATGGTTACAAAGAAAGATATAGCCAGTTGTACAAAAGCTTTCAAACGAAATAGACGTGGTAAAGGACTATTAAATAAAGTTATTAATAACCTTCCTGTAGAATTGCACATCCCTGGTTATCAATATTGTGGCCCTGGGACTAAATTAACAAAGCGATTAACACGTGGTGATCCTGGTATTAATCCCCTTGATACAGCTTGCAAGGAACACGACATTTTATATTCTCAAAACAGAGATAATATTTCAGCAAGAAATACAGCTGATAGAGTTTTAGCTGAAAAAGCGTGGGATCGTGTGTTAGCAAAAGACGCTAAAATAGGTGAAAAGGCAGCCGCTTGGGCAATAACGAATGCCATGAAAGTAAAATCAAAACTGGGGATGGGGGTCACGAAGAAGAAAAAAGATTGGGTTCGTCATTGAAGAAAGTTGTTACAGCAGCTAAAAAATCTATGATCCCTAGCAAAAATGCTCACAGTGTTATCAAATTAGCACTTCAGGGTGCACGTGCAGCTGTGAAAAAGGCTGGTGGAAAACGCAATGTAAAAAAGCCTCGAATTCTTCCTGTACCGAGTAAAGTTGGAGGCTTTCTACCTTTTTTGGTACCTGTTTTTGCAGGTCTCAGTGCCGTTGGGGCGTTAGCAGGTGGGGCTGCTGGTGTAGCTAAGGCTGTCAATGATGCAAATGCAGCTAAAAAACAACTTGAAGAAAGTAAACGCCACAATCAGATGATAGAATCTATAGCATTAGGAAAAGGCTTATACCTTAAGCCATATAAGGAGGGCTTAGGTCTTCACATTGACTCTCAAGTAAAAAATTCAGAAAATCTAAAAAAAGTCGAAATAAAATTACCACATCGAGCTCTAACTGATTTCGATTTGGTTAAATATGCAAAGTCTATGAAAATACAACACTTTCGAGGTGTTTTTATGCGAAATAAATTACCAATGATAGGACCTTATATATTCGAATCAGCTATTATTAATTTAGATGATAAAGATGGTCCAGGTACACATTGGGTTGCATATAAGAAAATTGGTAATGATGTTGAATATTTTGATAGTTTTGGTAACCTTCGACCACCTTCAGATCTTGTTAAATATCTTGGTGTTGATAATATAAAATATAATCATGACAGGTATCAGAATTACAATACATTCGTGTGTGGTCATTTGTGTCTCAAATTTTTATGTAATCAGTTGAAATTGAAAAGTTTGTACTATCTATATAAATGAGTAAATTAATTAATTTTACTTCAGTCAAAAATTAACCATCATCATGGATGATTCATTTACCTTGACATTATCAGGAAATTCATCTGTATTAGAAACGCAATATTTTCCACCAATTGAACTTTCACTTAGTAAAAATTACGTTCTTGGTCTCGTTGAATTTCTAACTTTCAATTCGATTCCAAACATAGACAAAAGTCAAAATAAATTTTATGTGGGAAAAGAAGAAATTGTTATACCTACAGGTAGTTATGAAATATCAGATATTCAGAAATATTTACAAAATGTCTTAGTTAAAAAAGGAATAGAGATCCATATTAAGCCTAATAACAATACTTTACGTAGTGAGATTCTTTGTAATCGCGAAATAAATTTTATAAAAGAAGATTCAATAGCGTATTTATTGGGATTTGAACCTCAGATACTTGAAGCTAATAAAGTACATAAATCAAATTTACCAGTGTCCATAATAAAAGTAAATTGTCTGAGAATCGAGTGCAATATTACTACAGGTGCATACATCAATGATCAGAAGGTGCACACTATTCATGAATTTTTTCCGGTAGTACCACCAGGATATAAAATAGTTGAAGTGCCATCACACGTCATTTACTTACCAGTTGCTGTCAAGACAATAGATCAAATTCAATTACGAATAGTCGATCAAGATGGAAATTTGGTGAATTTTCAAGGTGAAACTATAACAATCAGATTGCACATTAAATCTCTTAAATAATAATGGGAATTATATTTAATAGAAAAATCGGTTACGGTTATAATAGTAGAGTAGAATGCCTCAAAAAAGTCAGTCACAAACCTGCATTCAAGGTGCTAAGACCTCACAACATTCAGCTTCTGAAAAATCTAGGTCTCAAGGTGATAGCTCAAGGAAGAAAAAATAAAAAAAATAAAATTCTTCTTCTGCAACTGCTTCATCATTTGCAATGGAAGAGGAAATACTAAATATCTCAAGACCAATTGTCTACGACGAATCTATTGCACATTATGAGGTGCATGCGCATCTACCTTACGCGTCATCAACCACCAATAACAGTGATGAAATACGAATTTCTGTTCAAAATCAAGACCATTGCCTTCTACCAAGTAAAAGTTCTCTCCATATTCAAGGAAAATTAGTAAAAGAGGATGGAACTCCAGTTAATAATACCAGATTCATCATTAATGCTATCTGTCATATTTTTGAAGAAGCACGCTATGAACTGAACGCTGTAGAGATTGACAAAAATAAAAATGTTGGTCTCACGAGCTTGATCAAAAATTATTTATCAGTTTATGAAGCTCAGAGCAAATTCCTAGAAAATGCTGGCTGGTTTCCATCAAGTAATGCAAATACATCATTAACTGATGATGCTGGAAATTTTGATATCTCGATACCGCTCAATACAATATTTGGTTTTGCTGAAGATTATCAAAAAATTGTAGTGAATGCTAGACATGAATTAATACTAACACGATCAAGAAATGATGTGAATGCCGTTATACAAACAGCTGATGAGTAGTTCAAAATTATAATCGATAAAATTGAATGGTTACTTCCCAGTGTTAAATTGTCAGATGCGCGAAAATTCAAATTATTAAAATATATTGAAAAGGATCCACTTATTCCAATTTGTTTTCGTACTTGGGAATTATATGAATATCCAATGCTACCAATTACATCGAATCATGTTTGGACTGTTAAAACGTCAACACAATTAGAGAAACCCAGATTTGTTATTTTAGGGTTTCAAACAAATAGAAAGAATGTTTCTAGGAGAAATGCTAGCCATTTTGATCATTGCAAAGTAACTAATGTAAAGCTATTTTTGAACAATCAAAGTTATCCGTATGGTAATCTTAATCTTGATTTTGATAAAAAACAATACGCTCTACTCTACGAAATGTATACTAATTTTCAAGCAAATTATTATGGAAGAGAACCTCAAGCATATTTATCAAAGAGTGATTTTTTAGAATTTGCTCCTTTAATAGTTATTGATTGTTCAAAGCAAAATGAATCTTTGAAGTCTGGTCCAGTTGATATTCGCTTAGAATTTGAAGCTAAAGAAAATTTCCCTGCTCAAACTGCTGCAGATTGTTTAATTTTGCATGATAGGGTAATTGAATATAAACCAATAAGTGGTGGGATTAAAAAACTTATATAAATTGTCTTGATATCTCTTAAATAAGTTAGTATCGGTTAAGATGGAGTACATAGTTGACATTCAAGGATTCAGGTTGCCTATTAATGAATTTATAATTAAAGAATTAGCAATTCTCCCAGTTAATGATAATAATGAATCAGCAAGACCTTTTAATTTTCTTTTCCAACCACCTTGTGAGTGGACCTCTATATCTTCAAAGTACAGAAATATAAATCGTTGGTTGGAAAACAATTTGCATGGTATAACATGGACTTCTGGTAATGTACCTTATACGTTGTTGAAAATAATACTTACAAAGATTTTTAAAAATGCAACGAAAATCTATGTAAAAGGACTAGAAAAAAGAATTTTTTGAAATGCTTTGTTAAAAAATCAATAAAAATTATTGACTTGTATGAATTAAAATGTCCTCCGCTTCAATACTTGATTAATGAATCAAAAGGTTCAATTAAGTGTTTCCATCATAATAAAAATATACAAAATTTTGACTGTGCGTTGCGAAATGTAATACTTTTAAAATTGTGGTTACATAAAAATTATAAAATAGAAAGTAAGAATAATAATAATATTTGTCAATTAATTTAAAATTATAATCCAAAATTTTGTGCTGCTATATATTGATAACAAATGTGTACTTTTTAAAAATTATAATTCAATAAAAAAAATGTATTTAATACAAGAAAAACTGTTCTTTATTCTTCAACCCATCGTAGTATAAAATTGTGGTAGGTCAGCAGTGTGACTGAACTTTTCTATATACAAATTCTGAAGATATCACATGATTATTATCATCATTATGTGTTCTAGCATTCCATTACTGATCAATGAGGCCGGAGTTCCATGTCGATGTTAGAAAATCATAAGTGAAAGAGACTGTAATATATGTGTCTCTCATTCTAATTATTTTTCTGCTTTACGACGAGTATAAACACCGTCATGGGACGGCACCCTAAGAATATAAAGAATACATTCGTACAAAAAGAATCTCGCTACCTACTATTAAAAATGACCAATTGTTAGTATTTTAAAGTTAAATTTAAGAAATATTTGAATTAAAAAGCATATTTTCAAATTTAAAATACGGTTGGTGAAAAATTACTATACTTCAATTCATTTTATTACAAAAATTTATATTTAAATACAATTCGTCAACTAAAAACTGAAAAATTCTGATGAAACAGACTTTTTTTATGAATAAAAATTATTTTTTCAATAAAACGAACCATCGTAAATAAAAGTGGGGAAAGGTAGTGGAATGAAACGACACAATTTAATTTTTATATTGCAAAATTTTCATCATATATTTTTATTTTTATATAAATTTGTTAAAAAATCACATTTTTTTATTTTTTACAAATATTGATAATATATTGTGAAATATTTTTTAACTTTTTTTACGTTTTTGGTTTTTATAATTTTTTAAAAATAAGACCACTGTCTTCTTCATCTTTTTGGAGCATGGTAAACACTCCGCCAAACTCCATCAGAATTAGCGCCTGTGGGTCTGCAATGAATCTCGACACTGCATCACTGCAAACCTCCTTTAAGATGCTGTATGGAGTAGACCTCATCCACTCCTCGGGAATCTTCACTGTCGTTAAGATGTGGACATAATCCATGATCTGAAACAAATATTTTGAAAATTATTATTATTATTATTATTATTTTATACTTAAATTTGAATGAAAAAATAAATGTTGCAAATTTGGAACAGATTATATGTTCTGAATGTACTTTAATAATTTTTCTTTTCTTATCTGAAGCATCAAAATATCATGAATTTTTTAATATCACAATTATATCAAACAATTTTATTCAAAGAAAGTATGCTCAAATTCTGAACACTCAAATTCTGAACAGTCAAAAAAATTTAATCGCAATTTTGAATAAAATTGACCGAGAATGTTGTTAGTTTAAATAAATTAAATGCATGAAAAATTATTTGATGATTTTATTTTTCAAGTTATTTCGAAATTAAAATTTTTCATAAAAAACTATAATTAGATAAAAAATCTATTTATTTTAATTTTATTTTAATTTTACTACTTATATATTAAAGACTATTTAAATTAATAACATTTTTCAATAAATCATAAATATCAAATAAAATCATTAAGTAATTTTACATGTATTTGAAATTAATACTGTAAATTTGATTTAATAAAAATTATAAAAATATATACCCATCTGTATCAAATTACAAAAAAAGTTTTTAATTTTTTTAAGATGAAAGTATTTTAAATTTAATATAAGATACTAAAAAAAACTTCCATTATATAAAATGGAAGTTTAATACATAAATTTTTAACAGTGTAAAGTTCTAATATATGTATCACAATTCTTTGGAAGATTTTTCATCTAATTATAGTTTTTTATGAAAAATTTTAAGTTCAAAATAACTTAAAAAATAAAATCATAAAGTAATTTTTCATGTATTTAATTTTTTAAGTTAACAACATTCTCGATCAATTTTATTTTAAATTGCAGTTACATTTTTTGGAGGGTTTAGAATTTTAAGCATATTTTCTTTGAATAAAATTTTTTGATATAATTGTGATATTAAAAAACTAAAGATTTTTTCATGTTTCGATATAGAATAAGAAAATCACTTACAGATATATCCATGAATATAAAAAATATCCCAACTTTTGCAAAACACTTCCACACATACACTTTTTTCATAAAATATTGTAAAAGTTTTTAGAATATCTTACTGTTTTTTTTGTTTTTCACTTCCTTCCTTTTTTTAAATCTTCACTTTGTAAAGAGTTAGAGCTTCTGATGATGATGAATTTAGTAATGGTTTCTTCCCGTTGTCACCTCCTTATATATTCCAGAGCTTGTTTACAGTAATGTGATCCTCTTGTGATAAGTTCAGCTTCAGAAGAATATTTAAGAGTATATGTTATAGAGAGACATCGAAAAAGATGCTTTTGGACTTTCTTTAAATTATTTCATAATGTAGCCCCATGGAAAAGTGTCTGTTTTCCCAGGATGAAGCATTCTTTTATCATCATACCAACTCAAGGCTATTTTATTTTGTTTAATCGTATGCACTTCGTGCTTTTTACTTCGAATCAGGAATTGAGTCTTGACAAGGTTTTTATAGGAAAATAGAGACTGCTTATAATCTTCAAATGTTATTTCTTTCAAAGTTGACCCTTTAACGCCTTTAGCCTTTCGTTTTTCTTCTTGATCCCCCTGTACTTTAAATGCATATAGTTTTGATCGCAATCCAATAAATTCTAACATAATTTTCCCATTGTTCTCATCTTTCATTAAACCTAAAACTTTTTTATTCGCAAGAGGAATATCATAAACATTGTTTGGAGGATAATCAGACGTATCAAATTTATGAATATCTCTTCGAATGTAATTATAAAAATCTGGAACTGTGACGTCATATATTAGACTGTCTGTATCTGTATAAAGTAATTTTGCATTGTTTCCGAAATTATGTTTCATATAATTATAATGAAAATCATAAATCATTATTTTTGATATATCGAGAATAGTAAAACCTGTATAAATTGGTTTGTTAAAATTTACTTTTAATCGATTAAGCTCTATTAAAACCATATTTTCATCAAATATGGTGCAGCTGTGAAAATTTGGTTTTGCTATTAGAGCTTTTGCGCCATACCTCCCCTTCCACTTTGTAACTAATTTTACATCTTTATGCTTCCTAACATTTTCCATCGTTTTTCCAAATACAGAATTATTCATTAATTTATAAAAATTTTTCTCAAAATCATTGTCTGATTTTTTTCTTAATTCTGTATTCAGATCAATGTAGCTTTTTAACCAAGGTTTTTGATCAAATTTCAAAACTCTATGAATTTTTGTTAATTTTACACCCAAACTTAAATACAATTTAAAATTTCTATAGTGAACAATGTAATTATTCTTGGGTAATAGAGTTGTCATCAGTTTTGAAATTTTGCATTTTGAATTGGGGGCTATGAAATGCTCTGGACATAGAGGTAAATCTTTATGTGAATCATGAAGCTGTTCGGGATATTCAAAATCCACTTCAAGTATAAAACCTACAGATGAATTATCAGGAATGTTTAAAAAATCAATCATTGAAAAATCTTCTACCCATTCAAAATTTCTGTAAGGTAAAAACTCACTCATAGCTGCACCGTACTGATTATTAATATCAAAGTAAATAATATATGATTCAGGTAAATTTGGATCAAAATTGGACTCCATATATCGATTATTTGCTTTTGCATATCTATTAGAGCATTGAGAGACACCACCTCTAATAGCACTTTCGATGAACAATAACATTTCAGGATCGGTCAACAATTCGAGTTCTATTTTAGTAAATTTTAACATTGCATCAAAAGCAAGTCCAGGTGCCGTGTAATAATGCAATGGATCTAAATTATATGTTTTTAAACAATGGTGTCTAAAATTTTCAAAAATATCAGATAAAAGTAGGACATCAGTTTTGAGGTAAAGATCTGAATATTCACCTAAAGTTTTCAAGTTGAAAGTTTCCCAAACTCTACGAGCATGCTGATAATCTTCATTAGAAATACTTGAATTATTTAATTTACAGAAAAAAGCCTCTTTTGGGGGTAATTGATGTTCTTCTAATTTCTCCCAATTGTCAATATAACTGTATGGAAATACACCTTTTCTAGTCAGTAAATTAAATTCATTATCATTCACACAGTGTCTTTTTGTTATTATTTTTTCATCATTATTGAGAAATAATGCTAATTTTTCAAGACTACTCGGCATAAATCGAAAAGAGTCAATAAATCGTAGCTTTACATTAGTTTTTTCAACATTTTTTGTGAAAGAAATGTATTTTTCCTTATTTATTGGTAATAAACTGACATTTCCCTCAAAACTTGTCGCTAAAGCTTTGATAAAAAAATGGGAATCATAACCTGATAAATTATGAAAAACTACTGGAATCACGTGTGAATTCTTGTAATTTATATTGCAACCCTGATGAGCAACACCGCGATATTTGCCTGTAAAGTGGCAATGATCACGGTGTTTGATATCATCAATTTTGAAAGGATTTTCACAAATGTGACAAATTTTTGCAAATTTAAATTCTTGTTTTTGTTGATTAGTTAGAGGCTCCATTGGTACTATAATTTTTAAATACTCATCTACTTTTTCAGCCAAACATTTTAGTTCATTTATGAACCACTCAATGCAGTCTTTGTCACGATAAAGTTTAATTTTAGAAATTGAATTATCGAAACTACATAGTACATTATAAGCGACACTTGTAGGAACGTGCTTTTGATAAATAGATGTATTCATGTGTGAGTCAACCACTGGCTCCAGAAGACATTCAATATCAGCATATACAACGAAAGGCACCTTTTCCTTATATTGATAGTTTTTAAATTTCAAAATATTATTTTCATGATCTGGTAAAATCATTCTACATTTATTTATATTTTGACATGTCAATATATGACTTCGAAAAGACTTTTCTGAACTAAAATGACATAGGCATCTGTCACATATTAATATTCGATGCTCATTTCTTGTGACTTGTGAACTTATTAATCTAGATAAATTTTTTATCCATGAAAAATGATAAATTGGTTTAGAAATATCAATTTCATCATCACCAATATAATCTTCTTCATTAACATCAACTAAAGTATTTTCAATCATTAAAAGATGAATTACAGGTAAATTTGATTTTTCCTGACTTATATAAAAAGGAACGATTTCTGTTGTTTTTTTAGATTTTTCATTATCTTCACCATAAATGTTTATACTTAAACTATTCATTTTTTCAAACTTTTTGATGTCAGAAAAACTGATTGGAAACTTTATGTTATCGTATTTTAACACTTCACTAAAATGAGGATAAGAACTCATTAAGCATGCATTATTTTCTACGGGATTCAATGCTGCCGTGACTGACCACAAAAAACAATAAGGATCGTTATTTTTTATATTAACCACTGCCTTTTGTGTTTGAATATACTTTGGTAAATTGTTGTACGTTGATAATCCAATTTGAAAAGGGGCATATTTATTTATATTTACTAATAAATTCATAATTTCAATTAAAGACCAACCAGAATTTTCTTCCTGAAATTCTTCAGCATTTACTAAAAGCTGATCTTTTACTTTTTCATCATACCACGCATCTAAATCTGTTGATTGAGAAATAATATCGTTCTTTGTGTTGAAATACTTTATAGCTTCATCCATTTTCCCTTCTACTAAAGTTTTAAATTTACCATATAAAATTACATTAATTTTCAAATTTGGATATTGCCTTAAAACACTGTTTATTTTTTTAATTGTTAATAACTTAGCATCCTCCAAAAAATGTTTTAAATCTATATGTGTTAAATTAACAATAGAACCCGTTTTAATTCTATTCTGAAAAGCAGTCTCTAAATCTTCCCACCTTATTCTTCTCCTTTCCTCTTGACTCGATAATGCTGTACCTCTTCCTTTCTTCCGGAGTTGGTTTATTTTAGTGTTTAATGCTTTCAGTATTCCAAGTGTAGATGTTATCCTCATCTTCTCATGCACTGACAACTTATTTTTGTTCACTTTAAAAAATTTATTTATTAAACGAATATTTCGTTTACCGAATTTCAACCATTTTTCATACAATTCGAAACTTGAATTATATTTTAATAATTGATAGGCTTCGTCCATAATCCTAATAAGTCTCTTGTAATATTCAGAATCCATGACTTTTCTTTATACAAAATACAAGTGAAGGATTCAGACTTCAGTTACAAATGATTCTTATTAATAGTGAGATGCATCTTTTTATAATGGTAAATGTTTCTATCTTCGTTTTAAACAAAGAGGGGTATTATTGTTCACATATCCCGAATGTGATTTAATGTCATAAACGTAAGATATCAGATTACTGCAGTCTAACTGGGAGATGTCATATCAATTTTATTAGCATAAACAATCCAAGCTCTAAAAACGAAATCATTTCACACATACCCCACGTCTAAATTAATCAGAAAAAATTTTATCAAATTTATTACATTAAACATCCTGAGAGCGTTTAAATTAACCATATGCCTTTATTTTTCTGAGAAATATTTTTCAATATTTGTCCGTCACATGCCTTTATTTTTCTAGGAAATATTTTTTAACATTTGTCCTTTACATTCCATACGTACAGAGGTTAAACCAACTCCTAAAGTCTTTGAAATAAATGTTTCCCGAAAGAGATGACCCCCACCCCACCCCCACCCCCACCCCCATTCATTAATAAACAATTTATCAAGGGTATAGTGTGACGTCATATGCTTCGAACTCCTTCTTGAAACTTCCAGACTTAGCTTGGAACAGAACCAATCGAAGCTTCTCGATGTCGGTAAATGTCGGTTACAGGAATTTGCATCTAGAACCGGCATTGTATAACTACTAACTTTGATTTCTTTTGAATAAATAAGTATTTTTACAAAATGTAACGTATATATGTTATAATATATTGATACATCATATTTTTTATATTATTATATTTGTTGAATTTATTAATTATAATAGGTAAAATTGATCTGAGTTAATTAAAGTTAATTTTAGTAAATTTATAAAAAATTAATGAATGAAAATGTAAAAAGTGTTTTCCTATAATAAATTCAAATAAATGTATTAAAAATAATTTTAATAATAATAGTAATAACGATGCGCGTTCTGAAATTCTGAAATCCATTTTCGGAATATCCGAATGTCGTCGCTAATACTCGGAATTCAGGCCCCGAAAGCCCTTTGACAAAAATATTTTCGGATATTCCGACAATATTTTTCGGAATTTACGAACGCTCTTTTTAGCGTGTAACTAGAAACAATATATTTTCGAAAACTTATGAATAACTTCTAAGAATTAATCGTAAGAACATTCGAAATAATTATTTATTCATAAAAAAAATATAACTTTTTATTGTCAAAATATTTAAAAAATCGAAAGAATTAAAAATTTTTCTGTGGAAAAAGAAAACAAAATTAAGGGACACTACTACACACATTTTTGTCACATTGACAAATACTTTCTGAATATACTACTTTTGGCTGTTTCCGAGATTACGGAAAAATCCTATAATAACTTCAGAAATTCCGCCCATTCTTACATGAGTGTCGAAATTTCAGACGCTGTAACTCAGAGACTGTTGAAATGAGTTATTAATAATTACAATATTATTTATAGGTTTTTTAAAGATCTAGAACTTTTATATTTCAAGTTTTAAACTAAAATCACTTTTTGCAAGTCAAAATGCGGAAAAATTGATTTTTGGTAACTTCGGCGCCCTCTATCTTTTTGGGAATGAACTACAGAGTTCGGCCTCAGACTAAAAATATGTTGAAAATTTTGAGCTCTACATTTTTTGTTCACGCACTTTTTTGTCTCCGACCAATAGGAATCGAGATAAATCAATTCTAAAATGTTTTCAATATGGCGGACTTTACCGTTTACTCTCTAAATCTGAATCAGTCAAGTTTTCACTGATTGAGTCAATGATTTGCCTTTTCACTGATTCATCAGTGAAAAGAATACTTTTCACTGCCAAATCAGTCAATTTTCACTTAAATAATCAGTGAAATTTGACTGATTTACAGTAACCTCTTTTTAGCTATTTGAATCAGTCAAATTTCACTGATAATCAGTAGATTTTGACTGATTCAAATTTAGAGAGTAGATCCCCAGAAACAACATATCAAAAATTCAGCCAGTCCCCAATTTTTTTGATCTACTCTTTTATTTTACGTTAATTTGACTGTACTGAATGTATAATATTAAATTTATAACTTATTAGATCAAATGGTTTTTTCTCATATATGACATGGATCATTGATATATTCAAATATATTTATAACCAGGATTTGCACTGACCCTCAATTCATAAATGTAGTATTAATTTGTTGGAAATGTCGTCTTTAGGGTCCATAAATGAAAAAAATCAATAATACATGAGATTAATGAAACTATGATCAGAGCCAAAACGTCTGATTATCCTCATGTATTATTGACTTTTCTAACTCATAGACCCTAAGGCCATTATTTCCATAAACTTATTATGTTTTAAAATATAATTACTTTGATAGAGATAATTGATGTTCATGTATAAATTACAGATTGTCTCACATCTCTAAAAATGACGACTCTTAAAAATATATATCTGAAAAAATTTTTCGACATTTTGTAAAAGACATATTCAATATTAACAATAAAATTTTAGAAATTTGTTTTAACCTACAGATAAAAAAATTATAAATTTAATAACTTGAATTAAAAAAATGCACAAATCATTGCATGCATTTTATCAACTTGTATAGCTTTCAAAATAATAAAAATGAATAATTGAGGAGTTATATTCAATAAGGCGACAGGCGCTCGAAAACCTGTAAAAGTATTGCCCGCCTCGTGATGTCATAGTCAAAAATTGAAAATCCAAATTCGAAAAAACCAAAAACAGGGTTTTATAGCTCGTGAAAAATGAATGTTAGTTTCCTCTTACAGTTTTTTTATAACGTTGCAAATTTTCGAGTAAATTAATAAAAAGTGTGTTGGTTTTAAAGCATAGAAACCATGTTTTATTTCAATCCACTCGCCTCGAAAAATTCATTAATTAACGGATTGCGAAATTTTTTTTTGCCTTCTATTCGTGAATCTCTGGCGGAGGCGACAGTGCGTGCAAAAAAATTTTTTGTGTATTGTTAAATGGTTTTTTTTTAATCCGAAGAAAAAACTATGTTTTTCGAGCTTCGAACCGAAAAAGTGAGCAAGGAAGTTTGAGCTACAGTAAACTTCCCGTGAACAAGTTGATCATTAGTATATGGAGCAACTTTTTGGAAAATATCAACTCGATTGAACAATTACTTTCGAAAATACAACGAGTTGAACGCAAATGCGAATTAGGTTTTGACGAGATTTTACCGGTTTTGTTACGAGCAATGCAGGCGCGCCGATGAGTAGAAGCGAAGGAAGATAGAGAAAGAGAGTAGGAGTGGCATGCGATGAAAATGAGCGTCAAAACCTAATTCGCATTTGCGTTCAACTCGTTGTATTTTCGAAAGTAATTGTTCAATTGAGTTGATATTTTCCAAAAAGTTGCTCCATATACTAATGATCAACTTGTTCACGGGAAGTTTACTGTAGCTCAAACTTCCTCGCTCACTTTTTCGGTCCGAAGCTCGAAAAACATAGTTTTTTCTTCGGATTAAAAAAACCATTTAACAATGAACAAAAAAATTTTTTGCAAGCACTGTCGCCTCCGCCAGAGATTCACGAGTAGAACGCAAAAAAAAATTTCGCAATCCGTTAATTAATGAATTTTTCGAGGCGAGTGGATTGAAATAAAACATGGTTTCTATGCTTTAAAACCAACACACTTTTTATTAATTTACTCGAAAATTTGCAACGTTATAAAAAAACTGTAAGGGGAAACTAACATTCATTTTTCACAAGCTATAAAACCATATTTTTGGTTTTTTCGAAATTGGATTTTCAATTTTTGACTATGACATCACGAGGCGGGCAATACTTTTACAGGTTTTCGAGCGCCCGTCGCCTTATTGAATATAACTCCTCAATTGTCACTAAAGAACAAATTAAAGTTTAGCCTTTAATGACAACAAATAAACCAACAATAAAACCATAAAAATACGACTAGTTCTGTTATCTGAAATCCCAAAGAAGAGGTTAAATTTACCGTCGAAAATTATTTTTCGTTCTAATAACTTTGAAAGTCCTTGAGTCGAGCTTCGAGGTTACAAATGCTCTTAAATCATTTTAATGAGATAAGAAATTAATTCTATAAGAATAAGCGGTTCAAAAATTCTTTCTGTAGATAATGGGAGTACAAATTAATTCGGTTCGTTTTTTTGTTATCAAAAATGCATTCATTTCAAAACAAAATGAAAGAACAGATTAATTAAAGTATTGTCCACCCCCGATTACGACTTTTTTCCATCTCTTAGGTGATTAATCTGCTTTCATTTTGTTTTGAAATAAATGCATTTTTGATAAGAAAAAAACGGACAGAATTAATTTGTAGTCCTAATTATTTGCGATTTTCATCTCTTGCAACTTCATAAAGGAATTTTGCATTTGGATCTACTATAAGAGGAATCAAATAATTCAGAATTTTTATTAAACAATTGGAGATATACATCCTTTCTATTTAAATCCTTGTTCAAGATTTTCGAAAGATCTTTTATTAAAGTTTACAAGAAAAATATTAATTTAAAGAATTTGAAATCTTTCTGTGGAAAAAAAGACTCTTTCAACTGCGCTGGGATTCGAGCTTAGGTCTTTCAATTGCAATTGCGCTGGCAATCGCAGTTGCAATTGAAAGACCTGGGCTCGAATCCCAGCATAGTCCAAAGAGTCTCTTTTTCCACAGAAAGATTTCAAATTGCTAAAATTATTATTTTTAAATTATTTTAAATTAATTTATTTTATTATTTTCAAATTTAATGAAAAAAGAATCTTTCGACAAAAGCATCTTTTTTTCCACAGAAAGATTTCAAATTGTTAAAATGATTACTTTTAAATTATTTCAAAGTAAATTATTTTATTATTTTCAAATTTAAAGAATTTGAAATCTTTTTGTGGAAAAAAATTATTTTCAAATTTAAAGAATTTGAAATCTTTCTGTGGAAAAAAGATTCTTTCGACTGCGCTGGGATTCGAGCCCAGGTCTTTTGATTGCAATTGTGATTGCCGGTGCAATTGCAATCGAAAGACCTGGGCTCGAATCCCAGCGCACGCGGAAAAAAACAGTATAGCACGCGACTCTAACCTCGAAATGAGAAAGAAGTGTCATTTTTTCGAGGCGTTTTTTCGAAGCGTTTGTCGATTTGTTTGGAGCATTTTTTCTTTCATTGAAAGATCATTTGTGCGTATCGCGTATTGTTTTATCACACGCGAAAATTCACAAGAGCGATAACGATGGCATAATATTTTGTTTACGATCGCTATACATGGTATTGCCATATCAACGAACTTGTATAGCTGTCTCACCTATACTCGTATAGTTCTGAGGACTATACCGTAGCATTGGTCTGATAGCAATGTACTTACAGTTTTGAACGTTCATTGAACGATGGAAAACATTTATTGTTAAACTAAATGATTAGTTTTTGGTACAGAAAATTAAAAAATAATGTATTGTTCATGAACGATTGTATATTTAGAGGGCCCTAAATATAAATATAATAATTAATTTTTTTATGGAAAAAACAATTTTGTCATCGTTCAATGAACGTTCAAAACTTTAAGTACACACTGAGAAAAAAATTTAGCCAACAAAACTTTTTTTGTTATCCTGACAAAATATTTTGTTGTCCCAACAAAACATTTTGTTTAACCAACAAAATTTGTTTGATATAGCAAAATGTTTTGTTGGCACAACAAAAGATTTTTGTTAGCTAAATACTAACCAAATATTTTTGTTGATTTGACAAAACTGTTTTCTCAGTGCATCTGATAGCAATATTTTCTGGTTCTGAGAACCAAAATATAGTTCTCCTAGCTATACTGTTTTTTCAGTGCAGTCGAAAGAGTCTTTTTTTCCACAGAAAGATTTCAAATTCTTTAAATTTGAATTTAATATGCATTTATTTGCGATATAAGAGTATAAAATTGTCTACGAGGACACCTGTCGGTAACGTATCCTATCCGATACGCGACTAGTGATTCCCCGATAATTGTTTGACACCGAATATCCAGTTTAGATAATATTTTCAAGTTTTTCACCAAAAGCGGCAATTTGTATATTTTTTAAAGTCAGATAAAGAGGCTTGATTTTATTCTCTTGAAAATCATGCAAGAACGAAAATGTGATGAAAACTATTGGTTTAGCTGAGTTCATTAATGTTATATCAAGCATTTCAGTAAGTGCACTATAATGTTAGCTTTCGATCTCCATGAACATCAAAATTTAAACAACTAATTAAGTATTGTAAAAATGAACAGCATGAGGCAACGATTTACGCAAAAAATGTTTCGGTTAACGTAATGAAAGGTTTTGTTGCCATGACCAGAAATCGGAAAAACTATGCAAGGAGAAAAATAGATATTCAATTATGCGAAAATCATCTTATATATTCAATTGTGAGATTTAGATATTCATCAGCTATAATATCCATGATGTGAAAATCTTAAATGTCATAGTTAAATATATAAATATTACGACCGAATACATAAGATGCTTGTACCGTAGTTGAATATCTAAAATATTTATCCTGAATATCCATTTTTCTCCGTGTGAGAAAGATCTCTTACGACACCAAATATTTTTTTGGCATGCATGTATGCATTGAAAAAAAAATGGTTAAACGGAAAAAAATATTTGTCTAAAATTACCAAACTATTTGGAAAGACATGATAAATTCTAAAGCAACGTACTTATTTTTAATAATTGACATTTATTGGGATTTCCATTATAGAATATGATAAATTACCAACCAAAATTGCCGTCTAGATGGTAAAATTTTCCAATAATTTAATTTATTTTACCATTTAGATGGGAATTTTTATCGGTAATTTAGCGTATTTTTTAATAGAAATTCTAATAAATGTTGAATTACCAGAAAAAAGTACGTCACTTGGGTAAGATATGCTACTGCTACTTTATTGATTGGCACAACTACTTTTTTTGTTGACCTTACTATTTGCATTATTATTCCAAGAATTTAGGCAATGACATCAAACAGAAAGGTAGTTGTGCTACACGGAAAAAATTTGTTCATAAAAAAGTCTGGAACTTATACCTCCACTGTTAGAAATATTATTTAATTCCAAATACATTTCTATATGAAATAACAAATTTTTGAATAATATTTGTAAAAAAATACACTGGTATATTGAATTTAATATACTGATGTACTAAATTCAATACACCAAAATTAACAATTTAGGTAATTTGATTATACGCAATCAGGACCGAATTTAGCATGGGGCCAGCGGGGCCATGGCCCCGGGGCCTCCACCAGTTGAGGGCCTCCACCAATGAAATGCAACTTTCCAATTAAAACAAAATCCCCAAAAAATTGAAAAAACCAGAAAAAAACTATAAAAAGAATTATAAAAAACATACAAAAATTACTAAGGAGTTTTATTTTCGCGAGATTGAATTGTTTTTAGAAATTTTGAGAGCCCCCACAAAATATTGGCCCCGGGGCCTCAAAATTCTTAAGCAGACACTGCACGCAATTATAAACTTATTTTTGCAGTTAATTTAGGTTTTAAATAATAAAGTAGATTATCTTCTTTCATATAGATACACATTTAAATTTAAATTATTTATAATATCTAAGTATTTGGAAAATTAATCAGCTTAACCTGTAAGCACTTATAGACATCATGAATTTTCATATTCAGAGGTATTTGTAGCTTGAGTCTACTCCTGTACGACGAATTCCCGACACATTCAACAAGAAAGTTAGGTAGTACTGATCATTAAATTGATCTGAAATGTCATCTACCAGTTTTAATGATTTAGAGGTTATCAAAGAATCTAGAAAAATAAAATTTCCTAAATCTTTTTGTGGAAAAAAAGATGCAACTTCTAACTCAATCATCTATTCATCTAGAAAATATCCTGTTTTATCGACACTTTGATGTATATTAAATTTCATAATTGCTATTAAATTCAATATAATGTATACATATAAATTAAAACACAAAACTTTCTAACAGTGTAAGTCCATGATAAGAGGTAAATTTTATGAGTCATTTTATAGAACACCGATGGTTACGCCACTGAAAATTCATATCAAGTATAGTACGTAACATTTTACAGAATTCTGATTGCTCTAATAAAACCAGAGTGTTAATTAGAAGCGATTTTTTGGGGTCCAATGGAACAGCAAAAAAAAAGAACTGGTCCGGTGTTAAATTCTGTCAAATCAAAAAGATTTTAAGAAGAAATAAATTTCGCTTCCAAAAGAACCAATTTTGTCGACAGAATGTTTGGAAAAAACCAAATTTTGAAAAAACCATTTCACATGATTTACCACTTCGAAGTTATTTCTAGTTAATAACACACCTTAATTGATATAATGCATATGTAGAGATTTAATGACAAAGTAGTCGGCATCAGTAAATGAACCATGACCCTATTGACACTCTACACTGAAAGAAATTTATCGTGAATACAGACAATTTTCTGGTTATATTAGCAAAAGAGTTTGGCTGTCTCAGATACAGCTAAACTGTATGGGTGTTTCATAAAAACAGTTATAGTTGAAGGGATACTACTGCACCAGTAATATATTTTCAATACACACATCCAAACTCATATGGCTGCAACAGATGAAACATGGTTATGGTTCCTTCAGCCAAACTCTGTTTTGGAAAATCAGCTCAACTTCAAACAGACGCTTGTCTGCTAGTGATGCATAGTAGTTTCAGAGGTTAGGGGTAAGTAAACTATTACATCAGTGGTTGATTATAAATCTAAAAAAAAAAATTAAATCGACACCAGCAATACGTGTTTTGTTTGCATGATCACATACAATCACTCTGCAAACGTTTGAACGCACACCAATATACATCCTTGAAACAAACCATTTTGTTTTGCTAAATCAGCATAACAGTCGATGGATAATACAATCAGAAGGACATTTATGAAAGTTTCCTGAGCTGATAGCTAATTTAAAGACATGTTATTAGCTCAACTAGTATTTGTTAATTTCTTATTCATACTTATTAACACACAAAATAATATAACTGAAGTAAGAAGATTTTCTTTCCAATTTCCTTAGAAATTCTCTAACAAACTCGGTTAGGTAGAAACACAATACCATTTCTTTCAGTGTATAGCACGAATTTTTGTGAAATTTTTTAGAAAATAGGTTACTTATGGGTATTTTGAGTTGCAGATTGGGAATATAATTTTAGATTTGTAAAATTTAATTTAAAGGATTATCCAGCCAGCGAAGACAAGGCGAAAAGGTTATCCTCCGACGAAGACAATATTTAAAGGCTATCCAACCATAGAAGGCAAGATCAAAGGTTATCCAGCCAGTGAAAGCAGGATCAAAAGGTCATCCAGCTGTTGAAGACAAGATTAAAAGATTATCCAGCTGGTGAAGGCAAGGTCAAAATTTTATTCATCCAGTGAAGGCAATATCAAAAGATTATTCAGCCGCTGAAGGCAGAATCAAAGGTTATTCAGCCAGTGAAGGCAAGATCAAAAGGTTATTCAGTCAGCGAAGGCAATATAAAAAGGTTATCCAGCTGATGAAGACGGAATCAAAAGCTAATTCAACCATTTAAGGCAAGATCAAAGGTTATTCAGCCAGTGAAGGCAAGATCAAAAGGTTATTCAGTCAAATAAGGCAAAATTAAAAGGTTATCCAGCCGCTGAAGGCAGAATTAAAAGCTTATTCAACCATTGAAGACAAAATTAAAGGTTATTCAGACAGCGAAGGCAATATAAAAAGGTTATCCAGCTGATAAAGACGGAATCAAAAGCTAATTCAACCATTTAAGGCAAGATCAAAGGTTTTTCAGCCAGTGAAGACAAGATCAAAAGGTTATTCAGCCAGTGAAGACAAGATCAAAAGGTCAATCAGCCAGTGAAGGCAAGATTAAAGGTTATCCAGCCGTTGAAGGCAGAACCAAAAACTTATTTAATTATTGAAGGCAAGATCAAAAGATTATCCAGCCGCTGAAGGCAGAATCGAAAGCTTATTTAACCATTGAAGGCAAAATTAAAGGTTATTCAGACAGCGAAGGCAATATAAAAAGGTTATCCGTTATATTCGTTATCAGTAATTTGAAGAACCCATGGGTACCGAGTCACAAAAAAAATCAACAAAAATTCATGCTACAAAGTATCAATAGTGTCATACATTTCTGCTCATGGTAATAACTTTTTGTGATTAATGTTTCATCATGAGCTACTTCTTGTCATAGTATTAAATTAAAATATCGAGGAGTGAAAAACGAACGAAAAATGCGAAAAGTTTGTTTTCATTCAATAATAAGTTTTACTAGCAATGAATACCTAATATTATCTACTACGCTTCCAGCGCACCGTTGCGTTAGGGCCTGTATAAACTTAAATGCTGGTATAGTACAACATAAATATTATATTTGTCTTCTACCAGAATAAAACACACAGTTCATTTTTGTGCTATAATAGGAGTTGTGTTTTTCTATAATTAGATTACTGGAATAATAAAAATAATTATTCACATTAAAAATTTACTATCTCTGGCAATTTACGAGATATGTCAACTTAAATATTGGTAGGTATTTATTTGATTGAAGCTTGCAACAATGTTTTTTTATAGAAATTCAACTTCAAATTATCTATTTCTTTTACAATCGAAAGACCTGGGCTCGAATCCCAGCGCAGTCGAAAACGTCTTTTTTCCCACAGAAAGATTTCAAATTCTTTAAAATTTGTTTCTAATTTTTGGTATCTGGAGTATTTCATCAAAACCAGTATACATTAAATTTGTTTAATTTTATGTTGTAAACTTTAGTTGATTTGGTATTTGAAATCCATTGAAGGCTAGAAATTCTGGTAATTTGAAGGCCAAAAAAACGAGAAATGAATAAAAATTCTATGAATTTAGGGTCAATATAATATCAGACATGTTATCAAACATGCCAAACAAACATTGGAAGAACTTTTCATGGTCAAAAAAATTAAAAATGTGGGTATTACCGTGTAAGATAAAGCATTTTTAAATCCAATTTACTTTTGATGGAATTTTATTTCTAAACCTTACTAGATTTTTACTTGAGGTAATGTAAATTTTGTTTGTCTGCCTGTCCATGTTTTGCTAGGTATGTTAAGCTGGCAGAACCACATGTTCGTATTCAAGTTTTTGATGTCATAAATTAGGGCTAATTAAGTACTACTTTAGTACCGTATTGGCAAATTTAGTGCTCATTAATTTTATAAAATAATGAGTGGTACAACTGTCTTAACGTTAAGCTAGCATGTCCACGCTCAAGAATACATGTAGATGTTAATTAAATCGACTTTTCAATATTTCATAATTTAGTGCTCTTAAAATACTCTATTTCGAAATTTATAACTCTCAAATTTTTCAAAATTAAATAGTTATAAATTTCACAATAGGGTGATTTAGGAGCACTAAATTAGATAAAATATTGAAAAATGAATTTAATTCACATCTTCATTTATTTTTGAGTGTGGTCATGATAGCTTAACGTCAAGCCAGCAGTAACATTCATTATTTTATAAAATTGAATAGTTATCAATTTCGCAATAGGGTTATTCGAAAGCACTAATTGAGCCCTTAATTGTAGGCCAATGTCAAATGTGCTTTTTCATTTGTTGATGTCTACTCCATGTAAGATAGTGATAGTGTATGGTGAGGCCATCAGTACAACTAATCAAAAAAAATAATAGTGTCGTAAATTTTTCAATCGGGTATTATGAAGGGAAAAAATTCTATATGTATCATATTTAATCAAATAAGAGCACCAAATTCGTCAATATGGTACCAAATTAGCACTAAATGCGCTCTAAATTATGACATATCAAAAACTTGAATACGACAATGTGGTTCAGCCAGCCTAACCAGTGTTGCCAGATTAGGGGTTTTTCCACTAGATTTAGAGAATTTTTGGTCCTTCAGTGGGAAATTTAGGGGGAGAAATTCTTTAGTGGGAAAATTTAGTGGTTTTTTTTTATTCAGGGTTTTTTTTAGGGGTTTATCTTATTTTATTTTAAAATCTCTAATATCCTTCAATCACCGTAATTGTTTAATTTGAAATAAGCCAAGTGATTGGTTGTACTTCCTAGGCGAGTATTAACGCTCAATTTCATTGGTTTATTGTACACATGTTCCAAAAATGACCAAAGCACAAGTAAATTATAATTGTTCTTTCCTTTAAATAGTCAATAAAATTTCTTGAAAAAAGAACCATATTTATAATATTCTTTGATTTTATCAACACTTTTAAAGACATTAGCAGCGATTAAATATTTATCAATACAATTTCTCATTATTTACTGTTTCGAAATAAATTCCTAATTTTAAAAACGCGCGTCATTAAACGTTAGGTCGGCACAGCTACCAAAAGCGAGCATTCTCAAATTTCTTCAGAAATTCTTTTGAAATTCTTTTTTTTTCTTAAAAAACAATATATGCAAAGCGTTAAAATGTTGAAAAAAAATTCATCATGTGCATATAAGAATTTTACTATTAAAAAAAAAATTTCAAAATTTAGTGGAAAATTTTTTTTTTAGTGGAAAATAGGAACTAATCTAGGGAGAAAGCGACTCAGACATCTGGCAACACTGAGCCTAACATACCTTGTGTTGCAGCCCCTTCCCTGAACGTTCTCATGGAATGTTCGGAAGATTCCATTGGAACGTTCCTAGAGCTAAGAAAATGTCCGAGTTTTTTTAACGTTCAAAAGCAATGTTCTCTGAATGTTCCTGGAGAACATTCCAGGAACGCTCAAAAGAAATATTGAGAGAACCTTCCGCAGGAACATTCAGTCGCGGGAACATTTTTTGGGAATGTTCCTGGAATTATTTTCTACAGCATTTAGGGAACTTTCCTCATAGATAATCCTGCAGATTCAAACATACTTTGCGAATGTTCTCTGAATTTTCCTGCGGAAGGTTCAAAAGGAATGTTGAGAAAACCTTCCGCAGGAACATTCAGAGAACATAGCTTTGGAACGTTCAAGAAACCCGGACATTTTCTTAGCTTTAGGAACGTTTCTTGAACGTTCCAATGAAACCTTCCGAACGTTCAGGGAAGGTATTGTGCTATGGGGGTAGTAAATTAAATATAATCATAACTGCCTACAATTTAAAAAAGAATGGTCTATTGTTTTTTTAGCGCGTTTAGTTGACGAGAACTTGAGGTTATGTTTTCATTTTTACCCGTTGATTTCCATTTTCTTCCGCACAAATAAAATGCACATACATAGTTTCGAGCAACAATCGCTCAACTGAAACGCTCGAGCTCCGAGAGCACATTTTGAAGTTAAGTGAAGATTTTTTTTTTAATTCTGCAGGTGGAGGTTTACTATATAACCAGTATATGATTAAAATATTGAAAGATAATTTTATATTGCAATATTAATTCATCTTGAATGTTTAACACGTTCAACAAGCCAAAATAACAAAATTCTCATAAATTCTAAAAGATCTTTTTTCTCAAAAATAGAGAAGAATCCTCTGATTTGTGGACAAATATTCTTGTTTTGAGAAAAATGTGAGGATTTGAAATGAGGAAATTTCCTCTGAAACGAAGAATATTTCTTTCTGGGTCTTAGGAAAACGTCTCCTGAATCCGGGAGGTCAGTAAGGGGAATCACATTGAACACCTAGTGAGGAAAAGCTGCAAAAGTACAATAGATAGCTTGGGAAGAAATAATGACTGCCCAACTCTGCCGAGACAGGAGGTAACTGCCAGGAAACTAGGTGAGGTGGCAGCTTTTATTACCTAGTCTACCTAACATAACTCTACTACCCAGCAGGTAGTAGAGTTATGAAAACCACTGTTCATTCAATTCAAAGAATATCAATCGAGAAACGTGAGCGATGGTGATTTACGTCACACTTACAGATATTAACATTACTAATGATCCAAAACAATTATTCCAAATGTTAAGGAACTCAAGAACGTTGTCGCTTCAAGAGCGATTCAAAATGAAGACTTGTTTTATACCATAAATGATCGTTTCAATTAAGGCTTTTGTTGGAAGTTAATATAGAAAATTCCCTTACTCAGGCTCTGCTTTAATTCTATCACAATGAATATACAACGTGAATAATTTAATTCAATCATGTTTACCATTTTAGAACTGGGTTTATCTTCTGGTTCTTATTTTTTCATTTGTCTCTCACAAGCAGTGATAACTTGATTTATATATACACTACCGGTCAGAATTGTGGGACCACCTGTTTTTCGATGATTGCTTAAATTATCTTATTTTCAATTCTGTGAGTGATGAAATTTGTACTCTTAATAATGTGAAAGCCATCAAAATTATCGTTAAAATTAGTTTGGAATGAAGTCGTTTCGTTAAATTTTCAAGAAGTTATTGCAAAAAAAGTCCAAATTTCAATGTTTTCTTAAATTTTAAATAACTTTCGAAACAATTAACATTTTTTAATGTTCTTAGGCTCATTTTAAAGCTAAAATTCTACAGAATCGCAGTAAATTTTCATTATAAATCTATAATTTTTTTCTTGCATAATGCAAAGAATTGAAATTGTAACAAAAAAGTAGGGAAATTTCGAAAACATTTCATCTGTAGGTAAATCATAATAAAGATCATATGAATATATATTTTAAGGGAATTCGATACAAAATTCATGATTATATGTTTTATATATCTTATAAAAATGTTTTTCTCAGCAAAAGCAATATTGAAATTTTTCAAACTTTTTTATTTGAACTTTAACCTTGAGCAGTATGTAAGAAAAAAATTACACATCAATTCCAAGAATTTTGTTCGATTTCGTAGAAATTTTTCTTTAAAATGAATCGAAGAACATTAAAAAATGTTGATTATTTCGAATGTTATTTAAAATTTTGAGAAAGCATTGAAATTTTGACTTTTTCTGCAATAACTTCTTCAAAAATTAACAAAACGAATTCATGCTGGGCTCATTTTATAAATAATTTTGATTGCTTTATATTTAATCAAAAGAACAAATTTTTTCACTCACATAATTCAAATGAGGATAATTTAAGCAATTATCGAAAAACAGGTGGTCCCACAATTCTGACCGGTACTGTCTTAGATTTTTTAAATTCCGAATGATATTTATATCACTATTGCCATGGTTTTACCTATTACACCCAACATTAACATGTCGTTCGTCGCTGATGTTATTGGCTGAGGCAGTGCGTACATCGACCAATCATAATTTCTTGAATAAAAGCGCTCGAAATTTAAATACTATTTAATGACAGTTTCAAAATAGTGAGGTCATTAGAAGAATGCAATGTTTATATAACTCGATTTTATACAAATTTTTAAAAATGTACACTAATGGCTGAAAATAAGGTACTTTAGGAACCAAATCTTGAAAATAGAGGACTTTAGGAACCTCAACTGAATATAGAGGACAATAGGGGATATAGGCAGTGTGCTCAGATCTGATACCGACGCTGTCGAAACTACAGTAACACCTCCTGTCCTCCCCTCGGACTGGTACCTTGACGAAGTCCTTCTCTTGGCTAGGCCAAAAAAGGACGGGTGGGGAGGCTTAGCAGACGGCCCTCGGGTCATGGAGGTTTTAGTGTCCCGATGAATCGGTGAACAAATGCAGGGGGCTCTATAGACGGGCATCTTCCCATTGCGTGAAGGGTGCCCTATAAACGGGTCTATCCCAGGTTGAGAGTGGGGGACGCTATAAACGCGTCTATCCCCATGCATGGAGAAGGATGTATGCCCCAGGTAGCGGCGCTGAGAGTGAGTCTGTGAGTGCTTGTGAGGAATGAGTGAAGTGAACGAATGTCAGCGCTGCTTGACTGTGATATGTGTCCTTCGAATGTGAGAGGAGAACCTATAGACGGTCTCCCTCTTGAAAGAGGCTAAGAGCGAATTGGTGTATGGAATCTCCTGGGGGACACTGCAAACCCTCCGCAGTCTGTGACCAAGAACAGTCCAAACGATCGTTTCCGTATGGCATCCCACTGGGAGTGCTTCGTCTCCGAGTGGTGTCTTCCCCGGCCCACGAGGAGGCGAGGCTGCTGTGAGCCTAGCTCTGCCGAGGTGGTGTGCCATGCGGGATCAGAAGCCAGCCCCTTCGGGACCTTGATCAGGTAGTGCGTATTGAACACAGGTGTCGGAGCCTGTGTTGCCTCGAGCGAGTCCGGTCTGTCCGTGTATTCCGGGACCGGCTAAGCGGAGGTTGGGCCTCAGGGAACTGGGGTAGGACTTCGGTCCGAGGGTACACCCGTTCCCAACTATTCCGACCCGCTCCTCTACGCACGACGCGCTGGTAAAACGAACATATGGAAAAAAAATTTTAAAACGGTGGGGAATACAGATTCGGGTGCTTCTTCGGGAGCTGAGGGATGGAAGGACGTCCTTCAGCTCCTGAAGGAGCAAAACAATAAAATGGAAAAATTGGCGAGGGCTCTCAGCGTCATCCAGCAGGGTATGCTGAGAAACAACCCTCGCCACGTAACGGATAGTGTGAATGAGGCCACTGAGGTGTTGGGCGGAATGCTCAACACCCATAAGTGCCTCCTGGAAAGCGGGGTGAGAATCCAAAAAAAAATGGAATCCCACCCCGCCATGAAGAAATTGGGGATCTTTCAGAGACCACGCTCGGCGTCTCTGGGAGATACCCCAAAAAATCAGGTGAAGGGGGAGAAGAGATCCGCGCCCTCCCCCCCTCTGGAAAAAACTCCAAAGAGGGGAAAGGGTGGCTCTTCGCCCTCTTATGCCGAGGTGGCCACGAGTCAGCCCACGAATAAGGTAGGGGACTGGCATGTGGTCACAAAGAAAAAAGAAAAAGAAAATAAAAAAAAAAGAAGAAAAAAAGGAGAAAAGGGCGGAGGACCCTGCCCAAAAAGCGCAGGGGACCACCGCCACTCCGAAGTCGAAGCGCTCTACGCCTGCCAGGTCGGGTGACGCCATCAAGGTGTCGGCGAAGGACGGCCAGTCCTACGCCGACATCTTGAGGGAAATGAAGGCGAAAGTCGACCCCCGGAAGGCAGGACTTGAGGTCCTGTCTATCCGGAGGACCAGGAAGGAAGAAGTCCTTCTGGTTCTCAAAAAGGGGGAGACGTTTCGGCCTTCCGAAAGGAGCTCGACCTGGCGGTCGGGGAAAGGGCGCAAATTTCAGCCCTGGTCTCGACGAGGTCCCTCGAAATTAGGGACCTCGACGAGACCGTTGAAAAAGAGGAGGTTGTGTCTGCCCTGTGCTTGGCACTGGGCAGACCGGCTTTTGAGGGGTCCTGCAGGCTCTTCACCCGCTTTGGTGGGGTGAGGACTGCAGTGATCCGCCTGGCTGAGGCAGACGCCGATCGTACGAAGCTGCTGTGCGCTCGGTGAGGCAGAAGGTGGTCGCGGCTTGTGACTACTCGATGCCTCGCCGTAAGCGCAGGCAAGCCAGGGGTTCGATGTACTGGTGGAACGACCAGTTGGCAGCCCTACGTCGAGAATGCCTCGCAGCGCGGCGAAAATTCACCCGTTCAAAGGGGGATGCTACGCTGCACGAGGCATGGAAAGGGGCAAAAACAGCTTTGAGGCGAGGCATAAAGAAAAGCCGACTTCAATGCTGGAAAGACCTGATCGGTGAGGTCGAGAAGGATCCATGGGGTCTCGCCTTTCAAAATAGTCACCAAGAGATTGGTGACTAGAAGAAAGACCCCGGGCCTGGATAATCCCGATCGAGTCAAGTACATTGTGCGAAGCTTGTTTCCACACGTGGAGCCGTTCCAAAGACAGGACCGAAGTTCCTGCGTGGTCCGGCGCGAAGAACTCTTCACTCTCGAAGAACTAAAGAGAGCGGGTGGAAGGCTTAAGGCAAATACAGCGCCGGGTATCGACGGGGTGTCTTCGGGACGGGAGGTTCTTCGCAGATTGGAAGAAGCAGAGGTTGGTCCTGCTGAGGAAAGGCAACAAACCTCTAGGGGTTGCCTCGTCGTATAGACCAATATGCTTATTGGATACGATGGGGAAGCTTCTGGAGGAGTTGATTCTACAACGGCTTCAGGCTCTCTTGGTCGGGGAGAACGGGCTCTCGGAAAACCAGTTCGGATTCAGGAAAGGCAGGTCCACTGTGGACGCCATCCAAGCTGTGGTTAACATCGCCACAAATGCAAGAAAAGGAACTGGTAAGCGTAAGGGATTCTGTGCGTTGATTAGCATTGACATACGCAATGCGTTCAATACCGCGAGATGGAACATCTGCATCGAGGCGATGGTGCGGAAAAAGGTTCCAGACTACCTGTTGCGAATGATAGATGACTATCTGAGCGACAGGTGGGTGATATATGAGGGCGACAAATGGTCTCTCAAGGAGGAGATGACATGTGGCGCCCCACAAGGGTCGCGGGTGGGTCCACTCGTTTGGAACGTCATGTACGACGATTTCCTGCGCATGGACCTGCCTGCTGGAACGAGCATCGTCGGCTTCGCGGATGACGCACTTGTCGTGTGCGCCGCTGACGACGTCGGAATCCTAGAGCTGAGGATCAATGAAAGTCTGTGGCGAGCGAAGCGCTGGTTGGATGGCAGAGGTCTTAAAATGGCCCCTGAGAAAACCGAGGCTTTGCTCGTTACGGACAGGAGATCCTTCCAATACCCGAGGATCGTTCTCGGAGAGCATGAAGTCGAGTGGAAAACAAGCATTAAGTTCCTGGGGGTGCAGCTGGATCGTAGGCTTAGCTTTGGCGAACACCTAAAGATCGCAGCCGCCAAAGCCATCCAATGTGGAGCAAACTTGGCCCGGCTTATGCCAAACATTGGTGGACCCAGGGAAGCGAAAAGAAGATTGGTGGCGAGCGTGGTCCATTCGAAGCTGCTTTATGCAGCTCCGGTCTGGAGCCAATGCCTTGCAAAACCATGCTATCCAGAAGAAGCTGTTCTCGGCGCAGAGACTTGTCGCGCTGAGAATAGTTTCGGCATATAGAACTATCTCGACGAGCGCTGTGCTGGTCCTGGCGAGCGTCCCGCCAATAGATTTATTGGCGGAGGAAAGGCAGGAAACCTTTCAGCTTCGCAAGGAGCTTACCTGCGCCGACCTGCAGGAAATCGCTCGCGCGAAGGAGGCCATCCGCAAGGATGGAAGGCGCAGACTCGTCGAGAAATGGCAGATGAGATGGCATGGTGGGCAGACAGGGAGATGGACCTACCGCCTGATCCCGGAGCTCGCCACCTGGCTGAACAGAAAGCACGGGGAAGTCGGCTTTTACTTGGCACAAGCGCTCTCGGGCCATGGCTGTTTTAACGCGTACCTGAGGCGCTTTAAGAAGAGAGACGAGGAGACGTGTTGCTACTGCGATTCCCCGGTGGATAACGCAGAGCACGCACTCTTCGTCTGCGCAAAATGGGGTGTGGCTAGGGGGTCCTCGGTCAGGCGGTGGGTTCCGAACTCACTCCTGAGACGATGGTCCCCCTCATGCTCCAGTCTGAACGGTTCTGGACGCTCATCGAGTCATTCGTCACACTTGTGATGAAGACGAGAGAGCTTGATGGGCGTCGAGAGCGAAACAACGGGGAGGGCCAGTAGAAATCGCATCGGGGCCTGCACCCGCGGTCCTGCGTCTCGGGTAGACTTGACTGTCCGCGTCGTTCGGGGGAGGAATCTGTTTGTTTCTCCCCTGGGTGGCGCGGCTAGTCGGTTATCCTAGTGGGCGTGTGGCCGCGGGTGGAAGTTCCGAGCGAACGGATGACGGAAGAGTCGTAAGCGACTTTAATGGAACCAACCACCCGTGAAGTTTAAAGCCGAAAGGCGGTTCCGCGTGTGGTGTATTGGTTCGAGAGAGGGGGTTTTTTGGTTTTAACAGGTATGCCTAGACCCGTCCTAGGAGAGTCCTGTACAACGTCTATAAAAGATTTTGCCATTTTTCCTCCTCACCAAAAAAAAAAAAAAAAAAAAAAAGTAACACCTCCTGTTCGTGTGAAGCGAGTAGGGAGAGGCGGCGGCGCGTGCTGCCCTTGTTTCTTCCTCGTCGCTTTTGCACGCGAGAAGGAGCAGAATAAGGAGAAGTGGGACGAGTTATTCTCGCGTGCAAGAGCGACAAGGAAGAAACAGGGGCAGCGCGCGCCGCCGCCTCTCCCTACTCGCTTCACACGAACAGGAGGTGCTTCTGTAGTTGTGAATTGGGACTATTAAATTTGCCTTTTTATTTTGTAATCAATTCCGTGTTGTAAATAAAATGGAATTCCCGACCGGGTATAGAAAAGCAAGCGGTGGTGGACGATGTTGCGTTCCAAATTGTGAAACCGCGAAGAGAAAAAGTAACAATATTAGTTTTCACACCGTGCCAGCACGAAATAGCGTTCAAAAAGTTAAACGAAAAAATTTATTCGGTGATTCTGAATACGTCAATAAACGGGCTGTGGCTAAGGATTCTAAAAGTTAAAGACGAGGAAAAGGAACTTTTAGTTTGTTCGCTGCACTTTCTAAAAGACGACTACAGGTTTCCAGGTAATTAATTTCGTTTAAAGTGATTATGTACATGTGGTTCAATTAATATTTATGAATATACTTATAAATGATAAAAAGTAGCATCGCATAAAAATATGTAAACATTATTTTTTTATTATATACTTTATTTATACTTCTTCGCTTTTTTCTGAATATTGTGCATTTAATATTGAGCCGTATGGTAATTAATGGGTGTAAAAATATTAATTATTGTTAACGAATTCAAAGCTTCATCGGAAATGAGAACAAATGGTATATTATATGCAGGATGTAATAGTATCACAAAATTTATATAAGCAACCATTTTTTCTCATATTCGATATGATATAATAATTTTTGTAATATTTCAATATAATATCATGTCTGAGAGCTTTCTTGAATTAATGTAACATTTTTTCCTACAGAACTCGATGCCAAATTTCTAATTTAACAAAAAACAGCCGTCGCGCAGTGTCCGAATTCAAATAATGAGAAAATTCTGAACAATGTACAGAGAAAAAAACGAAGAGTGAGTACTGTGTTTGTGAACAAACATGTCACTGGCTTACGCATAACAAGTTTATAACTTTCTTTGCAGGAAGCGAGAGGTCAAAAAGTGGCTTGAGCCGGCTTTGCAGGAGCAATCCATCTTTTTGACGAAAATGTCATTGTTTTTTAAGTAAACGGACGAATCAATTGTTAAATTCCCGGTCACAACATGTGGATCAGATGTTATTCCGCTTGTTTGCAAACATAAAGCATATAACTGTATGTTTGCAGCGGTTCTTTCCGTTACCCCGAAGAGGCCAGAATTTATAATTTCTCGGCCTTCGCGCACATTTCGCGTTGTAGGAGCTGCTGCAGTGTATCTGCATAACTCCTCCAGCGATATCGTCAACATTTATCGGATTCACTCGCGTAATTTGGGAAAAATCGCGATTTTACCCATACTTCCAATGGTATTTTGTCCGTGGTAGCGGCCATACTTGCTTCGGCATAACAGCGCCGCCGTTCCCGCGGTGGTAGTTTTTTTCGTCAATAGGGACCGGTCTGTAAGGTCTGATGTAGTCAAGTTTTTACGGAGAATAACGAATGTCCATTTTCAGTTTAAATTTAACTTTTAAGTTAAGTAACTTTCTAGAAGCACTATGTAAAATTAAAAAGAATTGTAAATTTGTAGGTTATGATATTTGAATCAAATATATTTCTAATGACACAAGAAATTGTAAATGAACCATTCAAATCAGAATGATTGCAGAATAAAGTAATATTTTTAAAAATGATAAAAACAGTATAAATCAAAGTATTGTTAGAGTATAGGAATTCTACGTTGGTTGTAAATAAGAATGATTTATTCTTTTTTATAAAACAATATGCTATTTTACCGCAACTTCAGTTTCAGTGACCCTATTTAAATGCAAAATAAGACAATAAATTGAAATTTTGTGGAATTTAATAAAATCCACTAAAATAGGTTTGTATGGCCATAAATGTTTACAATTATAATATTACTTTTTCCAAAAAAAGTTTTTTTTAATAATTATAAACAATTATTACCAGAAAGGCTTATATTAGTGTATTTTATTTCGTTTCACAAATTTTCAACTCGGTGTTTTATTTTGCATTGAAATGGAGTCACACAAACTGAAATGCAGGTAAGGTAGGAATCTAGTCACGTAGCCCGGTTGCTCCTTGGCAAATTTCCACGGCAAATGGCTAGGGTGACCAACCGTCCCGGATTTCGACAATTTTGGGAAGCGTCCTGGATTTTCGACTTGAGCCCAAAACTCTGAATTTTTTTGTATCAAATTATCCAAAATCGTCATCCCTATTGGCTACTTTCTTTGCACGAATTTGTTCGGCCAATCTTTGATATACGGTCAAAGAAAAAATTTCTTTGAATTGAAGAAAGTTTTGTTGATTCAAAAAATTTTTCTTTAATGTAGACAAATCTATTTCTTTGGATCAAAGAAATTTTTTTTGAATTAACAAAACTTTCATTAATTTAAAGAAATTTTTTCTTTGACCGTATACCAAAGAAATGTTTCTTTGATTTAAAGAAACTGTTTTTGGATGTATAAACGCACGAAAAAAGACTGTGTGTCAATTTTTAGACCACGATTGCGGTCAATTTCAAAATTTTTTGATTAAACCAGAAAATGCGTGTCTTGTGCAGGAAATAAGCAAAACTGAAAGGTACAGTTTCGAAAGGAAAGAAAATAAATCTGATTTGTAAAATAATTGTCACCAATAACAATAGAATTTTATATTAAATAATACTCAAAATCATGTATTTATTTATTTGCGCCTCCCTTTTATTTGCACAGTAGACATTTTTTGTTCTCAATTTTTGCGCGCGCATGTTCCGTTTCAACTTTGTATGTGTGTGTGTGTGTGTGTGTGTGTGTGTGTGGGGGGGGGGGGGGGGGGATTCTTAATCTGTTCTGAATTTGCTCTCAGGCTATTTGGTCACCCTACCTTAATCATAGAATTAAAATTAAATTCAATAAAAATAATCATCAAAAAATTGTATAAAAATTGATTCTAAAACCTTCTTGAGCGAAAGGCTTAATAATGTCTAATATTACTCATCTTTTTGCTGCGTATTGTGAGTAAAAGTTAACAAACGTTGCATAACGTTTTCCAATTAACAAGTCTGTTGTAGGGTTTGCATTTCGGTTTCCATAAAGGAACTTGTGCAATTGGCAAAAACACTGCTTTATGTAAATTGTGACTTAACTGCGTTTCAAATAAATTAATCGTTATGTTAACTAATTTACAAAGATTCACTTATTCTAATGTATCAACTTACAGTTTTTAACGTTCATTGAATTATGATAAATTTTTTTCTATAAAACAAAATTAATTATTATGTCTATATTTTGGGCCTTAAAAATATACAATCTGTTATGGAATATTCGCTACTTTTTAATGTACTGGGTTTGAAACCAATCACTTTATTTATTTTTTAAATATTTTCGATCGTTTAAAGACCTTCAAAACTGTAAGTACGTCTCGATCCATCCACGGAAAAAAATAGTTCGAGAAACTTTACTCAACTTTTATGAAAGTTGGGACTTATGGACAAGTTCGAGATTATTTAATATTAATTAGTTGAGTTTGAAATTTTTGTCACTGCCTACATTATCGGAGGATCACTAGTCGCGTATCAGATAGGATACGTTGTCGACAGGTGTCCTCGTAGACAATTTCAAACTCTTATATCGCAAATAATGCAAATAAATTCAATATTTAAAGAATTTGAAAATCTTTCTGTGGAAAAAATGACGCTTTCGACTGCGCTGGGATTCGAGCCCAGGTCTTGGCAATCGAAAGACCTGGGCTCGAATCCCAGCGCAGTCGAAAGCGTCATTTTTTCCACAGAAAGATTTTCAAATTCTTTAAATATTGAGTATTTAATATTATTGTAATAATTTTTAACGTACATTTTGAAGCTTTACTCTACATTTTTAAAGTTTACCGAGCAGTGATGCTTTCTTCAACATTTGATACGTCACAAATTATTATAATAGTACCAAATAATTTACAACTTGTCGATACGTCCAAACTTTGCTGAAAAGTTGAGTAAAGTTTCTCGAACTATTTTTCTCCGTTTACTTTGATTTTCTATAGCGTGGTGCTATTGAAAAATCCAATTTCAATTGTAATATTTTATCAATATTTCTATACCAGGAAAACATAAACAAAAGAGCAAAGAAGATCTGTCTGTAACAGAAAACCCATTTGAGTATTTATTTTTTGAATAACTTTACATACTGTAATTCCAGTTATAAAGACGTCACATGGTTCGTTTAATATATAGCTTTAATCCCTTTATTTTCGCGTACAAATAATGGATCTGAATTTTCTACTTCATGGCTGTCTCGGGATTCGAATATCTTCTTTAGAGCAAACAATTATTAAATAAACAAAAAAATGAACAAAAAACTTTTTTTTTTATAGAAAAAATATTATATATTTTTGAAAATGATGAAATATGATATAATACAAGGAACGTCTGACTGCTTTTTTTAGTAAAAATCATCTTGCAACAATTTCTTTTAACAGAAAATATAACTGAAAAAATTAGTAGCAATTACATCTAACTTGAAAAATGTTTACAATTTTTGTACTAAAACGAACCAGATATTTTTGCAAGTTTTTCAAAGAAAAAAATTTCGGGTTTCGGGCAAGACACGAAGTAGAAAACCCAGATTATTTTTTATATCCATTCTTTAAAAACGAGATTAAGGCCATGGACACATTCGACCACGTGACGAAATTTATAGATAAATATATTCGTATGAGATAACTCTTTTTGTTTGCAAAATGTGTCTAAAAATTTGGGAAATATACTTTCCTGAAACTCGTAACTAAAGTTTTATTCAGTTACAATTTTGGAAAATTAAGATAGAATTTTAGAAAATTCAGTTTTTTCAGAAATAAAATATACAATTTTATTAAAGTTTTAACTTTTAACATGTTCAAAAAAATAAAAATAGGAATACGTGAATCATGTAGACGATTTAAATACAAGAAAATGGATTTAAAATTATTTAATTATAAATTCACAAAACTATTAATAATACTGAATCATTGTTAAACAATAAGAATACTTCTCATTAGATAATATTCCATAGTAAAATCAAATGCTAAGCAGTTATTCGCTAATATGACTTATCAGTTTAATTTTCTCTAAAAAATAGTCTTTTATTATATTTATCAAATTTCCAAAAAGACATTTTGTGAATTATAAGAGTTCGTTTGCTTAAATATCAAAAAACGTTTTGCAAAAAAAATCAATTAAAAGTGATTGATTTCCAGTCAACAATAATTGATTATCAGCCGGAAATGACTCATTATCCTGATTGAAATTATTAAAAATCCTAACTAATTCAGATTTAGATAGAATTATTTTACCTCGAGTATAGAAGCAAGACTTTATCTCAAATTAAACATATTCATTATAAAAAAAAATAATTATAAAAACCAATTCAAAAAATAAAAACAAGAATTGTGAGATTTGAGAGTAAATATATTTTGGAGCAAAGTGGACAGAATTGGAAAGAATAATTTCGTCAGTAATTTTGCTTCTGTTGATGTAAGAAAAGAGAGTCAACCTTTAGGTCATATTTTATACAATTTTGCATAACTTGGGGGTTCTATATTGTATATATCTTTTGTATCGTAAGGTCAAACGACGTATTGTCATGAACCTGGTATTATGTTATCTGTTGTGTAGGTCTAGGTTCTGCAAGATCAGTCTGATAAACTGACATCTGATAAACTTTAAAGTGTGTACCGAAATTGCCACTGAATTAATAAATAAATAACATATTTTTAAAAATAAAAAACTCCGGTTTGTTTGCACGAAAATTTTTAACCTAATCGAGGAATAAATTATCTTCAATTTTATGAGTATTATTCTAATACTATAACTTTTTTGTTAAAAAAATACCTGGGCGTGCATTTTTTAGTTAAACTGGCTATCTAGTACCTAAAACTGATTAGAAGTCAAAACCTGATTGGACATTGGATGGAAGAAATCGTCATAATCAAACTAAAAATTTCGACACAAAATCTGATCGTTGGTCAGACGAATTTTAATAATTTGGCAAAAACACTTTTATATAATCGGACGTATACAAAATTTAATTAAAATCAAGGTTCTCTCAAAAAACACAGTAATTTCGAGTTCATAAGTTTAATTAAAATTCCAGACTCATTATATGTTTTCAAAGCCAATTGGAAACTATAGAATCAGGTCTATGAAGAAAAATGCAAACTTTAAAAAGTATTTAAATAAAGGAACAAAAGTAATGAACAATTTGATAAAAAATTATTTTATAACTTTTAATCCTATTCATTCTATACAAGAATAAGTATGAATAATTACCAATTATGCAAATTAAAACAATGACAATTATGCTTTTGAATGGCAGTGTTTCTTAATAATTTCCATCCAACGAACGTATTCTTAATATTATCTAATTCTATTTTCAAAATATGTAAAGATTATTGTATATTTATATTAATGTGGTTAATTTCCTACTTTACCGATGAAAAGTAAAGAAGCAAAAGTTGCAGATGGCGACATCATACAAAGATCTCAATGTGTATGTCGCAAATTCATACATACGTGTATCCACATTTGGTTTCAGCTAAATGTATTAAAAACACAATATTTCTATTTTATATTTACAATAAATAAGCCTAATTTAAGATTTTTACACTTAACAGTTTCACAATCAAGATAAATTTGATAATTTGTCCTCAAAAATAAAAATATTTAAAACACTATTTAACCTTTGAAATCTTATATCCAACTGATAAAACACTTGTTTTATTGAATAATTTTGATATCAAATGAAATAAAACATAAAAGCTGATGCCTTGTAATAGTTGGTTTCAACACTATGCTAATAGTTACTTTTTATAAAGTACTCCAGCTGTTTAAATTTACAGACTATCAACGTGTTCATTACGGTTTGAGAATTATAGATAATGCCAGAAAAAAATAAAAGTGTCACCTACTGAAGTAGAAAATATTATGTCTAATCTTAATCGAAAAAATAATGATAAGAACCAAAATAAAAATAAACAGTGGTAATTATCATTATAATAAAAAGTACTTTTATTATAGCTAATTCATTTATTTCTGATTGGAATTTATTTTTCAGTAATGATTAAATTAAATCTTTAGATTAGTGAATTAACTATGAATCTTGGATTTTTTCCTAACAACTTATAAATTAAGGTGGACCATTAAACTATATTTTTAAACTTGGGATTTCTATCGAAAGAATTCACTTAGGGCTCCATTTAAATAGCAACTTTTTATAGGTTAATTAAATTAAATATAGATTTTAATTTACAAAATAAAAACAAATCAGGAACAAACAAATCGTAGATTGAATAATAATAAAGTTGTTTACTGAACCAGTAAACATTTGATTAAAAATAAAATACGAAAAATTGCTGAGACATTCTAGAGTAATTTAATTTAATTAATTAATTTCGATCTTATCAGTAAACTTCACTTCTTTACATTAAAATTGAGTTCATTTAAAATAAAAACACCAGAGACCCTAAAATGATCTGTTTACAAAATTCATCTAGTTTTAAACTGTTTACAAAAACAAATACAATATACATTTCTAAAAGTGAATTGAGATTTATAATCGATCTATCCAGAGAGGAAACTCTGAGTTCAGATTCTTGTTTAAATTATTGGTGTTTTCAAAGTTATTGACAGAAAAGTATTTGAGCTCAAAAAATTAAAAAATTAGTCAAGAAGACTAGAGAGAAATAAATTTACTTAATGAACACAGTAATAAGACGAAGAATACTTTTCTGATTCGTACCAGAGTGCAAACAAGATCAATATATCCCGCATGACAACATAAGCTCAATTTCTAGAAAAGAGGAAGACTCTATACTTGAGCTTTCTCTTTCAAGAACCACCAGATGCAAATAGTAACTCTGGTAAGAAAAAGCAAATGTGAAAGATGCTCACTTTTTTCCAAAAACGAAACTCAATGTCATTTGTAATCCGAAGGCCATGTCCAACAGACGGACCTTGCATATTGGCGATTAAAATTCAAATTGGTAAACATAACAAGGAATTTTGACTACTTACAATTTTCACCGGCCGGATCTTGTTTTCCACCAGGTTCCCTCTACTTTTCACGATTTATTTAACTTCGCACAGCAACATTATTGTACAAAAAAAATCGAGCGAGCCTGATCAAAACCACAATTTTCATGACGTCATCGGATGAGGGCATGCGCAAACGATTTTCGGTGATTTTCCATATACCGAAAAGCACGTGCAAAGCAACTTCACTTTTCACGACACTACATTGCTAAGAAACACGCAGCATTATCGCGTCGAAACGATTTGGTCTTCTACAGATTTCGAGCGCGATTCGAGAAAACCTCCACGGTTGCCGACATCCATCCATCCACTCCCACTTGTTAAGTGACGTACACTGACGTCATCAATAGTTTACCTTGAAGCATGACATTGAATTACATTGTTGCCAATTTCGTTTTATGAAATTCCCACACTTTTGTCTGGGAGTTTTTAATCGCTCTAGAAACGTGAATTTTTCAAAAGCTGAGGGAAAATATGAATAAAGTTTAGATAAAGAAATGAAAACAATGTTTGTTTGATTATTATATACTACAGGAAGCAAAGAAGAAACGTTTGAGAGGTTAGAAAGTGAAAGGGAAAAGGCGGGAAGGATGGTGAAGTCACGTGTAGAGCACGCCTGAGGTGTGATATCATCCACTAGTTCGTTTGGAGTAATTTTTGTATGTAAAATCATAGTAATGTCATTGTTAATGCTAATAGGCAAAAAAACATAGCACTATACCACCGTATACGAATCCATGATTAACGCCCCAAATGTGTTTTTTTTTCCGGTTTGTTCTATTAGTTTTTATTAGTGAAAGTGTAATAATATGCAGGGTTTGGTAACGACACGTAGGAAACTATTTGTTACGCTACGGGTCCAATACCCATGTATTTCGCATGATTTTCTAACTCTGAAACGTATTGAAATTATTATTTCATAAATGGATATGGACCCAACCCTGCATATATGTAAAGATATTTACGTGCTATTCTATGCGTCGCATACTACGTATTATAAGTCTATTAGACCTGATTAGACCTTGCATTTAAGAACGCTTGATCACATGTCAAGCATTATTTAAATTTCGCGCGAAAATTGATAGCCTAACATTAGAAAAGGCACTGAATTCAAATGATAAAAGACGTAAAAGTGAAAAAATAAAATTGATTTTTTTGCATGAAATAATAAATAACAAGGAACTATTATAAATTTTACGTTCTCGTTCTCGACGTTATTTTGCTCAGATTATACACTTACGGTAAAATACGTTATCAAAAATAGGTTAGATTTTCGATATATCCAGAATTTTAATATCAAAAACAATAAATTGCAGTATTACAATCAATACTCATAATAGGGGAAATTTGGAGTGTTGCCAACTTAAACTCGGGTAATCCTCAGATCTAAACAATCAGGGCCGTAAGAACTATTTCAGTGATTTCAGTCATGGAAGAGAGTTGAAGCAAACACGACGTAGTAACACTTCCTTCTTTTCTTATCACGGCACTTAACGACTTCAAGTCGTTAGTTTCTTAGTCATTTAGTCATCGACACTCTTTTAACCTCTCGCACCGCACCATAGACAAAATAGTTGTTTTTGGTTTCACGCTACATAAGCGTCAAATTGTTTTCTTTTTGTCTCATGTAAGCATTAAATCGCACATTGCCTGTGAGGACTAACTTGAGATCCAATCAGAACACAGACCTTCTTCGGGAACCAGTTTGAGAAGTTATATAATTAGTTAAAAAGTTAGCTACAAGAGGTCATGTGCGATTTTACTCGTCCATGGGACAAGGAGAAAATAATTTGATACTTGAGTGAAGCAAAACCGAAAACAACTAGATCTGCTAGTAACTTGATGCATTCGTTTTTGTGCTTTATGGTGCTATTATACCTCTCCGGCTGCGGGCTGAGAAATTCATTTAGAGTACTTTATTGTCACATTCCGTTGCTCGACAAACAGGATTCAACAGAACGTACTAATCAACTTCTGTTGATGAATTTGCCAGCCCGCAGCCGGAGAGGTATAGAAGCACCATTAAAGTCTTTATAGAATAGGATATTAGAAACCGACGTAACATCGGCATGACATGAACATAGAGTTTACGTCGTGCGCAGGCATCTATTGCCAACTGCTGAACTTTGATCGCGTTCGCATTCCCCTTGCGGGAATAACGGAATAAACGTTCTGCAGTTAGAAATAGATGCACGCGCACGACGTAAACTCTGTGGTCATGTCAATGTTACGTCGGTTTCTAAAAATTCTATTCTGTAAAGACCCTAAAGGCTCTATGGTAAGGTCTGACGTCGCGAATTACATATGACCGCTTTATTAATAAGATAATAATTTAAATAAATTTTTCGGAGAAGATAGCAATGTAGCAAAATGAAACGCATTACTGTCTTCCCTAGCGAACCGGCTGAACGCTAGCGTAAACCTAGCGTAAAATAGCAATATAACTCATGAAAGCGACGAAATAAATATTCAACTTGTTTGTATCCTTATTTTATGTTAAAATTATCATTGAAAGATAATAAAGATAGACAATAATTCTATTTTTAAGCATTGAAAATTAGCAAAAAGCATAATAGGGGAGAAGCGGCGAAATTGGCGCGTCGTCTAAATTGGCGCACTCTATTTTTCAGAAAATGATAACATAACAAAAAATAAAAATAGTTCTATCGTGTGCATTCTTGTATGATATGTATTTGATAGAAAACATTATAAAAATCTAATTGCTTAATACAGTTTTATTGCGATTAATCGTTTTTTGGCATAATGGTTATGTTCGAAGACATTGAGTTAAATCGTTAAATAATAGTAATTCAAGGTGAATTAGATTAATGCAACGATTTTATAATCTTTGATATTTAATCTTACGATTAGGATAGAATATTTGTATGAAAAAATAAGCATTTTACGTAAAAAGTATTTAATTAATGAACGATACACTTGCGGCAAAATTGGCGCATACGAGATTCAAATCAGAGGCGAAGTTGGCAAACGTGTTGTGTTTCTGGAAACCGGTGACTGAAGTCAAGTGCTCGGATGTTTATGATTGAAAATATAAAGAAGATAGTAAGTACACAATTATTAATATATAGATATATACATTTGAAAGTTGCTGGACTTTTCTGCTAATCTTTTTCTTAAGATTTTTTGTGACATGGGAGGTAATGTGGTTCGCAAAACTGATGTAACGACTTTGTAAGGTTATATTCATTTGAACAATCAGTGGTTAAATTTTTTTTTTAAGTTTGAGGCAGCCCCCAGAATCTCTGGAGTTGAAAATGTCACTGATGTTGATCGTTGGCCACCGTGGCGCTGGTTGTTCATGAGGCCGACCTTATACAGATTAGCATTATAGAACATTGAAATTTAACGTTTTTTGTGAAAAATTGGTGTCTGAAGTGCTTTTGTGTGCTTTTTCGGTAAATTGGAATGGTTTTAACAGTCGGTGGTATAAAAATTTAAGTGAAAATGCGGAAATTTGTTGCTGTAGGTTGCAAAACAGGCTACACGCAATGCTCTGAAAAAGTGCATTGTTTTGTGGTTTATTTATCATGAGTGCCTTTAACTTATTAAAATTTAATCTATACTAAATTTAAAACGCTTTGAATAAAAAAATCAACAAAGCTGACTGACTGAACTTAAGGTATTATAGATAGGGATGGGCGATCTTCAAAAAAAAAGAATTGATTCTGAAATTATTGATTCAATTTGATCGATTAATCGGTTAAAAAGATCAACTTTACATTCTAATTCAAAATTTTCTAAATAATCTGATCTATATTATTTTCCTTTCATAATAAAAAATATCGTTAAAATGTATTTGGTAACTCATTAATGAAATTCTGCTGCTAGTATCCTGATAGATCAGATTATTCAGAAAATTTTTAATTAAAATGTAGGGTTGAAAATTATTACTTTAAAATACATAGGATCTTATATAAGTTCTTAGACAGGATCCTATGTAGGATCTTATGTAGGATCCTATGTGAGATCCTATATGAGATCCTATGTAAGATCCTATATGAGATCCTATGTGGTATCCTACATAGGATTTTTCAATAGGGGAGTTATAATAAAGAAAAAGTATTTGTTATAAAATTTTCTGAAGAAATATACTCAGTATATATATGTAACGCTGCCTTTTCTCGAAGATAAATGTTCAAATACAAAAAGAATTATTTCCAAACAAATAATATTTGTACGTATTATTTCGTATTACTGCCTGGTGGTTTCGTTTTATTGTGCAAATTAATCGTTTAAAGAGAAAGAAGTTGATATATTTTTAATTTAATACAGATATTTTTACGAATGTAAGAAATAAGATAAAATGACAATAACATAAAGAAATTGATGACGAGACTTCGATTTTGGTTCGAGAATATGGCAACCTTAAATTATATTTTCACACAATTTGAAGCTAAGATATCAAGTTTGTAAATAAATTTTTTTTTTACTCACTTTCTACTCAAACTTTATCAAATTATTTTTTAAATAATATTATTGCCAATTCGTAATGTACTTTGCACTGAAATGACCTAATCTTCACCGGAGCTTGAATTACTCGAGACGCATGCGCACCAAAAAATATTCAAGATGAAAAGGTCTATTATTAGTGATAAAGTTTCTGACATAAATATGAAGTATTACTATAAAGTTTATAATATTAATATGCTTTGAACTTTGCATATCACTTAAAGTATTATTTATGATAAAATTTCTGGCATAAATATGAAGTATTATTATGAAGTATATAATATTAATATACTTTGTATATCACATTAAGGATATTTTCGTGGTCGACCCCTTGATCTCACTTTTAAACTAAAAAACAGTTCATAGGAACAGTTCATAGAAATAGGAAACAGGAAAAAAAGAAAGGAGAATCGTTCGTAAAGATCGAAAAAAAATATCAATCCAACCGATTAATCGAGTAAAAAAGATCGATCTCCGTAGAATCGAATCGAGATCGCCCATCCCTAATTATAGATAAAATACACATAATAAATTATGTGCATATGAGATCTAAATATCCATTATATTATTATGAAATATAGTATATTATGTTGATTATTATTTATTACAAACATCTTTGTTCTTAGTGTTTTCAAATACTTATAAAGGAATTTTATAAATTCTTTATATTTGTTACTTTTTCAAATGTACGTTCATTCCTTATGTGAAAGTTTTGTTCATAAAAATGTAATTTTTTCAATTACTAAGAAGTTTTAAAATATATAATACAAAATGTCCTATAATAAAATCTAACTTTTCTAACAAAATCAAGATGATATAATTAATACCCGTATTATAATTCAATTTGATGGAATTTCAATAGCCAATTTTTCTATTATAATATGTAAGACTGATATAATATCAATAATATTGATAATATAAATAAATATTGTATTTTTATTTAATAATCACAATGTAAATATTAATGTTAAAACGAATATAACAGAACTTTGATTTCAATTTCCAGCCAGAATTACAAAGACAATTTTCGCCCAAATTTCAAGCATATTACCCTTTATATCAGTAAAAATTGCTTTAAATAATATTTAAAACTTTCTAGTTCAATGTGTTGTAAAAAAAAATATGATCAAGTAGTTTTTATCCCCAAAAATTTAATTTTTATGCATTTTTCCCATGCATTGAAATGAATTCAGGCCTCATGAACAATCAGCGCCCTAGCGGCCACGGTCAATTCTTGTCACATTTTCGTTTCGCGGATTACGTGCATTCTGGCTAAGATGCAGGGGGCTGGTTTGAGGTATTAAGGCATTTTAAAAGCGATTTTTAATAATTAATTTGCAGTTTGACAGTGTTTTGAAAGTTTTCTCGATTTTAAGATGTGAAAGCAATGTAAGTAAAAAATTTGTATTTTTGATTGATTGTTTCTATTATTTATAAGTCTTCTAAAGTTAATAGTTGTATATACTTCTGATTACAAATTCAAATAGTTCTCTATAAAAATGATTTCAATTTGAATATTCACTTAAATATCCACAATTGCCAGTATTTTATTGTACAAATATAAAATATATTTTAACTTTGGCTGGTTTATGTGATTAAAGGTATAAAAAACTTCACATATCTTGATATACTATCTCAAATTTAGTTTCAAATTATAACTACCTCTTTTCATCAACCTTTGCTACTGAAATGTAATTCTAAATCTATGAAAATATAACTAATACGTGGCAAGAGAAGATTATAATATTAGTGCGTCAATTTTTAATTTTCAATGCAATCTTTATCCATTGGAAAGTATAGAAAAGATATCCATCTATTAAATAAATATTTTTTCATAATTTTTAGTCATATACTTTCTTTTTAAACTCGCACTTTCTATTAGGTGCGCCAATTTTGCCGCTTCTCCCCTACCTGTCACTAATGAGACTAGTAAATTAGCATGCGACACTGGCGGTGATTTCACGAACTACACAAAATGGCCGCTACTACGGACAAACGTCAATGTTGTCATAAGGAGTAATTGAGTTATTTGCCTTTTTATTTTTTAATCAATTCCGTGTGGTGAATTTTTAATAGTTACCGTGTTGTAAATAAAATGGAATTCTCGACCGGGTATAGGAAAGCAAGCGGTGATGGACGCTGTTGCGTTCCAAATTGTGCTTTGAAATTGCAGTCCTATCGTCACAATCAATTAATCTTTTCCCTATTTGAGCTAGTTTTGTTGGTGAAAGAGGAGGTAATCTATCTGGCTTTATGCAGCAGAAAGTCTCAGACGGAAGAGCTTTAAATTGTTCTAAGACCGGTTCTTTATGGCGTTTCCTCGCGCACTTTTTATCGGTCGAAGATACCACTTCCAACTCAAGCACATTATTTCTAAAAAATTGGAATAAGAAAGTATGAAATAATCTAAAATATTCAAAAAAACAAATAAAATAAATATTTTTCATTTTAAAATCATATACAGCACATACTGGTTACGAAACAGTAAGACAGCTATGATATGCTTGCAACAGTGGCTTGAGCCGGCTTTGCAGGAGCAATCCATCTCTTTAACGAAAATGTCATTGTTTTTTAAGTAAACGGAGGATTTAAATGTTAAATTCCCGGTCACAACATGTGGTTCAGATGTTATTCCGCTTGTTTGCAAACATAAATCGTATAACTGTATGTTTGCAGCGGTTCTTTCCGTTACCCCGCACATAATTAAGAGGCCAGAATTTATAATTTCTTGGCCTTCGCGCATATTTCGCGTTGTAGGAGTTGCTGCAGTGTATCTGCATAACTCCTCCAGCGATATCGTCAACATTTTTCGGCTTCACTCGCATAATTTAGGAAAAATCACGATTTTTCCTATACTTCCAATGCTATTTTGTCCGTAGTAGCGGCCATACTTGCTTCGGCACAACAGCGCCGCCGTTCCCGCAGTGGTACTTTCTTTCGTCAAAAGGCAGTGCAGTGGTTCATAAATTTCCATGTCTCCACCGTCAGGATTGACATATTCATGATACTTTTGAAACATTTCAAAGTTTAAAAAGTTTCATGCATAATGGCGGAAAAATTCAAACGAATTAAATTTTCAAAATTCATAAATAAATTCCATAAATAATTAAATTAATAATTAATTAATCAAATAAATAACTAATTCATATCTTGCATCACATAAAAAAAGATGAAAACGAATGAATACGATTTAAATAATATAACTTCTTCTCCTTCTTAACCTGACATGAGTGCGCATGCGCATTCATGTCTCCGATAGAGTTCTTAAATTCTCGAGAATTTATGTTCAAGTAATATAACCGAGAATATTACAGAATTTGCAGAATATAAGTGAATATAAAGGGAATTTTGAGAATTTATGGTTTAAATAATTATTTATCAATATTTTCAGTACCTTTATAGTTAAATAAGAGGAGTTATTTATATAAATAAATATATATATTTATATATATATAATTTGAGGTTAGGTTCATTTCGAATTTAATACACTGAATACTGAAAAATTGAAATTAATATTATACTTGAATTTATATTATCTATATAATTATAGAGTATATATAAAATCCTTTGTTATACAATAAAATGTATATAACATATATATATATAATAATTATATTAAATCATATATTAATTTATCAAAATTCAAATTTTTAAGGAACAAATCATTTTTTATTTTTTGTTCATTTTCCGGGGTCGCTGTAGGTCACGGAATTTATAAATCGGCAGGGAAAGTCAAGTAAAACAAAATAGTTAGGGAATTTTTTTCATTCAACCATTATAATTATAATTAACCAAATAAATTCCTTTATTAACTTCCTCTGATGTGAAGTAATTCCAATTGTAGTACAAAAAATGTGAGATTTCCATACAATAATTACCGTAATAATACTTTACACTAAATATCTGGAACATAACCTATAATATTGTACCCTTTTAGTTCTCGTTTTTCACTTTCTTCCGCACAAACAAAATGCATCACATACAAAGTTTAAGAGATAATTTCATAATGCAGTGCTAATTCATTTTTATTGTTTAACACGTTTAATAAGCCAAAATAACAAAATTCTCAAAAATTCTAAAAGAATTTATCTGCCGGTTATATTCTTGGTAATATTCTCATTTTCCTGACCATTCTAAAAGTGATATAACCGACTCATAACCAGGGTTGTGCAGTGACGCGTCACTCGAGGTTTTAAACGTGAATTACCTAAGTGAGGTATTTTACGTAGAAAACCGGTAAAATACCTAATAAATTACGTCCCAAGATGGCGGCATTACGAAACTGTATATAACCTCACTTTTTCAAAGTTTCGTTCCCGAAAAGTTTGTTTTAAACGTGAACATTGTTAATTAAACAATATCATCAATGTCGACTAAAAATAAACGGGGGAAAATAAAATCCCACTTCGGGCTTCCATATATTCCATGGAATAAATTAAACTTTCTTCGCCTGCAAGAGAAAAATGAAAATGTTGCAAAATGTTTATTTTGTAGTGAAGTGTTAAAAAATGTTGGATATAATCGCCTTTTGGGTGAGGTTAGGTTTGTTCATTGTTGGCGGGACCGATAATGGGCATCGCAGGAGCGTTAAGTTCCGTATACACGTAATTTACATCGTGTAGAGAACTAGTGGGGTAAAATACCTAGCAATTTACGGTAAAAAACTACGTAAATTACCTAGAGTATTTTACTTGCCCAACTCTGCTCAGAACTCTAGTCTGTGAAACTTTTGTCAATGAAACTTTCAATGTTTCAATGAAACGTTTCATGGACTTACGTCCCTATGCATGAAACTGCACCAGTGATGTGCTGTTACGCGTAACTCGAGATTTTTTACGTAAAATACATGCTTCTTTTAAGAAGTAAATACGCGTTTCACGTAATTTACCCCCACCACAGATAAATACATTGTGTAAAAAACTAGAAACGTAAAATACCTGGTAAAATACTGTAAAAAACTAAGTAAATTACCTGGAATAAATTACGTATCCATCCCTGGTTTGCACCCTAAGGGTGCGTTCATATCTTTGCATGCATACAACTTGACATGCTTGACATGGTAACATATAATGGTGCTTTTATACCTCTCCGGCTGTGGGCCGAGAAATTCATTTAGAGTACTTTATTGGCACATTTCGTCGCTCAACAAACAGGATTTAAGAGAATGGACCAATCAACTTCTGTAGATGAATTTGCCAGCCCGCAGCCGCAGAGGTATAAAAGCACCCTTAGTAGGACAGAAACAGGAAAATTGTCTGTCTCTTTCTCTCTTGTATGTTACTATGGAAATATATGTTCTTCTCTCTTGAATCTGAAAACAGACTGTATTATAATAAATAATAAGGTATAATAATTGCTTTACCATCAACTAAATTATGATAATTTACGTTAAGAAAACTCCATTCCACTACTATAGTTGAAAATTTCTGTATTAAATATATGGCAAATTATATGTAATTCATTTACTCATTCTCCAAGGCAGGCCTAATTGAGGACTACATGGTAAATTACCCTCTCGGAAAACTACGTCATTTACTCAAGATAAATTTCCTATTCATCGGATTCATCCCTCCTTTCTGTCTGTTTCTGTCAGAAACTTTTGTTGACAGAACAAACGACTGCTCCAAACAGTTTGTAGCTATTTCATTTTTTGCAATGGATCAGAGAATTTATTAAGAAAATGATTTCTACCTAATGAAATAAATTTCTCGTGTATAAAGAGTAAGTTTTAAACGATTTCACTTGTCCTAATATCATTCATCGAGTTAAATCATGTCACTAATTCACTTCATTATTTTTAAGCATAAAAGTAGTGTATGTCAATATTAGAATTGTACTTATGTGGAACTATTCATCTCAAAGACGACGTGTAAGTTTTCAATTAGAACCAATCAAATTACCATACGTCATTAAAATAATCATTTTTTTTACCTTATTTTAGAACAGAATTATTTGAATTCTTTTCTACGTTAACTTTAAATTATATTCTATATTCTTACCTGAACGTAATTTAAAATTTTTTAAAGTTTTTAAAATTTAAATTGTTTTTAATTAGAAAAATTTCAAACATGACATTTAAGGTGAAAAGATTTTAAATCTATAAAATTTCATTCCTTCCATTCATTTTTTTTTCAATCTTAGAAATAAAACTTAACTCTAGAAATTTTCTCAGTAAGTTTCATAAAGTTAACATTTGAAGAAAAAAATCAATCTCATTAAAAATTCAAAAAACTTAAATTTTTTAAGTTTTAAGTCTTCAAAATTTTAATATTTTTTAATATCTAACTTTGTGTTAAAAAATTAAATAGCTGTTGATCAGGGAAACTTTCGTCTATTAAACTGAGTTATATCAATTAGCTAATATAATAATTCCAGGTTCAGATTTTCTCAATCGGAATAAATATATATTTTTTGTTTTCTTCTCATAAATTTTATGAAATTTCTTGAAATCTATAGCAATCTATTAAAAATATTCGAAATTTCAGTTATAAATTTTTGAGCATACAAATGAACTCTAAATTTTTAAAATCACCCTGTTTTGCGATTTACTACTTTCATACTTATTTTGTCAATTTTAGGAACAGTTTTACATCAAGGATTATGGCATCTGCAGAAAGGAATAATAAAGAAGACCTATTGTACAAGAAAAATTCCAAAATTCACGATGATAAAAATCAGACGGGATTCATAGAAACGACTGTATTACAGGAAGATGTGGATAAAAAAGTTGTGGCGCTTAGGCATTTACTGGAGAAGGATCCGAAGGCTGCAGATTTAAAGTGGTCTCTTTTCATCGCAGCATGTCACACATATCGATATGACACTTGTCTAAAACCATTTCCACCAATGTACATAAAGAATGAGTGCAAGGATATAGATGCTTTGGTATTTAAACATAAAGTTTTTTTAATTTGAGACTGTGACGATTAAAACATCGGAGATAATTTTCAACGATGATATATTATAAAACATAAATCTATCAATTGATTTAAGTCAAGATTCATTGATGAATTTATATCCTGAATTTTATTTTTATAACAAAAAAATCGAAATCAGACAAAAATCATTAAATAAATATAAAATCAGGTAAATCTATTTTATAATTTTTAAATAGAATTTAATTTTAGAATATAAATTTATTAGTGGATTTTCACGCGAATCAGTCGATAAATTCTTGTTTTTAAAATCTTCAAAAATTTTAAGTCAGGTGAAAATCTTTAAGTAGATTTAAAAGCAGTAAAGTTATAGATTTATTTTTAAAAATATTCTAAACTAATTTCTTATTGAATTTTGAATTAGTCACAAAGTTTGAATTTCATTTATTTATTTTTTTTTGCAGAGGAGAACACTGGAAACGATTCCACCTTTAGCTATAATTTACCAAGAACTTCAGGAAGCAAACGTCTACGAAATTTACGGTCCGGCGATAGAATTGTTATACTGGGTCTTGGTGCGATTAAGAGATCCTCATATAAAAAGTGTAAATAAAGAATGTGTAAGTATCAAAAAAAAAAAATTTAATCAAAATTGTCACTAAGTCAACGAATTTATTTTTCCGAAGTAAAATATTAATTTTTCATTTTAGTTTGACTCAGTATTGAAGAGGGTCCCTTCAGAGATGAAAGTGGCTGCTCCGAATCTAATTTTTCAAGTTGCTAGTGTGAGGCAGTCTGCCCTAGAAGAAAAGTGGCGAGCAGCAGCCCAGGGTCATGCCACCTTTTACGCTTACCACGGAAGCCGTCTGGAAAATTTTCATTCCATTATACATTATGGTTTACAACAGAATATGTGCAAAGTAATGTATTAAATTTAACTTTTAAAACCTATAGTTATTTGAAGGAAGATACTTATTTCTTTTATGTATTGTTTGAATAGAATCCTCTATATGGTAAAGGAATTTATTTATCAAGCGAACTGGGAGTAAGTTTACCATACAGCCCTGTTGGATATGGATGGGGAGGTAGTATTTTGGGCAGCGAAATGAGTTGTGTTGCTCTTTGTGAACTAATTAATCATCCGGATGTGAAACGAGGAGATTCTGGTAATATTTTCTGCCGAACCGAAGTTTACAACATTTCATGTTTATTTTTATTAAAATATATTATGAATGTTATTCAAATTAGCTTTTTCAGCTTTTAGCGCAAAAAATCTGAGTTAATAGAGAGCTTTTATATATAAAAGTAGAAGAAAATCGTGGTTTTTTTTTGCAGTTACTGACATTATTAATTAAAATTAATTTTGAATTATTCTATTATTAAAAAGGTTTAAAATTCGAATAATTTCCACTCGGAAGATTGTGTTTCCTACTTATAAGTAGAATTTCCACACAATTTTAATTTTCTTTGATACTTATCAGAAGGTAATTCATTTGATGATTTCAAATTCAATTAATCAAAATGGTAAACAGACTATAAATTATGCTGCAATCAAAAGCAAATTTCACGATTATTGAAATAAAATTTATCATGTTTGCAATCGTTTTTTCTTTTTCTTTTTTCAGTTTTTTGACCCTGTCACCATTCTATTTAATTCTATTACTTTTCAATGTTTATTTTAAACCTAAAATTTCTACATCTCATTATTCCATTGTTTGCAAAAATTTTAAGTTTGTAATTTAAAAATCTTCTGCTTGCGAGTGAAAATATAACGAACTTAATTAATTAAAGGAGATAAAGAAAGAAGCCTGGTACCAGACGCAGTTGGTGGAAAGGTTCCAAATAAATACTACGTAGTCATCAACAGCGAGCTGGTGCGAATTCGTTACTTATTGGTCTACAGCCAAGAATTCAATTCGTCAAGGTAATGCAGATTAATTGAAATTCTTAAAGATGAAAGTTAAGTTTCAAAACCGCCTTTTTTCAGAGAGTCAAACAAAACAGGCGTGCTCGCATGGTTCCGCAAACACAAACTTCTAACATTTGTGCTTGGCTACGTCGTCTTATTGGCTTCTGTTGGTTTAACTCATAACAAACACTTTGAGAAGTATTATAGATTATTCATTCAAAGGGCAGGCTTTGAATAGAAATGAATTTTTTAATATTATTGTCATAAGGACTTTTCAAATAAATATTACTGTTTTTTAAGTAAGAGTACTTTTCTTACATATAGTGGGGATGTTGCATGAAATGAGATAAAAATATTTTTTTATTTGTCAACATTGTGTTAGCTCATTTCAAGAATAGAAAATATTTTTTTTACAAATAAATTTTAAATTTTGAACTGAAACTTAAATTTTGTTCTATGACATTATGTATTGCTTAATGGTTTCAAGAATATTTATATCTCATTTCATGAGAAATCCCTATTGTTAATAGAAAAATAATTTCTACAGCTGAAATTAGAAACTAACTCTTAAATTTTATTTATTTACACAATACTAGGTTTAATGATTATCTTCTAAAAATGTATAATATTTTTTATGAAACATCTTCCTCGAAATCACATTTGTTCGAATTTAATCTCAATTGAAAAACAAAAGACAGGATAATTATGAAGATTGTAAAGTTGTCTTTAAGAACATGTGGTACTCAGGAAGTTATCAAATTTAATTGATTTTAGGTTTCTAGATGTTTTTATCTACAAAGTACATAAAATTTTCTTTTCAGAATTTGGTAAATGGTAGAGAAGATAAAAACGTACGTAAATAGACTACTTTTGATTTAGAAATTGAAAAAATTTAAATTTCAGCAAAATATATCGGACAATTTTTTTTGATTGTCAAAAACAAAATTATATCTACGCCCGTTTTCATCTTTTTTACCATTTCACAGAATTTAAAAAGAAAATTTCATATACTTTAGACACAAACATGTAGAAACTGGACCAAATTGTTCACATGAACTTGCTACTTTTCTTAAGTATCACGTGCCCTTAAAAAACTGATAAAAGAGAGTTTGTGATGAAAATATTGAATATGCTATAAGATCGATAGTGTCTTATAAATCAGTGCCTGGTCAAAATTATAGGAAAGTTTTCAGTTACCAGATAATCGTCCTCAAATAGGACAATAAGATTCACTTCAAACTCTGCAATATTAAATATATTTTGTTATTACTGTTTGGATTTTTGATTCTTTAAATCAAGTATTATTTGAATTCTTTTGATCTTACCAACTTTAAAATTACTTGTTGTCAGTGTTGGGCACGTAAAAAGACGTGGAAATATCATATAAATCGGAATTGGAAGACCAATGCAAACGTTACCTTCGCCGATTTGAATGTTTTGTATCTCGGTGGCTAAGAAAAATCCAATTAATCTCTAGAAGTTAAGATATTTAAGATTTAATAAATAAAATTTTATACTTACCATCCCTTGAATAACCTTCAGCGCATCCGCAAGTCTCTACTCTAACAAGTTGAAGTTCTATTGATTTTATCACTGCTTCACAGTGTTCGATGATTACCTAATGGCGTGAAATTTAAACTAAATTTTTATTGATTATTTTCACTTCGATTAAGCTTTTTAATTTTATTTCAGTTAAATTTTTAGCGATTTTTACCTCTCCTGTCAAGGGTTCTGATAATTTGCAACATAGTGAATTTATTTTGCCAGAGATACAGAATCGAGGTAAATTAGATCGATCTCTCGTATTATGAAGAGACTCTGGCATGATTTTAAATGGCACAGCTTTCACTTGATCTTTGGTAAATTTAGGACTAGTTTTGTCTTCAACAATAAACTCTAATGATTTGTTTACATCTTTTGCAAGAAAGCTTCTTTTGATATCGCAGCGAATCATGTATTGAATGTTTACGAAAACTCCGTGGTAAGTTTCGTAAAGAGTTTTGCTTCCACGTGGTTTCAGTGGAAGTTCAAAAGGTATTTCCGTTTTTCCACTGGGGATCTTTCCTGATGGTGCAACCTCTAAAGTATACTGCATCAACTGTATTGGCTGAAATTCAAATATCAAGAGTTTTTATTTTAATTACATAAGAAAATTACTAAAAAGGAAAAAAGTATGATAAGAAAACGCATGCTGTAAAAACTAAAATTTAAAAGCATGTTCTTTGAATTATTAAATTCAAAGATTTTTAAATAAATAAAAGGAATTTTGATTTCGATGTAACCTTCTTAAACTAAATTTAATTTGAATTTGATGTTTTCTTGAATGTATTTTGGAAGTTTTAAGAAACAAAAACAATCATTTAAAATTTGTAGAAAAAACTTAAATAAATAATTATATCATAAAGTAAAATATTACCTTAACAGAATTGTAAAATGCTTCGAAGATACCAACAGTTTTTGAGCTAAGTTGTAAATTAACAAAGCCCTCCATCGTCAGAAAAATTCCATCATGTTTGATATCCGAATTTGTTTGTAAGAGAATTAGCCCAGTGACACTATCCTGCAAAAGAATAAATTAAACACGAATTCCTCCAAAAACTATATGAACAAGTCTCTGAAACTAACCCCTTCATGATAAATTTTGCTGGCCTTTTTCAGCCTAATATCAACATTAATCGACATAACCACTCTAAAAATCACTTAACAAATAGTAATTAATAAAAAATTAGATATTTTTTGTATAACAATCAGATGACAACAGATGACAACACATGCCACGCGTGACATACGGACTCTGCAAACTGCTGCAAATGAGACGGTCTGTTTTACTTTAGATTTTGAAACACTTAACCTCTTAATTTCGCGAAGGAGATTAAAGCGATTAAAGCAATAACATATCTATTTCTACACGCTCGAATCATATCTTGATTTTAGTTTATTTACTTTTTGATAAATTTTTTATTTTGAAATTTCACAAGGTGCAAAATATTTCAAACTTGGGCAATTTGGGCGACATTTTTTCAAACCATTGGGTCAAACAGTTGGTTACATTTCACATTGTTGTTGATTGTTGACACACTCTCCCCATGAAGTAAAAAAGGACCAATAATTTTGCAGCTTTTATCAGAACTTTGGAGTTAAACCAATGAGAAGCAGAGATCTTACGAATCGGTATAGGTCGGTCAGCTTCGCTTAACTTCGGGTCCAATTTCCGGCGTGTTCCTTAAATCCATCGTCCCTCCACCACCCTCTCGTCTTGCAACAGTCAGGCAGTCAGCAACTAAACAAATTTAAACGAGAGACGTTATCAAGAAAATTCCGTTGTTCGGAAATTGAAGGTGGGCTTCATTTCCGTTGCAAGACGATTTCTTGAGTGACTTTTATTTTCACGAAGATACAAGCTGACGATGGCGCTGAGAAATCGGATAACAGTTACGGTGAGTTCAGATTTTCGTGATAAATAAACGCTTCTCGGTGGGAACGCGCGAAGACAGGAATGCGTGACCGTTACAGAGCCGTTTAAATACCCCTGTCCTGTTGTATAATCAAAAAAAGCATGCTACTTTCATAACTTCAGCAATTTTCTTCCCTAAGATGATGATTTCTGTCAATATAGTGTTTAACCTTGAAATCTTATTTTGTGCCTTTTATTTAAAAATGCCCTTTTTTGCTCCAAAAGTATTTCTGATGAATTGATGAATGGTCGACGGCCGTCAAGTCTATCATGACGATAGGCAGGGATTTATGTTTTCTAACATTTTTACTTTCGATATTCTTCAAATATTTACCCTTTTAGACGTTTGAACAAAGTTATATTCAAATCTTTATTGCTTTTACTGATTTTTCAAGTTTCCTTAAGAAATTTACGAAAGAAGTAATTAATTAATATTCAGTATTGAAAGATTAGTTTCGTTTGGATGTAAAAAGTATAAGATAACTAGTATTTTTCAAGAAGTGGTTTTCAGAATTTTGGAAATTCAAAATATTTTATAGCCTTTCAAATTTAAAATGACAGTTATTTAGTACTCACAGCTTATCAAACTTATGTGTAATTTATTTGCAAATTTTTTAAAAAGTAAACCTTTTATTCAAATTTGAGCAAAATTTTATATTAAAATGTTTTTAAAAAATTGTGAAATATACATTTTTTTAATTCAAAGGAATTGATACAAAATATTTTTTTAATTTACCTAATTTTCTTCACTTTCCTTTAAGTTTGAAAAGTTTCAATCTAAAATACTTAGAATGGTAATGTTTGAGTGTTTTTGACAATTTAAAACATTTTCAAGTTAAAAAGTTTTCTGTTTGAATCCGAGTTTTCTGTTTATAAATCGAATTCTTCCAAAAATTGCGGCTTGCGATGTTTCAGTCAATCGCGTTGATTTGTTTGTAAACACGATAATTTGAGAACAATTGTAGATATACTGATGGATTTTAGAGGGCTTATTTCCATCGTGAATATCTCAAAACAAGCACAAGAATTTCTACTCATTTAAATTGAATCGTTTTCTTTAATTAACAAATAAATATTACATAGAAGTAATATTTTCATTCGTTTTTAGGGTATCGTAAACCAAGAAAATGTCAAGAATACAAAATCAGCTGGAATTGGAATCCAAAAACCATTGCGGAGAGCCGCTTTGGGAGAAATTGGAAACAAAGTCACGATTCACAGAGGCGTAGAGCCGATTCACAAATCTAGTCTACTGCCCACCAATGCACAGAAGAAGCCAGCACTTAAACAGGAAGGCAATAAAGTAACAGAAAAAGTATTGGACAAACCACCAGTTCAGGTTGTCAAGCCGGTGGTAAAAGTAGAAGTACCTACTGTAATAAATAAGGAAGTTGAAATAAAGAAAGAAGTAGAATCCTTCTCATCTGATCTCTTAGAAGTAGAAGATATCGACGAAGATGACAAAGAAAATCCCATCCTAGTATCTATTTACAGCAACGACATTTATTCTTACCTTAGAAAATTAGAGAAGGAATTTCCTATAAAAAAAGGTTTTTTATCAGGACAAGAAGTTACGCCAAAAATGAGATGTGTACTCGTCGACTGGTTAGTCGAAGTGCATCAACAATTTCGTTTGATGCAAGAGACGCTTTACCTAACCGTCTCAATCATAGATCGCTTCTTGCAGGTCTGTTGATTTTTATTCCAATTAATGATTATCATTTTTCAAATCTTTTTTATATTCATTTCATTATTTACAGTCGTTCCGGTCGATAGATAGAAAGAGATTGCAGTTAGTAGGTGTCACTGCCATGTTCATAGCCAGCAAATACGAGGAGATGTACTCTCCAGATATTAGCGATTTTGTTTATATTACTGATAACGCGTACTCGAAGATGGAAATCCTTCAAATGGAGATGCTTATTGTAAGGACATTGAACTACTCTTTTGGAAAACCACTACCTCTTCACTTTTTAAGAAGATACAGTAAAGCTGGAAAGGTAATTAAAAGATTTAAGAATAGAATTTTAATATTTCTGTTTGAGTGATTGTTTATCGTAGTTGGCGGTTTTATTTGTTTAAATATTGAATCTAATTGTTTATGATTGTTTGGAATGTTAAAAGGCATAAGGAAATATTTACATAAACTGCGGTATAATTTTTCTTTTAATGAACAAGGTTGATTTAGTAATTTCTTCTAAAAGATACTATAAACCCCCCCCGATTACTCGATACTTCTAACGTGAAACTATACTAATAGCCTTAATTCACTTATTAATATTTTTTCAGGCTCTTGCTATCCACCACACAATGGCCAAGTACTTTTTAGAATTGAGTTTGGTGCATTACGAGACTTCTCACTACCTGCCTAGCCTTATTGCAGCTGCGGCAATTTACCTTTCGTTCTTGTAAGTTCTTTTAAAACATTAAGTTTACACAATGTTTTGAGTAGTAAACCTAATATCCAAGTTGTATCATTCATTACATTCGAACTAGAAATTTGGGCCTCAAACTTTTTTAAAAATCTATTCTTTAAAGTTAGAAACTTGTAAGTACTTCAATCTTTTGGGATACATTTTTAAAGAAAATTTAATTATTTAAGACGTATTTATTAACATTTAAATACTTTTTAGTGTTATTGGCAATGATGAGTGTGACGAAGGCAAAGAGATTTGGACGAACACCTTGAGGTACTACACGACCTACAAAAGAGAAGAAGTTTTGCCTGTAGTCCACGACATTGCTGCTGTTGTGGTGGAAGCTGAGAAAAGCAAGTACCAAGCAGTGAGGAAGAAGTACACACTAACGAAACATATGAGGGTCAGTTTGCGAACGGAACTCAAATCCCCTACGATGCTCGCTTTAGCTAAAAAGAAACAAGCTTGAAATGTAATTATACAAGGAATATTTTTAATTTAAGAATAAGGGAAGCGACTGATGATCTTTTGTGAATACCTAAGTCTATATTTCTATGCATGTGAATTTGACTGCATGCACAAACTGCACACGAGATTGTTTCGTCTGCTGAAACAAGTATATGTTGCAAAGGGGAGAAGAGAAAGGAAAAATTAAACAGCTGTTAGGTAGAACACATGTGTATTTAGATTTCTACTTATAAAGGATTTTCAGGTAGATTGACTTTTGTGAGAAACTAGAAACGTTGATTTAGCTGACTGCTTTTTATATCTTATTAATTTAGTTATTCAGCATATACGCATAGACGATTTTCAAAGTATTTTTTATATAACGACTACGTATATTTTATTTTAATTTACAATTTTCTTGCGTCAGTGAGTATGCACGGAAAATATTGTTTTGATAGGCATTGGCGAAAGAATCTGTCACTGACGTGAAATTATCTTTTATATTCTTTGTTATTCATACCTAAATCAGATAACTTGGAATTATCCACCTAACTAAGATACTTTGTAAAGGAATTTCTCACGCGATCTAAATTTGCTGTAACTATTATAACTATACTTTCTAGAAAGTTAAGCTAATGTCGGTGAGATAAGGCTGGAGACTGTGATCTATCGATGGCTTCAAATTAACAAGGTTGATATTCTCGGCCAGTCATTTTTTTTTTAACTTTGGTATTGTTGAAAACATTATTTCCAACAAAAACTCGATAGTTTACTCTATCTGGTCGCTGCAATTTTTATAATATATTGTGTAATATCAACAAATTTCTTACGCTATCGACCGACTGAATTCATTCTAGGAATTAAATTATTTCGTCTGGCATACTGTAAATAAATCTGCAATATATTCACAATTCCAGTCTTCGATTTTTATTTGGATTTTTTGAAATATACACTATCAGCGATAGAAATATGAAATTCTCAAGAATTGAAATTCACTCAATATTACCTAGAATAGAATCTAAAGAATATAAAGAGAACTCTAAGAATTTCTGTTTTAGAATATTATTTATAAATATTAATGTTTTTATACTTAGAAAGTCGTTTACTTATTTAAACCTCTACATAATTAATTAATTTAATTAATAACGGTCATAACTCTTGTAGGTTAGATTTTTTTTCAATCAGAAAAATTCTATCATTTTTTTTTACAGAATGTTAGAATTTTCAATGTACATTACGTAACGTCATTAAGGTAGTTGTCGTGCCAAAAATCAGTCTCTGGAAAAAGAAGTTTTTCTATGATTTCTTTTTCCAGAGACTGATTTTTGTCACGACAACTACCTTAAGTCAAACGTTTCTTTGATTTAAATACACTCTATGACATTTTTGTAAGTAATTTTTTTATAAAGACCTTGATGTTATTTAAAAAAAAAAAACAAGTTTTTCTTTATCGCGGTTTTTATCTGTGACCTTTATTCTGAAAAGCTAATCTTAAGCAAAGCAAGTGCCACGTACCTTCAAATTCTGGAAAGGTTATAAAAATCTTCAAGGTACTCATCTACGAAAACCAATGACAATTTACAATGTATAATTTTGTGTACAAAAAGCAAACAAATTGATACTGTAATTCAATATGACGCCAGACTTCTAGCGAATGTTTCAGTGGTAACTATTATTTCTCAGCTAATACAGAACACTGAAATCATTTATAACATATATTGTTTGTAATCCAACCAAAATGAATATTCTGAATACTGCCATTGTAGTGTGTACTTTTTTGGCTATCGCTTATTCTGGAGGTAATTTCTTATTTATCATTATTCAAATTTTATATGTTTTGAAAGAAAACTGACAACATAAACAGTTTGGAAAAACAATAAATTCTACTTGAATAATTTTCATTCATTTCGTAAAAAAAGAATTGTCAAAATCTTCACGTGGAACTTTAAATTGCAATTAATTTCATAAGTTGATTCTTAAGTAACTTTAAAATGTGCAGAATTGTTAAGGTAAATGACCCAGTAATCGTCATTTTACTCTTGAAATTCGGAGAAACACTTAAAAACAATTATAAATCAAGTATTTTACAATAGCTGATGATGGACGTTTACCTTAATAGAACTTTTTTAAGTGAAAATGTACCTAAAAAATCTGAATCGCGCGCGGCTCGCTTTTCTCGCAAGTTTAAGCGCGCCTATGGCACGCGATACGATCGTCGCGCTTCGCGCTCGATTTTCTATATACATTTCTGTAACTTTCTAATAATTTACATGATTAAAAAAAATTTATCTTCCAAATACCTCAAAAAAGAAAAAAACTCGTAGACTGTTTTTGAGCAAACGATTTTTTTCTCAACGCTTATTTTGTATCTCATATATTTTGGTTGAAAAATGGAATTTTTTATTTTTAATAATGTTTTTTTAAAACTAAAACTTAAAATATACATCTTATCAAAAAATGTCCTAATGACAATTTATAGAACTCATTTAGGCAAATAATTTTCCATCTCAACGTCATATATTTTGTTTAAATAATGTTTGTAAGGATATTTAATTTCATCATACGCTTCGATAATTCAGTTTAGGCATTCAGTTTTAAGAAATATTATAACAAATTGTAAGGAAAGAAATTTTTTAATTTTGTGTTTCCTTCAGTCTTAAGGATGAAATTTTACCAATAAAGGTTCTATTAACTATTATGAGCCTTTCAAAGTCACTCGAGGATTAATTTATGAAATTAATTACAAAAAAATCTGACAGAAACAATGATTTATTCGAGATAAAAATTTCCACACTTTCACTAAAAAAACTCGATAGAAGAAAATTATAAATAAAACAAAACCAATGAAATAGTCAATTAGACTAACATTTTTCCGATTTCTAATCTCATTCTTCCTTAAATTCTCTGACTCATTATTTGTACTCCACTTAAGGCCATGGGTCAACCAGATCATCTGACTTCAGTAATTGCAATTACAGTATGTAAGGTTATTCAAAAGTTAGTAATTAAAATGGATTTTTGCTACTGACCATACTTTTTTGGCTCTTATGTTCACGTCTTTCTGTTACTAAAAATTTGTTTTACTTATTAAATTCTGAATAAGAGCTTACATACTGTAATTGCAATTACTGACGTCACGTGGTTCAGTTGGTTTATGGCATTTTTTCAGAATCTAGATAAAACTGTTAATTTAATTTTTTTTTAAATATATTAATAGGATCTAGTTTAACAGAAATAACCGAGAAAAGAATAAACTCAACTATATCCTTTTCATCAACCAATGAGAATATACCTTCAATCTTAATTCATTTCGTTCAGGGCAATAAACGTCCTTATTATTTTTTGGGTAACGGGGCTTTAATACGTTTTGATAAAGTTTTAACTACTTATAATGTTGTAAAAGCATATGAAAAAAATCCAGTGAGAGCAAACCTCTTGGTTTATTTTGCAAGCAGCTCTACTGGGAAGGACATTGGTGTAGTCAAGCGAATATATCGTAAGAGGGGTTCAGATCTTGCGATTGCGGTAGTAAGTACAGTTCCGTAAAAAATAAATTAAAAATCACGACGTCAGTAATTGTAATTTTATCTAAAAATTAATAACTAAAATTCCAGCTGAAAATTTCTGTGTAGGATCCCTTGAAGGAACCTTTATAGGATTTTGTACGAGGTTGTTCACAGGAACGTGCAAGGGTAAAGAATCTTTACAGGTTTCTCTAAATAAACCTGCACTGAAAAGGAACATTCACATGATCCTGTACAGGTTATCTTTACAAAACTCCCTTCAAAGGATCCTAGGTAGGTTCCTCTGTTGTTTGTAGAATGTGTTTTTTTCTTGCATTGGAACCTTTGAAAGATTCTGAACAGGAATTTTCCCAGCTTGGATGGACTTTCTGTACCAAAAAGACGTAAATAAAAGCGCAAATAAGGTCTGCCTGGAACAAAAAACTTATTTTGGCTATTAGTTTTTAAACAACCTTACAGACTGTAATTGCAATAAAATAATTTTGTTTCAGTTGGATAAAAATCTTAGCTTAGCACTCTTTGTACAAGATTATTATTGGATATATCGATATGATGATATCGATCGTGACAAACAAGTTGGAATATCAGGGTGGAGATTTCAGGATAGTTCCAAAGCTTTTTCAAAAAGGACAAAGAATGCATGCTCCCTATTATTTTGTAGACAAAGAAAATATCTACAGTTAAAACAGATTAGCTTTCATCATTTCTCATATGCTATGAGTATTTCTAGCGATAAATTCATAGATACTCAAAACGACATAACTTTTGTAAGTCAACTCTGTTATATAAACTGACATTTAAAGCAATATGGCACCAAGCAAGGTTTATTAACATCTAGATTTATATTTTTGAAAAAATTTATTTTAGAAAACATTTCTTTCTGTAATTATAAACACTTAGAAGTCCTTAGTGCCTTTTAATTGGCAAAATGATTTTTTTCATATTTTAGGAGGATGATGGTGGTCCTTTGACTGTAGATGATAAAATTATAGGAATTGCTTCTTATACAGAAAATGCTTACATAAAACTTTCTTCCTATGAAAAATTCATCAGATTGGCAACGTATATTTATTTGTAAAATGCTCACCAAAAAGAAAAAGAAAATAATCAGAGCCTGAATGTGAAGCTTCAAACAGTAAGAAGAAAATTATATTGCATGTTAAATAGTTTTAGTAGTCTGGGAGTGTATTTTTAAATCTAGAATTTACTTAAAAATCCTAAAACTATCTTTGATAAAATTACATGAATGTTCATTTATATAAACTAATAAACTGCTATGACTATTGCGGTTTTTAAACATCAATCCCCTTTTTTATCTACACCTTATCTTTTTACCTTTTCATGGTCCTAACATTAGACAAGCATCTGTCGTTTTTTAAAGGCTTAAACAGTTCTGTTGATAAATATGCAGATTCTGTTATATCAACCCGTGTGAAAGAAAACTTGAAAACAAACGATTATATATTTCATTCCTAATTATACTCGAGCTCTCTGGTTATCTATCTATTTTTTACAAGATCCTGTTATATAAATTGAAAGTTTTTGAAATTCTATGGAGATGATGGTAGTCACATGATTCTAGGCAACAATTCTATAACAGCTGGTTCTTTAAACAGAAAAGGCTTCTATGAAAAGGCATTATTACACAATATAAAAATGTACAAAATGTATTTAGACCTAAAACATAGTCACCGTCAATAAAATAACAATCTGTATATTACTATCCTACCAAAAAAATCTGTACTGCTATGAAAAACTAATCTGAATACTTTAGCTCTTTTTGATTCTGATAATCGAAACTCCTGCCGTGCGTTCGTATCCTCAGGAAAAAAATTTTCAACGAGAGAAAGATTTTTACTATCTGGACCAGCTTCTACTGAACATTCTTTTCCAGCAAAGCCACCTTGAAATTCGATTTCAATTTTTGATAAATCCACTTCTTCTGAAAAATTTATTAGGATCCATTGCGGCGTACCCTGCATATGATTCATAAATTAATTTGTTTGTGAATTTTATTTCAGGGTGGTCACTTGAATTGACTAAATCATTTCCTTATTATTTTTTCGCCATTGAAAGTTTTACTCGTTTAAAAAAAAATTATTTTTGACAAATAGCAGTTTTAACACATTAGTTTTTACTATTTTCTTTTAATCGATTTATTGATTATTTTTAAAATAAAAATTGATTTAATTACTTTTTTTCACTAAAATTGAAACTTGAATAAAACTCAATATAACTATTTTGAAAGTAATTGAAATTATTTGTTATTAAAAACTGAAAAAAATTCTGATTCTAGTGGCTACCCTGAATTTCCACATTATCAAAGGTGAGAATTATAAAAATATTAACAAACAATAAAGTAGTTACCGAATCTGAGTTCCAACAGCTTTCATTTGATTCATCAAACATATGTTGTTTACCAAATTCTTTTATATTTTTGTTCAGTACAGAACTAACCCTAAAATTAGAAAATATCAAAGATTTATCTACAATCTAGTTCTATAGTAATGAATAGTGAAAGAAATGTAATTCCATATTTCAAACTTACCGGCATTCAAATTCTTTTTTTTTCAATAAACAAGACATTGTTTCAGTAAAATAAAAGACGAATACCTAATAAATGCCAGAAACCCAAAAGATGAATAACCGAATAACCTATCTGACAGTAAAGTTCTGATATTCTCAGACCTTAAATTCATGTAATATTACCGAGAATATAACGAAATTCAGAGAATACATGGGAACTTGAGAACATAACACATGAAGTTCTTTAAAAATTTATATTCAGGAATATTATTCATAAACATAAATAATGTTTCTATAGTTAAAGTGCTTATATACTCATTTAAGATTGTTTATAAATATGGAACACACATAGAATTATTGTTTTATTGTAAAAATAATATAATTTTGTAATTTTAATAAAAATTTGAATTTCCTGAAATTTTTCGACAATCGATTTAAAGCACGTTTATATCTTTGTCTCTGTCGGAATATATTCACCTTCTCACTCTGCATTATTCAAAATTAATTAGAAAAAATTCATATATTTTTTATTGAGACCATTTTAAGCATTGATCTTTCATTATTCCTTTCATGCAGGATTGATTAGTTTTTTTCAACTTCTCTTCCCTAATTTTATGATTTGATAATGTATACATAATACATTTATAAAATAAACACACATTTATATATATATATATATATATATCAAATTATATAATTTATTTTATTTGTCATACTTTTTACATAAAAAATATCGAAAATTGATTATTTATAGGCCTAACAAAATAGAAAAGCATGTACCAAGTACATATCGTGATGTCAGTAATAAATTGCAATTACAACATGTAAGATTATTTAAAAACTAATAACTAAAATGGATTTTTTATACCACATAGACTTTCTCTCTTTTGTTTTTTTTAGTCTATTTTGTTTGTTAGTTTAGAATAACCTTACGTGTAATTACTATTACTGACATCGCAAGACCAACTTGATACATGGTCTTAAGTCAATATAACTATCTTCTTTGGTCAAAAAATATCCATGACCGCAGAATTGAACTTGGTTTCAGGTGGGTATAAAATGCTCGGATCTGTAAACATAAATTAATAATTAAAGTATATTTAAATCTTGATTTAACTTTATTTTTAATAAACTTACCAACTAGATTAGGGGGTAATTGACTTTGTGGATTTTGGAAATCTTCATCGTTTTTCTGTAAAAATAATACAACTCTTTACTAATATTTTCCTAACATAATGAGTTCGTTTAGAAGATTTCAAGAGCTTATAATTGTAAATATGTAAAATGAAAACAGACAAATTTTTCTTTAATCTTTAAAAATATTTTGCATATAACATATAAATTATCTGATATTAAAATGAATACCATTCCAAGTGTTTCGTCTGGGACTTTTCTAGTCCAAATTTCAGATTTTCCTTTTTCAATTGAACTCAAAAATGAGACGTACACATCGTGCAATTCTTTTCCAAGTTGATCATTATTGAAATTCAACAACATTTGAGTAACTAAGATCACTTCATCTAGAAATTAAATCAATTAATTAAAACATTAACAAAATATTTCCAAATAACAAAAGTTAAATCGACTCTAAAAAAAACCTTTTTGTGCGTAGCCATTGACAATAATTTGATGCAACGCTCGAAGCAGAGCCAAATCTTCGAAAACACTTCCTTCTTTTATGCTTAGAAGTTTTCGTTCTTGTTTCCTGCGATTTTTACTCGACTTGTAAGTTCTCCTAAATTTCAAATAAAAATGAAATATCAACCAAAAATGCTTACAACAGACAAAAACGTCTTAGATTGAGGTAAAAGTAATGATTGAAGTAAACAATTTTTAAATGGTCTTAAATGAAAGAATTCTCTATAAAAATACCCCGAAGATCTGGAAGCTTGAGAAGTTCTTGTCATCGTGGAACCAGCAATGCTATTTGTTTCACTAATCAAGTCACTAAATCCCTTCGCAGCATCTGGCTCATTATCGAATCGAATTTCATTCTTGAGTTGCATTTGCTTGATATACTCATCTGATCTGATAAATTTCAGTCTTGATTTATATTTAGTGAATTCTTCTTTATTTTTTTGAATTAGCAGAATCAAATCATTAGCGTGTTCATGCACTCCAGGCTTTACGTGAGTCTCTTTAAACATGAAAAGAAAAAGGAATAAATTAAATAAAAATATCAGAATAAAAATGTCCTGATAAATTTCTTGGTATTGGAAATAACTCACCAATTAAATCTAAACGTTTCATACAATATGTTTCTTTCCAAGCGTTTCGCCATTCTTTTCCCTCGCATAAAACAGCGACAGCATCTTCCGACTTCTGTAAATAATGCTTCAAAATTTCTGCAGCTTCCTTAAATTTCTTATCTTCCCTTAATCGAGACACTAAATCTGTATAGATCTCATACGATTCTGTTAAACTGAAATGATAAAAATTATTAATCAATAAATTCAATTCAGGGAACGTCACCAAACTCTCGTTTTATTCTGGAAACTATCTCTGTTTAAAATTCAATAATATTTAGAATAAATAAAGTTAAATTAAATAGAGATCTTTAATAAATCTACGAACCTCAGTTTACTTTGAACAACGAGAATTATAACTTCTTGCCAACTTCCAGCTAATTTATACGCATTAAGAGATTCTTTAAAACATCCACCTCTATGGAACATAATTCCAGCTTCCTGGTATTTCGCTTTTTCCATTAAAAACTTTCCATAGGCGTTAGCTATTTTTTTATATTCGATACTTTTTGTATCAAAGAGACTCATAGCATTCATGTACAAATCGTATTTTTTAACAAGTTCCAAACACTCGATAAATTTGTCCTTTAATTTAGAAATACTTTCTAAAGCTTTTTCATATCTTTTAAGGTGTTTGTCTACGTTGTATTTCATATAATTTTCCTCCAGATTCATTAGGTAATTTAAAAAAGGAACGTATTCTTTGGGGTCCTTTTGTGATTTTTCAGCAACAAACATTGCCAAGTCGAAATCGTACATCCCTAAAGCAGTATCAAATAAAACGTTTACGTCTACTAAGTACAACAAATATTTCAGAGCTTCCTCCGCAGAAACACTTCCTTCATTCTCTGATAAGCTTGGTTTGTTCTTTATCTGTTTGACCTTCCTTAACGCGTCTTCGAAAGCAATAGTCTGTTTTTTTTTTACCAAACTAATTAAAATTGGCTGTACGAAACGCACAGAGTCTTGTCTACTTTCCATTATCGTTCTCAAAACATCACAGATGTTCTCAATCTTCAGTTTAGTTTCGACTTCACTTTGTTTTTGGAGTTTCACTTCTTGACAATTTTCATCTTGATAGCTGCTAGAATAAATTGATTTCGTAACATCTTCATCCTTCAGTTCTGAAAGGAATAGACTCAGCCAACTTGGATTGTCTATGTCATTGACGAATTTAGCTGCGTTTTTTATAAAGGAATTGGGATCATGATCGTATATCAAATTAAGATTGATGCGCTGTTTTCGCATCAAATTGAAGGCTGCTTTGTAGTTCAAACTGTCGATGTAGGATCCGATGATATGTAGAGAAAGTGCTCTAGGTTGAATGCACTCTAAATTACCTCGAGGCATTTGCAAAATTGTCTGGGCATCTTTCGGAATCGCCATGATTAATCTCGACCCTCTTTCTACTCTACGAATACTTAATTCTGTTTAAACAAAGAAACATTAACATTCAAGTACGTACTATATTGAAAGTTTAAAAATAATTCTAATATTCAATTGTGTTCTATTTGATTAAATACAAACTTGAAGGCGTCATTTCGTTTTTGCCATTTTCATAAGGCTTGAGAGTCAAATCACTAGAACCAATCTGTTTAATTCCTTTCTCATTGAGAGGAAAGCAAATCAAAGTATGATGTAAAGTTGTAAGAAGCAGAAAATCCGAATGAACAAAGAAAGAATTTATATTGTTGGCAACTTCATTTCCATCGATAAATAGACGATGTTTCCGACTGAGAGAAATAATCACGTGTTTTCCCTCGATATTCACAATTTCGACTTTGGTACATTGCTCTGGTAAATTTACTTGGACAGGCATGAATTTATCAGAATATCGTAGAACATTTCCATCTACGACAACGTAGGCTGCATCTTTTTCTGGAGAAGGCACAACGTGCTCCACTGCTGAATCCATATTGTATACATTTCTGTATTAAAAGTTTGATTAAAATGATAATACAGAAAGGTTGATTTCATTAAAAACTGCTAATTATCTTTAGAAATATCTTACTCCTAAGTTATAAACTGAATTCTTACTCAATAAAAGCGCGGTTAGCATCTTTGCAGTTTACGTCCTCCAATCGAATAACGCAGATTACATGTTTCGATTCGTTTACAGCAGAGCATAAAATTATATCCTCCGTAAACCAAAGAAAGTGGTGCAGACTAAGTGGAACATTTTTGTCCACAAGATTCTTTTCTTCCCATTCTATTGTATAAGTTTTCAAGAATTTATATTGCAGATCTGATTCCTTGAAATTAAATATAGGGGAATATGTGATAAGAATGTAATAAGGAAATAATTCTTTAAAACTTTACGAGTAAGCGAAAAATAATTAGTTCTAGATAAAAATTTTCAATGATTTTAATAGTCGCCCTGTACGATATTAACAAGATGGCTACTTAAATCGCCAACAAAAACTCCTGGTCATCGACCGTTATTTTTTGGTAATTAAAAATAGTTCCTAGTTAATAACACTCAATAAAATTAATTTTCATACTTCTACAATCCTTTTAAAGAAAATTGGTCAAAAAAAATATATATTCCATTGTAACTTGAAAAAAAGGTTAAAAAAATTTAGATAAGTACTTTTATTTAGAATTGATTTTTTATTTTAAAAAATGTGAGGACAATAGTTTTTGATTTCTTAAGCATTTCTTCATTAAATATTCTGAACATAAACTGTACCTTTTTTTCTAAAATTGTGATCAAAATAGTTTGAGCGATGAATAGCCAATGTGAATGAAATAATATGTTTTTAATTCAATGACATATATAAGAAATATTTTTGATCTACTGAAAGAGTTTTTTCCATCAAAGTTTTAAATGATAATTCAACTTACTCTCGCGTCTATGTAAAGAGCCAGTTTATAATCATCCAAAATGCAAATAATTGCATTCGAATTGATTAAAAATTCATTTCCTACATCTGCTGGAGCAAAGAGAATAGTATTTATTCCTTGGTTGATTTCCAAGGTGTGTTGGGCCATTGGAGGTGGTACAATTCCATCCTTAAAAGCCGTGAGCAATGCTTTTTCTCCATCAATAACACCGATTACAGCTTTATCAGTTGAACCCACTCCTCGACTAAGATCTACTGTCCAATGAAAAGTGTATGTTATTAAACTTTCTTTTGTTAGGACCATTAATTTCTTTCCAGATTTAGGCGCCGAACTCCATGTCGCGTAGATTACTGGAGTTTTCTTGTCAAAAATAATTGTTTGTTTCAAATACCAATGGTAATTTCCTTCTGTCCATAGTTGTAAAATTGTATCTTTAGTCTCTAAATTTTCACACCATACTGTCAAAACTTCAGAGTCAGACGACCAGAGTAAATCCTTTACCTGTAATTTCATGAATTTGGTATATCTTAGAGAAAAGCTATTCGATACACTTTTCAAGTATCTTTGTCTTTTATTCCTGAGAAGGATATTTGGTCAATTTTAAATAATGGGTTAGTCAGGCTATTAAAATGATTTAATCTATAAACTGAACTTACTTTATGTGAATCAAAGATTCTTTGTAAGAAAAATCGTTCATAACATAAATTAATAATATAGAATTTAAACCTTGAGTTTCAAATTCGAAGGCAGTGTGAATTCCCTGTGTTTTAATCCATTTTTCTCAAAAAAAGCAACAACGTGCTTATTTGGTAGTTTCTGAGTGGTAGCAATTAAATTTCCAGAAGGCTTCCAAGAGATATTTTTCTCCAAACCATCTAATAAGTCACTCGTGTACTGTAAGGTACCTTCTCGACTGAACACTTTGAATTGACGAGTATTAGTTTCTTTATTTATGAAACTAACAGCAAACATAGTGCTATCACCTTTCCATGTTATTCTCAGCATTCCATCATCAGTGTCCGATTTTCTAATAATTGCTGGTTTTGCTTTTGCAGCAGCTTTGCCTTCTGAACCATGAAACTGAGTTTCCTTCTTTCCCCAGCCAACATTTACAAACTGCTTCTCTCCGAAATCCGTAGAAAATAAGTCGACCTGCGGAAAAAATGTTTCATTTTCAAATAAATCAAAGTGGAAAGTTTTATATTTCCCATTTTCTTATTTTTGGTTAATAGCAAGAGTCGGTTTCATTTATACGCAAAAATATTAAATATAATAATATATTTATAACATTAATAATTTTATATAATAATATGTAATATTAAATATTACAGAAAATATAAAATTTTGTTTTAATCAGAAACTATAATTGAGAAATATATTCCAAATTTTGGTTCTTGATTAAAAAAAAAATCTTTGTGTTTTCTGAATAAATGAAACCAACGCATTAACACTAATTTATTTCTTTAAAGCTTCTTCCAATATATTTATTGAATAATTAAAATACTAGGTAAATATTGGTCAAAAACATCAAACCCTATAGAAACATAGTTTCAAAAATTTTGAAAGATCCTTTAACTATAGTTTGTGTCAACAAATAGCATGGAAAACTTTTTACAGTAAATAATAAAATATCAAGTGTTACTTTACCTTAGAAACGATTTGAAAATTTGAGTATGCCACTGTCATCACAATTTCTTCTGTAGAAATTAAGGCAACAATCTCCTGATCAGGACTTATTTGCATGCATTGTAAATTAGTATTTAATATCTCTAAGACATCATTTTCTCCAGTGTCATCATATATATCAGCACTTATGACTTCTCCATCTTCAAAGGCAAAAAAGACTCTATCCTCAATAAAAGTCATACCAACAGGACTATAGGTACTATAACGATCGATGTTTAAAATATTTTCTGGATTTTTCTTATTAGAAGGTAAAAGATGAATTCCATATTTTGTCAAAAAATAGAAATCATCATTGTCTGGATCAACACAGCAAAAATAATTAGATTTTGAGTCAAGTTCCGACCACTGGTCAATATTCGAATGCTTTTGAACATCTTGATTATAAATTGTTAAATTCCTCATTTTAAAGTTATTGTTGAACACTTTCAAAGTGTACTTTCATTTATATAGAAGACAGATTCAAATAAATACTATACTCATAAACAATGAGAAATGACCTAAACCGACACCGACAGTAACAAGCAACCCATGCGATACGTATACGTTACACGATTCACGTGTTTTTGAGCACAATAGACCAGCAACGTGCCAACAATTAAAGGTTATGCACAGAGATGGGTTATGATTGGTTATGACATGACATCAAAGGTTTTCTACGTAAATAACAGGTGATTTGTATAAAGTGTTAGTATAATTTTCGTAGAAATCTATCTCATCTAGGGTTGCGAAGGTAAAATACCTAATGTAATTTACATGGTTTTCTACACGTAATTTACTATGTATGTTACGTAGAAGTTTTTTACACGTAAGTTACGTATATGCTAATGTAATTTACATGGTTTTCTACACGTAATTTACTATGTATGTTACGTAGAAGTTTTTTACACGTAAGTTACGTATATGCTAGACTTTAGGTTTTGGTGAGCGCGCAAACTAACCTAATTTTTGTGTATCGTTCGCGAATCTTGTCATTTCGTTAATAAATGTCAAAATTATAATTTAAACATGAGTTAGGGTGGTAGGCCAATATACGAAAATTACTTTTTCGCAGGAAAATATGCATTGCCATTGGGAATGATTTGCTAGCAGATGAGCAGATGCAAATTGACAAAAGGCAAAATAGCACTTGCACTTCAAATATGAGTCTTGTGCTCAATAAAATCAATATTTCTTCAGAAGAAATAGTGCTGTTAAACAATAACAATAAATTAAGTCTCGTGTTTAATTCTTATATGAAATAAAACTTCAATATCATGTCAACTAAAAATAATTTATCGTGGCTGTAATTATTTCATATTAAGGATGGTTTACAAAAGAAATAGAAAATATTCTTAATTTCAATTATAATTCTGTGGCGAAATTTGGAATAGAAGGTGTAGGAATAGATGCATTAATTTTATTTTAAGCGATAAAAACTAGGAAAACATATATCTGTCATTGAAGGTAATGCAGTGGTTCACCATTTGCTGCCATTTGCGGAACGTCTCCACCGTCAGGGTTGATCACAGAATAATAATTGCAATGACTTGAATGTTTTTTTACCTTCCTTAGCTATAATAATTCGAGGTCAGAGAAAGGTCAGAGAACAGTCAGAGTATTCTCCGACCGTCCTCTCAACCGAGTCTGCTATGGACTAATAAAAAAAAAACTATTTTCTATGTGACACGTCGAAAACCCATATATTTAGATACTCTTATTATATATTACAGATACATTATAATTGTATTTCTTGTGTGATGAAAACTACGTAAAATACATGGGTTTTCAACGTGTCGTTACCCAACCCTGCACATCAGGTGAGAGTTTCAGCTTTCACGACTGAACCCTACTCGCACATGGCATGCAATATTAGGTTGTCCAAAAATGTTTGAAGTTCAATAATAAAATAATATTTTGTAGTAGGGGTATTGATTGCAGTTTAAAAAAATGGTAACCGAAGAAAATTTGTCGAACGTTTTTATTGGCGGTCCATCAGGAATTTTTAAAGGTTAAAATATATAATTACTATTTCTCAACTCATGCAACCTAATTCTAACCAAGAAAATAGTTTCATGGCCTAACCACAAAAATTTTTTATGTATTTTTTACTATAAACCACGTTGGGAATGAATTTTTTCCTTTTTAGCGTATTAAGCGCATGTTTCTGTTGAAAATTTATATCCCAGTTTTGAGATTTGATAATATTTCATTTTAGTTTAGCTTTGAAAATATTTATTTCAGAATACAAGAATTGCCAAAAACTTAGTGTTTTTTGATCAAAAATATTTTTTGAAATTAATTTTCTAATTGTGCATGAACATCGAAACACCAATAAAAATGTCGCTTACTCTAAAATAAAAAAATTATAAAAATTGAATTAAATTTTTTTTAGGTCTCTCAATAAATGAGTCTTCATGTATAACAAATTTAAAAAAGTATAAAATAGTGAATAGACAATATGTAAACACTTTATCATGGGCTAATGATAAAGAATCCGAAATTTTAGTGGCCTGTGGTTCGAAGGAAGTTCAAAGGTTAGGGAACTTAATGTGATTATCGTGAGTATTCGTTCACGGGATTAAATATGTAGTACTAAGCACTAGGCTTTGTGGGTTTGGGCGAAGGCTTCAAGAAATTATTTTAAGTCACTTGTCTATAAATTAGTGGACGGCTAACCATTCAATAGAGTAATTAAAAAGATTAATTTAATGTGTTCCTCTTAGCGAAAAAAGCTGTTTTTTTACAAGTGATGTCTTATACGCAATTTTATTCACTTATATAATTCTCATGTTTTTTTGTTCCTTTGTGCTTTAAATAATGTCTTGTGTTCCAAATAGGTCTAGTAGAGCTGCATTTACGTATATTTTTCCTTTTAGAGCAGAAAGTTCGTATATTTCGTTTTTGTTCCAAAGTCTAAACGAAAACACATTAAATAAATCTTTTAAAACTCTTATTACTCTTATTCAGTTTGTAACTAAATTTTCAATTCTAGTGTGGAAATTTTTAAAAGGGATACTTCTACTTTTATACATTCCTTTGATTGTTCTGTGGGAGAAGGTAATATTGTTGGAGTTTGTAAAAGTTACTAGTAAGTGTAAAAACCAATCGCACTTTATTAAATTAAAACATAACTTTTTTATGTTTTCTGATATAATATTTGGTTCTAGTACGCTCTTAATAGCTCGAAAATCAGGACACGTAATTTGTCCAAAGTCAGAGGAGGAAGAAGAGTCTCTTGTAGTAAATGCTGGTCCTGATTTACACAGAATGCGTCAATCAAGTTCAGAAAAGAAAATAATAGCTACAGGCGGAATAGAAAATCCATTGAAATTATTTGACATAGAGCACAAAAAGCAACTTTTTATTGCAAAGAATGTCAAACCCGATAGTCTTCAGTTAAGAGTTCCAGTTTGGGTTTCTGACATTGGATTCTTGCATGGGTCATCGAAGTTGGTAACTACTTCTAAATATGGCCATGTAAGATATTTTCTTATTTGATAGTTGGAATCATTAAATAGAACGATTTGTAAATTAGTTGATTGAACTAATATTTTATTTTCAAAGGTACGATTGTATGACTGTCAAGCTCAAAGGAGACCGGTTATAAATGTTGAAATTAAGCAAGAAGCACTAGGATGTTTAGCTGTTCATCCTACAAATATGTAAGTAAACATTATAAAATACCTTTGGTGAATTTGATCATAAGGATCGGGATGAGTTTGTTAGGCAAATATTTTTAAAGAATAACGTGAAGTTTTAAACATTGCGATTTGTTTAAAACAAAATTTAAGCTCACTTTTATTTAGATTAAAAATATTTTTAAATGATTTTTAGAAAGTTAAGTTGTAGGCAGAATTGCACCTTCAATAATTGGTCAATATGGTTTGCTGGTCAGCTGCATCTGGAGAAGTTTCTGAAAATTACATACTTATGAGTACAAAAATTCAATTTGAGGCTATCGGCAACCAGTTTGATTAACTTTTCAAGAGTAAAGAAAATATTTTCTTCATTTCATTTTATAATGAAGAAAAAAAAACTATTTATAAAAAATAAGCAAAATTTCTCCTTATTTTTTCCCTATTATAATTATCCGATATGTTTGTCCTTTTTGTCTCTGATTTTTTAGTATTTGTACATTTATAGGCAAGTTATTGTTGGTTCCGGCAAAGGCAGAATGAATCTGATTGACTTACGAAATGCAGGAAAAGTTCTCAATTCTTATAAAGGTGCTGTCGGGAGCGTTACGGCTATTGCCATCGATAAATCTGGTAGAAAAGTTGCTAGCGTCAGTCTGGATAGAATTTTTAGGATACATGATGTGCATACCAAACAACTATTAACACAGGTGAGTTTATTATTTTGCTAAAGTTAGCTTACTTTTGTACGTGCTCTCTTAGATATTTAAAAAAAATTTTTAAAACTGTTTTTGACCCAAAATTTAAGTACTATTTACTCGGATCAGTGTCAAATTACATAAATATTTCTTTTTTAGCAATACTTATTCACAAAAGCAAGCTGTTTGTTAGTAAGTTCAGAGTTTGGATCCAGCTGGACAGAAAGCAAAGCACTATGAAGGTTATATTCATGTAATTTCTTTAAATATTTTCTAATAAAATATGAAATGATGACAAAAAATTACAATCTATAGATCTGTACCCTTACATCTCTTAAGTTTCGTAGTTTGTCAAATTCTAAGGTATGCATCTAACGAATTTAAATATTACCTTATATAATGTATATTGTATGTCACCATCGTCTTGAGAAAGATCAACGTTTTGATTGGAACATCAACTATTTTAATAAATACATTTTTTTATGAAAAAAATCCTTTTTTTTTCAAGTCAAATACATGTCAGAATTAAAATTAAAATTGTACACATCATTACTTTATATAACTTAAAATGAACTAGAATGCTATGCAGTCCGTTTAAAAATTATCTGCATAACAAATGTTTCTCACAAAATCCCTAAATTTAGCGAATCCGGGCTGTCTACTCAATAATGGTCAATGAAAAAAAGAAACATTATTTTATTTCTATTCGTTATGGTTGTTTCTATTTATTTACATGTTTATCTTATATATTTATTATGTATCGTTCTAATTATCCTTTTTGCATGTATTTTTTTTTCATATTCTCAATCATTCTTAGCAGCTGACAAGCATGGTCTGAATTTCAGAATCTTGAAAATAGAATTAAATACAAATTTAATTTAGAAATAGTGAAATCCTTCAGGACAGTGAACATTATAATTATATTGAAAGTCGACTCCTTTAATTCAGACTTCATTCTTTGTTTTACACAAGCAAGCAACAAAAATATACTATATGTACGTATATACTACTTAAGGGTGTTCAAAAATATTGTCCTGAGATTTTATAACTTAATAAGCGCTGTTTTTGTACCATTTAAGATATATACTCATTTCATTCTTTAGACGGAAAAATAAAAATATTGAACCCCCTTTATTACACCCAAGATTCGTGTATGCAATGAAAAAGTTGCAAATCATATTTTCTCTTAAGAAAAATGTGTACCGTATATCCGATTGAAAAACGATGCTCATTTATTTTTGAAATTTTAGGACTCAGTTGAACTCCCTTATGAAAAGAATTGCATCTTTGGCCTAATATGAATCCAGTGGGCAAAAATATTCTAAAGACGAACTATTGTTCAAGAGTCCTGAAGACTGTAAAAATTAATCTTTAGAAGGTCTGATTTTAATTCCATAAAAAAGTCCCAGCATTCTCGGGACTTGAAATCGATACATGACATTCAATAATATCCTCAAGAGGGCCAAAAGACTAAGTTGTGACATCGAGTTTAATGGACTTTGGGACAGCGAAATGCCCAATCCCACTGGACATTGCTCAGTGTTCCATATTTTACGTAAATATTACAGAAAAGATAAATAGTAACCAATAATTCATTAAGTAAGATTTTAAGCATATTAACCAATTATTTTGTAAATATTAAAGATGGTATTTTGCCAATTTTTAGTCTTAACGAATTGAAGAAAAAATTGAACTCAACCCCGGTTTAAAACCAAGAATTCTCAAATTTCACATTGGAATACCGATTATTCCACATAAATAATTCAAACCTGAGCCAAGGTAAATATTTTTTCGAATCTATTATACACTGAAAATTTATGTTACCATCTGTAATAATAATCAATAATTTTGACATTATAATTGCTTTTTATGAAGCTAGCCCTTTTCACTCATTTTTCTCTCATTTAAATCAAATGCTTTTTAATAGTGCCGATAATACAATATACTCATTAGTAGGAAGATTCAAAAATCAAGATACGTTTAAAAATGATACAATGTATTTTTTTATTATGCAAGACTGAATTATCGTAATCCCATTTCGGATATCCTCTCATTTGACTTATCACTCGAAAGAATATTCTTGTGAATGCAAGGAAAATGACAAGCCAAGTGAATCCTCTTTAATGCGAGAATTTTTATTCATTTAAATGATTGCTAATTCGATTTTATCTATATAAGTCTTGACTTCATTTAAATAATTTTTGATTCAAATTTATGTAAAAAATGCAGAAAGTACATTTTACACGCATTCATGTGAATTCAAAAACGATAAATTTTTAAATTTTTTTTCTACTGAGTTTCGGATGATTTTTTGCTCTTGCTGGTGACCGTTTCTTCTTTGTATGAACAAGAAGACCGCCTGCAGACAAAGGCGTGAATTTTTTTAAAGGCCCTTTGGGTAAAGGCTAGACAGATCTTATCTTAATACCCTTCTTGTGTTGAATATTGAACAAAAAGAAGTTCAGAGTCATAGGATTGAAGAGAAAAAAGCATATGATCAAGAACATTTAATCATTAAAATTTGAGCGAAAATGCTCTGTGAATATAATGCTATTTCTACACAAGCTAGTAAAATCATTTCACAGAATAACAAAGTTTGAATCAAAGTATTAATACATCAATTATTGTACCAAAATACAATTATTCCAAATCTCAGGCTACACCCAATAAGGATATATTTTTTGTTGGAGAAGTTTAATCAAAAAATTATTTCAGATGCGTTATTTGTGAGTAGAAATGTATAGGCCTTTAAAAACGCATCTTGAATAATTTTAGGGAAGAAATTTTCAAATATATGTATCTTATATTCTTAAAGGGTATATTGAACATTTTGGGATGCCCTGTATTAATTTCTGTATCTATAAATATGTTGCAAAAATCGGAAACAACCAATTGGCCTGTCTAGCCAAAAGATAATTATTTTCTGTCGTTCTCTCTCTTTTTTTATTATAAAAAAGTAATAGAGAGGAAATATAGCAATAGCTGTTTCCATTACCGAATTAAAGTAACATACATGACTCCACCCAGTAATGCACAAATTAATTTCAACTCTCATTTGTAAATATACACAACTGTTCATTTTGCAAAAAAATATAAATAAATATAAACAGATATTTGTCTGAATTTTATAGGAGTTTGTTGCCAAACTTTTTACATGATTGGTTATTCTTAGGTTTACGCAGACGCAAATGTCTATGAAAATTGTTTGCATCGACTTTCAAGTGCTTCCAGTTTTCTCTTTTTCTTTCTTCTTCTTTCATTTTACGAACGAATTCTTTTCACGCTATTACAAGTTAAAGCTTTGAGACACTAATATGACTGGACAAAAAACGTCTCTAATGTTAGTCACAATGCATGTTTTTTTATTGACCTGTTCATCCTGAACAGAAATTGATTTCAATTCTGTTTGACATTATACGTTCTACAGAAAGTGAAAGTTTTTACCACATCTGAATTCAGAATCTTTAAAGTTAATCAACATTCCGTAACCTGGGATAGTTAGGAATCACAGTAGTAACTTGGTTGCTACGTAAATTCCATGCAAGTCCATCATCTTTAAATCTTATTATACTGAATTCTAAACAATTCGATATGATTTAAAAAAACTCGAGGACTTATAATAGGTGAACTGAACTTAATTAAGTTACATACTCAATTTTAAAAATAAGTTACTGACTCTCAATGTTCATGAGTATATCGTAATGTATCATAATGGGTTATCAAAGTTCATAAAGCTAAATGTCAGTTACTCACTTTTAGAACGAAGTGCGTGAGTTAATTAAGTTAAATTTGTCTATTGCATGTTACATAAGTTTTTTTATGATACTTTTAATTTTGAAGCCACCTACTTCTACTTCTTAGCTAAAATATAAAACTTAAACAAATAAAAATAGGCTGGACAAGTGTTAGATAATATTAACGGTTTCGTTTCACTTCGCTGACATAGACGTACAGAGATCAAACATGATTTGACAAGTACTCGCAAAGCTGTGTCATTGGAAAAGGCACGCTCACCAGACACAAACATTGTGGTTGGTCATTAAAGAAAATAATGTACCTTGGTGAATAGGATTTGATAACAAAAGAGTGTTTAAAATTCTACATGACAAGACTGACTCATTCTCCTCCTGAAACAGTAACTTCCCGCCACGATGGCTCTTGCGATTGATTCACAAGAGCTGACTGCGGTTCTGAAATATCAGATTCAGTTGGACTGAGAAGGGGGCTAAGCGTTGCTGATGCTTGTTCTACTTGACTGATGTCTATTACTTCTTGATCTACTTCTGCTTCAACATCAGCGAGCGATGACTCTGAATTCGCAGAGCTAGGTGGTTTCGACGTGACGGAATCCTGTGCGCGCAGTGAAATGGAACTGCCTTTATTGCTACCACTATCTTCTCCTTGAATATAAAGGATTATAAACGTCATTATTCAATTTCATTTCAATTTTAGTGAATATTACAGAAAATAATATAAAACTTACCACAAGGCCTAAGGACAAGGTAAAACAGCAAATCTGACAGAGAAATAATACCAATCACTTTTTCATCATCATCGACTACTACTAATCTGTGAACCTGGTAAATTTAATTTGCATTAGAATATTGTCAAAAAATTTGTTGATATTAAAGGATATATTATCAACCCACAAACAATTCAGGTTAAATTGATAACAAATCCAATTTTTATGCGCTTCCTTTGAAATAATAGTAAAAATATTAAACTCACTTCTGCTCTAACAATTTTCTCCATAACAGTGAATAAAGTTTCATCCAATTTGCAACTCTGGACACCTTCAAACCATTCATTCCGGTGCTCGTTTGCTTCTCGAAGCGAAACGTCTAAATTATTATACGTTTTCTCTGCTGCTAAATTCTGTAAAATGAAAATAAAAGTAATATTTTACTTGCTTTATTCCTGGACGTTGTAAACTTGAAGTTCAGATTAGTCAGCAATATTACTTACTATCACATCAAATTTCGAATAGATGTTTACTAATTTCCCTTCAGAGTCGACGATCGGTAAAGCCGAGACTCGCCTTTCAACGAATTTTTTTAAGGCTAAAATTATATTGGTTTCTTCTGTAGCTGTTTCAATGTTTTCGAAAGTACCAATCCTTAATTCTCGTAGTGTGTTATTTATAAAACATGGCTTGGGTAATTCATTGATCTGAAATTAAAAGATTATAATGATAATGATGAATGAAATTAATAGGAGTACAAAAAACTACCGCGATATACACTGAAAAGTGGTTAGTTGCGATAACTGTCTAAACAGTTTTAAGAAATAACTAACTATCGAATGCTAAGAAATTAATAGTTATCTTATCACTGGAAGCAAAATCCCAGTATTTCACTAGTCAGATTGTTGTTATTGTTCAGAACAATTGTTGTTAAGAAAAATATTAAATATATGAAAATATAAGCACTTTGTTATTGCTAAAGATACATAGAGAAGAATAAAAAAATAATTTTACTCACTACTGTTCTTTGTAACAACAATTATCTATAAGAAAATTGGAAAAGCGGTTCATTGAAATAATTATATTATTTATGTATAAAAATGGTATATCTTTCTTTAACTTGTACGTTTAGAAATACATACTCGCAAAAGTGTTTGTTCCCCATAATAAAAAAACCGTGTTTGTTTAATATAAACAAGTTCGCTTACATAGTCAATTTAGGACTCTTCATTCAGCCATTAAAGATAATGATTAGTTTGCAAGACTAATTTAAAAGGTGAAAAAGGGCATGTAATCTAGTTGATCCTCTTCTTAAATTTTAAATAAAAAATATCCTACTCTTGTTTATTTATTTCTGTAATATTCTAATAGTATATTGAAATTTCAAAAACTATTCAATACTCCAATATTAGTTGCGCCGTTGTCAGTATCAAAGAGCAGAAATACGAGAAAATAACGAATGAATATGTGTACTCACATAAAGGAAAAGAAACCTTAAAATCCTTTTATGAGTTAAAATATACAGAACATTCCCAGTATCAGGATCTATCACAGGTAGACGGTGAATCCTGTTTTGGATTAACGTTTTTATAGCCTCGTATAGTGATGCGTCAGGGCCTATACTAACTAATGGGTGCACTTGGTCTTTTAGTACTTCTGAAACAAAAATAAGTATTAATGTTAAAAATAGTTCACCGTACAGTATAAAATTCAATTTCAAATCGAAAGCTAATCATCTGATATGGATTTGTATTCGATTACATAAAATGTAGAACCCACTCTGTTGGAAGTAAGAGGATTGAACCTTTATGCTCTCAATCCGTCACCTATCCATGGATATCCGTTTCCGTACTACTTCTATACTGCCCTATTCGTTTATATAAGCAGGCTAAACGTGTATCCTTGTAAATCAATATCTTATCCAAAAAATTTATTCATTTCAATTATTTTCTATCAGTTTTTATCTATTTTTATGTCTTCCTATCCTTATTTATCCGCCAGCTTTATTTATTTTTTCGTTACCTTTCATGACTAAAAAATATATCCGTCTCAATAACTGTTTATTTTTTATAATTAGCAATTATTAAATCCATATCCGTATCCTCATCTACTTGCCTGCCACATTGATCTTAGTCACTTGAAACGGATAGAAAATATATACTTGTTAATCATTGTCTACGCTTCAAATTTTTTCTATAAAAATGTATTGCAAATCTATTTTAATCCATAGTTTTTGATTCGCCTCACGATACTTATCTATCCGGCAGCTTTTTTTATTTAAACATTATTTATATGGATGATATCATAAAGATAAAAAGGCGAATAAAATAACATTTAAATATTATTTATGTGTAAAATAATATACGTATTAAATAATTAGATGTGCACGAATGATGAAAAAGGAAACCAAACTTTCAGGGATAGAAATGGACTATATATATATATAAATTTCACGGATAGATAAAGATAGGAAGGAATTTAAGACTCTCAAACAGAAACGGATAGAACAGTATTCAGTCTCACTTCACGTATAAAGAAGTATTTGAGCGGATAAAGATTTAAAAATTTTATAACGAATACACACTGATTTGAAAGTATGCAAAGTGCTCGATAAAGCGGGTAAACATTTTTTATCCGTTTAAATCCGTTGTTTCCAATCAATTTGAATATTTGTACTTCCAGCAGGCGTCAAGAGTATTTAAATATAAAAAATATAAATAAAAAACGAAACTTACTCCTCCAAGTATCAAGTTCATGCTCCTCAAGTTCATCCATTGTGACGGACGGACTTGTATAATACATTTGAAGAATTTTGATGAAATCCGTTATAGTTAGCATACCAACAAATTGCTGTCGAGAACTGTCCCATAACGGCGCTGCTCTAACACCTGTGAAATATTTGAATTAGAAACATTATCTTTTCTGTTAGTTTTCAAGTGATAAACTAATACACTAACCATTGTAAACGAGAGCGAAGAAGGCTTTCTTTACAAGAAGATGCGTATCGAAAACAACGAGCTTTGCACTAGTCGGTATAAGATCGTAACACTTATGAAACTTGAAAAACTTGACGTAGATTTGCGAGTCGTCTTCTTCTGAAACAAAAAATCATCGTTCATTTATTAGTGATCTATTTGGTTTTGTAGACCTACTTGTCGTAAATATTTATAATAATTTATTAATATATTATTATTATATTATTTACTAAAAATATAATAATATAATAATAAAAATATCTATGCTTATCAGGTGTATTTTTGAATATTTCCAAAAAAAAAAAAACGAAAGTCTCGATGATAAATGTAATAAACAGTAATATAAATGTTAAAATGTTGCTGTTGGTTTTCATTTATAAAAGTATTGATTACAATAATAAACTGCGCAAAATTATGCATACTGATTAATTGTAATTATATAAAATTTTCATACATATTGTTTAAAAAAGGAGAATTTTACTTATCTACAGTAATGTGTGAAATATAAAAATTTCCAAAAAAACTTATGCAATTTTAATGTTCGATAACTGACTTTACTCCAAAATATTGAAAATTCCAGATTGGAAAAATTAAATTTTTTATTTCAGATACTGTAAAATTACACAATTAAGTAATTTTTCGATAATTGACCAATTATTTTCTCATTAATTTGTGATAGAAGTCATCAAACTCATTGATTACTGTTTCAAATTCGAGCGCGCTTCATTCCGTAGTAGTGGGGGAAGAGGGGTCGATCGTCTGCTCGTTATGGGGAACCGTGACGCGCTCGTAAAACGGAGGCCTTGTTACAGGGAATCTCGTTATAGGGAATCTCGAGTGTAATTAATTTTTAATAATATTTATGAACATTTTGGACTATATAAACGTTCTTTACTGCTATTTACTACTATTCACTGCTACTTACTTGATCACTCAGAGTTTTAATTCGATATCTCAATTAATGTGAAAATGCAAAGGGCGAAAAGTGTCGGTAAGGTAGGGAATGAATAAGTGAGACATGGCCTTAAGGCCCTGGAGCAACTGGACCATGTGACTAGATTCCTACCTTACCGGCATTTCAGTTTGCGTAACCTGATTTCCATGCAAAATGAGATACAGAGTTGACAATTTGTGAATTTAAATAAAATGTACTGAAATAGGTCTCTATGGTTATAAATATTTATAATTATAAAATTACTTATTTTCAAAGAAAATCTTGTTTTATAATTATAAAAATTTTTGACCAGTCAAACCTGTCTTAGAGCATTTTATTTACTTTCAAAAGTATTTAACTCGGTGTCACATTTTGTATTTAAGGACGTTCTCTTGAAAATCACTTTTCTTTAGATTTCTTTCAAACTTCGTAAATAAGTACTTTTTACCATGATCTACAAAGCGGTAAAAAGATTTGCATCAAGACCGGTACTTAAAATCGAGAAATTAAACTCTAAAGTTGAATCTCTTAACACGTGTTAGATAGGCGTAGTTCAGTTTTGCGATACCTTTCTTTACATTAAAAGCACAATTTTCTTTAGATTTTTTTGGAAAACTAGTATATTATACTAGAGATTATAAGGAATCGTATGCCATCATAAAAAATACGTGTACCGGCACTACTATTAAAGATATACGTTGTTGAAACTCGCAGTTGCACAAATTCTTAGCCGGCTTGCTGAAGCAAATATGGTGACTTGGCAACACAGTATCAACAGCGCGCGCGTACGCTTACATTTGACATTGCTTCCAGAGCTTTGTTTTTACGAGCAGCTGATTTTTGTGAAATAAAAAATCCATTTTTGTTGCGAAATTTATTATAAATCTTATTAGTATTTACAAACTGTCAATAAACTCATAATATAACCTCTCTCACACCATATGCTTTCGACTCGATATGAGAAAGACAGGAAAGCGGTGTTGCTAAATCCACAAATTGACGCAGAAGACACATTTTGTTACTTTTGCGCATAAACGGTGCTCAACTCATTCGGTTAGAAAGCTTAACAGTAATCCCACTACCTATAATAGAGTAGGATGAGCACATCTACGGGCAAGAGAACGTCCTTAAATGAGGTCACATCAAGTAAAATGCCGGTAAGGTAGGAATCTAGTCACGTGGTCCGATTGCTCCAAGGCCATAAAATTTCTTTTGGTAATAAATAATTATCCATCTACTTATTACTGAACAATTAGCTAGTTATCGATTAAACTTGATTTTCATTTTATTTGCAATTTTTGGATTATAAAAAACAAGTTATTAGTTTAAGGCCGTGGATCAATTGAACCACGTGATCAAACTCCTTAAAAGTTCATGTGAGATAACTTTATTATTTTATAAAATATTTCCCTACAAATTTAATAAATACAACAGAAGACGATAAAGAACGTCCTGTCAACTTCGTCTAAGTGAAAATTTTGCAAAAATGTTTATAGTTAACTGTGATTGTCGATAAGTCTTACAATTTTTTCAAAATTTGTAATAAAAAGTAGTTAATAGATGTGCTGTATTATCTTATGAAATGATTCTCGAATTTTCAGAAAGATGTTTTGTAAATTAAAAATTTTTACTAATTTTTCCAAATCATTTCAGTCAATTATGTCGATCCTTAGAATACTGTATCACTCACCGTGACAACGGAACTCTACTATATCGACCTTATCAACTTGTGATTCAGAATTAACGTCATTTAAGACTAAATGGAATTTTCAATATATATTTTGAATAAAAAAATTATGTAAAAAAAGGAACACTACCAGTCCGCTGGGTATCGAGCCCAGGACCTTTCGATTGCCGGTTGTTTAGTTATCTTACATGAACGAATTAAGGGCATGTGATACTTAGAAAATTATAAAATTTTATTGATTATAGTTTTTTACAGGTTTATGTCTAAGATACATAAAATTTCGTTTTCGAAATTTTGAAAGTATTAGAGAAAATAAAAATCTTTTAGTTTTTAAAATGAAAAAAAGTTCAGTTTTAGTAAAATCTATCTGAAATATTGTTTTCAACATCAAAACCAAAAGTAATCTACATCAATTTTTATCTCCTTTATCGTTTTCCAAATTTTAATTACTTCGAACACAAACATGTAGAAACTGGACCAAATTGTTCACATAAATTTACACTATTTTTTCCAGTATCACATGCCTTTAATATTTAATTTAGTCACGTGGTCCGATTGATCCATGGTCTTAGATAAAAACATCCCAGTATAATGTTTACATTATCAAAATTATAAAATTAATTATTAAATAGTTAAAGTTATGTATAGAAGAAACTGAAAATGACTCAGTTTATGCATTTTTGTTATCTTTCAACAATTCTTAGTTCCATAAACTTTCTTCTAAAGAGCAATAATTACTTGAGCTTGTACTACTCTATGTACCTTTGGATAAAATCCAAGCTAGTTCATCCTCAAGTGGTGGATTTTCAACTTCAAATTCTTTTATAACATCCTTTGAATACACAGGATCATCAACTTCCTGAGTCCACCAAGGTCCTACGATTTGTCTCAACGCAGTTTGAGCACCCGTTGAATTTGAATAGTAATACAAACTTATCATTGTTACGGGAAGTCATTACAAATATTGTCTTTATTGACAATTTTACAGAAGTTTTATTTTATCTAAAATGTACAAGTCGATCGAAAAGCTTGTATTTTATGGTTATTCACTACAGCTTTCAAATGAAGAACAATATTTGGCAGATATATTCTTAGCTTTGGGGAAAAACTTTCCTTCCTGCAATACTGTTATTCGCTGATGTATAATTTCAGTATTGAGGACGATTCAAGCAGAGGCAGCAGGGTCGGAGAATATAGTCATTCTAAAAAAACTCCTTAGTATAGACAGGCAATTCACCTAGCGGCAGATTCCGGAACTATTACACATCAGTGCATTATCAGTTCATACCTATTATTCAGGATCGGGGATTTTGATATTTATAGAGTTTTTAATCACACATAGCATTCGTCACGTTAAGAAAAAAGTAGAATTAATTAAACTCGAGTATCTTTTGCTTCAAGTACGTTTTTGTTTCAGTATTTTTGATAATGAAGTGTTTTCTTCTTTCTCCAGAGATTTTTTCTGGTGTGCGCTCTTTTTATTCCTGGATGACATCTTAATTAATAATCTATTGCAGTCTTGCATATAAATAGGAAATTTTATATAGTTTTTTACAAGTTTTAATACAAATTTTTCTTTGAAAAATACAATTTTTTCAAGTATCTCTGTTCAGTCTAGATTAATCATAAGGTTTTTACTTTGTGTTGTAGACTTATTACGAGTATTTTCGAAGTCAAGAGTTTCATACAGAAGTCATGAAAGAAATGGAGTACATCAAACTGAAAAGTTTTTGGTTTAATTGCAACTTATTATGCATTTAATGAGATTTTATTGTTGTTATGCAATTGGATAAAAATTAGCTTTTATTTATGCCATACATACTTACAAATTTTTTCATTTATATCATACTTTGCTAAACGCATTTTGCATATTTCTGAAATCTACTGCAGAGCACGTTCCTCTGTGTTTTCTTTTGGACAGATTATTTAGAGAATGTTATCCAAATTATCATAGAGAATATGAGTATTTCTCTCACACTTATAGCCGCACTTCCTAATTATTATTTTGTAAATTTTAGTATTAAATACTAATTAACGTATAATGAAAGGATTAACATTTATATAGTACAAATATTTTTCAACCAGTACCAAATGCAGAAAAGATATTCTCGGGTGCATCGATATTCTTACGTCGAATTCGAAATTCCTTATAACTGGTTCAAAAACTTCCTTGTATATGTTGCAGCTATGGTAATCCAACCACAAAAAAATTTTTTTCATGATCTACCGTCACATTGATAATGCAAAATATTGTCGCTTTTTTTATTGTACGGGCATCTTTGTTCATAGCGCACATAATTATATTTGCAGCGGCCTTTCACAAACATTCAATTCTCACTTTCAAATTTTTTTTCAAATTAATAGAAATGCCAGGAAGCAGATGTTCTTGAACGCGATACGCAAATTTAGCTAATTAATTGTTGGTAACTGAAAGACTCCGATATTTTTACTGCGTTCGTGTCTCTTCGATGAAACCAGTCTGCATTTTGTTCTTGTCCTCTCTTCCTCTTTTTACCTACGTTGCTATCGTTTCATCGACGGAGCTTAAAACTAAGAATAGAACCTAGTGCCAGTTGCAGACACACATAGTTTGCCAAAAGAAATTTAAGAAATCCCCTTCCCTTTGATTCTTCTGCAATCAACTAATCTAACTGTCGTTTGTGATAATCATGTGCCTTGTCAGAAAATGTACAACATTCAAATATTTTTATTATTCATTTTGTGTTCTACTCTTGTATCGGTATGTTTTTTTTTTTATTTGAATTTTATGCATTGAATGACACAGAGAAAAATAGTACGAGAAGTTTTACTCAACTTTTGAGCAAAACTTGGGACAAATGGACAAGTTGGAAATTATTTAATATTTTGAAGAATTTGAAATATTTCTGTGGAAAAAAATACGCTTTCGATTGCGCTGGGATTCGAGCCCAGGTCTTTCGATTGCATTGCAATAATTTGTGTTATACATTTTGAAACATTACTCTACATTTTAAAAGTTTGCCGAACTGTGATTCATCCTTTAACATTTGGTACGTGCCAAATTATTACAATAACTCCATGTACTCACAAGTAAGAAATTCGATTTCTAAATGTTTTTTCATAAGAATGAATCTTTATCCAAAAATAAATAAATTTTTAATTAAATAAGTGAACTTTCAAGCAAAATAAATGAATTTTCAATAATTGTCAATAAAAATAGTTGAATTTGAAAAAATTTCCGACAGTGTAAAGTCGGTTTCCGTAATTTTTTCTTACCACAATGAAACACTTATTGTTAATAAATAATAACGATATAAAATATAGAAGTATGACATACTGGAAATGCGTCTATGATGCTCTTAACTTAAATCATTTACTTCACTCAATTAATGAATCTGCTGAGAATAATATTGTTTTGGTGAAGTAAACTAATTATTTTTTAATAAATAAATATTTCAGACGTACAAGAAAAGAGTAAATCAAGTTCATTTGCGGATATATGTTTCATTTACGATCTCATAAGAAAAATTGCTTCATAAAGAACATATAAGAATTTCAGTTTATTATCAAACATTACAAATACATTTCGTATAATTCTGAATAAAAAAATATTAAATTATGCAGATTAATTAATTAATCCTTTAGAATTAAGTAAATAATTATCATAAGGAAATAGAAATATTGCACTGGAGTAGTGCAAAAGTATTATTAAAAATGTAGCTTTTTATTACCAAAAGTCAAATATTCGTTAAAAACTCTGGCTGAAGAACACGTATCAATTGTTGATTCCTACGTTACCGACATTATTTTTCCTACTTTACCGACGTTTTTCCTGTAAACTTATCAGGATTGTGTGGCTACGCATAACTTAAAGTGTTTTTTACACAAAGTCACGGTAGTATAGACAGGTCTGGAAACTCCCGTGATGGGGGATGTTCCCTTCTTGCAGTCAGAATGTTTCATATTTTCGCCGCGGAGAGCGCTAGTATCGAGTAGTGGCCCGAATGACCGCACTATAGCATGTATGTATATACGGATCAGACACGACACCTGGCGGCGAGAATCGGAAGTTTTCTCAAGTGTCGTTTTACATTATAAGGATAGACGAATAATTGAAAAAATCATTTAATAAATATATCCAAAAGATGGAAAGCCCAAAACTGACATCTAATTCGAAAAAGAAATGCGGCTTCGTATGTGCAGTGAACAGTTGTAAGTCTAAGTGACTGAAAAATGCAGATTTGAGCTACCTTTTCTTCCCTCCTACGTTCGGAATTTTATCCAAATCTACAATTATTTTAGCATTCCCAAAAAAACCGACGTGTTGGTTGCATGGAAGAAAGCAACAAAAATAAGAGACGTGAAATCCCATTTAAGGGTGTGTTCACGTCATTTTACCACATAAGATTTTCTATTTCCTGGTAATAAGTAATATTCTATATTAGCCTAAACAATTTTGATCTTTCAATTAGAATAATCATTTCTTATACACATACTCTCCCCCGATAAAATGTATTTTTCCCTGATTGATTTCGGCCTATTGGAAAATTTCTTGAATCGTTAAAATCATTGTTAAATAAAAAAAGAAACAGACCCACATATGTAAACAATGCATTTTGACACTTAATTCTGCCATATTGGATCATGTGACCCACATGACTTTGGAGAGCCACGCCTCCATGTCCGATCCCAATAGATATACCCAGAACGTAGTCAGCTATAGAGTTCTAAATTTCTCGGACATTTAAAATCCGGTCACGTTCTCGTGACTGTGACCGTCATTTTAAGACAACTTGAGAATTTACAGAGAATTTAAGAGAATTTTACCTTCACCAATATATTCTTTATCATTAAACCTTATAATATTGTAAATTTATTTCCAAACACTATGAATTGCAATTGAGATAACCAAGTTGACGTCACAGGCCATGTGGATAGGGATAGACTGTAAGTTAGGTTGGTCTTGGACGAAAGAAATATATAGGAATCATTGGGAAATTGATGAAACAAAATTTTCTAGCGTAAAAGTAAGTCATAAATTTATTAATAATTATATTTTTCAAGTGCAAAATTCATTTCCTCTTATTTTGAGTACCTACTTGTCGCTTGTCATTCTTTTAATTTTTTAATATAAGATAAAATGTCATAAATTTGTAGGTTATGATGACCGTTTGTTTTGAAGGATTTGAAGAATGTGTTAAAAAGGAGAACATGCTTATCGATACATTCTTCAAATCTTTCAAAACATACGGTCATTATAACCTACAAATTTATGACATTTTATTTTATATTAAAAAATTAAAAGAATGACAAGCGACAAGTAGGTACTCAAAATAAGAGGAAATGAATTTTGCACTTGAAAAATATAATTATTAATAAATTTATGACTTACTTTTACGCTAGAAAATTTTGTTTCATCAATTTCCCAATGATTCCCATATATTTCTTTCGTCCAAGACCAACCTAACTTACAGTCTATCCCTATCCACATGGCCTGTGACGTCAACTTGGTTATCTCAATAGTGAAGGTTTCATAAAAATAAACTACGAAAAATGTCAAGTTTTATCGGAATGCTTTCTGTACATCTGATCACAGTATTTGCACTTGAAAGAAGCTTTGTTTTGTTTATCAATAATTTTTTTTTTTAAATTCCAAACTATATTCTTTCTTTTTCCATTTTTATTGCGCACGTTACACGAACTTCCAGAACAAAGCATTTATCAAAAACAATTGAAAGCTTGAACCGTTACGGAAAAATATTTTTAAATTCTCGAAGAGCACATTCATCAGAGAAATTCTCAGTCATATTCCCGTGCTCCCAGACATATTCTCGGTCCCATAAACTCTTTAGAACTTTAGTCAGCTGTGAAAGCTGTCTGTAAATCACGAAGGAATAATAAGGAGTCCAAACTGCCATGGGAAACTTTTCCGAACTTGGCAGGAGCAACGGCATGGTAAGTGCCCGGCTTGTAAGTTGGAAGTAGTGGAAAGGAGTGCGCAAGTGCGCAGTTGTCCTCTTCTTACTCACGAGAAAATGTGCGAGTGAGACGAACATGTCAAATTGATCTAAGCCAGAGAGGTTATGCACGTTATGCAACCCGGTACGCGACACGACATTGCTAAGAAAAAAATTTATTATATTAAATGCATTATATTATATTACATGCGATCTTAAAAATCTTGAAAATTTCTCGGATTAAATTCCCTCACCTTTAAAGGAAAATACTATTCAATATTATATAACACACGATTTACGAAGTAATAACAAATACCATAATTTCAATTTCAAGATTTACAATCTTATATTCGATATATTCTTACCACTTTTATAATGCACTCCTTTAGCTTTATAGGAATCCTGAGATAATATATATATATTTTTTAAACTAAATTGAAATTGAAAAAATATCTGCTGATTGCAAATGATCAAAAAATCAATCAACATAACCACTCTGGCTTAGATCAATTTGACAATTTGAAAAATTCGTCTCACTCGCACATTTTCTCGTGAGTAAGAAGAGGACAACTGCGCACTTGCGCACTCCTTTCCACTACTTCCAACTTACAAGCCGGGCACTTACCGTGTCGTTGCTCCTGCCAAGTCGCTTACATGGAGATAGGTCTCCTTATTATTCCTTCGTGCTGTAAATCACGGGTATTCCTTTAACTACTCGATTGCAGCGCTGCCCAAGCGGTCACTTTCGAAACTACTACTCGTCACGATAAGGGAACATCCCCCACCACGGGAGTTTCCAGACCTGTCTATACTACCGTGCACAATGTACAATACGTATTTTCCGTACGCCCCCCCGCCCCGAAAATACATTGTGTAAAAAAAATCAAACATAAAATAACTAAAAAATTACTGTATAAAATTAAAGTAAATTACATATAGTAAATTACGTGCCTATTTCTGAAACTTATGTCTATTGAAAATATCCAGTTAAAAAAATTTCTGGAAAAAAATAAAATGCACTCAGTAAGGTTTATTAACTTCTGAAAAAAAAAAGAATACATATTTTAAAAATTGTGAGCATTTAGAAGTTGGCAGACCTTCCTTATTGTCTTTTATTCATTTTCACGAATTTCAAACTTGATATCTTATTTCACATAGACATGACTAGTGTTGTGAGTCAGAAAATGTACCGGTAAATTACACTAATTTGCGTTAAAAACTCCTCAATTTACTATATCTACAGATTTTATAGGTGAAATATTTCTAAAAATAAAAAAATATCTATTACTCTAGGTAATTTACTTAGTTTTTTTACAGTATTTTACGTCTCTAACCCAATTTATTTATCTGCGGTGGTGGTACATTACGTAAACTACGTATTCTACGTAAAGAACATTGAGTTACGCGTAACTGCACAACACTTACTATGTCTCCTCCGTCAGGATTAATGTCGGGATTAGCCATTAGATAGAGTAGGACATAACTACTTTTATCTCACCCCAATCAATAGTTAATTTTAAAGTGACATGTTTGATAACATGTCTGCTATTATATTGACCCAAAATTCATAGAATTTTTGTTCATTTCTCGTTATTTTGGCATAGGGTCAGTTTCTTTTTATTTTCTTCGATTTAAATTATCACTATTAGATATAAAAATAGGCAAAAAAGAAAGAAAGGCAAACGTATCGGCCATATATGGGGGTCCTCTTCATTTGAACTGTTTTAAACACCGACTCGGGATCTATGACTATTAGATCGTAGAAATTGTTATGATCCTCATGGCTTATCTTTTCTAAAAATAGTTATTCAACTCGAATTTGAAATGTATCTATGTTCTAATTAATTTTTAAATAATTAACATGATTTTTTCCCAAATAAAACGTGTATATCCACTGCATTACCACAGAATATAGTCATAAAAGGTAAAATGCGGAAAAAATGGTGAGGTGGAATCCGATATTCTCAAAATTATAAAGACCATCCTGTACAACACATTTATATTTTTTAAAGCATATTATTATGGGCAGGAACTTTAGTTCTGTCCATTAAGAAAAAAAAATGCTTCGGTATTATGAAATCTGAGAGACTTACCAAGGTCAGAAAGCGAGACTTTCTCCAAAAATGGATCAACAACTGGAAGCTGAAAAATAAAGAATAAAATGATGGAAAAAATAGTTAACAGTTGAGATAAGTTCTTAACTATATAGTGATGACATTGTATGTTACAAGACAATTGGAAAAAGCATTCAGGATCGATTTGGGTTATTGATTTAGATTCTGACCAGTTGAATACTATAATATTGGGTTGGCAACAAAGTCATTTCGCTTTTTTCCGCTAGATGACTTTAGTCGTTCGAAGTCGTTCTTATCCATTGCAAACTTCAGACCATATATGGTATTTGATAGCTGACGTTTCATAGATTATTAAGTGAAAAAAAGTTTCAAGTTTTTTTGTTTATTTATTGTTTAGCATTTATTTGAAATGGAGATTCCAGACGGTCATTTTCGTCACATGTTACTTTATTACTTCCGAAAAGGCAAAAACGCGGTGCAAGCTCGGAAAAAGTTGTATGGTATTTATGATAAAAAATCATTAACAGAACGCCAGTGCCAGAATTGGTTTGCTCGTTTTCGTTCCGGAGATTTTCACATCAAAGATGCACCACGCCCAGGACGCCCAACTGAAGTTGAAGACAAAATAAAAGCAGTGATAGAAAATAACCGGCGTAGTACGACATGAGAGATCGCAGAGAAGCTTAACGTATCACATACATGCGTTGAAAGACATTCAAAACAAGTTGGTTACGTTAATAAGCTCGATATTTAGGTTTCTCATAAATTGAACGAAATTCAACTCATCAAACGAATTTCCATTTGCGATTTACTGCTGAAACACAACAAAACCGATCTATTTTTAAAGCGAATCATAACGGGGAATGAAAAACCGGTTGTTTACGATAACGTTGTGCGAAAAAGATCATTGAGCAAGCGAGATGAGCCTGCACAATCGACATCAAAAGCCGATATTCATCAAAAGAAGGTTATGCTGAGTGTTTGGTAGGATTTCAAAGGTATTGTTTATTTTGAGCTGCTACCAGGAAACCAAACTATCATTTCGAATGTCTACTGTCTCCAGCTAATGAAATTGATTGGACGAAGAAATTAAGGAAAGGCGGCCAGAACTGGGTACCCGTATAGTCCAAACGATTTAGTGAAAAGCGCGATGTTTTCTTGGAGCAGGCTGAAAAATTGAGTTTAGGCGTCAAAAAATAAGTTAAACAACATATCTTTTCCCGTGGTGTCAAATCGATGGACGTCATTGTTTAAATTACGGTTATTTATAATTTTTTAACGAAATTTAAAGTTTTTCGCTTATATCTTTGATTCTTTTCATTTTATCGCAAAATAGTTTAATAACTTTTTTTTCCTCATAAAAAACCCTACAAAACTAGATGCCGACCGTAAAAAAATATTAATTAGGTCAAAAGTTATGAATAAAAATAGATAATGTTATGGCGTTTAAATAAACAATCATTCAAAGGCTTTGTTTACTCATATCGCGCCGTTCAACAACGTCCGAATACTTCTTATTATTGACAATTATGTGTGCACCATCCGATTATCATTCATTCCGTTCACTTCAAAACCATTTGAATGGAAAACATTCGATTCAATTGAAGCTGTCAAAAATGAGTTGATTCAGTTTTTTGCTTCTACGAACAAAACTTTCTACGAAAGCAGAATTATGAAGCTGACTGAAAGATGGCAAAAGGTCATCAAACAAATTGGTCAATACATAATTGATTAATGTTTGTTATTTGTAGTAATAAACTTGCTTTACAAATCACGAAAAAAAACGAAATGACTTTATTGCTAACCCAATATAAATATTTATAGTTAGTTTATTAAAATTATACAGAGCTGCCACGAGTGGGTTGCCCAATAGGAATTTAGTGTTAAGACTTTAGTTTATTGTATATAAACTACTTTACCGACTGAGAAAATTACATTGTATGGTAAACTATTTTATACCATATAATTCTTATTTTGCAACCCAATCGTAGCCACTCTGTATATCCGGAATTAAATTGTGAACAAAAAGCACCTATCCTTGGTCTATTTAATTCTAAGATAAATTCTTGCGGGAATACAATTTTTTTTTCTGTCGGCACAAACGCCAAAAATTTACCGAGTTTAATTTGTCCATTTGTTTTTTTGAAATGAGAATTGTTTCTTGCGAGATTTTAAAGATAGTTTGAAGACATGCTGAATCCTCTTTGATTTAGATGATTAAAAAAGTGAATTACACACGTTCTTCATTTGCATTAATTAATGTTACTGTAAATAAAACACTGTTTTTAAAATATACGTAGTAACTGCGATTTAAAAAATGTAAAACAGTGTTATGTTCATTATAAATCTATTTAAAAATTCTGTAAAATTTATAAAAGTACTGAACCTTCACAAACATTCTTGCGTTTTAAATTATAATCAGGACTAAAAGAGAGAAAAGTATGCACTACGTTGGTCTCCCAAATCAGAGGATCTAGTGACCAGGCAATTTGAAATTCTCAGTTTTTTCACGGTCAATTTTTTTTTCTGAACAAGCTAAAGATATCTTTTTGTGATTTTTGACATTGGAATGAGCCATAGTCACGCATTTTTTATCTTTATCAAACTAGAAAAAGTCTGTTTTATAGCTGGGACAGTAATGCGTTATGTTAATTTTTTTCCGAACCATTACTAAAATAAAAATACCAAATGGTAAAAAAAAATTGTCAGTTCAGATTCCCTTAAAACAAGTGAACCATTGGAAAAAATTATTGCAATTTTTTCTCATAGTTGTAAATAAATTTGGGAAATAATTCCTTACAACAGTTCAGAATACGTATTCAAAATTAATTGAGAAATTTAATACTCTTAATATTTTTTGATATAATAAAGATTAGGACTTTTTTTTTATATAATTGAAATTATTCACTGTCGTCATTAATTATTAAAGCGTATCTACTTTTTATCAGTTGCTTTCATTCGGATAATTTTGATAATATATACGCTAAATTTTTTTATCTTGAATAGTTGAACAGCTATCTTAATTATGTCTTAAATAAGCCAAGGTTAAATGCATTATGTACATTTATTGAGAAGACAATGCACTGTTAGTGGAAAGTTTAATATTTTCTTTTGAAATGTCTAAAATTTACGAACAATAAACAATTTTTGAAATAATAAGATTTATTTGAAGAAAAATTTCATAGAATCGAAAAAAATTATACTAATAATTCTCTTTGCAAATAAAACTCGAAACAAAAGTCTCAAAAGCTAAAAAATATGCCATTTTACAGAAAATTATATAAAAAATGTATGAAAAGCATATTGTAAGATAACCTTCGACATTACATTCTGACATTAGCGGCTCAATAATTCAATTTTCAAGGAAATAAGGGATTTTTTCTTTTAAAAAAACGAAAAATTTCTTTGCTTTTAAAAATACCCGGGTGGTAAATAAATCTTATATAATATTACAGTTAATCATGACATATTCTTTTTTTCTTTCTTCATATAGTTGATTCAATAAGATTGTTGTATGCGTTGTTGCAATAATTTAAGATTGCTTTTATGATAATTTGAGTCTTTGTAATTTGACAATTTTTGAGCACAGTTGGTACATATGGACTCATGGACAAGTTGGAGATTATTTAATATTATAATATTATAATATAATCTCTAACTTGTCCATATGTCCCAATTTTGCTAAAAGTTGTGTTAAGTTTATCAAACTATTTTTATCTGTGTAAAAAATAACTAGTAATACTCTTAGCCAACGAGTCAACTGGTTAATTTTACTAGTTGTTTTTCGGAACAAGTGAATGCACTTTACATTTTTACTCCCCATTGATTACTTTAGTCGAAAATTCAGAAGCATCAAACGGTCTGAAGTTTCAGACAAAGTCGGTAATGTTAGGACGGCAAGTGATATTTATAAAACGATTCTGCAGTTTACAAAGTTACACGTGTTCTAGAAAGCAACATTTATTTAAATTTCTTCCGTAAAAAGTTTCAAGGCCATGAATCAATCGGACTACATGAATAAATAATACATTAAGGGGCACAACTGGTTTGAAATTTTGAAAATTTCGATTTTTTTTTTACATTATTTAACAGCCCAGCAAGAGCTTTTCGAAGAGGAAGGTGAATTGTATGGGCCTGGAATAGCAAAATAGCTCTAGGTATGATACTTAAAAATTTATAACAATGAAATCAGTACTTTTATCTTTAAACGCGTTTTTCTAAAAACTACATTTTTCAGATTTGCTGCAGTTGTAACTCGATAAAAAATCATCCGATCGACTTGCGTCTTTTTTTAGCTTATTGTGTATTTGTTTTTCCATAAAATGAGCCTTCAGTTTTATGATTGGATGAAAAATATAATTTTGCCACGCCAAAAACCATCAGATTTTGAGCAAAATTTTAATTTTTCTTTCAAAATTCCGCCATTTTGTTGCATTTTAATTTTTTTTTACAATCGAGGGTCATTGTATAGGAAATATATTCCAGTTTAATTAAATTTTTGGTTTTTTTTTATTTCAGGCACTGTGAAGGCGACAATCACTGCAGCAGTAGCGGAATTTTTTTTTTTTTAAGACTCAGGAGATGGTGGATAACTTGCTGAAAATCGAATATTTCAATTTGAAAACATTACTTTGTATTCATTATTTATGCACAAATATATCTGCAAAATTTTAAAACATTCGATGCAATACTTTTTTTTTAAATACACAAAAATCACCTGTTTTTTAGGTGGTCAAACTAGTTGTGCCCCTTAATTCATTCATATGAGATAAATTTGTTAATTCACAAAACACCTTTCTGGAAATTGAGGAAACATGACAGGACAATAAAGCACATCTGTTAACTTCTATTTAGCAAAAATTTTGAAAAAAATTTGATAAGTTATCGATAATTACAGTCAACTGTAAAAATTTTTGCAAAATTTTTACTTAAACGAAGTTGACAGACGTTCCTTATCGTCTTCTTTTGTACACTCTAAAAAAAAGTCTATCCATAGTGAAATTACGTTCTTTTCAGAATGCATCCATTGAAATTAAGCATATTCCTTTTGTCTACCAACAGAATCTTTTTCCTGTTACAAAACTCATCTGTGAAATGCAAAAAGAAAATATTTTTAGCAATGAACGATTTTTTTTGACTCTGAAAAGAAATCCTCTAATTATGTAAGGATTGCATTTCTAGACTAGGAAACGAAGTGCGCCTGCGCATTAGTGAGTGTACATCGTCTGATGCTAATCTGTTCACAGATATTTTGTCAGTACGGTGCCAACTACGAAGAATATATTTTTTTTATTTGTAAAAAAATATTTTGATTCGAAATTATTAGTAAAATGTTTACTATAGAATTTATTGTGAAATTTAAAATGTAACAAAGTTTAAAAATAATTTTGTAACACTTTTCCAACATTATATATTTAATAGATTATGGACTTTCAATTTTACACGTATTGGAAAATTTGTAATGTAAGCAAAGTTATATCTTAAAATTTCTTTAAGCTTAATCTAAGACGGATCGTTATTATATTATTGAAAATGATCGATTGAATATTGGGATTTGTCAAAGTTTGGCTTGTGTACATTTCTTATAGGTTATATCATAGAATTTGTTTTATTTTAACATCGAAATTATACTTTCTTCACATGACAAAGGATTTTATTTCCAGACCAAAGGAAAAACTTTGGCAATAAAATGATAGCACTTGAAACGAAAATACTTCAACTGTTAGAGGATTTCCTCTTATGCCAATTTTGAGTAGAAAACTCATTCATAGTGAACGGAATTGTTCGACAGTCAATATTCCGTTTTTAGAGTGTATTTTCCAAATTTTCAGAAGGATGTTTTGCGAAATAAAAAAGTTACCTTACATGAACTTTTAAAGGAAGATGGTCACGTTGTATGGTTCATTCATGGCCTTAAAACAATTAATAAAATTGAAATTAGTACTTTGCGTGCAGAGGAGAGTGTATATCACTGCACGAAGAAAAATAGTTCGATAAACTTTTAGTACTATTTTAGAATTATTATTTACTGATAAATTATCAAGTACCTAATTTTTAACTCTAACAAAAACATTTCATCAGTTTTCACAGTATTTATTTCTGAGTACTTTTTTTAGTGAATAATAAATAATGAATAATGGATGAATTTTAGGAAGTATATGATTTGAGGAATATTTATGCACCCTAAACTTGAATCATCTAAATCTATTAATAAAACAGAAATATAAAAAACTACTTTTAAGAAATTGGTGAAGAAATTTGCCTTGACTTTATTAAGTGTTTGCACAAAAAAGTTAGCTTTAAAAATAAGTATGCTTATGATAAATTTTTCTGAAGGTCCCAGTTATAATATCATATGAACCAAAATGTTTAAAATTGAAGAAATAAATGATTAAAAATATATTCCTCACTCGCGTCATTTTGTCAACACTGGGTTGGAAACAGTGGATCGAGCATGATTGTTTGGATTTTGATTAGCAGCCCTAGTGAAACTAAATCATCTGCAATTTGAACACTTCCAATGACATTTGATGTTTTTTTATACCCAATAATTGTCATACCAATGCGGTAGCAGCACTGTAAAAAAAATACTCTGTAATTTTATATTGTGCCACGTTGGAAATTTTTTAGCCCCGCGTATGTTATGGTAAAGATAATGTCAGTTTATTAAAACACATGTCCTTATATAAGATTGTATTAGGTAATATAAAGAAATATGAGCAACGTCTTAATTTACGTTTCGACATTAATAATTTCTTTAAAAAATTGATATCTAAATAATTGACCGCATTCATTTTAAATCAAGCAGTTGGAAAATTTAAAAAATATTAAAAATTAACAAAATTTGCGTCGGGTTTTCTAAAAATATTCACAGAAGATATTCTCAAAACCCCCACCTTTTTTCGATCAAATTTTATTGATAAATTGGTACACATATGACAAAAAACACGTAAGTTTCAGGCAAACTAAAGCACTTTTGTGGTGAGAAGAATTTTTTTCCCAAAGAAAAAATTGGTTTCATTATTACACGATTTGCAGAAAAATATCTCAAGAGACAAATATTTATGTAAAAAATTGGTTGTAAGTTACTTTATTATTTAAAAGAGTTTAAATTTTTAATTATTCTAATGAAATTATATAAAATTGATATAAAAACGCATTAAAAATTAAAAAGGAATATGATTTTACCTAATTTTAGTGAAAAACTTACTTATCATTATTAATTTATTACATTAAATTGAATTAATAAATAATTATAAACATTGACAGAATAAATATTTTCTTGAAACTGAAGGTATAATTATTTATTATGTACTATCGTATATTATAATAAAATTAAAAATGATAAAGAACTTCAGAAAATAAATACAAAAAATCCAAACGGGCAGTTTTTTTACACATCTTTACTTATACACGTGAAGCGAAATTTTTTTATCGTATTATTGCATATGTATCTACCAGAATTCAATAATGTAAAATTACAACTCAATGTAATTTACCAAACAATATAAATAACCAAACAATAAATAAAGAAGGAAAAGCAGCGAGAATCGAGCCCTCAAACTTCTTGTTACAAATTGAGTCCATAAGTTAAAATAGTGACAGCATAAAATTTCTGTAAATAATTTACAAAAACAAACAAAAAACGGTTAATTGTACTGAAATATCTGATAAATTTTAAAAAATTTTATGCTGACACCATTTGAACTTATTAACTCAGTATATGCGACAAATTTTTATTTTCCGGCTTTCCTCTAATATTCAATAATATCTATAGAAACTTATGTAAGATCAAAAAGTGCACTCTATATTTACTAGAGAAACCTCAGATTTAGGGATGGTTTAGGGATGCATATTTATTCGGTGATGATTTAGTACATTCGTTTTTACCATTTCGTTTCGTTACCATTTTAATTGGTATTTTTCGACTAATTCGGATTTGGAAAGGAGAAAAAAAATTATGAAAAGCCTGCCAACTTGCTGAGTACTTGCTCACAAGTATAATTGTCTTGATCCTTTCTTCTAATATTACGTGATTACGTGACTTATTAAATATTTATACTTATGAAGTAAGTTAACTTTAAAGCAAGGTGGAATTCTCAATGTTGGATGAATCGTTCAGACTGTTAATAATAATATATATCAATTTATTCCAAAAAACTCAACGTTTCGCATGCCTCTCTGGCAGCATCTTCAGGAGAATCTTGGTCTAAAAATATTAACATTAACAAACTTTATAAATTATTGTCCGCAATCAGTAGTCACATCACAATTATTCATAATTAAAATTTGAATATAGTGTCATCAAAACTTGAATGTAAATTTTAAATTATAAATTTTAACATGAGAGCAGAGCATGTTTCTCTTGCTCCCACATCTATTTTATTTAATTTTATATTTGATTAGTTAAAAATGTTATAATGTTCTTGAATTTGTTATTTTATAATTGACTTTGTTTTGATGACACTATATTCAAATTTTAATTATGAATAATTGTAATGTGACTACTGATTGTGGACAATAATTGATAAAGCTTGCTACACGGAGAAACTTTTTATATCAATTTTTATTATAGTATTTTTCAATTTAGGGAAAAACGTATCACTTTGAGAATTTTTGTCAGTAAAAATACTAAACTTTATAATAATGATATGAAACTTCAGCATAGTTCATAGCAAATTTTACTATAGTTTATACTAAAGTTTCATATCATTGTTATAAAGTTTAGTATTTTTACTGACAAAAATTCTCAAAGTGATACGTTTTTCCCTAAATTGAAAAATACTATAATAAAAATTGATATAAAAAGTTTATCCGTGTAATGTTATTATTTTTAGACCAAGATAAAATATTGTTATTGATTTTATCAATAATTTTGGATATTTATACTTACTCCTCGAGCATCTCTGAAGAGTATGGCAGCATGAGCAGGATCCAAGCAAGCATCTGATGCTCTATGAGGTGCAACAGGGGTTCCAAGGGACAGTCGCCTCGTCCCAGGATCTAATGAGCTTCGCCTTAAAGCACCTAAAAAATTCAAAATATTCATTAATATATTGATTATAAGCGACGAAAATTTAATAATTCATTTTCTTATTAATTTTATTCTTTTATTCCAATGTCTATATACCATGCAATCATTTTCAATAGTCTCCAGACACAGGTGGGTGATTTAAATTCTTTTTTTTAGGATTTTACCAGGTACTTTAAGTCTTTAGGTTTTTAAAGACAATATATTTTTTCCGGGGAGGGGGTTAAATTAAGTGAAATACCTCGAGTTACGTGTAACCGCACAATCCTGATAGTCTCTTTTAAAAAATATATTTGACAACACTAGAGTAACTTTAATTCAGCTGCCCTAGAAACTCATATGTAAAACATTTCTTTAGAAATCTGCTGAAATCCGAAGTACGTAACTGAAGCTTTTTACAGTTACCATTTCGCGAAATCAAAATAAATTTTAGAAAATTCAGTTAAAAATTACTTCAGAAGATTTCTAACAGTGTGAGCACAACTTTAATAACTGACTACAAACCTAAACTCGAATGATCGTCTGTCCTTTTTTATCACATAATGAACAAAATTCACAGATGATCATTTAAATTTGGGTTTTAGGTTTGGGTTTCCATTGCGCTTTAAGCTTATAATATCTCAAGTTGTTACTTAATAAAAATTCATATATATTGTACTTTTGCATTTTCATCACATATGCTGAATATATAGTGTTGGTCTGTTAATAAATTCTTATTCATCACGATAACTTCCGAAAAAATTATCGCGTGGACTTCATTTTTGGAGAGAATACTTTGATTACAAAGGAATTGATTTATATTTATGGATAACCTTGAGCGATCAGTCAATAGGAGGCAAGAATGACTTTTCGTTTTTTCCACAAATATACACAAGTAGATCCACTACAATAGACTCGAAAAAAGTGAACACAAAGTTTCTATTGTGAAAAAGATTTTAAGAAAAGTTCTCTTCTCTCTTGTTTATATGTTTAATTACTTTTGAGATGTTTAAAATTCTTCAGCCATAAACATTTTGCTTGGCTTTTTTCGATATTTCGCATTGTTTGTAAGATATTTTCGAAATTATGGAAAAATTGAAGTTGCTTTTCCTGAGAATAAGTTGAGTACGTGAGTTGCGAATAAGTCAATATTGATATAGTCTATTTTAAAATAATTATATATCATTGGAACTCTCATTAAAACAAGATACTAATCAATAATAATAGTTGGATTTCGGTGTAATTGAGGGAGATGTTTGAGGAAATCGCATAAGTGAATGTAAACAAACCTTATTGACAAAATTTATAAAGGAATAAAATAAAAAATTTTCAATAGACCGTATCTACTCTTCAACGTTGAAGTAACTTTGAGAAAGTAAGGTATGCAGATACGTAATTAAAACTGCAAAATTAAATATAATATTATTAAACTTATAAAATTTGGTACATTACATTGGCTTTAGGGTCCATAAATGAAGAAGTCTATTAAAGACGTTTCGGCTCTGATCGGAGTCCTCATCAGTAAAATTTATTAAAATCTAGAAAATAAAAAACATGGTGTCGCTAATTTCACATATTTTTTTTCGGAATAACTAAAGTACTTGACACATGATACAAAAAAGAGTACTTGATGTGTTAATTTAAATTTGTAATTGAAAATGGAAAGTTTGGATATACGATCAGGAAAAGAGCTGTTAACTTTGATCTTCCCTATTATAAAACACATTACATCTTTTTTGTATTTTCTAAATTTTAATAAATATCACTTATGAGGGCTCCTGTCAGAGCCGAAACGTCTGATTAAATAGACTTCTTCATTTATGGACCCCAAAGCCAATGCAAACTACCAAGTTTTATAAATTAAATCAAGGGTCAATACAATCTACCATTTTAATAAAATTACTATAAATCACCAAGAATACAGATTTTTAAAATTATTTTCTCAATTTACAAGGGCGAATTAAATAAATATGCAGTATTCCGAATGAAAAAAGCGATAACCATGCGATGAATATTGATGCCCAAGAACCTTTTTATTTGGAATTTTCCTGTGTAAAATGTTCTGTTTGCGCTCCAAGATCTAACGTTATTACTTTTGAAATCGATGGATAAATGTATTGATTTTTTGCTTACATCATATTAGAAATTACCTTGTTGCAAAATGCTTTCATATATTCTGTAAGTAGTTTCACAATCTATGTCAAATTCAGGATGCTTCGCTCCCCCATCAAGGCTTTGACTTCTATTACGAAAATCTTCTTCGCCTTTTTTTGGACTTTCTTGACATTCACTCTGTCTTCTGATATGTCCAAGTCTCTTTCCGAAGTGTTTTATCATCTCTTGAATACTATGATGATGATGATGATGATGATGCTGTTTTTCTTGTTCAATTGTGGGACTGGTCGAAGATGGTGGTACCGCTTCGCTGTTGTTAATTTGATGACGAGGTTGATAGTAGCGATGGCCAGAGTGATAATTATGATTCTGACCACTGCCTGGGAGAGTATAATATAACGAATAATGATTCCCAACTGCTCCGTAATTAGGTGAGCTTGAACCATGCGAAGATCCGTAGGAAATCGAAGATCCGTAGGAATAAGTCGAACTTACAGAACCACGCGAAGTTCTCCGTTCAACAAGATAAGGATTGTAGTTATGGAGATTTATTTTATGCTGACCTAGCATCTCTTGAATTATTTTTGTATCTTCTTTTGAGTCTGAAGAAGGGGGTGGATTCTTCGAGATTGGAGCATTTTTATCATTGCTATGTGATGTTAAGCCGTGTTGAGTAAAAAGGTTATTAATGCTATGCATTTTAAACACAAATTAATTGTAGAGCACTGATGTGTGGTTCTTTAAAAATATTTTCTCTCATGTTCTTCATCCCATGATTAGATATCAGCATTATATTCATACGGTACAATGATGTAGACAGCCTTGGGAGACATTCTGGAAATAGCATTAGAAAAAAATTGTATTTTATGTACAGTGAGTATATTTTTCCAAAAAAATTCATATTCTCAAAACGATTATTTTAACAAAATTCGTTAAAAATTTTTTTTTATACTTTCAAAGAATATTGAACTACTCTAATGCTAAACAAGATCTTACAGTCTAGGTTTAGATGAATAGACTAAAATTGCTACCCGCATGCACTGGTGAACAGATTAAACCTTTACTTAAGGACTTCTGCTCACAGAGAAATTATTTTCCTTCTAAAAATATCATAACTTCTGAAACTCTATTCACTTTTGCACAATAAACTACAAATTTGATAAAATATTTTTGTACTATTACTTTTTAATTTACAAAATTTTAATCTATTTTATTTACTGTTTTTTATAATAGTAAAATAGTTCAAAAAATTAGGTATTACAAAAAAGGTACAAAAAAACAAAGAAACTCAACATTTGAGATATGTATAATCTTTGGGATTTAATAAAACAATTTAAATCGAATACTCTATCTTTGAAAGAAACTGGAATTTTTAAGGACTTGCTCTATCAATTAAAAAATTCATAAGTTTTTTTAAATGCACAATCTCTTATTTTGCATTTTCACTTATCTGAAGTATACAATGTTGTTTTTTTCTTTTTAATGGAAAGCATCTCTGATCTTTGCTGCCAATTGAACAAAAAATTTCCCAAATAGAATATTTCAAGAAATTTACATATTTTAAAAGATTTAATACAGATGACAAAATATTTCGAATGCACAGATATTTCGAGAATTATTTATTTCACATTTACAGATGAGGGAAATATAAACAGAATTAATTCGCTTTTGAAGTTTTCAATTATGATAGCCTAGTTTGCACAAATGATAAACGTTTTTGGCTGCCAAAATCGTGTTTTTTGGGATGTCTCAACAAAATCAGTGGTTCCTAGTTTCGAAACGATGACACTTTTGCGAAAAGGAATATATGGCAACGATTTTATAGTCTTATCAACAATTGTGTCTTTGCATTGAAATAATAGTGGTAAACAATATGTTAGAGAAATAAGATATTCAATATCACTTTCTGCTGAATGTTGGTGCACAATGCAATGTGAAGTGATAGTTACATTACATGTTATTTGTTAATTATTGATTTAATATACACAACAAATTTTGCAGAATTTTTTATTGATATTATGGTCATTTTTTGTAAAACCTTGATAAAAAAATGAATATAATAAAATTCGATTTTAGAGGTTTACCATTAGTTAACCTAATCTTTTATTTTCATTCCCTTTTGTAAATTTAATTAAAAAATTTCACATTTTACCCATCGAGCGATAAATAGAAACTTACCGTGAAAGAGAGGAAAGAGTGAATGATTTGCGCAGGTCCTAAGGAATGCATCGAGGTTGTCTTTCGATCTTCCGTTAAGTCGCAGTAAAGTCACGTTGTTTTACAATTTGGATTTCTGATTTTATTATATGAATTTACTTTTTTTTCTTCAAAACTCTGGTTGAATATTTTGCTGATTATTAATAATAGAAGAGTTTACTTATAATAAGTTTAGAATTTATAGTGTTTACTTATTATTTCTAGAAGACGAGTCCATGCTTTATTTATATACAGCACTTTGTAGAACTTTATTTCTCAAAACACATGAAAAAAAACATGTCAGTCTCTCAGCATACTTACACACAATTTTCAATGGCACTAATAACAAGTCATAAATATTCATATCACACAGCTTTAAATACTAAGTAAAAAAAAAGAACGCAACATCTATATGGTAATAGACACCTGAGACGATACTCTTATAATATAATGTAAAAATTGTCTGTATACTTTTATCAGTTAGCACTGTACAATAAAATAATGATTAGTTGTGAACATGTGTAATAGTAACCTTGAAAAGTCTCTTTCGAATTGAGTTGACTAATATAAAAAAAGTTGCTTACTTTTTGTAATGATCAATTATTATCCTAATATCTTTCGCTTGCACGGCACTGATCACTAAAGTTTATCCAAGATCACGCTTAAATATTTAAAATTATTCTACTTGTTGTTACATGTTAGAAGTAATCATTAAAAACAATATGCATTCACTAACTTAATTAAATTGTTACTGTAGATACTCGTAATTATAATTTTTTTTCGGAGGTGCGTCAACTTCTTGTTTATCACGTTTTAGTCACGTATGCCGCAATGGGCAGAAAGAGATAGAGATAATACTGGTACAAAAAGAGTGAGAAAATTGACAACTTTGTTCACAGCGCAAACTCGAAGTTGAAGCCAAGATTTGTGTCATTAATTTTATTCATAAGACGTATTACAAACAAAAAGTCGCGAGGAACTATGCAAACTGCGTATTCTACTCATGAGCATAAATAATCAACATAGGTCGTGCACTATATACACATATACAATATATCAGGGTTGGGTAGTTACACGCAACTGTAGGTTTTTAACGGTAAAGAGATGGTAACCTATCCAAAGACCTATCATTTTTCACTTTATATAGCAGGGTTGTGCAGTTATGCGGAACATGAGATTTTTCACATGAAGTAAATACGTATTTTATATACTTTACCCTCCATCCTAGAAAAAATACATTGTGTCAAAAAATAGAGACGTAAAATACCTGGTAAAATACGGTTAATATACTATAAAAAACTTAGTAAATAACCCACATTAAATACATATTTATCTCTGCTTACATGGAGAGCATTTCGTTTGTTAGACCTGAAGGTCTGTATGTAAATTAGGCACTTTAGACTTACAGCTATTATGAAAATATCTGGAAATGCTAAAATTTCTAAAGTTTTATTTATTTTAAAAATTGTTGTCGAAACTTTCCATCGCCATCTTGTTAACGTATCATATACCATGTTTCCACTGTCAAGATAGAGATCAGAATTAACCATTGATTGGAGTGCGACAAAAGTAGTTATGTCCTACTCTAATCAAGGATTAATCTCGATTGCAATCTTGAGGGTGAAGACATGGTAATTCATCATGTATGAAACTTCGGATATAATTTCCGTATATATGATACATCAAAAATTATGATACGTGCGCAACCCTGTATGTAATACATAATTTCAGTGGCATAGCTTCACCTTGCGGGGCCAGGTGGAAACTTTCTCCCCCCCCCCATAACTAAAAAAAATCTCAATATATACAACAGTATATGATCATTGGCAGGAACAATATATAGTATTTCGAGGAAATTTATTACAATTATCATTAAAAAATTCATAATACATTTAGTAGAAGGACTAATCAATAGTTGACGCGGGAATTTAGGGGCCCTGGTGATTGCTACCTGTAACATCCCCGTAGCTACGTCATTGCACAATCTAGAGTACACATGGGTTAAGCACAATGAAGACCTAAACTCGAATGATCGTCTGTCCTCTTTTGTCCAGTTTCGATAGAAAGAGACACGTTCGAGTCTTTTCAACGCACAATGAAAACTCGAAAGTTTAGGTCAAACGTGTCTCTTTCTATGATGGCTTGACAAAAATGGATAGATGATATTTAAATTTAAGTCTAGACTTTAGGTCTTCATTCTGCTCGGGCTATATTTTAACCAGGAGTATTTATAACCCCTTATTTCACGATTCTAACTTGACCCCGTTATGGTGCATTTATACCTCTGTCTGCCTGACCGGTGCGGACAGAAAATACATAAGAGCAAAAGAGACAGACATTTTCTTTTTGTCCAATTTTACACTGTATGTCTCCTTTACTCTTATGTATTTTCTGTCCGCACCGGTCGGGCAGACAGAGGTATAAATGCCATAGAGATATTATAGATAGAGGAGACATGTCAGCCTGAAGCCTGTAAGCTCGGGCGAGAGAGAGAGTGAATTTCGGGTTAGGCTGTCTCTCGTTAACGCCGAAGCTAGCGCAGAAAGCGAAGACAAAGACAGAAAAATGCACTTATCGTCTCTCTCTTTCGCTCTCACCGAGTTTGCAGACTGACGTTGCCACTTATGGCATGTCTCCTCTATCTATAATATCTCTATGATAAATGCACCATTAATGTCACGAGTTGCATTCTTAAGTTAATTGACCAAATACTCACGGGCAGCGCTAACTGTACTATCATTTCCGGTTTTTCTGTTGTTCTTTATGAGACAGGTGACGTTTTTAAATTAATTTTTAAATAAGAGAAGAAGATAAATGTAGCAAAACGTGAAAAAATTAAGTGATGTGCAAATTTAAATAATTTTAATTATATTTTCGATTTGAAGACCTATTAACTCGCTACAACCTAGTTGTAAATAGGTTAATAAATACAATCGTCAGAATTATAAATACGAGGTTTTGAATAAATTTCATATTTATTTATATAATAAATACTTATATTTTCTAAATCGATATATTTATATTTTAAAGAATTTGAAAATCTTTCTGTGGAAAAAATGACGCTTTCGACTGTTTCGACATTTTTTCCACAGAAAGATTTTCAAATTCTTTAAAATATTAAATTTATTTGCATTATTTGCGATATAAGAGTTTGCAATTGTCTACGAGGACACCTGTCGACAACGTGTCCTATCTGACACGCGACTAGTGATCCTCCGATAATGTAGGCAGTGACAAAAATTTCAAACTCAACTAATTAATTTGATATATTTATATGTTTATTTTTTCCTTAAAATAACATAATCATTATTCTTTCAATTGTTTTTATTATGCTGTTTTTATTAATGTTGGTTAACTATTTTAGAAATATAATTTAATAGTCACCTTATTTTATATTCTATATTCTTTAATTATTCATAGTGATTTCCAACTAATTACAACTCTCATCGACTTCGTTTCTTGTTCCGAATTTTTTATTTTTCAAGTTAATTTTGCCTCAAAAAATCAATATAAATGCAGGGACATATAGACAATTAAATATAAAGATTAAAAAAAAAAGTTATTATTCATTGCTATAAAGGAATAAAAGAGATATTTATTTTTAAATATTAATATTAGCTGAATGTTTCAAAATAGTTTTTGTAGGAGATTAATATGAATAAAAAAGCGGAAAATTTAATTAGAAATAGTCAAGTCATATTAATATTTAAAGTCTGAACCCTTTTTTTGTTTATGGCATTGAATAACATATTTTTAAAAATTTTTATATTAAATTCTCCGTATATTACTGTGAATTTTCTGGGAGTGATGGTATAGTTAGCATCGCGCGTGACGATTCGGCAAACTAACTCAGGAATTCAACTTGGGACATTAACGGAGCGCCATTTTATTTTCTGATGCATACGGCTGATTTTAACCACGGTTTTTGAGTACCTTCCTAGTTGAATAAAGGGTGATCACTTATATAAATCTATTTTTATAAAGAAGAAGCAAAGAAAATTTTTAATATTAATATATTAAAATTAGATGCTGTTAAAATTTGAGGTTAGGTTCATTTTGAATTTAATACACTGAATATTAAAAATCATAAATTTGGTTTTATATTATCTCTATAATTATAGACTATATATAAAATCCTTTATTATATAATATACGAATAATAATTATATTAAATGATATATTAATTTATCAAAATTCAAACTTTTACGGAGCAAAAAAGTTTTTATTTTTTTCTTTGCATTTTCCGGGGTCGCTGCGGGCCACGGAATTTATAAATCGACAGGAAAAGTCAAGTCAAAAACTTTAAAAAGTTAGAGAATTTTTTTCATTCAACCATTATAATTATAATTAACCAAATAAATCCCTTTATTAAATCCCACTGATGTGAAGTAATTCCAATTTTAATACAAAATTTAAGATTTCCATACAATAATTTCTGCAATAATACATTAAACCAGCCGTATGCATCAGCCCGTATTTCACGATTCTAACATGATCCCCTTAGTGACCTAAGTTGAATTCCTAAGTTAGTTTGCCGAATCGTCACACGCGGCGCTAACTGTACTATCACTCCCTGAAAATGCACAGTAACATACGAAGAATTTAATAAACAAATTTTTAAAATATATTATTCAATGCCATAAACAAATAAAAGAGATCCGACTTTAAATAATAATATTATTTGAATATTTTAAATTAAATTTTCCCTGTTTTATTCTTATTTATCTCGAACAAAAACTTTTGTACAAAAAATTTTGGAAACAACATTTCGTGAATGTTAGAGACGATGAAAACGGACGTAGATAGACTACTTTTGGTTTTGAAAATAAAAAAAATTTAATTGTTCTTATTATACTGTTTTTATTTAAATTAGTTAACTATTTAAAAAAAAAAATTATATTCACCTTATTTTATATTCTATTTTCTTTAATTATTCATAATGATTTCCAACTAATTACAACTCTCATCAACTTCATTCCTTATTCAGGATTTTTCATTTTTTTTTTCCATTTTGCAACTTAATTTTACCTCAAAAAAATAATATAAATGCAGTGATATGTAGACAATTAAATATACAAATTTTAAAAAAGTTATTATTCAATGCCAAAAAGGAATAAAAGAGATATTAATATTTAAATTCTAATATCAGCTGAATGTTTCAAAATAGTTTTTGTACGAGATAAATAAGAATAAAACAGGGAAAATTTAATTTAAAATATTCAAATAATATTATTTTTCAAAGTCTGATCTCTTTTATTTGTTTATGGCATTAAATAATATATTTTAAACATTTGTTTATTAAATTCTTCGTATGTTACTGTGCATTTTCAGGGAGTGATGGTACAGTTAGCGTCGCGTTTGACGGTTCGGCAAACTAACTTAGGAATTCAACTTAGGATACTAACGGGGCGCCATTTTCTTTTCTGATGCATACGGCTGCTTTAAACTAAATGACAGGAACATAACCTATAATATTATATCTTTTAGTTCTGGTTTTTCACTTTCTTCCGCCCAAATAAAATGCACATACAAAGTTTAAGTAATAATTACATATTCCAGTATTAATTCATTTTCATTGTTTAACACGATTAACAAGCCAAAATAACAAAATTCTCATAAATTCTAAAAGAATTTATCTGCCGGTTATATTCTTGGTAATATTCTCATTTTCTTTACTGTTCTCAAAGTAATATAACCATAGAGATATTATAGATAGAGGAGACATGCCAGCCTGAAGCCTGTCAGCTCGGGCAAGAGAGAGAGAGTGAATTTCGGGTTAGGCTGTCTCTCGCTAACGCCGAGGCCGCCGAGGCTAGCGCGGTACGCGTAGACGAAGACAGAAAAAACCACTTATCGTCTCTCCCTTTCTCTCTCACCGAGTTTGCAGACTGACGTTGCCACTTACAGAGCGGCCTTATGGCATGTCTCCTCTATCTATAATATCTCTATGAATATAACCGACTAAGAACTCTAAAACCACGGGTATTCCTTTAACTACTCGATTGCAGCGCTGCCCAAACGGCCACTTTCGAAACTACTACTCGTCACGATAAGGGAACATCCCCCACCACCACGGTCGTATAGACAGGTGTGGCATCTCCCGTGGTGGGGGCTGTTCCCTTATCGTGACGAGTAGTAGTTTCGAAAGTGACCGCTTGAGCAGCGCTGCAATCGAGTAGTTGAAGGAATACCCGTGGTTTACAGACAGCTTTCACAGCTGACTACGTTCTGGGTATATCTATATACATACATGCTACGGTGCGGTCCATGGAGACTAGATATAAGGAGACCAATCTCTTATGGCCGTACTTCACAAAATACGAAATGAAGTTCTGCCAAATACTTAGTTAGGAAACTTCCCGATGAGGGCACGTGTCTTCCCTGAGTGCAAAATGGCGGCATCCACGGTTTATAAGCATCGTGTATTAGACGTCGCCATTTTGCACCCAGGGAACACACATGCCCTCATCGGGAAGTTTTGTAACTATGTACTTGGCAGAACTTCATTTCGGGAATGGATATATGGAGATTGGTCTCCTTATATCTAGTCTCCATGGTGCGGTCATTCGGGCCACTACTCGATACTAGCGCTATCCGTGGCAAAAATATGAAACATTCTGACTACAATAAGGGAACATCCCCCACCACGGGAGATGCCAGACCTGTCTATACTACCGTGATTTTAACATTATGTCACATCCCGTCGATAAAATCAATTTCTTTATGCTCATTATCATCTGGTGGGCACCCTAATATTGTTGATAATATGAAATTTTGAATAGAAAGTGATACAAATAAATAATAAACTTAAAATCATTTTATTTTATGTTAGTATAAACTTTATACCAACTCATCTCTGCTTTATACTAACATAAGGAAATATAAAGAGATTTATGTATGTATATAACCTTATAGACAAAACCGACAAAGGCGCCAAAGCTAGTACCGTCAAATTAAATTTTCTGTTTTTGTAAAAACTAAAGTAAGAAAAATTGTATGACAAAAATAAAAATATTCGTTGTGTAATGTAAAATGCAACGAAATATAAAGTAATAATAATTCCTAATCAAAAATAAAACAAGCATATTATAAAAGGTAGAAACGATTGAACGTTGAATATTTAATATGTTTATATCTTTTTTTTTAGAAAACCTGCTCATTTAACTAATAGTCTAAATCGAGATTGGGTACCAAGCATAGATTTAGGATACAATCTTGATCCTGCATTGAAAAGACCTTCTGATTCATGGATGTTCCCTAACAAAAAATCATAAACATAGTAAATATTAAATGTTTTAATATTTCTACCTCTTAAAATATGCATGTTTTATTTTTATCAACAAATATTATTATTTTATGTCTCATTATATTTTGTATTAGTAAAATTAAATAAAATACATTAAGATAGGCATATCTGGTCATAAATGTTTATAATTATATTCATATTCTGGACTTACATTGACCCTTAATTAATAATTGAAGATATATGTTGATGTTGGTAATTGGCTTTAGGGTCCAAGGTTGATAAAAACTCAGAGTTTTACATAATCAGACGTTTCGGCTCTGATCGGAGCCCTCATCAGTGATTTATTTAGATTTGAATAAATCACTGATGAGGGCTCCGATCAGAGCCGAAACGTCTGATTATGTAAAACTCTGAGTTTTTATCAACCTTGGACCCTAAAGCCAATTACCAACATCAACATATATCTTCAATTTATAATTATAAAATTATTTTTTGGCGAAGAAAATTTCTTTTTATAATCATAAACATTTATGATCAGGCAGACCAATCTTAGTGCATTTTATTTTATTCCACAAATTTCCAACTCAGTATTTCATTTTATATGGAAACGGGGTTACAAAAACTGAAATGCCAGTAAGATAACAGAGATTTATTAGTCAGAAACTGCTTAATTTCTTAGCGGTCAATCTTGCCGGAAAATCTGACGGGACTTGCAACAGTAACTTCTGACAAAATTATCTTGCATAACGTCCCGGTAAGATCTTTGTGGGTAATTTTTCTCATTTTATGTTACAGAAAAAAATGATTATGATTTGACTCCAAAAAGTAGAAAGCAAGATTTCGTCGAAGTACAAGTATTATGCTCTCCTACTATGGTTTAATTCATCGACAGAGAAAGCGTTGTAATGTGAACTTCAATCTAAACATTTCTGCTATAGGCATAAAAAAAAATTCTCCAACAAAGAAACAGGCCAAAGGATAATTAGATGTGTTAGAAACCACAGGTGGGTCTTGTGCTAAAATTTTTAAGCAAACGATTAAAAAATCTGAGGATATTAAAATTAATTAAAATAAAAAAATTTAATTTAATAATTTTAGATTGAAAAATAAAGGCTAAAATTAATGTTTTTGCAGTGCTGGAAATAGTAATCCTAATGTACATCAGTTTCAGACTATATATAAACAGAATCGTGATTCACAATTACTTTGAGGAATACAGAAGGTAACTACATTCTATTAGATCGCGTGAGGAATCTTCATGTCTCATCCTCGAAAAAACCAGTGGTCCGAAAATGCAATTAACTTATTCACTGGGGCTGGCCCTTAATTGACGAAGAGAAAGATTGTAAACTTAAACACATTTGATAATGATGAATTTTCCTAGCAAATCCGTAAAACAAACAGTTTTACAAATATCATTATTTCTTAGATTGTAGGATTTATAATCGAAAGTATAAGTTGCAAACTGAATTACGATTTGCACCACAGTTAGGCATAGTAATGTGGTTGATAGGGTCGTTTACAGCTATATGTAACAAATTTCTTGCTTTCTATTTTCTATGGATCAGGTCACTCCCTTATTTTGTTACACAAAATCATAGTATTATTCTGGAGAAGTTTCAACTTTCTACTATGACAGAAAAGGGAGTTTTTTTTTAAATATCCAGCATTAACACAAACATAAAATAATATTTGAATTGTTTTGAAAGTACAGTCCAAAATCTATAAATTTTGGTTTCAGGTGCTCTATAAAAACCTATGATGCTCAGCACGAGAAAAATCTATAATGTTTTTTTTAAATGTATACCATATTTTCGGATAGAGGGAGTATTTAAAAGAACGATAAAAAAAACGAATTGTTTTTTCAGAGACAAAGTTGATTAAAGATTTTTAAATTGTCTAAGTAGATAATGTCCGATTGGTTTCTTCGAAGTGCAACAAAAGCTACTTATCATTATCATCAGTATAGTCAGAGTAGGTTATAGACCGGGGCAAAGTTGTCAGGTTAACATTCATTGCTCTGTAAAAAGTTTATAAGACGTGATGCGGTTTTTTTTATTTCGAGTTCTACATTATGTATCATATTCCCATACGCATTGCAATAATAACCTTTAAATATATGCATCAAGAAATAAAAGTTTTTTTTTTACTAAAAATAGTTATCCTTGTGATAGAACCTTTTATTTGCTGGCATTCTGCTGCTTCTTACATGCGTAGGTATCTGTCATGCCAGTAAAGGATATATGCTTTATTTTTCATAGATATATAAATTATTTATTTATCGTTGTTACGATCCAAACCTGAGATAGGTTTATTTAAGGCAAAAAAAACTTTTCCTTGTCGGCGAACTTTGCCTCGGTCTACTCTAACTTACGGAAAATAAATTAGTATTATAATAAGTAAATAAAAAGTGTTTCCTTAATTTTGTTCATTTATAATTTTCGTTTATGGAATTTTTTGAATGAAAGTGTGGAAAATTTTATTTCTAATAAAATAAGTCATCAAAAGTTCGAATCAGTTAAAAATTATAGATTTTTTATTGGTGGAACCATCATTCAAAAAGTGCTAAAAAAACAAATTTGTCTATCGATTTCGACTATAAAAAATCTATAATTTTTATCCGATTGAAACTTTATATGGCCCATTTTATTCGAGATAAACTTTCCGATTATCTGCTCAAACCTACTTTTTTAATACTATCGATAGGTGTAAGAAAATTGCAGTGACACGATGAAACAGAAAAGCAATTTCTGAACCACCCCAATGGGTAACCACCCGCGTCTATGTTCTATATTTCTACTCTACCAATAGCCTCATTTTGCAGATCGTTCTATGAAGATGGATACGTCCGGCCTAGTAATGGGTAGTGACTTTATTTACGATAAATGTAGTAGTATATCGCGTTCTTCATTTTCTTTGAAAGGGTACATAGGAAAAATTTCCCATTTTTGTTTTCATTTTATAATTTCACAATTCATTATAAGTTTTTTGAACGACATCCCATTGAAAAATCTTGAGAATTACTGAAAATCCAACTCGAAATGTGAATGACGCTTGAGCAGGTCGTGATACGCACTGACTTTAAGGAAAGTCAATCGTTTTTCTGTTCGATGATTCCACAAAAGAGATTTAATTTCCGATCATTTTTTTATATTTCATTGTTTCACGAATATTTTAAACCTAGTATAATTGAAAAACTTTGTAAAACTCTACAAAAAAGTCAGAGAATGCCATCAACTGATTATATTTTAAATTTCCTAAAGCTTCAAATCTCTTTTTCTGATATTTCGATTTTTTAAAACGGTAGCCACGATAGCTAAGGAACGAATGCTTCAAATTGCTTCAAATTCACAAGGATTACGTGATAAAAGAGAATCTATTACACTAACCAGCGACCAGATTTCTAAAAACTTTTTTTTTAATTTTGTAAACAGAAAGATAATAATTTTCTTTATCAATTTTCACAGTCTCCAGGAAAAATACGATTTTTAATTTTATTGGTCAGCGCTTGGTTAGAGCGAAAGTTATATTTATGTACTTGAAGATGCGCACCAAATCTTTTTGAGACTATTTGTATGACCTGAAGAGTGGCTACCACGTTTTTCAGCTCACTTTCAATCAACTTATAAGCCCCCTTAAGGGTGCGCAAGTTAATTGAGAAATTAATGTAAAAGTGATAGAGGAACATAGTCTCAGAATTTTTTAATGGGATTGAAACCGCCTCGGGAAAGAGCCGGGCAATTTATTATTTCAATTTCGCTTTTCATTTGCAGCAGAACCGACTCCAATATTTGAGATCAATCTAAAACTTTTTTCGTAACTAAAATTTATTATGACCTTAAAAATTAGTAAATTTAAAGGCTATAATCAATTCTAATTGATTAAATGTATTTGAGACATAAAAAACTAGAATCGCTTTAGTTTATTTTCAGAAGAAGAGCTTTCTACAAGTCGACATGGGCCGTTTCGACTATCGATGCTGCAATGAAAATAATAGATGAGACCTAAAACTCTTGATATGAATCAAAGTGTATCAAAAGAGACCTTGATGAATTTTCGACACTAGCAAAGTTAGATCAATTTGTATCAAATTTCTACTTCACAAGACTATAAAACCCACTGGTATGAAAAAATACTCTATCCCCCTAAAATTAACTGCCATGTTCACTCACATATTGAGGTTCCAACAAATAATAAGAAATATTCAAATTTGATCTTTTGCGTCATATCTTGTTCAACAGATGTTTCATTAAAACACAATATTACATTATCATTGCTTTCATCTGCTGATTACTAATGTGCACTTGCAAATAAATAGTAGCGTCTACTACACGGAGAAAAAAAACCGACTATAATAGTAAGAACACTAGTCATGCTTTTGTAGCAGGTTTCGTCCTTGCTATCCAGGTGAAAAAATCATACATCTTAAGCAGGGATCCCTTCATGCTAAAAAAGTACTAAATTTCATGAGTTTAGAGCAGTTGTGCCTTGCGAAAATAGTTCGAGCTTCGCCTTACTATGGTTGCAAGAAACCCATCCTATTTCAGTATGAGTTCTCGTACAATTCATACTGAAATAGGATGGGTTTCTTACAAACATAGTCAGGCGAAGTTCGAACTATTTTTGCAAGGAACATTACTTTGACAGCATGTGATACTAGCAATAATGGCATGAGATTGATTTTTTTATGGTATAAGACATTTCATGCTAAAAATGCACGAGTTGATGCCAATACTGGTAGAAGCTCATACCAATTTCGCACAGTAAGTTCGGTGCTTTAATAGGAAGAGCTCAGCCTACTATAATATTTAGATTTTTTCTCCGTGTACACTACATGGAGAAAAATGAAGTTCAGAAGAATATGAATGATTACTGGAAAATAGGAATAATCACTAGATGACAAAAGAGGGTATCAAGCAGTTTGGAAATGAGTCCTATGCTCTCAAATACTCTATTCTTCTTGTTAGTAATAATTCTAGACTTCTAGTAATCATTTATTTCCTTCTGATCCCCATTTTCCTCCGTCTATGAAATTACTTTTGCAGCTATTTTTGTAGCCTAACGCTCTTCAAAAAGTACCTATTTTAGTTTCCACCCACTCTTCTCTAATGATTTCAATGATTGGGTCAAAACAGCCAAAGTCAAGCTCAGACAAGCGTTTTCACACACAGCTCGTATCCAGATGATTGGCCTTTTTAAAAATAATTTTGTCATGATCAAGTTTTTGATTTTCTCAATGATAGTAAATCAGAGAATATGAAAACATCACAAGTACCGGGCGCACATCATAAGTGTACCAGGAACTGCACTAATTTCAATGAAAAAATATAATATTGAAAATAACCGTGAATAATGATTGTTATTCCTAAGTATGGAAATTACTCGAGCAGAGGAAACTCATATTCAAAAGAAAAACTCATTTTTTTTCAAATACGAGGGATATTGAATAGTGTGTTCTGCGTGGAATTACCAATATAGTAGAGGATCCGAATAGAAAACGACCTTCACCCATCCGTTTACACGATGGAAAGTATTTTATATCAAATTTAATATGTTAAAAAATATATAGCGAGTGGGTTGTCTTTTTAATTTCTGTCAAGACCATGATTAATTAAAAATTGAAAAATGACTTTTTTTCTAAATTACACTTATTCGTTTGCGAAACAAATTATATACCAATCGAAAGTATGAAGCCTATAGAATATACAAACGTTAGGTTACCTATTTTTTTCTCGGTATAACTATTGGGTTGGCAGGTATAAACAGGTAAGTCGATACTAGTAATTTGCACTCATCTGTTTACTCAATAAACCTTATATCAAAATGAAGATAACTTTATTGCGAACACGGTGATATAAGGTTTTCTGCGAAAAATCTGTTTTGGATTCCGGTTGTCGAGCTTTAAAAAGCGAAATATTGGTGGGAATGAAGATGTGCGATAGAGAGGTCCGAGCGTACTAACCGAGGGGATAGAAGAGGATGCAGCATTGCGGCTGCGCGTAGCTCGTCCATTGGATGAAAGAGAGTGTACATGCTATTTGTCCGTGAAATTAAGAAGGATAGCGATAGACTAGTAAATGCTGAGCATCATTTTGGAGCAACTGGCAAGACTTTAAATGAAATTATATCTATGCTAAATATAAATAAATATATAATATATTATATTCATAATGATAACCAAGAAAATCGAGTGACGCATTGGTTAGCTCAACATCATTGTATTTAAAATTTTTGAAAGTTTCATCGTTAAAATCAATTACAGAGTCGTCCGAGTTACACAAAAAACACTTTTTAGCCATTTTTTATTACAATATACTATTTATTACAATGATACATGGTAGCACGTTTTTTCTATTCCGAAAATTGAGACCAGTTGCTCGAAAATGATGCTCAGCATTTACTAGTCTATCGCTATCCTCAATTTCACGGACAAATAGCATGAAACAATATTTCGCTTTTTAAGGTGGCTTCGGCGTTTGGTGTCGTATGAAGTGAGGGGCACCGTGGGAGCACGTGTTACATGAATGCTCATTGCTACTTATTTTTTTAATAATCATATATATTATAGTTACATCTAAATAGAAAGGTAAGAAATCGCGGAAATGTCCCCTGAAAAAAGCGATAGTAAAAATTTATTAGTTTCACCTCGAGGCGGTTTTTTATATTCTGTACTTTTCTCGCAATTTTCTCTTGATTGAAGTCGTCAACCCTTTGTTTTTATAATACTAATAGATTCCTCGAAATCGAAAGTACTATTATATATTTGATTTATGGGGACTTGTGATTTTTTTCCGGAGTTTCGCCGATTTTGATGAGGAATCCCATAAGACTACGTGTTAAACTGACACTTTTTCGGTAGCGATTTTTTCGGCAATGACATCGTCAACCACGGTATTTCCTTTTTCCAAATGAATCTAGCATATTTTATTAAGATAATCTCTAAGTTTCAGAGCAATCTGTAATTTTTTTTCAAAAACGCCGAAGCCACCTTAAAGCTCGACAACCGGAATTCAAAACAGATTTTTCGCAGACAACCTTATATCACCGTGTTCGCAATAAAATTATCTTTATTTTGATATAAGGTTTATTGAGTAAACAGATGAGTGCAAATTACTAGTATCGACTTCCCTGTTTATACCTCTATACCTGTTTATAGGTTTCATACTTTCGATTGGTATATAGTTTGTTTCATAAACGAATAAGTGCAATTTAAAAAAAAAGTAATTTTTCAATTTTTAATTAATCATAGTCTTGACAGAAATTTTTCAGACAATCCACTCGCGATATATTTTTTAACATATTAAATTTGATATAAAATACTTTTCATCGTGTAAACGAATGGATGAAGGTCGTTTCCTATTCGGATCTTAGACTAATATGTTTTCCAGAGAACAAGAGATTTATCTTGTGCTACGGTACTGGCTTTATTTTTTTAGCTAAATGCCATCTTATCGTGTTGATGCTCAAATATGTATAAGCTGTTTTGATAGTCTAATCTTTTTTTACGTAGCTACAGGGCAGAGAAAAACCGGAATAGGCCAAGAATCGTCTGATTCTTCTTTGTTGTCGATGTTCTCATTTTTTCACGTCTGGAAAGTCGTCAAAAGTTTTTGTATTTTGATGCGACATGCGCTGACCTTTCGATACATAAGTCGCTATGAAAGTTTTGCTCTTTATCACATCTATTGGAAGAAGTTGGAGGGACTTGCATAAACAGTTTCAAAGCACTAGGCACTCTACTACTGGTGTTTGAAACTCAGTTTCCTTCGTCTAATCAACTGACACGGGGAAGAAGAATAAGAACGCATGTACCTGAAGTTTTGAACGTTCAGATGAACGAAATGCAAAAAAAAATTTTTTTTCAATTTTGGGTAATGCAGTTTGATTCATAGATGCAAATAAGTAAAGCCTATGCACAAAAAAGTGACAAAAAATTTTTATTAAGGGATAAAACAACCTCCTTTATAATAACAGTTTCAAGAGCAACACAATATACCAGAATGACGTGGTTGTTACTCAATTTTTGTAAATTTTATTTACCATAAATTTCTCTTTTTTTATACCAAGTAATCTGAGTGGGGTAAGAAAATCCGGACGCACCCTTAAAAGCCACCCTACCTACAAACAAACCACTAATCGTCCAGAATGACGTGGTTGTTACTCAATTTTTGTAAATTTTATTTACCATAAAATTCTCTTTTTTTATACCAAGTAATCTGAGTGGGGTAAGAAAATCCGGACGCACCCTTAAAAGCCACCCTACCCACAAACAAACCACTAATCGTCCAGAATAACGTGGTGCGTCCGGATTTTCTTACCCCACTCAGATTACTTGGTATAAAAAAAGAGAAATTTATGGTAAATAAAATTTACAAAAATTGAGTAACAACCACGTCATTCTGGTGTTGCTCTTGAAACTGTTATTATAAAGGGGGTTGTTTTATCCCCTAATCAAAATTTTTTGTCACTTTTTTGTGCATAGGCTTTACTTATTTGCATCTATGAATCAAACTGCATCACCAAAATTGAAAAAAAAAAAATTTTTTTTGCATTTCATTCATCTGAACGTTCAGAACTTCAGGTACATTAAGAACGCTCAATCGTTAGTGCTCTTCAATCGCCTTCTCGAATTATATCAACCAGATGTCTAGCACATTTCCGATCCTTATCTACGGTGCAAGACTTCCTCTCAAAAGTCAAACTCCCATTGTACCTTTGATACTCAATCATTCAAGTGCAAATGATTCTCTTTATTCTCCTTGCGTCATGAAAAATATAATAATCACAGAAATGCAGAAAAGAAACCTTGCTACCTTGATGCCGGTGCACAACATTGAAGAAATGAGAGTCTGCACACAAACCAAAGCTCTTAAATATTTTTTTTGCTTCATAGAAATGTCTTGATGAATTATCGATTGAGGCGTCAATACAAAAATTTGGTACTCATGTACTTTTGATAGCCCTGTAAAGAAGAATTCGTATAAAAATGAGAATACTTCTATTTTTTCAGAATATCCTCTCATTTTTACACGAATTTTTCCTGCACTTATATTTTTTTCAGAGCTGTTATCTGATGGTGGAAAACTGAATACATAAAGGATCTCTATCTTTGAAGGATTGTGTAAAACGTCAAAAATACAATAATTGATGCAGATTCTGATCTTGAAACAAAAACCACTATTTATATGCGCAATTTGTAGTAACAGGGGTGTATTTGTGTGGAATGTGTGGTTTTAATTGAATTTAGACTGCATAATTGAGTTAGATCTATGGCATAAGAAGTGCACAACTTTTGAGTTGAGTGCATTAAATTATACATCTATAAGTTTAAAAACGTGAATTATGGAGCATATAAAGTACTCACTTTGTGCTGATAGATGCGACTGATGTTGTGCTGCTGCTCTCTGAAAACAATAATTATTTCAATTAGATATTTACCTTGAAAATAGTATAATGTTATACAATATTAGAAAAAAAAATATTTCATTTTTTCAGAAACTAGACGATCAAATATTTATTCCCTACAAAATTTCGCTTAGCTTCTGTAAACTTCCACGATGATTCCAGTTTTTCCAGAATACAAATAATAAATAAAAGAAATGAAAAGATTTGTTTGAAATAAAAAATTGTTAATATCCATTATAAAGTATTCCAATATCTCAAAGAATAATGTTTTTCATTTCTCAATTTTGTAATATTTCAATAATATTCTTTTCAGGTATCCTAAATCCTAATATCTACCTTTCGTATTTCTTCAAAAAATGTAAGAAATGGTCAATCAAATTTTGCATTAATTATTAACAGATAGAGAAATTTAGCATTGAAGATAATTAGCTGATTTAAAAACAGTAAAATTAAGAAATGTTGGTTGAATTTTGTGCTGTTTACGCCTATGCGAATACTTGGACTGTCAGTAATTTTAAATTATTAAATTATATGACTGGAGTTAAAATTTATCTTTCCGTCACTCATGATTCTCGAGATTGCATTTTTCTTGAAAATTATCTCTAAAATTGAGTATACCTAATTAATGACTATTTAAATTTAGTTCAGACATAATTTTTTTAGTGACCAACAATTTAATTGTTCAGATTCTCAATTTTTTTTATAATTTCGTTGATTTGTGGGAATTACAATCTTGTGGTAGCTACGATGTATTGAATCCCGCCAAGATTTATGAATTATAAACACCACAGAGTTTAAATATAATTTGAGAAGCAACGCGACTTAAAATGTTTGCTTCTAATTTACTCAATACTCTTAACAAATTAATATATTTTTCTATTAAAACGAATAATCATACTATAACTAATGCATTGGCGTTGAAACATTTTGATTAATAAAACTACAGAAATAGGAATCTTGTATCGGATCACGTTACCGATTACACTACCAAGGCCTTAGTCCCCAATTACAAATGATTAATTTCCTAATTTTCTCTTTTGCCATCTTTTAGTTTTCTCGATTTTTAATTCTAGCTTCAATTTGGAGTAAATAATTAAAAAATAACGAAATTATGGGATTCATTACCTGGAAAATTAGAGGTTTTGAAATTTACAAAACTGACAATTTTTCAAATTGCAAGGCAATAATTCAAAATATTTATGCATATCAAAGGATTTTGGCCTGTACAATATGAAAAATCTGGAATATCATGGAAATTGTTAAGAAATATTGTAAAAAGTGGATACAAATTCTAAACATATTTTGTAAGATTTAATTAATTCATGGAAATGAAGTAACGAATCCAATAAAAAATGTAAGTTGCGATTCTAGCTTGAATATTTCAGAAAACTCAATTCAATTTCTTCGATGCTTGAGTTAACTTGTATTTGAAAACTTGAATCGAGTCTCCTTAGATTGAAATTTTTCGCATAGATTTACAAAATTAGTGGTGTAATACTATGGTAAAAAAATAATTTATACATTTTGCAAGATGAGTCGTATACCGGAGGCTTCAAGACTCTTAGAATCAAGTGATCGACTTCTGGGTTTTGCTGCGAAGTAATCAGATTCCTTTTTTCCACTTTTTATCCAGCGAAAGTAAGATGACATGGTGAAAATCCGTTAATGATTTACTTCTTCATCTGAGGTACAATATCACTATTATGCTTTTAATAAATCACTCTTCTTTTAAACGTGCACTTTAATGTTCCATGTGATTCAACTTTATAGTTTCCTTCATTGTCATGAATCAACAGACCGTGCAAGTAGATTCCTAATTTGTAGCAATTTAAAATTTACGTGTAATACGTAAGCTGTGACGAAAATTCGATTTTTCAAGAGAAGACGAAAAGCCTTTTTTGAATTGATTTCATAATGCACCAATTAACTTGAAAATTGTAACAAATATTTATTAATCATGAAGAAATTTGAAAGTCAGAGGTAATTGTTAAGAATTCTTTTCTTGTGACTTATTGATATTTACAAATTGTTTATCAGCCCTTTTTCTAACTTTTAGATTTTGAAATTAAATATTTGTTTCTTACATGAATTCAGAAATCAAAAACTCACAAGTATATACTTGATAAAAATATTTTTTCACGGAAATAAAATAATCTATGTACATATATTTTTTAACTCGCGTTCTTTTCACCTTTGAAAGTAAGAAGTCAATGATAATTTACATTGCAAATTTCGTGTTGTTAGGAAGCTCTAAGCTCGAAAATATATTCGTCGTGACACAATTGCAGTCAGATGATTGATTACAAGAATAAATATTTCCAAATAAAGCTAACATACAGTATATTCCAACAATTTGACTTTATTACCAGAAATTAATTTAAAATTTAAAAATTAGATTTTTTAAAACTGAGAAGATTAGAAATTACGAAACAGGGTTATTGACAATTTCTGTTTTAGAAATATGATACTTCAAAAATATTTGTGATGTTTATCTGATGATAGTCACACTTTTTTTCAATTTCAACATTACTCTTTGTCTTTTGTTAAAGTAGAAAATATACCCGCTCTTTGATAAACAGTACAAACACAGATTCTATAGAAACAAATGTTTAAAGAGTCTGTATGGTAAATTCAAATTACCTAGCTATCTAAACAAAGTTCTAATTAAAATGTGTTTACTTTAAGTCATGACTTCCAACGTTCCAATTTCTAATCTCTTGTAAAGAAAAAAAAACAACAAAAAATTATCCCAGACTGAAAATTTCTAAGTGTCACTGAATTATAAATTCTTAAATTTTTAATTCAGTCATTTCTTATACACCTTTGAAACTTTTAATATCTGATAAGCTCATTTGATGACACGAAGGCTCGTCATTTTGCTACGTATTTGGTTACGTATGCACAAATAACGTTAATCACATTCTAAGTAATTATGCTACTGAACTGCATTGCACTATATCGAAGAACTTGTAGTACTTTTTTTAAAAACTAAAATGACGTTTAGCTTTTCTGAATAACTAAATCATATATGATCGTAAATTTAATTATACTCTTATCGAAATGTATTAAAATTCTCATTCGATTGATATATCGATAAGGAGAAAAACAACAAAATTATATTAAATTTTATAAATCAGAACCTCGAATCTAGAAGTACGGCGAGTCACTGAGTAGAAAACGTGCTACTCTTATTCCGTCCCCTCCCCCGCCGTCTATTCTTCTCCTTCTCCTCCTCCTATTTCTGCTTTATCGCTCCACTCGCTCTTTTCATTCGCGGATAGATGTTCAGTATTCACGTGTTCACCGGTAATCCAGCATCAGTACTCTAGATACGTATTATTCTCTTTCCCTCTCTCTGACTTTGCACATTGAAATATCTCAAGGACAAATTGTTGTTTAACACTTTTGTGTCAAGTGAGACTAAGAGAAGTTTTCACATCAAATAAACTTTTTTTAAATGTATCTATTATCTATTTTATTTCTTTAATCTTCACCAATTTCTATATATTATGTTTATTAAATTTTCTTATCCTGTAGTTCGTCACTTGTGCTGTATTTATATTGATAAAATTGATCATGATTTTGCCGCATTTATGAATAAAAGATGATCTCTCGTATTTATGATATTATTATATTATTTAGACAAATATCTCTAGGGTTTACCTTAAATATAAACTTACTAAATATTGGTGCTAGGAAATTGGAATTTTGTTCGTGCTGTAGATCTAACCCAGGTTAAGCGTTTCTGAAGAAATATTGATGAAAAATATTGTATGGTTTTTAATAGTTTTTAAATCGAGATTTCGTTAAAATGAACAAAAATTTACATTCATAAGGTTTCATAAAATTTTTTTTAATACGGGAGAAATAATCAATGAGTAATTACTAAATTGTTTCTTCGTCTCTATATTGGTCTATAATTAGAAAAAATAAGCGTTTTGTATTTTAAAAATTTTGATTGTGTGAAATGTTGGTAGTTTCAAAACCGCAAAAAATTTAATGTTAAAATGAATTTGCTTTTTGACAGAAGAATCTGGTTTTATTGAAGGATTATGCATAATCAAAAACTTACTTTTAATATACTGCTGTTGAAATATCCAAGGATTTGTAATAAATTATGACATGTGTCGTAAAGATAAAATTATACTTTCACTATGAAAAAAGCAATATGTACAGACAAAAATTTACAACTCCCCAGCTTCAATATTAAGGATGTTTATGTAACATTTGAGGTGAAATTTCCCTTTAATTGTAGGTAACTTCAAAAGTCTTCTTATAAAGTTACTGCCTTACAAGCAAAACCAAAATGCGTTTTTTTCAAACTTGTACGGTTCAATTATATTTTTTAAGGTTGTACCTCTTTCTACTTGTTCCTTTAATCATGAAAAAACAAATCTTGTTTTTTATACTTAGAATATTGTCGATCCAATCAAGGATTATTTTAAAAATACGAGTCAATATTCTCAAAATTCTATCAAGTTTTATTTAATTATTTATCTAATACCTTAAGAGATTTCTTCTTCCCTATATTATTTCCTCAATCTTCTTTGCCTCATTTCCAGCTCCTTTTTAAGCGTTTTTATAATTATCATTGCGCGCTATGCTTCCTTCATTTCTCATTTCTCTCTTTAATTTTTTGCCTTTGCATTTTGACTTTCTGATCGATCATTTTTTTCACTTTTATTTAATGTTTTTCCCAGTCGAAAGAAAATAATTTTTAAGATGTTTTCCTAAGTAAATAAATTTGAAAAATTGCCTTTATTAATTTTTATAGACAAATAAAAAAAATAGTTTATCAATACATAGGCTTGAGCTTTTAAACGTCTTTATGTGATTTGAATACAACTAATTATTTTCAATTCAAGTTCATTCGATGAACACGAGTTTGGGATAAAGAATTACCTATCATGTCAAGCTTTTTCGGAATATGGAGCTGAAGCCCCTAAGTCTATTTTTTGGGGTTTCAACTGCAATTTTCTCGAAAACTTGATGTAATGGATAATTTGTGAGCCCGGATTCGTGTTCAGCGTATAAAAATACATCAAAAGCGCTTAGTTGAGTCGAATGACAAAATGGATGCAGGCCTCTGATATTCTTTAAAGAATCTTCTAGAAAAATTATCAATTATTTTTTACTTTAAAAAAAAAGCATATTCAGGGTAGCAACAAAATTTTATTTTAAAATACAGAGCTCGGAAATTACGCGTAACTTGGAGTTTTATACGTATATTAAGCGTAATTTACATATAATATACGTCGAAAAGCCCCAATGCATCTAGTGGTACATACGCGTAGTTGCGCTTGGTGCCAAATGCTAATCCCAGATGAGAGAGTCTAGCATGGAGGTACCGATTTAAAGAACAGAATTGGAATTTTTTAACACTTTTTCTATATGGAACAAACAAAATTAAAATTAAAAAAATGTATTATCTTTTAAAGTAACTCGAAATTCCTTTTGCAGAAATGCCCTGACTTTTCCATGATTTCAAGGTTTTCCCTGACCTGCAGCCACCCTGATATTAATTCCCTGTGAATGAAAAATTAAATAAATCAACTTACCGCTTTTCTTTTATCCTCTGCACTGATTGCACTATGGCTGCGATGCATGATAAGATCCATAACTTTGCTAACTGGATTTCTGCTAGTTTCGGATCCAGCTCGTGCTCGTCCACTTTGATCTTTACCATCCCTGTGATCCTTGTGATCTTTTTCTGAATTGAAATCTACAGAAGAACTTCCATGCGCACTTCTGTATAACGAGTGCTAAAGAACAACAATAAAAAATATTTAGAAATTACTCAGTCTTATTTTTAAGAGCATTTATGTTTTAAATGAAAATGATGACATAAAGTAGACATTTATTTTCAAATTTTATAATTCACCTGCACAGCATTCTTCATATTTGTTATAATACTGGGTTTTCTAGTTTTGCTAGCATCTGACTTGCTTCTTGGTCGGAAAGCATCAAAGAGAGCCGACTTTCGAGTTGGACTAGCGGTCTCATCGCCACCGCTTCTTCTACGTTCTGCGCTATTGCTACGGCTAGTGGAAACAGACCGTGTACCCGAAGTTTTTTTACCTCCTTTACTCGAACTAGAAGTACTCGATGCAGATTCTAATTGTTGTGGTAGAGGTGTCGATTTTCCTGAACTAGGAGCACTACCCGAGGAAGCTTTTCTAATGTTTCGTGAATGAGAGCCCCATGTGCCTGAAAAGTAATTCCTAAATTAGGATTGTAATTATCGAAACTGGTTTCATGAGCTTGTACCTTTAATTTACTCTAGAACTTTAATGGATAGATAAACGAAATTATTGGAATGTTAGATTAATGCGTCTTTAAGCCAATAGAAATTCTACCTTCCTCTATAAACAGAAAACACTTACCAGCTCGAGGTCTATGCCCTTGTTCTTGCAAAGAGTGACTTGAATTATCAATATCCTCGGTTACAATTGTTGGTAGAGGTTGCGATCCAAGTTCCTGGAATAAACAATCAAAGTTTAGCAACGATAGAGAGTAGAATTTATTTATTATATTATGTATATAAACTTGGAAAGTATTGTTTTAGATACCCCCGTTTTTTCGGAAACAAAAATTATGTCAAGTAAATTATACAACCGAGGCATGTGATTGATGAATTCACTTTTAAGGCAATGGATCAACCAGACCACGTGACTAAATTTCTGTAAAAGTTTATGTATGATAACTTTTTCATTTGACAAAATATCTTCCTGAAAATTTGGAAAATACAGCAGAAGACGATAAGGAACGTCTATTAACTTTTTTGGGTGAAAATTTGGCAAATTTTTTTATAGTTAACTGTAATTATTGATGACTCTTCCATTTTTTTCAAAATTTTTCAAAAAAGAAGTTAACAGACATGCTTTATTGTCTTTTGCTATGTTCCCCAAATTTTCAGAAAAGTGTTTTGTAAATTAAATAATACCTTATCATTTATGATGAGGATGTAAAAAGCCATCTTACACGAACGAATTAATATATAATTTAGTCATTTGGTCCGATTGATCCAAGGCCGTAATTTGATAAAGTATTAATAATCTGAACATTAATGTGTCATATTCATTTTTCCAGGATTCTTCTGAAGCCTGCAATGCATTTCATTTATTTAGCATAGTGAATTGTACCCTATGCTGTAAAAAATAATTTATGTAAAAGACCCATGAGATATGAGATTTTACACTAAAATGGTGAAATTTTTTTGTTATAAGATGTTAATATGACATTGTGAATGTAAAATGACTGATACATATCTTGTGATTTTACACGGAAATTTTTAAAATCACATTTTCTGTAAGTTCACCATTAGACGAATGAGTCCTTTTGAATCCTAAGGCATATATTAGATTTATACATTACAGTGTAAAAAAGGCAAGTCATTTTCGGTCATTTTACATTCATAAGGTAATACTAACGTGATGCAAAAAGGACTTTTACTATTAAAATGTAAAATCCATATTTCATGCGTCCTTTTCATAAATAATTTTTTACAATGTAGCTTCGCCAAAATAGACTTAAATTTACTTTACTGCATCATCACATTGATTTTGAAGAATAAAGTTTTTCAGTATAATGAAATGCATATTTTATTTTGAAACGAACCTTATACGTTCCAGAGTATTCCCAACAACGATCCAGGTAAGGCACTAATGAATATTTTCGACCTTTACCAACGTTTGATCGATCAAAATAAGATACAAGGGAATATTTTCTTGTTTTTTCACTAGTATTTAAATCCATATTAATGCACAATTAAACAAAAACATATTAAATTATGTATTAATAGGTAATATCAAATAAACTACATAAAAATACTAAATGAAAGAGGAATAGATTTCCGAGGAATTAAAAAAAAAGTGATTGAATATCGTAACCGAAACTGCGTTAAACAAGTCATGTCTTGAGTCAATAATACTTTGACAGACAAGCTTTGAGATATAAACTTTTTCTCGAGTATATCGCAATGTCCCTGATAAGTTGTTTTCAATAAGTGAGTAAAATCAGATATGCTATTACAATACTCAGTATATACTATTCCTGGAATTTTAATTTGTATTTAGTAAAATTTAAAAACCTTCAAAAAAAGTGCTTTTATGTTTACAAATTATAGAATTTCAATACGTTGAAAATTGTGCGCTTTTAATTGTGAAAGGTTTCATGAGATTTGAATTTTTCTCTGATTTTCAAAATTTCTTAAAACAACTTTCCTAAGCTAAAATCCTCCTTGATGCTTCAGTGAGAATAATAAATATTACTCATAGAGAAAATAAATTGAAGAAATTAATTGACATAAATAAGAGTTATAAAAAGACCTACAATCTATTTCAATCAAAAGGATTAAAAGTTATTTAAGTTTACTTGTACAGCCAAATCGTGGACCTATGAATTAAGAGGACGGAGCTTAACGAGCGAGAAGTGACACTTATCGGTAAGGGGGGAAGCAAAAAGGCCGTATACTGCGTGGTAATGGTGCAACTAGTGATGGGTGCTGGCCAATCTTACCGCGCAAATTACGTAAATTTTACAATTTCTTACAAAATTTACCATAATTGCCCTAAAGCTATAGACCAACTGGACCACGTCAAAAAATTCATAGGTAAGTATATCTGTGTAAAATAACTTTTTTTTATACTCAAAATTTCTCTAAAAATTTTTTAAAATATGATAAAATACAGTAAGGATTGTCTGCCTGGTTCATTTTAGTAAAAATTTTGCAACAAAATTTTTTCATATAAAATTAGAAATGGTGAACTAAAAACTTTCATTTTAAATATCATGGAATTTTGAAATAGGTATTCAAGAAAATGTTCACCAAAAAATTGTCTACAAATTTTTGTTATTTCAAATTCAACAGTATTGAACCAGTTATTTTTCGTTTTAAAATAAAAATAAAAAAACAGAAAGTTATTGCTAAAAATTTGGCTAAAATTCGACTTTTTTCTACTAATTAAATGAAAAATAGGCTATATCCGTTTTCATGTTTGTTAACATTTTCCAGATTTTTAGGTTGAGATTTTCTTTATTTTGGTGATAAACATATAGAAACTAGAAACCTAAAATCGATCAAATTTGCTAAATCTCCACGTTTTACATGACCTGAAAACGCATTACAATATATGTTTAGAATTTTCGTGAAATTTTCATGAAAATTTCAATGGAAAGTTTCATACAAATTTCCATCGAACATTTCTTTCTTTACAGAAAAGCACACATCAATGTGACTGCACGAGTATCTACTATTGTTAAAAAGATGACTTTTCGCGCAATAAACACGCATTTTTATAGATGAGTATAATAGAAATAAACGTACCCTTCGCTTTTTGTCATGTACCAAGTCAAGTCGGCGCACCCAGATCTCTTCCGTAGAATCATAGTCAAGAGTGCTAGAACTGCTAGCTTGACTTTTCATTTCAATCAAACTTGAATCAAAGAATCTTTTATCAAGATGAGGACTTGGTAGAGGGCTTGTTTTTGAAAATGTCATGCTGCTAGAATACGTCGGTGGATCAGTTGCTGGAAACGTCATTCCGGGACCAGCAGTATGTCTCCGTCGTAAGGGAGGCTTCGTAGCAGTTGGTGAGGTTACTGCGGAAGTAGTAAATCTAGAAACTGTCGGATATGGCCTTAAGTCCGAAATACTGGAAGTGGCTAAATTTGACTTCTGATCAATCTTTTCAGAGCTTGATTTTTCTGAAGACGAAGGACTCGATGTTTTAGAAGGGATACTTTCGGACTTTTCTTGAGACTCTTGAGTAATTAACAACTCTTTCGTAGTCTGTTTCTTATCCATTCGTTCTCCCGCAGCTTCTGGATTCCTTCCTAGAAAATATAAATATTTTCTTATTGCTAATAAAAAATATTTATATATATGAGATAATCTGGTGATTCGAAAATATACCTTCTTCTGTTTCGTATTCATCTTCTTCTCGACACTCTGATAACCTCCTTCCCCAGGGATAAGGACTATGCGTTTGGTTTCTAGATGGTAGGCGATTAACGTGGGATAAGAAGTAATGATGAAAGAAACTATCAACTCCCTCAGAATCTTCTCCAGACGACTGAAGCATGTCCTTTAATGCGGCCAAAGAAGTGATAGTGTTGTAATTAATGGCAGATACCAAATCATCTTCGATGTCACTTTCATCCGTGGTATCTTCATTTTTGGTAATGCGTTGATCTTCGGTTCTATGATCTTCAGTAATTTGTGACACTTGTACTATTTCTTCCTGTTTGGAAGGTTCAGTTTTTTGATCAGAACTTGTTTCTGACTCTTCGTCCGAGGAGTTTGTAGAGGTGGAGGACGAAGAATCCTCATCTTTTTTGTTTTCATTACTATGCAGTTCATCATCATCGGAACACCTCTCCCCATCCTCCTCAAGATCATTATTTTGAAAAAGGCTTTGGTCAACCTTGGAGTTTTCCACAACCATTGCTAAAGAATCTGTCATCTTACTTTGACAATTATCTAGGATTACTACATTTTCATTATTTTCTAACTTTTGGTGGGCATTGTTTGTACTAAGGGATTCAGTCCCCAACCTTTGTCTTCCACCACTTCCCTCATCGCATTCATCAGACTCGTTTTGCTTCTCGTCACTGGAACTATCCATTTATAATCCTACAAATATTATTATACAGTTAATTAAATCTTAATAAATATCAAATGTTTTAACAACATGAAATAAGTTTTCAATAAGTTAAAAAAATATTTAGTTCCTTATGATTACAAGAATTCAGATTTATTTGAATATTGTCTAATTAAATATACATGTACCACGGTATTCCGAATAATATGTTTAACATTTTAAATTTCTTCTAAATTTTTTAGTGTAAATTTATCACAAGCTCCAAATTGGAAGTTAATTTTTGGTTTGTATTGCGCGAGTAGAATTATCAGTCAGTACTGAAAGTGATTTGATTTTTCTTGCGTCAAAAAGGTTTACAAACTTTCTTTGTGCCAGGAATATTCGCATAGTAAAGAAGATAAAAAAGCTTGGACGTCAATATTATGCTTATATAACACAAGGTAGCCGATTGTAGACAAAGAGTCCTTTTCTTCAAAGGTATTACTCCTGAGTTATACTCTTTATCTAGACTCATGTCTATTTATTCTCTCCATACTCATTAACTAATTTATCCAGATTGTAAAGTTTTAGAATTTCTATACTGGATAGAAATATATTTGCCTTCAACAAGTATTCAGTTGTGTACTGAAGCCATTTAAATGAGTTTAAGCAATCTCATTTAATTTCTAAATAAAAAGAAAAGGAAAAAAGAAAGTAGACCTGAATAAAATAGACTGGCAATTTTTTCTATCTACTATCTATTTTCTATCTTTTATCTATATTTTATTAACAATGTTGGATGATGATTCTTTTGTCTTTGATGATTAAAATATTCATACATCGTTACAAGTGTAATTTCTGTTAATTTTAATGAATTCTTTTGTGGAATAAATATTTGCAAAACCTTATTTCTAGGGAATATTTAATTTTCAATATTCGAAAAAGCTTATGTCGCACCTAGAGAAGCTTCTATATAAAATTTTGCTTGTTCTTTTAAATATTCCAGTTTATAAAAATATATTTTGTAAAAATAATTATCTAATGATTGATAGTTTTTATTTGAATTTAAATAAAGGATTGAACATTTGAAACGTCTTCGGCAAAGTCTACAATGTAAATAACTTTTTCTAATACATTTGGTTGTCTTTGAAAATATTTATAGAATAGAATGTAGAAAAAATTGGTTTAAAAGTAACCTTTTTTAAATGATGATTCTAAATATAATATTGCATAATGTCTTGTTGATTTTTCTGTTTGCTTCGCGAATTTTAAGATCGAACTGAAATTTTAAATCATGGAATATTTTTTCATTTTTCAGTAAGGTATCGTGAAGTTTGATAGGGTATAAAATTTATGCTGGATGATAAAATCTTGATTCGAGCTATCCTTACATCATAAAACTCACTTATTATCGATAATTTTATTTCGCCTTGAATGTGAATTTTTCTTTTACATTTTGCCATTTTTTTACAAAACTTATTTATTTTGGGTAATATCACTTTGCGCTCAATGTAAATTCAATTCACTTTCATTTTGCCATTTTATTAGAAAAGTTACTTGTGTTTGATATTATCTGAAATATATTTTTTTCTTGACATTTTTTCGTTATATTCCTTCATTTTCTTTTTGATTGGTAATTATTTCTAGTGATTATGTAGAAATACTATATAAAAACAGATATACAAATAGACAGACAGGTGAAATAGTAAAGATCTTTTATGTAAAATTCAAATACTCTTGAAATCTAGACTCATTTATAAAAATGGGAAGCAGAATCGAATTTCGGATGATATAAATGTATTATCTGGAGATGAGAATGTAAACAAGTTGTATCTGTATGGTGTCGTAGCAGCCAATTTACGTCGATGAGCTATGTGGATACAATCGAACTTTTTCATATAAGACTCTTATCTTTTGGTAAGTCATGAATGGGGCGATATGAAAACGACCTTGAAAATTATTTAGAGGAAGATCACGGAATCAGACTTTACTCTATATTCAATTATGCTTGGATAAACAAGAAGCTTTGGATTTTTGAGAGCAAAACAAAAAGTGACTCAAAGCTGCCAAAACTAAACTAATCGAAAAAAGTGATACCAATTAAAGATAAGTAATTATACTTATAGAATATACATATTATATAAAGTCTTACCGGCTCTCAAATTTTCCTGGACAGAGTAAAAAGCAATTACTTGTTTTATGCGTAGTGATTTAAAATCTTGGCCACACGTCATTCTTTCCCAGTACCAGCTGATCGAACGGGAGTTCGAGTATTTACGTTAAATGCTAAACTCATTGGGATTTCAACACTGTGATTAAACAAAAAAGAGGAAATATGGAAAATTTGCACTCTGACACACATTATTTTTTGAGTTTTGATAAATTATTCTTATTCGTATATTAGAGTGAATTAAATTAAAGGTGATTGCGGCGCGCGACTAGACCAGCTGATTAAGAGAAAATTCACTGAAGAACTTAAAGGAATCGTTTATTAGAAACAAACGGATTGAGGGATAATCACTACTAGTCACTTTACATTTATTCTTCTTCCTAGTTAATGGTAAGAATATTATTGCTGCTAAAAGCAGCCCTTTTCCTCTGGAAAAGGGACCTATGAAACTATGAAGAAATTAAAATCCATTATACTATAAAGTTGTAACAAATGTCACAAATATGAACAACATTGAACTACTATAAGACACTAGTGTAACTCCGCTGTTTGCTATAGAGTTAAAGGCTTAAAGGTGCCCTCATATGGAAGACATGGAAGGGAACCACGTCAATTGACGTAAGCTTATGTCACTAGGTTTGCTCTCCAGTTTTCCCCTTTACCTAGGGTTGTAAAGTTTCATAAAACTTTGAGAAAATGAAACGTTTCATGAAACTTTTGAAAAGTTTCAAAGTTTCCAAAGTTTCAAGCATAATGGCGGGAAAATTCAAATTAATTAAAATTTCAAAATTCATAAATAAATTGCATAAATCGGTAGGTATACATTGTACCATAGTTTTAGTTGCCCAAAGTTTCAATTGCCCATAAAATCATCAGACGTCACTATATTTGAAAAGCAGTGTTAGACGAAGATTATGAAAGGAATGTGTTGGCAAAAACTGCGAGGATTGCAAGATGCAGGATTCCTGTACATTTCCCTGAAGCGCTCTCTACCGCCTATATTTGATATATACTTGCAATTTTTGCCAACGCATTCCTTTCATAACTTCGTCAAACACTGCTTTTCAAATATAGTGACTTCTGGTGATTTTATGGGCAATTGAAACTTTGGGCAACTAAAACTATGGTACAATGTATACCTACCGCATAAATCAAATAAATAACTAATTTATATAGAAAATTCGAATAAATATATCATTTTACCTAATTAGAATGATTAAATGACGTGAGTCAAATGTAAATTATTTATTACTTTATTTCTTTAAATTTATTGTCTTAGAATTAATTTGTGCTTCTGGCGAACCATTTTCCAAGAACTTTTTATTACATTTTAAACGCAAAATATTAAGTCGACAAGTACCGGTAAACCATCTTGCATCACATCAAAAAACATCAAAACAAATGAATACGATTCAAATAATATAACCTCAACCTGGCATTAGTGCGCATGTGCATTCATGTTTGTGAAACTTTGCGAATGTTTCATGTAACTTTGGTTCATGAAACGTTTCATCTTTTCGCGAAACTTCCAATGTTTCAATGAAACGTTTCATGGACTTACATCCCAACATTTACCCGAATAAGGCCACGTATACTGATGTGCCGTGACCGCTGTTACGCGTCAATGACCGTACATTTTTCTTTTACGTAAAAATTTACCGTAATTGGTAATTTTTTGGTAATTGTTCTGATTCTCTAAAGATAAAATTTTATTTTGTTGCTAACCACTAAATTTGAAAAATTATTAATCTTCAGTAACCAAATAATATATTTCACAGAGTTATTGTAGCGAAATTTATTTGTAAATATTGAATAAAATGATGACTTCTGAGAAAAGCAGACGACAATGACAATGCCGACATAGTACTGTCTGCTGTTGCTTGTCTTTGGCATGTGAAATGTGATGTGACTAATTTGATTATTTATTTGAAAGTAAGTATTTTAAGTCTTTCTCATAAATATAATAGAAAATTCACTCCTATATAAGTATTCTTGCTTGATGTCAAATTTGCACAGCAGATCATTTAAAACTACCTATATAAGTTACAATAAAAGTATATTATAAAAGTTTATGTAATATATATTTTTTTTAATTTCTGATTTCATAATTAGTTTATAAATACTTGTTCTGCAATATCCATTTTTTCACGTGAAACAGTTAAAGATGTTAGCCTTTAAGGTTATGTTAGACAGAATAGAGTAATAAAGTTCCGTTGTTCTTGTTTCCAAATTACTCTATAGACATTGTTTTCTAATTATGGCTACCTTTCTTTAAAAAAATGTATTCCAGCACGTCATCCTTCAAAAATTTTCGCCAATAATAGAGTAAATAACGAATTACCAGTTTTACCGCCGATTTACCACATTACTGTAAGAAATTACCAATGACCAAAAAATGACGGTAACGGCACATTCATGGCACATCACTAGCCACGTGCCCACGTGCATACCTTTGCATACATGCATGCAGGTTGCCATGGTAACATATATTAGTAGAAAAGAAGCGGAAAATTGTCTCTCTCTTTCTCTCGTGTATGTTACCATGGCAAACTTATGCACGAAAGTACTATTTATTATGACTATAACTAGAATATTAAGGAATGTTAAGGAGACTTGTGATTGCGGAAAATAAATACTTCCATACCTTTTAACTGTAAATTTATTTTATTTAATATTTGAACTTTATAAAAACTATATCAGTGCATAATAAAAAATTAGGTCAAAAATGAAGTAAAAAACGATGTCAAAAATGACGTCAAAAACCCTAGCGAACTGGCTGAACGCTAGCTTTACGCTGTAGCGTAAAGCTATCGTGAAGTAGCATTATAACTCATGAATGAGGCAAAATAAATATTTAAAATGTTTTTATCCTTATTCTAGGTTAAAAATAACGTTAAAAGGTAATGTAACATATACAATAATTTTATTTATTAACGCTAAAAATTAAAAAAACATAATACCTGTCATTGAAGGCAGTACAGTGGTTCACCTTTTGTGGAACGTCTCCACGGTTAAAGTTGACCATTGGTTAGAGTGAGACACAACTATACTTTCATCTCACTCTAACAAATAGTCAATCCTGACGGTGAAGACATGGAAAGTGATGAACCACTGCACTGCCTTGAATGACAGGTATTATGTTTTTTTAATTTTTAGCGTTAATAAATAAAATTATTGTATATGTTACATTACCTTTTAACGTTATTTTTAACCTAGAATAAGGATAAAAACATTTTAAATATTTATTTTGCCTTATTCATGAGTTATAATGCTACTTTACGATAGCTTTACGATAGCTTTACGCTAGGGAACTGTTCCAATTCATGACAACGTTTTTGATGTTTTTTTTTAACGTCCTTATTGCCGTAATTGTTTACGTCATTCTTTATCACGTTTTTGACGACTTCTTTCATGTTGTTTTTGGCATGGTTTTTGAAGTCAAGTTTTTCAATGGGGTTTCCACAATGAGGTTTCGTAATAGGTAATAATAAATTTGTTGGGTTCTAAAATGTGGAAAATTCTTGCAGCGTTAGGGAAGGAACTGCTGTATTTCGCAATACGTATGTAAAAGTGTTTGTTGATGACAAAATTGTTCCATAGTATCGGGGTAGACGAATCAGAAATATAAAATAATGAATTGAAGTTTTACAAGCTGTTGACAAAATGGCTATTTAAAAAATGAATTGCACTATTCACAATGTATTCAATAGTTTTTGCTGTAAAGCTGGATAGCAATTCTGATGAAATGTAATATTTCAGTGGAGAAGATTCTCGAACGTCGTGGAAATTGTACATGGAATTTCATTTGTAAATTTACATAATTACAATTGCCAGAAACGTTTTTCTGGTCAAATAATGATAAGTTAATTAATTTAAAAAAATTAAACCTTAAAGTGTGAAAATTTTCTTCTTCCATAATCATATGCGCTGAAATAATTTTTTTACATCTTATTGAACTGCCTCTTTTACAGTCTTAACAATAATAATAATTAATAATATTTATAAGAATACAAGTTAATGGTACGTGAAAATATGTATATAGAATCAAATTTGAAAATATATATAATTTTTTTTTAATGTATAAGAATCCTCAGTTATTTTACTTCGACAATAAATAGGCAACACATAAAAATATGTTTTATACCAAATAAATTATTTATTTCAAAAAGTCAATATGTCAACATTAATAACGTTTTTCTTTTAAATTATTTTTGTATTAATCGCAGTATTACGTAGTGGTGTTAATCTTATCCACCAAGGCAGAATCATCACCTTTCACTTTTGAGGATGACTCATTCGAGTCATGCAAAGAAAGAGGGCAATCAATAAAATCAGTACTTTTTAGTACTGTATTAAAATAAGTTTTGTTTATAAAAAATGTATTCCAATGCATATGGAATACATACTTTATAGTACACGAAAATAAAGAAATGTTATGCATTAGACACATGTCCTACTACTTAATTAGAAATTTAATTTCAATAAACTTAGATTTGATATCAGTGGTAATCATAGCTGGGAATAAAGCACTTCATCCCCTACTAATTTTAAAATAAAACTTAAACCAAAAACCCACGAAAACGCCAACATAAAAATTGATGGTCATGTGTGAAAAAGACGGAAAACATGTCAGATTCCGTCCAGCAGAGGCGCTGAAATTCGGATTAGAAAAATTATTCTATTTCTCGATTCCACGAATTAGTCCGGAAATCCTCGATTAATCCAAGTCAGGTCCCCCAGCCTGAGTTTCTTCTCATATCGGCGTTTTTACGTGGCATGAAAACATAAGACAAACTTAATTTGTTTTTTTATATCTTCGTAAAAAAGTATTTAGAATTTAGTTTTAATTTTTTAAATGCATTAAATCAAATTATAAAATTAATCTAAAAAAATCCATGGATTTTTTTATTGGGTTGAATAGCGTTCGAAAAATAGAAACTCATTTCCAAATATACTTATGTTCAGTCAATTAACTGGATTTTTTTTCCGACTCACAACACTAGTTTACACCCTGCCGAAACTTTGTTACAAAAACCGGTGCAACCTTTCATGTCCAGCAGCACAGCAGTTTAGCCTCCTTAGTCTTATTTCATGGTTTTCGTAATGCTTCGCTGGTGCATCTACACTGGGAAAAAAAAACCGTCAGGTTCGATAGTATTGCCATAGCTGATCATTTTTGGGTGAATTTACGTTGGCTCTACCGTCAGTGCAGCGTTGAATAGCACTGGCGATTCATCGGGGCGCAAGGCGCAACGCGACGCCAACGTGAAATTGGCGACGGCACTCCTTCCCGTTGCTTTCACCGGTAGGTATACATGGTATACATTGTACCATAGTTTTAGTGGCCCAAAGTTTCAATTGCCCATAAAATCACCAGAAGTCACTATATTTGAAAAGCAGTGTTTGACGAAGATTATGAAAGGAATACGTTGGCAAAAGTTGCAAGTATATATCAAATATAGGCGGTAGAGAGCGCTTCAGGGAAATGTACAGGAATCCTGCATCTTGCAATCCTCGCAGTTTTTGCCAACACATTCCTTTCATAATCTTCGTCTAACACTGCTTTTCAAATATAGTGACGTCTGATGATTTTATGGGCAATTGAAACTTTGGGCAACTAAAACTATGGTACAATGTATACCTACCGATTTATGCAATTTATTTATGAATTTTGAAATTTTAATTAATTTGAATTTTCCCGCCATTATGCTTGAAACTTTGGAAACTTTTCAAAAGTTCCATGAAACGTTTCATTTTCTCAAAGTTTTATGAAACTTTACAACCCTAGGTAAAGGGGAAAACTAGAGAGCAAACCTAGTGACATAAGCTTACGTCAATTGACGTGGTTCCCTTCCATGTCTTCATAAGGTTTCTACAACTATTGATCGGCAACACCCCGCGCGCGTTCATTATTGAATTATAAAATGTTAAATGTGTAAGCTCGCGCGAAAGTAACAATTGTAAAAAAAAGGTGCTGTAAAAGTTCACAAAGTATGAAAAAAGTAGTTTATTTATGATTACTTCATTTTATATCTCAATTTCTTTTGATATCTTGTGCTGCATTTTTAAGTTATACGACAAATAGCGGAAAATAAGCATACTTCCCATAAGAGCCCAGCTAATTTCATTATTTAATTTCTCAAAAACTGTGCAGTAACAACGATTGATTTTTAGCATAGGCATCCGTTATATTGCCTAAATTCAGTATACAAAATTAAAGAACAATCTTGTGCTAACTGGGTCTCCGCTCGAACTATCTTAAAGGCGGCTTCATACTTCAGCTAGCTAGTTAGCAGCCGCATGCGCAGTATCTTTCTATGTTGGTAGAAGAGAAAGAGATTTATATCTTCTCTCTGTTCTATCAACACACAAACGTACTGCGCATCTCTCTCTGTTCTACCAATATAGAAAGTTACTGCGCATGTGGCTGCTAGTTCGCCAGCTGAAGTATGAAACCGTTCTAATACACAGCTCTTCTTACGAAAACTAAAGCTTAAATTCACATCCACCAAATACTCCGCTAGTGCGTCTAGTTATTTGACCTAAGCACACTTGATTCGGGAACGTGAACGTAAAGTGTCTTGTCTCGTTCTAATTGTGTTGGTGTCTTTTTCTAACGAATAGGAAATCCATCCCAACAGTCAACGCAAAATTAAAATAGGGAGCGTAAGAACTTCCGACTTTAATTGTGCTTAGGCCAATTTTTCGGCAAAATTTCGCTTATCCTTAATGACCTTCTAAATTCCTAATCCCTATCATCTTAAGGATCATCTATTAGTTTATCTTAAAGATTTGCGGGCTCGTTTGATGGCGCCACCGACATATATCCTTCTACACTCTAAAAGCGTTGAGTGACCAGAACCTGGATCGTTCAACGTCGTCGAGGATGAATTCTAAATGGAGGTGGCGTGCGCGAATCAGCCGCCAATAGTGATAAATATTTGCGATATAATCTCTAATGTTTTCTAAAAACATCTAAATTGTTGTGCCAAAAATGCTTTAGAAAATAGAGATTGCGGTATGTGCAGATGTGTGGCTGTATGTGGGCAGCAAATCTGAGTAAAGAACAAGTAATTTAGGAAAAAATCTTTGCATTTTTTAGATTTTGAAGAAACCCTATTTAAAAAGAGGTGCTTTTCATGTCAATTCTTGATGCAAAAAGAACATTTGTAGCTTCACTATTGTGTGAAGGAGTACACTGGCGGTGAATATTCTTACCGGTGGTAGTTCAGGCGTCGGGCAGCCAAAGGGCTGTCATTACATCCTGTCGGAGTGGAGTCACATTTGGAGTGCGTCACCGCCCATATGTGATGTCTTCTATGCGTGAGAACGAATGAGTAATCATGTATTGTCAAGACAAGGGCTCGACAGCCTCCAAGAGTAAGGAAGGTGAGTTTTCACTAGGTATCCATTCATTCTAATTTTATTTGCTCTACGTTAACTAGACATTTCCTTTCACGTCATTCTTTAGTTTCGACAAAATATTTTATTCATTCATACATTTCGAAACTCTCTAATGTTAATGTTTTTTACAACATATAAGGATTAAATGTTCTCTGTCTATAAATCACTTACAATTCTAAGAATAAACATTATAGGGTTGTTCATTAAAACCCATTACGAAACGTTCTGACAACTTCTGATTTCGAATACGGGTGACTATCAAAGGACCATAACAAAGACTAGGTCTCAAGAAAATAAACAAAAAATTAGTTCCTGCTCTTCAACTATTCCTTAGAAGTTTTTGTAACGTGCTGCTTTAAAAAAATATTTTACCATGAAAGTAGTTGTGGATTAGCGTAAACAGTTCCTTGTATATAAATTTTAAGAGGTACCTTTACCTTGAGGGACAAGTTAGATTAAATACAATGGAATCTGTCTTTATAGTCGTGAGATTTTTATAAAACTACGATAAATTGAAACGTGATATATCGTAATCAATTATTGCTGTTTATATAATTAATTGCAAAATCAGAAATATAACAGATCAATAGTTCTATATTATTTTCAATAATGAACGAACAATCATCCTGATAAGATAAATAATAGTTTATAAAGAATTTAGTTATTGTTTTCAATTTTTTTTAAATGTGCTTTACATATTTTTAACACTGGTGCTTGAAAAGGAGCCTTTTCTTTTTTATTTTGCGTTGAAAAAGTGCAGCTTCGGTTAAAATTCTCTAAATATATATTTTAATAAAATATTTAAAATTTTTAGCATTTTCTACTACAGATATTTTAAAGTTCATATTTTTATCATTTATTCGCAATTGCTCATATTCATTTTGGAATTAGTGATTTTATAAATTTTAAATATTCGAGTTTTTGAAAATGAAGATTTTATCTTTACAAGAAAAGGTGAAATAAATTAGGGAAAAACTTCCGGTCTATTCTGGAGGGTAATTCTCTCCGAATTTTAAATTCCAGGAGGTTTTTTCCATTTTCAGGTTTCAAAATATAAGATTGAAAGCCCTGTTATTTATTTTTAAATATTAATAAATTTATAAAAATTTAGTATATTTATAAATTAATGAAATAAATATTATTTATTTTTTATAATGGTTATTATATATTTAATGCATGATAATTAATATGATTAATGATTTTAGTTTTTTTGTTCCTTTTTGTGGTAATTTTCTTTTATTTCCTCATTAATATTTAAGAAATATTCTTAAATTATACGAATGCAGCTAAATAAGCATTTTTATTTTATTTTCAAGAACTTTTCAAGCTTAATGACAGAAACTTGAATGAACCATATGAAAAAAATATTATTCGTTTAAAGGAAATAAAATGAAAATTCAGACTAAAAATATGGTTTATTTGGTTGAATTCTTATTTAATGAGAACAAGGAAGTTGATTCTAATTTTTAAATTTTTACTCCTCTTAAAGTACTTTTGTGTAGAAAATAAATTTTAAGAAATCTAAAATACAACTTTGGAATTTTTTACTTTTTAAAAATACGACATCTCATTTATTAGTCTTATTTTGAATTTAATTAGAGCCTTATATTTATTCAAAATAAAGAGTATATTATATAGAAACATTTCGGAAAGATTGATTTATTATTTATTGTTGATCTCAGTTTTTAGGCCTACGGATTATCACTCTTAAGATTCTGTTTTAAAATGACAACCTTTTTTATTAAATTTTCGTGTTTAGCACAACTTTCTGCCTACAGATATAGTATTCCAAACTTTTCTTGGGGCTTGTTTGGATCTTATCTTGCTACTGTAAAGAATGAGGGTCCTTATGTCAAAAATTCTACCTAGGTCACGCAGGCCCCAGCATGGGTTCTAGTCCCAAAATTCATCTGTTAATCTCAACAATAGCTGAAGACTTACCAATAGAATGGCTTTTTTAAAATACTTTCTGCATGAGATGTTTAACCGGGTTGAAAGTTTTGGGTTTTTTTGATCTTGACATCCAAATGGATCTCAGCAAAAATTCTAGATATCATTGCTGTACTAAAAAATTGTGTCGAACACGAATATTCAATACGAAAAGGGGTCTATCATTTGAAAAATATTGGATTTTAATTTACTGAAGCAATTTTGGTAAACGGGTTTGTACTACTTCAATTAGTAAGTTTCTATAAATTTAAATTAAAAAAAAAATTTTTTAGCTATGTATGCAAATAAAAAGCCACTTTGTCAGGAATTAATGTGGGTATTAATTACATCGTTTTAAATAAAAGTAAAGAGTATCAGGAAAGGTATAAATCTATGTAATATTTACCAAAATATTGCATTCTAACTTAGAGACTTCGATACATGGTTAGAAGGATGCTGAAAACGTACAAAGACCAAAAAAACGAAATTTGGTTAAAAATAAGATCTGCTACAATTTTTAACCACTTTAAAATTTCTTTTTCAATTAGAGTTTGATACATTTTTTAGATATGATTTTTCGCGCTATAAGATATTAAAAAAATATAGTTCAAAAAGTATTTTATAATAGAGAAACCGAAATATAGCAGAACTCAGAACAACTTGAATTTTTGAAAAAATGAAAGCTTCAGTGCCACGTAGAGAAAAGAGTGTATTCATTTTGAACATAATCCGTTTTTTTTAACTCACATTTTTTTGTGTGCAACTTCGTGGAAATAAATTTGAAAAATATATAATTAAATATATAATTTTTATGGAATATTGAAGTGTTTTCGACAGATAAACATTTATAAGATTCCAATTAATACTTTATAATGAATAAATAATTTATTATTAACAATTTTATGCGCATAAAGTATAATCGGTAGTCTATAAGCCTCTGATCATTCAAAATATTGTTGATATGTGAATCAAATTATATTAACTCAGGTGTCGATAGATAGATAAATAAAAATCAACATGTGGGTTATAAAGTAATAAAAAATCGAAAGACACACATTGACGAACTTTTAATGATCACAAAAAGAATGTCATGTTTTACACCTAAAAATCAACTGGATCGAACTGAAAAAAATGGTAAATTCTTAACTTTATAAATTGTGCTGCTGATTTTTTAAAGGAAGAATTAGACTGAAAAAAAGAAAAAAGTCCAACCGACAATTTCCTTAGTTTTGGTAATTTTTAATTTTCTTTTATCGAGGTTTTTTTAGTTAAAGTGTGGAAAATTTTATCTCGATTAAAATGAGCCATCAAATGTTCATGGAAAATCTATAATTTTTATCTGATTGAAACATTTCATGGCTCATTTTATTCGAGATAAAATTATCCACATTTTCACTAAAAAAACTCGATCAAAAAATATTTTAAATGAAAAAACTGAGGAAATAGTCACTTTGACTAAGTTTTTTTTTCGATTATCTATCCAATTCTTCTTTAAGACAAAATCTTTTGTAATATGTAACCAATTTAAGACTTTCCTCTCATTGTGATCCTGTAGTAAATTTAAATCAATCTGTGTGATATAAATACACTATATTTACTGCATCCAGTGTAGAATAGTGAATTTACCGTTTACATTACAATATAAGTACTGTTATTACAGTTTTATTTAAAGCAAAACTTTCCATAAAACTTATTCGCACGTTCTTGAGCAACTTTCTCACTGAAAGTTTTCACTTGCTCCAAATTCACTTGACTCCCGAATCCATGAAAGTTATTTGTATACGAATTGTGCAATGTAAATATATGTATATATCATGTGAATTTTATTTTCAAATATCAAATAACGTTTAATTCATCGTGAGTTTATATTTTAGAAATTTTAAAGATAGTGCTTGAAAATGTACAAAGGTGGGAAGATATTTGAGTTTTTAAATAGCTTTGATAATCAAATGAATAAAAGGCATGTAATAATTTGCGTACCTAATATTTAGTTTAAGTTTTAATAAATCAAATAACTCAAGAAACCTTTCAACTAAATTAGGACAAAAAGCAGAAACGCCTTTTAATAATAAATGTACAAAAGAGGAAAAAGAGGTGATCTCCATAAACATTTCTTTCCCTTCTCTCGTCCTCATTTATTATTGAAAATATAAAAAAGTAATATATAATATAAAAATATTTAAAAAAATAAAAAAATATATTCAGCAATAAAAATTATAGTACTATTTATAAATTCATTATGTTATTAAGGGCGTGTATCAAGTGGTTCATGTGACGTTGATAATATAAAATACAATGTGTAAAGGTTATTAAAATAAATAATTGCTAAAATGGATGTTATGTAGCAAAAAGATGTAATTTCACTCAGAAAAATATTTGGTTGAATAAACTAAATTTTTTTATTTTAACCATAGTATGTTGTTGTTATACCAACAAAAAAATGTTTGGTTGACTCAATAAAACGTTTTTTTGATCCAATTAAATTATTTCATTGACTCAAAAAAATTCTTTCCTTAGGAAAATTTTGTTGATTGAATAAAAAATTTTACTTATAATTTTTAAGTCAATGAAAGTCAATGAAATACTTTTTCAATTCAATCGAATGATTTTTTTTAATGAACAATATTTTTTTTTGAGTGTTTGTCTATATTTCTTAATAATATTTCTTTTAATAATATATTAGATTATTCCTTTGAAACATTGTTAAAAAATAACAATACCGTTCAAAAGTAAGATTTACTAACTTGTACATGTCTCACTGTAATTACCGTAAATAACATGTAATTAACTCGTTACGTTCGTCAGAGCCCATTTGCATTTGCGATAGGTGTATTAGTATATTTTAACCTGTTATTTTTTATGCAGTGTTTCATGCATGGCCAATTTGATTTATAATTGTTTTTCCTACATATTCAATTTAATTATCTCATCTCTCTGCTTCAAATTCTATAATTATATTTTATAATTTTTAACAGGATCAGTAACAATGCGGGATAAAAAAGGAGGCGCTCTCAGTAGAGTTCAAAAGCTGAAGAAGCGACTTAGCCATAGTTTTGGAAGATTATGTAAGTTCGTTTTTATTTTCATATTTAATCTATTGATTTATCTAATTAACAAATCATTTACAATATTATTTGTTTATTGTTATACTTGTGTTTAATGCTAGAAAAAAATGATTGTTTATTTTTCAATCCTGAATTTATAATTTCCTTTGTCAAGTTTTCTTCAATTACAGCAATTTCAAAAGAAGAAGCAGATGATGTAACAAATAGAGGTCATTTACCCTACAATGGTTATTCTGAAGAGTTTCTTGATCGTTTAGAACCAAATGGCAATATACCAGCAGATAAAGATCGTAGATATGGTATGATTGATTCTTATTAAATTGTGTTTGTTTGTTTAGGTAGTTGTGAATGTTATGTCTGTGAAGGTAAATATTGTTATTTGAAATCAGTACCTTTTGCGGTAAGGCACCGTGCGAAGTCATGGTAGGGAGAGTTAAATCGACGCCAGCGCACGCAGTGGATAATTTAGGCGTTAAAGGAGGCTGTTTTATATTTCCCAGCAATCAAAATACATGTGCAAATCTAAACTTTGTTTTAATTAAAAAAATGTAGCTGAAATGAGCCACCGAAGTTGTTGTGTTGTGAATTGTAAAAATACAAGCAGGAAAAGTGAGTGTAAATTTTATAAATTTCCAACGTCTAAATGGAAAATAAATCAAAGGAATAAGTAGGGTGTGGCATGAACTGATGCTTGTCGAATTATACGAGATTTTATTAAATAACTTTCATTATTTCTACGGAACTCTTGGACATCTCGTACGTGTTCTGCCAGAACGAGATTTTTACCTTTAATTTTCGTTTGTGGTTGAAATTCTATTGTATGTTTAATTGATTGAAAACCTGTTTTAATAATTATATCCATGATGAATTTAAATCTGAAAATAAACAATTAATATTTATTTACTCAACAAGTACCTACAAGTGTCATCATGAAATTACAATTTAATTCTTTATTATTTTTCTAGTCTGTTTTGATCTGTCATTAACTTAAGGTAGTCGTCATGCCAAAAAACAGTCTCTGTAAAAGAAGTTTTTCTATGATTTCAAGACTGAGAATTATATCATCAGCCGTGACATATATAAGAAAAGACACTCTTTTTAATGAAAAAATTTAAAAATTACGAAAAATAATATTTTAATAATGTTTTTTATAATAGGATATTTCTTTACTATCGCTTCTTACCAATTTTTTGAAAATGATTGAAGTTTCTTAAATCATAGCTTATTTTTTCGGGGAAATATTCTCTACAACTTAACCGTTTCCAATTTTTGGAAATAAATCAATTATTATCAAATACAGCAATTTGTTTATAAAAATTTTGCTTTGTAAAATTGATTTTTAATTATTTCAGTCATTAAAGAATTTATTTTCAAAAATTGGAAACGGTCAAGTTGTAGAGAATATTTTCCCCGAAAAAATAAGGAAAAATCCTATTACAAAAACATTATTAAAAAATTATTTTTCGTAATTTTTAAATTTTTTCATTAAAAAGAGTGTCTTTCCTTACATATGACACGGCTGATGATATAATTTCCAGTCTTGAAATCATAGAAAAACTTCTTTTTCCAGAGACTGATTTTTGGCACAACAACTACCTTAACCTTATATTTACTGGTTTCTATATCATTTTTATTATGGAAAATACTTACTTTTTACTGCTGATTTCACACAAATACTTCACAAGGAAAAACAATCGAATTTTAAAGTGAATCAAATTGTTTTTTTGTTTGTTTTTTTATTGATAATAAACATTTTTATAACTAAGTCCCATTATAATACATTGTAAAAGTTCTCGAACAGCCTCCTTTAGTTCACTCATGCTGTGGCGCTGCAGTCACGCACGGTGCCTATAGAAAACGATTGAAACTGTCGCATTTTTTATTATTACATAAAAACGGTTTTTATCATTTTGATAGAAAACTACAGACGTGCATAAGAATAAAAAACAAATAGTCCTGAAAAAAACAAATTTTTCTTGAGTGTACGCATATAAAAGGTTTCTTTGTATAGAGGTTGAAAGTGTACCAACCTAACAAAAAGTTTCGACGATTGGATATCAGAAACATAATTGAATTCTGGATCAGGCTGTCAAAACTTTTGGCTGATATCAACGCACGAGAACTACTTTAAACTAATTATTATAGTAGGAGTTTATTGAATGTAAAAAAACTTTCCTAATTATGCATATTTTTTATAGATTGGACAGGTGTTGGTGATCACGACAGAGTACATCGACAACTTTCAGTATCAAGTGATTCAAAGTTACTAGATGATGATATACGAGAAGAGGCTAAAGTTATTTTGCGACCTCGACGACCACCTCGTCCAAAATCTGAAGTCTTTCTTGGACCGGACCCTCCTCTTAGAAGAACGAAAAGGTTTTCTGCATTTGGGGTAAATACTTTTATAGTTTTTTAGTATACATTGATTTAAATTGATTAGGATGATTATGATAATTTATATAATTACGTATAAAAAAAAAGTAAATGTTTTGTAGGGTGATTCACCGTTTGGTAAATCAGAAGCATACATAAAATTAGAGCAACTGGGTGAAGGGTCTTATGCCACAGTATTTAAGGGATATAGTCACCTCACCAATCAAGTAGTTGCTCTTAAAGAAATTAGGTTGCAAGAGGAAGAAGGTGCTCCATTTACTGCCATTCGTGAAGCGAGTTTATTGAAAGAGTTGAAACACAACAATATAGTTACTTTACATGATATAATACATACAAGAGAAACACTTACGTTTGTTTTTGAATACGTTCATACGGACTTATCCCAGTACATGGAAAGGTATGGCAGTGGGGGCGGGTTGGATCCACGTAATGTCAAGTTATTCTTATTTCAACTTTTGAGAGGTTTAGCGTATTGTCATCGCAGGTAAGAATACTTTTGTTTTGCTTAGAGGTATTATTTAAATTTTTGTGATTTATTTCATTTAAATGTTTATATATTTTACTTATTACAGAAGGGTATTGCATCGAGATGTAAAACCACAAAACTTGTTAATCAGTGAAATAGGTGAACTCAAACTAGCAGATTTTGGCCTCGCAAGAGCCAAGTCTGTACCTTCGCATACGTATTCTCACGAAGTCGTGACTTTATGGTATAGGCCGCCAGATGTTCTTTTAGGATCTACGGAATATTCAACATCTCTCGATATGTGGGGAGTGGGGTGTATATTTGTAGAGATGTTGACGGGTATTCCAACATTCCCGGGTGTACGCTGTCCATATGATCAACTAGACAAAATATTCAAAATTTTAGGAACGCCAACTGAAGAGACTTGGCCGGGAGTGACGCATTTAAAGGGTTATAAACCTAATTGCTTGGTATTTTATCCCACCCGGAAGTTAGGTCTTTCCTTCCCTAGACTTTACGATGTTGCAGAAGGTGATAATATGGCGTCAGCATTACTTCAATTAAATCCTGATCAACGAATAGGTGCTGAAGAAGCACTTCGCCATCTTTATTTCGCCTCTCTTCCTAGAAAATTATATGAATTGCCTGATGGTAAGTAATTCTTTTTTATCAATTGTTTAAGGAAGAACATAACCCTTGAATGGCCATTTTTTATCGAATTGAGTAAGTAATAGTTTTCATTAGGGTTAGGGGCGCAATATTTTCTTTGTTTCAAAATAAGAAGATATATAAATATGTTACCAAGTAAGTTATGTTAATATGCATATTAATTTTAAAAGAAACATGTATCAGTCGCCATTAGGCAAATTGGTAGAGCAGTGTTATTTTTATTGCAAGATTTGGCCAAGTTATGGTTATGATGAAGATAAAATAGAAAAGTTTCTTTTACTGCCTCATCATAAATTTGAATGAGGAATGCTTATAGATATTTTTAGCTATCCCTGTCAGTTATTATTGTAAAGATTATTTTCTCCATAAAAGAAATACAAATATAAAATGAATACAGAAAATTTTAAATTATAAAAGTACAAGGGTTATATACTTCCGAAATTAATAAATGTCATTTAATATTAAGCAGGTTTAATTGGTGGAATTTAATTGCAGAAGTGTCGATATTTAGTGTCGAAGGCTGCCACTTATATACCGAGTCGCGACAATCTTATGCTGACCCACGCCACACAGCTCTTAAGACTTGAAGTTAAAAATATAAGTATAATAAGAAAATAAAAATTAAGTAATTTTAATTTACCTGCTCAGCGAGGCAAACATTTTTCATTAGAAAGAAAGGAAAAAGAAAGGCTTGCTGCAGTAAAAAAAACGAATGGATAAAGACTTTTATCACTATGCCTTGACCTATCCATCGCATACTTTATAGGGCCTCTTTTGCTCTCTCAGAGCTAATCGAAAATACGTATTTTCATTAATTTTTTTAAGTACATTTAACTGAGGAAGTTCTGTTTTATCGAGAATACATCGTGTAATGTTTGAAATATCACATTTAAAAAAAAAGAAAAGAATAACAAAGTAAAGAAAGTAAGTTGTTTTATATACTAATGTGAAAGTTTAATAACTGGAAGCATTCTGGTTATAGAAATCAAAAAGCGCACGCATGACCCATCCTTGCACTTCGTCCAAATACTAGTTTTAGACTGATACCAATCAAAAAATAATATCGCAAATACTTCATCATAGCTTTGAGATTCCCCAGCAAATCCAGAGACGATGGTAGAGTTCAGGGCTGACGCCACTTATATATATATATATATATATATATACATATATGGTATGGAAAGCATTTTTAGAAAAATGTTTAAATAATTTTTTTCTCCATGGTTGAGAAAAACGGTTCTGGAATTAGGACTGATGTCGAATCGCTCGATTGTTTCGTCGGCATCGATGTGTCCAAACGACAAGCCTCTAAATCGGCAATTCTCTCATTCATGAAGATTCTCACTGAGAAGAATTTTGTAATTAGAAAAATTAACATCTTAGCGCTGACCTCTATGAGGTGCTTACTTACATTAAAATTGCATGGGTGACGTTTAGATTTTTAGTAAGTGATAGAAAATCTAATATTAAAAGTTTTTTCAACTCAGAAATTCCTTTCTGCTCAGAGCAAATAGATAATGTAGCGAAACGTTTATTTTGTAGAAACTTGTCGACTGGTAAATGATTAAATAGCAACTTGTCGTTTAGATACCTTGGTATTGTACTAACGGCAAACTTAGGGAGATCGTGTTTGAAGTATTTGTCTCTGAAGTGCTGAAAACAGTATTTTTTAAATTTTTGTCAACTATTGTGTGGTAAATTTGTGGTCTTGTTTATGAAATTATTTTAGAGGATGTTGCGACTGTCTTCTGCAATTAAAGTTTTATTTCATATTCATGAGGTAATTCCGCCAGTAAGAGGAAAATTTCCTTTTGGCGATTTGCAATTTAACTCAGAAATATGTCAAACCATTTAAAATCACCAAATATTTAACAATTGATTAGAGTTTACCATACATGTTCATTAAAAACATCTTTCTCAAAAGAAACATAATTAATTTTCTTTCATACTTGAAAGCAGAAGTAATTGGAGTAAAGGTTTCCAAAAGTTTGCAGTGATGATAATTTTCTTTATATCTTTATAAAATGTATTAAAATAAATAAAAGCTACTTTGGGACAACTGGAAGATCTGTAACGCTGCTTTTTAGTAACCTTAATCTCTTTTTTTTTGAAAACTAAAAACTACTGTCAGCAGCAATCCGTCGATTAAACGTATTTGAATTATATCAATTCATAGAAATGTAATACAGTAGTCGCCTTTAGATAGAATTTTTTAGAAATACAAGACAAGGTTCACCATGTAATTTAGTCAAGGATAGATTAATTAACGAGACTTGGAATATTGTGAAAGTTATTAATATTACTGTTTTCACGTTCAATCGCAGACAAATCCGTCTTCTCATTGACACCAAATATCAATTGATTCAAGCGCCTGGTAAGCGTAATACAATTTTAAAATGCAAATGGGGCGACTGCAGGTACAGAATTGTAGCTTCAAAAATTTTCCATGGATTCTTCCGATATTATATCGTTAGTCAGACTCAATCAAATACCTAATTGATTGAGACTCCTTTTTCCCCTTCTCTTTAGTTATGTTAATCATGTAAATCGGTTTACAAAAAAAAAAAAAATTAAACGTCATAGCTACTTTCTTGCTTCTATCTTACGTTGATGGCGCTTTTAATACTGAAAAAAGCAAGTACAAACATTTTTCATAGAAATTTAATTTGTCCTGCATAAAATATTTAATGAAACCTACTTTTACAAAATTTTAATAATATATAATACGGTAACATACATGTATGCCTTTCATCCCCCAAGTTTTAATTATTGATAAAGAAATTAGCGTTGCAGATCTTCACAATTTGAGCTATAAGCCATATGTTAGATGTTATGATCATTTTATTCCTTAGTAGGAAACATTTGTACCATTTTTTCAGCTCGCTTAAAATAATATCAGCGAAACAGTTTTGGAGTACATGTTGACATTTTTTTAGCCACCCAGATTATAAATAATAATAGTAGCGAGTACTAAGAAAACTAAAGGTACAGTTAATTAGCAAGATGTATATATAGAACACCGAATTCATATTTTTATTGGTAATGCCAAAATACAAGGCGTGGCATCTATTTATGACCCATTTATTTATTAAATAAAATCAAAATGCGTAAATTTTTTTATTTCTTTTGGCAATGTACATTTTATTCAATTCATGGAAACTGCTACAAGTCAATTATGAAAAATAATTCCATCACTTCTTACAATATTTCGGTGGGTGCGGTAAATTCACAGAATTATCAATACTACGCCGAAGAAAACCCTCAAATAATTCATGAACCGAATCGAATTTTTCCGAAGACACTCGTGGCCAGCCAGTTACACTTACAGAAACAAATTTGATTGAATCAAAGAAAATCATTTGTTTAAAAGACTTTCTTGGATTCAAATAAATAATTTATTTGAATTAAATAAAATTTGTTTGATTCAAACAAAGTATCTTTGAACCAAATAAAAATTTGTTCGAATCAAATAAATTCCTGTCTTAAATCAAACAAATATTTCAAATTAATTAGTTGAGTTTGGAATTGTTGCCACTGCCTACATTATCGGAGGATCACTAGTCGCGTATCAGATAGGATACGTTGCCAACAGGTGTCTTCGTAGACAATTTAAAACTCTTATATCACAATAAATGCAAATTAAATTCAAATTTAAAGAATTTGAAATCTTTCTGTGAAAAAAAGACGTTTTTAACTGCGCTGGGATTCGAGCCCAAGGCTTTCGATTGCCGGTCGACTGTTCTAACCACTGAGCTACACAGGCGTCCGACATCTTCTTCACAAATTAATTTGAAATCATTACAGCCGTAAGGCAGTGCCATTAGGCGATATAAGGAGATCTTCCTGTGGAGAAGGCGATGTCAGACGCCTGTGTATCTCACTGGTTAGAGCAGTCGACTGGCAATCGAAAGACCTGGGCACGAATCCCAGCGCAGTTGAAAACGTCTTTTTCTCCACAGAAAGATTTCAAATTCTTTAAATAAATGTTTAATTGGCCCAAAGATTTTCTGTTTAGTTAAATAAATGTTATTTAATTCAAATAAATCTTTTGTTTTAATCAAAGAAAGCCTTTCGAACAAATTATTTTCTTTCATTCAATCAATTTTTTTTCCCCAGTGTACGGTGATCGTTCTAGGAAGAGGATTCGTGTTTTTGTAATTGCGCCCAGATAGCAGGATCGTAGGCTTAAGTGGAACTTTAAAACGCCATCAGATGCACTAAAATGCATCAAATGTCAAACTGTCAATCTGTCAAAAAGTAAAAAACATGGGAAAGACGAAAATTTAAAGGTCTCATTAGTTTCTATGTTCGAGAATCTCCGCCGGTAGTCGGGGCATCGTATGGCTGTGTGAGATGTACGTGAGCAAACAAAGGTTCGCGCGACTTTCGCCTCTATAGCGTAGGGTAAGTGTGCCAATTACTGCGGATCGAAAATCAAGACGGCTTTTAAATTTAAATAAAAAGATTTTGAGATAAAAAAGTCGTCACGAATTAATTTTTAAAGCAGTATTTGGTATTAAGTAAGTAGCATGCAGTCCTTAAACCCTGAAAAGAAATCAGATTTACTTAGAAAATGCGAATCTAAAAAAAATGTTCCATGTAGGTTTTACTGCGGGTTTGCATGAATTACTGCGCACCAATTACTGCGGAAACCCCAATTTCTGCGCGCGTAATACTGCGATATTATTTTTAGTGAACTTACAATTAATTTAGGAGTGTTGAAAATTTTATTTAATCTCAATTATAAAAAGTAAACACGACGAAGCATTCGTAACATATTAAGATTAATAATTTTAATAATTTTATTTAATTTAACTCAAAATTATATCACTTGAGTTCCTCTTGCATCTTAAGCAACGATTAAGGAGTGTTGAACATTTTATTTAAACTAAATTATAAAAAGTGAACATGAAGCATTTAAAAAAAATTAAGATTAAATAATGTTATAACTCTTATTTAATTTACCTTAAAATTATATTAATTGACTTCCTCTTCTCTCATTAGCAACGATTGTGGAATTTTCAACATTTTGTTTAATCTCAATTATAAAAAGTAAGCATAACGAAGCATTTGTAATAGATTGAAAGGTTATGCAGTGCCGCCTGACAGATCGCAGTAATTCATACACTGTAAAAAATCCAGTTGAAAATTACCAATCGATTATAAAATATTTTACTATGATTGACGTAGGAATAATACGACTCTATTGTGAATTTGCAACGATAAGCGGTGTGATTTCACAGTATTTGTATGAAGTTTGCAGTGAAAGTTTAATATTACCACTTGAATCAGGGGACATAAAATTACGCATGATAAACATGGTAAATTTCAACCATAGTGTAACGTATATTTGAATGTAATTTTACAACGTGTCAGTAAATTCGCAATGCGTACTGCGATTTATTTTACCATGAAAGTGTAAAAATGCAGACTGAGTGTAAATCTACCAGAATTTTATAATTCCACGCTTCATGATGCATTTTTGTTTTAACGCCCGGCGCTGCAACAGTGATTCTATAACTTCTATAACCTAGAAAGCCAACTCTCGTGCAATAGCAGCAGGTTTCAAATTCTTATTTAATTTATCATTTATATCGCGTTTTCACAATGTAAAGGTAAGTGTTAAATTAAGAAAATAAACTAAAAAATTCGGCATTGAATACTATTAATTTTATACTATTAATTCATAAAAATATACTACAAGAACCAATAAATATGTTAATAATTCTATAGCATATTGATTTCAATCCATGATATACATGCTTTTAGAAAGAAATGCTTTTGATTCAATAGCATTTTTTTCTCAGGGTACTGTCAGTGTTAATTTACAAATGATATATATAGCGCATGCGCAATGAAATTCATCCCGGCCATTTTACATTGTCAATTGAATTTTACAACAAGAAACGTAAAATTATACTGCATTGAAAGTGATATTAAGGGAATTTTACTGTCTGCATGTGATTTTACCGTTCCAAATTATTTTTACACCATTTTGGTAAAATTACCATGTTAATCACTAATAATTTTATGTCCCCTGTTCTACGTGGTAATTTTCAACTGAATTTTTTACAGTGTACACCTATGAAAATCATGTACCAAATACTGTTTTGGTAAAAAAATGATTAAAAAACGTATTTTTTGTTATTTTGCATAAATATTTAGAAAAATAAAATATTTACTTTGCAGAAAGTAATATCACAAGAAATATTTTATTTTCAGAAACGGAATTATAACAAGTTTTTCAGAACGTGTTCATGACTTTTCAACAAATCTAAGCATTAAAACTATGGGAATCGGGAACATGAGAGTTTTAAATTGCAATTAATTAGCTACAAATATCGTAACTATTGATAATTCGTTGATACTTATTATGCTTGGATTAGAAATTGATTGTTTTTAATTGTTCTGTAGCGTTATATATCTTTAAAACATTGTATATCATTAGTTTTATTTGAAAGCGCAGTAACTGGGGCATCCACAGTAATACCCACACTTACCCTATGCGACTTACTAAGTTTTCATTTGGGACAGCAGAAATGTACCATTCTAATCCTCGAATTATGTCTGCTTCAGGGCACCAACAAATGGCGACATGTCTCGGCATTTAATAGATTGGCTAAATAATCTATTATATATGAACATATTTGTTAAATATGTAAAATGTGCAAAAATAACTTTCATGCACATAGCACATCAATAACTTTTTTATATTATTCTAGAGGACTCGAAAAAGTTTCTTGGAAAAAAAACAGAATGAAGAATGTTACATCATTCATCAATCTCAAGTTAAAATTAGAAGGTGCATGAAGTCTGCAGTAATTAAGGCATCACGTTTAAACCACAGCACTCGTTTTCGACGGCGCAGATATGCTGCCTTTATCAATGAAAATGACGCTCGTCTTTTGAGACGGGTTAGAGGCTCATTCACGGCACACTCGTGAGTTAGCCTCTGATTGTGCCATAAAGTAGCCAAGATGTGACCGCTTATGGCTGAGTTATGTCAACATGAAAGTCAAATCAGTTTTCATTCCACATTAAATGCGACGTTAGAGGTATTTAACTAATCTTCTCCTTTGGATGTCGCAAATATTTCAAAATTACAAAAACATTCGAGGGAGTCCATTTAAATTCTGGAATATGGAGCTGCACGTTCTGCTATCAGGGTGTGAAAATGGTATGGAAGGTTATTGGTTTCAACAAAACGGCGCTACATGGCACACAGTACGCAAAACAATGAATTTATTGAAGTAATTCTTCGGTAATTAAATTATATCGAAAAATGGCAATTGTAATTAGCCTCCGCATTCACCCGATTTGACGCCACCAGACTTTTTTGTGTGGGGATATCTTAAACTCAAAGTGTATATTAACAAGCAACAGTCTCTTCGTGCTCTCAAAACCAAAATTTGAACAGCAAACAGTAAACAGTGGACATTTACGAGATGTAGTTTTTCATAATCATAATTTTCATGTACTGAATAAAATGCACATTGACAAAAAAAGTAAAAAAATTTACGAGTTTTCATTTTATTCAATAAATAAATGAACTTTGATATGACAGAACCGTACCGGACCCCGTGCAGAACGTCAAAGGATGGGTGCCCTGGCGAAAGTATCGGATAGGAATTCATTCCGAGCCAATCAGAACTATTCCGATTCATTCCGATATCTGTATCCGAGCCAATGCGAATCATTCCGAACCAATCTGAAAAGCGTTTTGTAACTCGTTTGATGAAACACGGTAAAACATCGATCCGACCTAATCCGATTTAATCCGAGGCAACAATCTCAATGAATCCGAACCAATCCGAATCATTCCCACCTCGGATTCATTCAGATTGTTGCCTCGGATTAAATCGTATTAGGTAGGATCGATTTTTCACCGTTTTTTCATCAAATGAGTTACAAAAGGGTTTTCGGATTGGTTCGGAATGATCCGTATTAGCTTGGATACAGATATCGGAAAGAATCAGAATAGTTCTCATTGGCTCGGAATGAATTCCTATCCGATATTTCGCCAGGGTGCCCCCATGATTGTCTTTTGGCGGTAGTAGAGCACAGCATCAGGTCCCCGAGACTGCACTCTATTTGGGCAGGCCGTGGAAACTCTAATGGATGGGGTTGACCAAACATAATCTGGTCCCGTTTGTGCGGTGGTGAGATGGCGCTGGCATCTAACCCCTCCTTACTTCTCACTCCCCTGCCACTGTGTGCACCCATCATTCTTACTCTGCTTGCACTCTGCACATGTGCGTGAAGTTAACACTCCGACAATGAAAAATCCAAACTTTTTTTGGTGAAATCGTTTGGTGGTCGTTTGATAGTCGTTAGGTGGTAGTTTTCGACGTTTGGTGGTCAAAATTACAAAAACTACAGAATTTTCAAAGTTGGAGTGCTAACTTCACGCTGCACTCCACATGTTAATATTTTTCAAAATTTCTTTTTGTAATCGTTTGGTGGTCGTTTGGTGGTCGTTAGGTGGTAGTTTTCGACGTTTGGTGGTCAAAATTGTGGGAGATATCATTGTTCCAAAAAATCTTTTGTAGTATGCGCAGAAGATCTGCGCATGTGTATACTTGGCGCGCAATTTGAAAACAAAATTATAAAAAACTATTCAGATCGTTTAATAATCTATTAAATTACATTTATTTAATGCATCTTCAAATGCTTTACATTATTTAAAGGTAAATATCATCCTTCAATAGCTATCTTAAATTTGCGTCACATTTATTATATCAAAAACTAAGTTTCTTGATATTTTAAAATAGTTATTTTTGGAAGCACTTCATGATCGTTTGGTAATTGTCTGGAGGTAGTTTCTGACGTTAGGTTTTCATAATTGTGGCAGATATTAATTTTTCAGACAATTTGTCACAGTGATGCACGGAAGTTGCTGCGCATACTAAACCGGCGCGAAATTTAAAAGACGGTATTACACAAAGTACAACTAAATACCTTGGGTAGCATATTTGCCTGAAGGGTGCCGATCAAAACTTTGGTTCTATTTTGTTATTGTAAGTATTTTTTAATAACACTAGTCGATCGATCTCTGTCTATTTGAAAATGAAGGTAAATGGACTGGTTTTGTTCAAGAATATTTATTATTATGGACTCAAAGTTGGCGAAACCAAATTACTCTTATGCCCTCAACTTTTCTTCTCAAAGTTTTTTCGTTGTGCAAAATAGACTTGGAAAATAATACAGTTATCGTACAGAAAATGAAGTTGATAGAAGTGTTAATTGTTTATAAATAATTTTTTGAACAACTAAATATTGCTCCGTAAAAAAGTATTATGTATGACACTTATTGTACATGTCTATATAAAAGGATATTAACCTATTCCCACGTTTAATTCTGCAATTGTTCCATAAATCTTTCCCATGGCTACGTGAAAACTTATCATGATTTGTTTCATGACTCAAAATTTCTATAACCTATGGGAGTTTCTCCAAAAAAAATTTCTCAGTGTAATAACTACATTTCAAACAAAGCAAATATTAGGTATTATTCTACGTCCTTAACATATTCCTCTGCATAGTATTTACTGACAAAGATAGAGTATATTTTAATATTGTAAGAAGTTTTAACTATGAAAACATTTAACATTTTAGTTATGAAAAGTTTTAAGTGTATAAAAGATTTTTACATGTTTATGTATGTATCTAAAGTAATATATGTATTACTTTTTTACTGTAAATGAATATCTTTTCCAATTACAATTTGAGATTTCCGAATTTATTGATACTATTGTTAATTATTATCAACTGATTATTGTCAAATCGGGTTTTTCTTCTCAGAATTACATTTTACAAATTTTGTATATACCTATTATTGAAAAGCTTGAACGGTTCGGAAAATAATAGCTCCAACGAAAATAGTGTGCGAAATCGTATTACATAAGAATTCTTCCAAAAGTTGCAACAGAGGCACCTATGTATGAAACATAGCAAACATATTTGAAATATGCATTAGGAGTTTCTGGGCGAAAAGATTCATACAGCACATTTAAATATAATATTATGCACATTATATACTTCAGATCTAAAATTAACACTTTTGATCAGTATTATATTTCTACTTACACTAAATTAGTGATACAATCCTCGTTTCTTTTAAACTGGCTATCAAGAGAAACATTACACATGTACAATAAGTGTCATACATAATACTTTTTTACGGAGCAATATTTAGTTGTTCAAAAAATTATTTATAAACAATTAACACTTCTATCAACTTCATTTTCTGTACGATAACTGTATTATTTTCCAAGTCTATTTTGCCAACGAAAAAATTTGAGAAGAAAAGTTGAGGGCATAAGAGTAATTTGGTTTCGCCAACTTTGAGTCCATAATAATAAATATTCTTGAACAAAACCAGTCCATTTACCTTCATTTTCAAATAGACAGAGATCGATCGACTAGTGTTATTAAAAAATACTTACAATAACAAAATAGAACCAAAGTTTTGATCGGCACCCTTCAGGCAAATATGCTACCCAAGGTATTTAGTTGTACTTTGTGTAATACCGTCTTTTAAATTTCGCGCCGGTTTAGTATGCGCAGCAACTTCCGTGCATCACTGTGACAAATTGTCTGAAAAATTAATATCTGCCACAATTATGAAAACCTAACGTCAGAAACTACCTCCAGACAATTACCAAACGATCATGAAGTGCTTCCAAAAATAACTATTTTAAAATATCAAGAAACTTAGTTTTTGATATAATAAATGTGACGCAAATTTAAGATAGCTATTGAAGGATGATATTTACCTTTAAATAATGTAAAGCATTTGAAGATGCATTAAATAAATGTAATTTAATAGATTATTAAACGATCTGAATAGTTTTTTATAATTTTGTTTTCAAATTGCGCGCCAAGTATACACATGCGCAGATCTTCTGCGCATACTACAAAGTATTTTTTGGAACAATGATATCTCCCACAATTTTGACCACCAAACGTCGAAAACTACCACCTAACGACCACCAAACGACCACCAAACGATTACAAAAAGAAATTTTGAAAAATATTAACATGTGGAGTGCAGCGTGAAGTTAGCACTCCAACTTTGAAAATTCTGTAGTTTTTGTAATTTTGACCACCAAACGTCGAAAACTACCACCTAACGACCACCAAACGACCACCAAACGATTTCACCAAAAAAAGTTTGGATTTTTCATTGTCGGAGTGCTAACTTCACGCACATACTCTGCACTCTCTTGTTCTTTTTCGCGCAGACGCAGATGCCTCGCCATTTCTCGCCATATTCGTTTCAAATTTTGTGATTGACAGCACGGAAGTGATAAAGAGTGAAAATCTGTGAAAATGCCGAGACAGTCAAAGGACAAACATAGCTGCTGTATTCTATCTTGTGGGTCAGGTCGCCATGAACACTACCACCGATTTCCAAAAGACGAAAGTGCGGGTCGAAAGTGGATAAAAGTGTCGGGAAATGTGGCATTGCAAAACCTAACCTATAAAGAGGTTCTTGTTAATGAATGCCGGATAAAATATTTCATGAGTGACATTACAGCAGAATCAAAAAATAATATTCATTAAACATAGCTGATATTTTGGTTTTTACTATTATGTAGGAAGCCCATAAAACAAATTAAACCAGAGTAAAGCAAGAAGGTATAGCAAGTTATTAAATCATGGGTAAGTTTTCGAAGTTTGATGATTAAGAAAACGTCTTGGTTTTGATTTTTGACTCTAAGAAACGGTACCTTTCTAAATTCAGAGGACTCTGCAGAATCGCAAAAATGGCAACAACACGTGTCCCTGTTGCGTGAGCAATATGTCATTCTCTTCAATGCAAATTCAGAACTTCAACAGAAATATGCCGCTCTCACTGCTGGGAAGGGAGAGAAAGGAGAATCTAGATTTATAGAAAAACTTCTTGCTACGATAACTTCTTTACATTCCCAGCAACAATATAGGTTTGTTATTTTTTAATTTGTCAATACATTTTTTTTACGAAGATTTACTTTTAAAAAAATGTAAAAACTTTCTATTGGGTGTATTAAAAAATTCTTAATGCAAGCCTTTTTACGGATTTGAACTTGAATTACAACTTTTTAAACGTAATTTTTTTTTGACAGTGATTTGACTGTGAAATTAAGTGATCGTGAAGTACCGGCTCACAAATTTATACTCACTGCCCGAAGTGATTACTGGTGATCAGTTCCTGAAAAAGCAGTTCTTGGTAAGTTACCAAACTACCTTGTTCTATTTAATATATTTGTAATTAATTAGCACTAGAATATTTTACAATATAGACGATAAATTTGAACTTAATTTCAGATTGGACTGATTTGGACGCTCATGTAGGAGACATTTTATTAAAGTGGATTTATACAGATGCAGTACAACAAGAAGACCTGACGCTCGAACTGATGAAAGCCGCATCGACTTTTCAGTTGATTGAATTGGTTGAGAAAAGTGAAACTCATTTAATTGGAAAAGTTGACTTGAAAGACTGCGTACGCTTATATACTGCGGCTGAAGAATTAAACACGGAGAGATTAAGAGATCATTGTAGTTCTTTAATATCAGCTCACTGGGTAAAAGAATAAAATTCAAAACAACGATTTAAAATTGCATTTTAACGGCAGGTGTTATTTAATACTTTCATAAATTCATAGGAAGTCTTGATGGGTGAAGATTTCAAGGAAATTCCAGGACCTCTTCTGTATCAGTTACTTCAAACGAAAAGCAAGTATCCTCTGCACTCAGCAGTTCGACTCCAGCGGGAAGACGTTGTCTTTCTCTACCTCATTGAGCATAATGCAGAGGTAAGAAAAAAAATCATATAATCGCCCCTTTGCTCCAAACAATTTATTCTCCTAATTGAGTCATCTGTGGATTTTAACCGAGTCAAATATTTTATACATTTTTATTATTTTGTAACATCAGTCTTAGATTACTTAACAAATTCGTTAATTAATCTCGATGTTATCACAATTTTTCAACTAGATATTGTACATAAAATAGGCTTAGGTTTATTTTTTTAAATTCATACATAAATTATTCACAGCTTATGTTTTTCATTATAAATATATATTTTAAGTATTCGTGACCAGTTTTGGAGTAGTTTGTGAATTGTAAATTCGGACATGGAGATACGTTCTCGAAATCAGGACGTTTTACATCACTTCAAATCTCAGACGCTATAGTATTTCGACCTTGTTAGCTCGTTATTGAGACTTGCTAACAATACAGAAATATTCTAGAGTCAATTGTTATGAGACAAATGCAATTAGTCGCATTTACATTTACATTTGCCTTATATGCATTGGTAAAAATCATATTAATATATAATTTCTAAAAATTAGCCTAGTATATGTAAAGTAATCAGTAACAAGACAAAGATGTAAAACATTTTTGAAATTATTATTAATAATAATAATAATAATAATTAATTAATAATTAATATTATGTAATTAATATAATAATATCTCTTATCGACTAGACAATATGTCTTTTCCTCTTGTAAATTTAAATTCCAAGTGAATGTGTAAAATTGACGTTACTAAAGTTTTTATTTCATTATGACGTTTTTATTATTTTAATGATTTTTACCAATGACTGTCATGTTTTGACTTTATCATTATATTCCAAAAAATTCCATGTAATGTGATTTACGGCTGAAATTTGTATTCCCTGATGATGCTTCTGGAGTGGAAGCGAAACGTTGGCAAAAATTTTTAACGATCTGAAAATAAATGTCCGAATTGTACCCGTTTTCTTCTTCATAATTATCAACACTTGGACATTAAACATACCTAAATTAATTCTAATTTTGTATTTATGGAAATATTTTATACACCAATATTATTCATATTTTTGAATTTCATCGTCAGATTTTCCAAATCTATGAAAAAAATTAAGTTTTCAACATACAAAAGAAGAAGCACATTAATATTTAGATGCTTATATTTAATTTAATTTAATTTAATATAATTTCAAAATTACTTTCTACAAGTTTAGACCAAAATTTTTTATTCTTGAGTTTTTTATTTGTAGCATTTGAAATTTAATAATTATAGTAAATTTTAAAAAATTTGAAATTTAATAATTATAGTAAATTTTAAGAAATTTGAAATATAATAATTATAGTAAATTTTAAGAAATTTGAAATTTAATAATTTGAAATGTAAACCATTTCAAATGTTTTTCTCCTATTTTAAAAAGTTATTTTTTAAAAAATCCTTCCTTTCCTCTCTTTTTGGGAGTTATTGCGGTTTTTATTAAAACCATAACTCACATTTATATTCAGTAATCTAGTTCTAATCACATCAACATTTCCGTAGGAGTCTTTAAAACTTCAATTGGAGATCTGCAGATGCCAGCGGAAGGAGAACACACTGCATTCGTCCTGCACCTCATGAACGCGATTGCTGACGCTTTCAACGGCGTAACGGAAGGAGACGATCATCCGAAGCGTATTCCATACAGCGGAAATTCATATCGTGATGAATTTTTTTCACTCGTGCGGCGCCAATTGAAATTGAAATTGAATCATTACTTCATGTAAAAATTAATAATATACCGTTCTGACTCACAAAAGAATATTGGTTGATTCAAAGAAAATAATTTGTTTGAAAGACTTTCTATGATTCAAACTAAAGCTTTGTTTGAATTTAATGCAATTCGTTTCATTCAAACATATTTTATGTTTTAATCAACGAAAGTCTTTCAAACAAATTATTTTCTTTGATTTAATCAAATATTTTTTCTAAGTGCACGAATTCGACGAAGGTGACTATTGTACTCTAAAATTAATACTTTCAACATAATTGTATTTTGCAAAAATGTCTAAGTATAATTAATAAAACATTGCCTCTGAACATAATACAAAAGTCTTCTATTTTCTTAAAAACATTAATTTATAAAGAAACCAATAGAAAAAACAAGTAGAAATACGTAAATAGTTGATCCATTAACTATTTTCGTATTTTTACTTGTTTTTTCTATTGGTTTCTTCACTTTTATAATTAATTTTAATGTATATATATATATATATTAGTAGACATATATATATGATTAATTGTGCGCTTGTCAGATGGCGCCGTCATCGCTATGTTTGGTCAGTCTAAAAGCATTGAGTGTCCATAGCCTGTATTTGGGGGACTCCGCTAACGTTCTCCTCACCAATGCGAATGAGTATCTCCCGAAAGGAAAGATATATCATCTTTCGCTTTCAATAGAAATATCGATTTGTTTAGTTGTTAAGATCGTATATTCTTTTCACTTTTCACGTGTAAAAATGAATTTACCTTCTTCAATAACCAGCGCAACGAAAACCCATTTTTTTTTCGTAAATTGAGCCTTTGAATAAATATCTATCGCACTGTTGCAATACTTTATTCATTGCATAAAAACAAATGATAGCAAACAAATCAGCTGAATAATACAATCGAAGAGTTTCAAATATTGTACTTTGAATCAATAAATCATCTTTCTATTTTAAACATTTTTAAAAATATCCTTTTTATGCTTTGAAATCAGAAGATATGAAAAAGAGAAAAAACAATTTTTTCTTTATGTGGCAATCAGCTTATTGAATAAAAAAACTCTAGATAAAATATTCAGTGAAATGAATGTATTATATCATTTATCGCATAAGCATAAAATTGATTAGCATTTTGAAGGGAAGAATTTTAACCACTGAAAAGTCGATATTTCTATTGAATACCAAAGATAATATACCTTTCCTATTTCAAATTCACGCTATATTAAGCAGAAGTGCACATTCGCCATTTTGGCTCCTAGGCAATGTAGAGTTTATTCAGGCAGGCCTACCCCGCTATTTGTAATAGTAATTGCCAATGAACGTGGTATGAGGGGCCAGAGAGAGCGGTAGATTAGTTCTAAAAGTGGCAGTAGATGGCGCTAGATGTTTGCGATGAATGACGTAGAAAGGAAAGAGGATTGTGCTGTCACATTCAAACCATTAATGCATACCATCAGATACCATGAATACTGTATACAGGATGGTGAACTCGTATCCTAATAGCATGCAGGCCACTGAGACAAAAAACGTCTATTGGTAGGGAGTAGGGTTCTAAAAGTTTTAAATGCTCGGAGAATTTCTCTAGAGCACGAGCATATGTTTGACCTTTTTTTGCTCTGAGCATTTGGTGAGCATTTACGAGCATTTAAAATGTATTCTTCAAGGCACGTTTGCCGAAGTAGAGGATATTTGACACTAAAAATCATTTTATAGATGTAATACAAAGCTATTAAAGCTAAGCAGATGTGATGCAATCCCTAAAAAGACTTATAATTAATAGTACTGTAAGCTTTATGGTCAATAAAACTTGTATATCCATAGTATCAGAAGAAAATAAATTACACTATGTTTATATGGAAATCATAGTATTTATCTTGCGTACTTTATATAAGCGCATTATTTTATTCTTTGTACCTTATTTTGCACATTTAGTTAATACTTTTACAATTATTATTTTAAATAAACTTTTATTATTATTTTTATTCATATAAATATCATTTGCATGTTCAATAGACCTTCAAAACATTAGTTAAATTTAAATGGTTTAAATGCTGAGCAGTCACTTCTACAATTTCCAAAACAGCACTTTTTATCTGTACCAACCTTTTTCCTTTTCAAAAGATTTTCTCCAGGTATATCAGACATTTTTTTTGTGCAAAGTTTTTTAACTCAAAATCTTTCGAAATATTTTTTTTCCGTAAATGTTTACCTTGCCCATGTACTTTCTCGGTAAAAATAGCTCGAAACTCCCGGAAGCACTATGGATATTTCGCGCTTGCGCAGTATCGTTTTCTTAAATGAAAAGGTCTATGTATGGGTGCCGTCCCACGTGGGCGCAAAATGCAAAGCAGAAAATAAGCAGCCAATTATTAAACACTTTTAAAAAGAAAAAAATCTAAAGCTTTTCTGTAATTGGTTGTTCGTTTTCTGCCTTGCATTTTGCGCCCACATGGGACGGCACCCTAAGGCATTCATGCCAGCAATAAGTTACAAATGCACAACTGTGCCTCTAGCGTGTTTTGTTATTGGTTGTAGTGATGGAACCTCGGACATCGAAAATGGTTGACATCAATGTCACCGATGTATCGAAAACAAAACCTGGATGTTTCGATGTTTTTTTTAAAAACCTCGGTTTTTTCGATATTTTTTCAAAAAAAAAGTAATAAACACCATAACAAAGTTATTTTAAAAAGTCTCAATTATATTATTTATAAAAATTGGAACACTTATTCAGTTTACAAACCATAAAATTGAATTTGAAAAATTGAATTACGGGTGCAGGATGGTCTTCACCTGAAAATTTAATCTCCTAATTTAAAAAAAATATATATATAATTACAGATTTTATCGCTTTATAGACATTTTTTACAATACAAGAATGGTTACAATATGACAAAATATATCATGTTGATAGTTTTTAAATATCCTTCGAATTCTTCAGAATATTCTTTTTTTGAATGGTCCCCATTGAAAAATGGAAAAATATCTAATCAAAATATCTACAGTAGGAAATGAGAATGTTTAATACGTTCGACGCCCAGCGTGATTCAGTAGAGTTTCTCACGGGGCCCAAATGGGACTGTTTTGTATATATTAGTGCTTATTCCATTAAATTCCGTTTGAAATTCCAATTTAAAATCCTATTTAACTTGAACAAGAAGAACGTCATCCAAAAGATGGGTGATGTGGTGACGAACATGTTAAACTTGAAATCAGATATTCAATCATGTACCTTTAATTTGAAACCTCAAGAAACTAATGTCGATGTCATTTCGCTACACCGGGCTACACTCGGTGTATCTATCGCATGAGAACAAGTGAAATGAAGTGGCAAGTCTGTTTCTCTCATAGAGATATTATAGATAGAGGAGACATGCCATAGGCCGCTCTGTAAGTGGCAACGTCAGTCTGCAAACTCGGTGAGAGCGAAAGAGAGAGACGATAAGTGGTTTTTTCTGTCTTTGTCTACGCGTACCGCGCTAGCCTCGGCATTAGCGAGAGACAGCCTAACCCGAAATTCACTCTCTCTCTCGCCCGAGTTGACAGGCTTCAGGCTGGCATGTCTCCTCTATCTATAATATCTCTATGGTCTCTCTTGATCTCATACTTCGTATAACCCATTCTAATGGTGCTTTTATACCTCCCCGGCTGTGGGCTGGCAAATTCATCTACAGAAGTTGATTGGTACATTCTGTTAAATCCTGTTTGTCGAGCAACGGAATGTGCCAATAAAGTACTCTAAATGAATTTCTCGGCCCGCAGCCGAAGAGGTATAAAAGCATCATAAAGAAGTGAAACTTTTTCCTTATCGGATCCCGGCAGTTATAAGTCGTGGAATGTAAAGATCAGGGTAGTAAGTAGTAGGTAGGAAAGGCAGAAGAAGTTACGGCAGTCTCAAAAAAATGCTAAGAAGCCTGGAAAAATGCAATAAGACGAGAAAAGTTGTCTTATTTCCAAATCAAAAATGTTCGCATTATATTCACTTATAGCTATGCGATGATTAATCCATCTTTCTCATAAGTTACAGATAAATTTAATGCGTCTTAAGTCTTATGGGGTAAATTGAAATGAAATTTATCAAAAGGTGAGTCAATGGGTTCTACGTAATGTTTACACTTTTTGATTGGTGTGCACCATTAGGTGGCAAGTTTGAGAACTGCGCCATGCTTCAACTTGCGAGTCAACCACTTGAGTTTTCGGACCTATATATGCGACCATGGTCGGTCATATCCCTGCTATACATACATATATTATCTTCAGTCCACGGCTGAGGTATGAGTGTGCCCTTAGCGTCTCTGCAGGACTTAATAAACACTAAAACCATTACAAGACTAGAGAGTAGATGTAGATGATCGGTAACAAGTGGAGTGATTAAAAAAATGGCATCCACGACGATGTCTCAAAATGAGGTTCAACACCAGTTTCCCGTTAATAAACTTATTCGTGTTGGCTACTACGAATTGGAGAAAACAATCGGTAAAGGAAACTTTGCCGTTGTTAAAATGGCTACCCACGTTGTAACGAAATCAAAGGTATGCCTTCTTAATAGAAATGTTGTCCACATATAATTTGGAATCCATCATTTTAACGCTGAACAACAGCAACCAGCACGAAATATAATTCTATTATCATTTTCTACGAGCTGTCAGCTATTTTAATGCTAATTAATAAACAAGGGTTATACACATATGTGCTTTACTCAACAATGTTGATTTATCATAATCTCATTCTCTATGTTTGTAAAAACGCATGTACATATGAGACATGGAATATGTAGTTAATATTATTATCCAACTTTTTAATATTTACCTAATTTTGTGCCGTAGTACGTTTTCGTTCTCGAATTTACTGAAATCATTTTTGTATATTCTTGACACACGATTCAGCTTACGTCACGGTCACAATGTTAAAATTACCTCTATTAAAGATTAAAATGATTTTATAATGTTCATCATTTTATTATCCAATGAGATTGTAATTTTAAAAAAAAGGAGTTAATTTTCCATATTCATTTTATTTTTTAATATTTTTTTGTTTTCATTTTTACGAATGTAGTCTATACATATGTATATATATATATATATATATAGTATAATAGATTTGTGTATGTTACATGTATGTAGTGAAAGTCAGAGTATTTGTAGAAATATTATTTTAAACGAAGATTTTAGAACATGTTAAATTAAAAACTATAGAGAAACTTCCAACCAAAATTTAAAGCTATGAAGTTTAAAACATTTATGTGACAATATCTATGATTTTCAGAAAAAAAAGTGTTTAAAATTTTTATTTTTGTGATAGGATAATATAGATCATTAATACTATCTTCACTTTTAAGCCTTATATAGCACACTTTTTTTTTAATCTTTCTGATGATTTTGGTGAATGCTTAAAAAATAATTTGAAATTTGTAGATTGCAGCGATTTGATCTCATTTATAATCCTATTTGATTAAAAGGAATGGCGAAACTAAGTCAAATAACTCTGTACGAAAAAAAAAATCTCAAGACTAAGAAATAAATCGAAACGTTCTCTTTGTTTAAATAACGTTTTTAATTTGTTGGAATTAGTGCAAAGCGGAGTAAAAAGCGCCTTTCAGATATAAAAATGAGCATACTTATTTAAATTTTTGAATCTTTTTTGTAGGTGGCTATTAAAATAATAGATAAGACGAAATTAAATGAGGAGAATTTGGCAAAAATTTTTCGTGAAGTTCACATAATGAAGAAATTACGACATCCGTATATTATTAGACTCTACCAAGTGATGGAAACAGAAAAAATGATTTATTTGGTCACAGAATATGCTCCTGGGGGGGAAATATTTGACCATTTGGTCAGAAATGGTAGAATGGTTGAACCAGAAGCAAGACGAATATTTCGTCAAATAGTTTATGCAGTACGTTATCTCCACCAGCAAAGAGTGGTTCATCGAGATCTTAAGGTAAACACAATTTATTAATAAATTAGCAGATCGGTAAACATAATCTTACTTTACTTATTGTTCTTTTTATTAATTTTTTTCATTTATTGACGCACTTATTACTTCAACAGGCTGAGAATTTACTACTTGATGCAGACAATAACATAAAGTTAGCTGATTTTGGATTTAGTAATGAGTATACGCCTGGTGTACCATTAAGCACATGGTGTGGGTCACCACCATATGCTGCACCTGAAATCTTTGAAGGTAAACATTACGATGGACCACGTGCTGACGTTTGGGTAAGTAATATTTATAAACTAAAATTGTGGACTCTTTAAAAATTACCGAACCCTTTTTATAAACATAATGTAATCTTCTAAAAATTAATCTGATACTTTGAAGAAGACATTTAATTATTTTTGAAGGTAATTACTTGTTGGGGAAAAATATGATTGATTAGTTTCAGAGGTAGGATGGCCGGAGTTTTAATACTTTTATAGAGTTTTTTTATTTGTTAAAATTTATTATTACACTGGTTTGGGATCATTAGTAAGTGTTTAAGACAACAAAAATATTGTTGCAGAGTCTTGGAGTCGTGTTATACGTTTTAGTTTGCGGAGCTTTACCATTCGACGGTGCTACTATGCAATTGTTGAGATCAGTGGTCATATCTGGAAAATTCAGAATACCATTTTTCATGTCAGCAGGTGAGTAAATAGATAACTACGTCTTAAAAATATATATACTCCTAGCGAACTTATCATTCTTATTCAGATACTATTATATGTTTAAAATATTTCAGAATGTGAGAAATTAATTAGACACATGTTAGTAGTAGAACCAGAGCGTCGCTTGAGCATCACTCAGATTTTAGAACATGCTTGGATGAACGGCAGAGGGGCAGCAGAATCGGAATCTGGAAGGTTTGTTATATTTACTAACCAGCTTTTTATAGAGTGTCAATAAGGTTGCAGCTGAAAAAATGAATATTTATAAGGCCTGTAAGCTAGTCTTATGATTAAGAGTTCTAGTCTCTCAGCTCCGATGGAATTGAATAATATAATTTAGTTCACCAAAATATGCCCAATAATATCACGTAATTCATGAATTTAATAAATAAAATAAACGAGAAGTTAATATAATACTTTAATTTGACATAAGTTTTCACTGAAGACATCTTTTGGGTTGTTTTCGGATTTGAATTTGTTACAGTAATATCTCTTTGAATATATGGCTTTTCACATTCGCATGTAGATATATTGTAAATCTCCTTACATTCGATGTTATGGGTTTATAAACAATTGATGGTTTTAGAGCAAGCCCAGAAATCATTCCACCACAAATAAATCAATTAGTTATCGAGAGTATGCTTAGACTGCCTGGCCTTAGTGCAGATACGTTGCTTCAGTCAGTGCAAGGAAATGCTTTTGATCATGTTTCTGCGATATACAATTTATTAGCTGATCGGTTGGAAACAGCTATGACGAGTTTACCTAGTATACAGAGTATACCAGGAGATTATATGCCTGATGACGTACATCAACTTGAAAAGGTATTCTTTCAAAGTATATTAGTGTGTCAACTAGTCTTTCAATAGATAGTAATTTATATTTCCAATGTAGTATGGTGAGGCAGAAGCGGAAACTGACGAAAGAAGTGGACTTCAGTTACCACTCGGTACGCCATATCACGCAACGAGAAGACACACTGTTGGCCCAGGAGATACATCTCATCAACCACCTACGTCTTATCCATACTCTTTCAATTGTCCTTCGGGATATTCACCACACTATATCCTTCCTATGCTCCATTGCAATTTAGATCCCCAAGTGTTGCCACACACGAATCTCCCTTTGAATCTTCCTTTAGTTCAAAATCAGCCGCCTCAGAACTTTCAAATTAAGGATCAGCATCTGTTGAAACCACCCACTGTCATGGGAGCTAGTAAGTTCATTTGTTGAATATTTTTGACTGTATCAAGTAGATTATTGTGAAAGAAAAATTAAATTTGGTATCAGAGTAAATATCTAATCATTTAAGATCAAAAATAATAAGTAATAATAATTTTACAGCTAGTAGTTTTGGAAGAAGAGCTTCAGATGGGGGAGCTAATCTTCATGTATTTTATCAACAACAATACGGTGGTAGTTCCAGTAACGAAGAAGAAAGCGGCTGGAGTCAACCTGGAAGTAGAGAACATTTACAACCGGTGAGTATCAACAAATTTTTCATTCTATTTTATAAAATTTAATGCTTTTAGTGTCTGCATTACTACATTTTAATCTATTTTTCTGTAAGAAAAAGAGTTTTTTTGTCTTTAATAAGCAATTTGAAAACTTAATGTTAGGAAAAATTATTCAAAAACGAATGAATAATTTTGGCTTAATAACCAACACACAGCAGTAGCTTAATTAGTGAAATAATATTAAAGTCAAAGGGTTCTCTATCGAAATATTGCAATGAATTTGTTGATGATTCGTTTTCAAGTTTATTTTGTAAAAGCTGTTCTAATATATAAAGGAAGGGTACCTTGAAAAGTTTTATAAATGCTGTGTTTGCTTTCAAATGCTGTATGAGAAGTATAGATATATTTTATTTACTTTACCTTACCTTTATTGATGTTTTAAACAATTTTTTATTAGCACACCATACTAATACCTAATACAGTCTTGACATGGCCATCTCTTATCTACTATACATATTATCTATTTATCAACGGAAATTAGGCATTTTTAGTTCCTTAACCTGCACAAAAAACACTAACCGCAAACGAACACTGGAGGAAAAACAAATCCACGTGACATGACTATCGCGTTTCTTATGGAGTTAAAAATTCTGAGGGCTGTTAATTAATTTAATGGGAAAACGTGATTTTTTGAAGGATACTCGATCCATTTTGGAAAAGAACAAGACTTTTTCTTTGGGATTAAAATTATTACAACACCAAAAAATGTCAAGGTATCGAGAAATAGACCTCATAATTAGAGGTTATATAGAGCTTGAAATATAAATTATATAATGTTTGGGGCTTTTTTTTAGAAAAGCGTAATAAAACATGATATGCGAATGTATTTTAACTTTATCTATTAAAATGTTGAAAGCTTCTGCGGTACATTCCAGAAATCAATTACAATGAGAATATTCGAAAGTCCTGGAATCCTTCGAATTTATATGTCATGAAATTTGAAGTATAATTATATCATATAATATTATAATTTATTACTCATGTATTATTGTTTTATATGTATGTATAAAAATTCAAATTTATTTTTATGAAGGCTGGTAGTCCGACCTTGGTTCAGTGCCCTAAATCATTAAACGTCGGAGTTGGTTCTAACAGCACAGAAGGAAATGGAGGAAGTAATTCGAATGCGACTGGAGGAAGTGATCGGAGACGACGCAGTGGCCTCACAGCAGTAATGCAAAGACCAGGTATTAAAAGAATCTATTCTCATTTCTGGAACATGTATATTGTGTATCTTTTTATTGTAAACGTTGATTTAGGCTTGATATTTGTTTGTCACTTTGTCGTTTTCATGCTTAAAAGCATATTAAATATGTTTACTTAGAAATGAGTTTTAAGAATGGATTATATTATGTAGTTATAGTATTTTTTGATTTGTTTTGTTTGTAAATTTGTATACTTCTTTATACCTAATTTTTTGTATGTTCTATTCATGTGGAAATTTGCATTTCTGTAGTAGCTTATTGAATTTTGGAAATTGTTATTTCGATGGTATTTTTCACGAAGTAATAGCAAGGAGACGCAACGCTAATGCATTTACAGCTGAAAAATCTATCCAGATTTTTGTCGAGTAGTTGTCACGGCTGGTAAGTAGAATATCTGCGAGATGTTTTTTAAATTGGTAAATGTAGAAATATAAACAAAGTTTATAAATTCGACATTAAAGTTTATATTTGAAAGTGTTTTATCACTAAAATCTAGTGAAAAACCTCTCAACTCTAGGCTATTGCAGATTTTCCACTCATTTCTCGTGACACATGTCCCTAATAACTATCTGTCAAAAAGTAGTGACAAGTTCTTACCACACAGTGTGGTCTTCTTACTATTACTTCGTCGTATTTTTATTTAATCCGCATTCTTTTGTTTAATTTCGCATGGTTTTGTTGTGTCTGATGCACTGCCACGTCTCGATCACTGGTAACTTGCATGTAGTTATAAACCCGGAACTCGTAATGGAAGTGGAAGCTAGGATGAATAGAGCCTACCTTCCCTCAAGGTTGCTGCCATCTCATCTGAGAGGACCAACACTTTCTCACCATAGGAAAACCTCCATGTATTCCACCACTGGTAATCTTTTTGTTATTGAAGGTGATTTTTTCTAGTAGGCATTTTAATCATCTCTCGAACTGTTATTTGCAAATCCAAAGCAAAAACTAGTCGATTTAAAAAAAAAAAATAGGTCTCTTTTAAATCCCAAGTTGAGGCCAAAAACTTCCATCAAGATATGAAAATACATATTGTTTCTTTTATTTTTTCACAGCAAGTAACCAAAAATTTGTAAAAATCCTCCAGATCTGCTATCCACCTTGGTACCTACCCTGGGTAGAATAATAATCATACACGTTGCTACAAAAGTTTTGCAATACAATTGTACATTTTTATGATCGTTTGAGGTAGTTTACGATTCGGTGAATCCCTCCTCCATTCATCAAAACTTAGAGGGGAACGTTGTCGTGCCTTCTTTTAGGGCTCAGTAGACACTTGGATCCTCGTTTTCTTTTAGACATTTATTTCTCAAGGTAGTTTTCATCCACGAAAATTAGACCTCAAGCAAAAATAGATAATTTTGCTTTCAAGAATAGCGATATTATTATTGAAGGGCTATTTTGGAAGAGAAAAGATTAATTTCCATGAAATAAATTTGAAATATAGAAAAATAATTTTATTAATAAATTTTATTTTTGCTCCAAATTTTTTTCTTATCGCTTCTTACCAAATTTTAAAAAATTATGCGATTCTAATAAATCATGAATCATTTTTTCAGGGAAAAGATTTCCCACAACTTCACCGTTTCTGATTTTTAAAAATAAATTCTTTAATGGCTGAAACCGTTAAAAAAACATTTTCCAAAACTAAATTTTTATAAACAAATTGCTGAATTTGATAATAATTTATTCATTTTCGAAAATTGGAAATGTTTAAGTTGTAGGAAATCTTTTTCTTGGAAAAATGATTTGTAATTTATTAAAATCGCATAATTTTTTTAAATTTGGTAAGAAGCGATAAGAAAAAAAGTCGGAGCAAAAATAAAAGTTATTAGTAAATAGTATATTACAAGCCTAGGCCAGAAAGTTTGATTTCCTGGCGTATGTGATATCAATGCCAGGGCATCAAACATTCTGGCCGTGGGTTGTATACTATTTTTCTTGATCTCCAGCCGAAAGTACGCCCAAAACCGAGGCGAAGCCGAGGTTTTGTAGGGTGCAGGGGGAGGTCCGCCCGACTTTTGCAAAACCGAGGTTTTTGCTGGTCGGGGCGGGCATTAAAAACTTTAAAATAAAATTCAATCATACAATAACTGCAACAAAAATATTGAAAATCAAAATTTTTTTAAAAATTAACAAATACCAGAGAAAATTTATTCTTCGATAACAATATTAATTAATTAGTTGAGTTTGAAATTTTTGTCACTGCCTACATTATCGGAGGATCACTAGTCGCGTATCAGATAGGATACGTTGTCGAGAGGTGTCCTCGTAGACAATTTCAAACTCTTATATCGCAAATAATGCAAATAAATTCAATATTTAAAGAATTTGAAAATCTTTCTGTGGAAAAAATGACGCTTTCGACTGCGCTGGGATTTGAGCCCGTCTCGAAAGACCTGGGCTCGAATCCCAGCGCAGTCGAAAGCGTCATTTTTTCCACAGAAAGATTTTCAAATTCTTTAAACAATATTAATATTGATCAACAGTAACTTTAAAATCACACATCCAGTAATACTAATCTTCTTATAATAATTATTATTACTTTTATGAATATCATTATTAATATAAAATAAACTGTGTACATAAATTTTTTGTTTTTCTTTTTAATAGTTAGTCTTTTGTGCAATTGCACGAAGTTACATTAGATACGCAATTGTTAAACGTTAAAATTAACTTGAAAGATTAGCGTACTATTTATTAATAATTTGAAGTTACATACAGATAAATTAAACAAACGAATTATACGATGAATTTAGCGGCACTACTGAGCCACAAAAGTCGTTGTTTCTGGAGTGAAATGCGGCCAGGAAGATCGTACTTTCGGCTAGGAGATCAAGAAAATTATTTTTCTGTATTTCAAATTTTTTTCATGGAAATTAATCTTTTCTCTTCCAAATTAGCCCTTCAATAAAAATATTGCTATTGTTGAAAGCAAAATTATCTATTTTTGCCTGAGGTCTAATTTTCGTGGATCAACTACCTTTATGGCTACTTATTTTTTGTGGCTTTTTGCTTGTTAATTAATAGATATGATCAACATTGATGACACTGCGAATAGATTAGTGTACACCAGGAATAGGTAACCGTGTGCTGGTAAGTGATATGCCTACTTTTATTTACATGTTTTTTTATGTTCACTTTTGCTTTATCTACGATGCCATTTTCCTATATATATATATATGCTACTTGTGCGGAATATACTGCAGGTAAAGTCACGATTTGTTCCGTAATCGCATAATTTTGGACGCTCTATTTTTTGATAAAGTCCCGTCTTGCATATTTCAATAGATGTTGTGTATTGCAAAACTTTTATGACAACATATAAAGGATTTTCTAATAAGGACATAACAATTTCGTATCTTTATATGAACGCATTCTTAAACTTTTTTAATGAACTGTCAATGTCAAAACGTTAGTTAAAGTCAACATTTTCATCATGGCAAAGTTCACGAACCAGCAACATTTGGAAATTATTAAAAATTACTACCGAAATTCTACCCGACAGGCTGTGCGTGCTATAGTGGATAAATTCGAGACCAAATTTACACTATTGGACGTTCTGGTGCCAAAAAGACGTCGTATTGCTCGAAGCGAGGAAATAATCGCAGCCGTAAGTGCATCGATTCAAAATGAACCAAATCAGTCGATTCCACGTCGTTCTCAAGAATTGGGCATCGCTCAAACTCGCTCATTATGCGAAAAGATCTTGTCCTGCATGTTTTCAAGATTAAATTAACTCAAGAACTAAAGCCACTTGATCATTTGAAACGCCGAAACTTCTGCAATTGGGCTCTGGCAAAGCTTGAAGAAAATGAAGAATTTCATCGAAAAATCATCTTCAGCGATGAAGCTCATTTCTGGCTCAATGGCTTTGTTAATAAGCAAAATATGCGTTATTGGTCAGCAACAAACCCAAATGTGCTTCTTGAGACACCGTTGCATCCGCAAAAAGTGACTGTTTGGTGCGGTTTTCATGCCGGAGGTGTGATTGGGCCGTATTTTTTCGTGGATGAAAACGACCGAAATTGTTATTGTATTTTATAAAATAATTACAGCTATTTGCTATTAAAAAAAATTCTTTATAATTGCTATAAAAAACAAAAAGAAAAATCACAAGAAAAATGTGTGTACGAATCCATCGGACAATGTTTATTATTATTTGATGAGTCACATTTTGTGAAAAATACTAGAAGGTCAATAAAAGTTAAAACAATAAATACAATAATACTTTGAAAAAATTTCAAGTGCGAATTTTTATTCGTATACACATTTTTCTGTGTTATTTGTGATTTGATTACTTAACTCGGACGTTAAGTATCAATTGTTTTTTTAACAATCTGGACAAAAAGAAAAAGCTGTTGAATGAGATAAACTTATGGTATCCCGCTGTGACAGAATGAAAAAGAACATTTTCCACAGAGGTATAAATGTGCCTTTAAATTTTGCACGCGGGATATTGAAGTCTCTCTTAAAATAGGTCTGGCGTTAGGACTCTTTGAAATTTCCGTTAAATTTTTTAAGCTCTTATTTAAACCTCTATTAATCTTAATCATATTTTAAAACCTCATTTTGAAGAAGAAGAAGTGGAAGAAATCTATCAGTTTTTCCTTGCAGTCACATTTTAAACTCATGTTCTACTTCATCCCCTTCATCCATAGGAAATTTTCATCTATTTAAATACAAGTAGTTTTCACTCTGGTCAGGGCCCATGCACAAATTACGTAAGGCGTTTTTTGGAAATGTTAGACTTAGCAAAGATAGTCTTCCTTGTGAGGAAATAGTGAGTTGGAATATTTTGATTTGCTTTGAATCTAGACAATTTTTTATCACCTGATAAAGGTGACTTATGCCATCTCAGGTGGTGTCACATGAAGAAAAAATTGTATACTATTGTCTATTTAGTCTTCAAAAAAGTGTGATTACCTTATGTCTAGGCGGTTGCCTTAATGAGGTTTCCTTATACTACTTTGTCTTCATTAGTTTTGGAATAATTTTACAGACCTGTTATTGCAATTATGGAAATCATGTGGCCCATTTGATACATGACTTTAAAGTAGAAAAATTGTATGCGCGCACTATTACTTCAATGTTTATGAAGGGATTTAAGGTTCAATTATCTTGGGAGGAATAAGTAATCGAAGAATTTTAGTATATTTATCTGATATTCATTAAATCTTTCAGTAGGTAACAGAGACTCGTATAAAGAGCCAACCGCACATGTTGCTGCCGAAAGATATTCGCCTGTTCGCCGTGCTTCAGAAGGTTCAGGGCCTCTAGGACCAGGTATGCAAGCACTTCAACAAGAATATCAGCAGCTACTCAGGTTAGCTTCTCCATCGCATAGTCCTGTCAGTATTCCTGGATCACCTGTTCACGAAAGAGGCGTAGCTGCCATTACGCAAGGTATATACGCTTTTTTTCCTTAAGTTAAAAGTTATCCTTTGGTTTAGTATCCAAAAGAGATTTTCCATAGCTTTTTTTTATATTACTTATCCTTAATAAAAAATAAATCTGTTTAGGTCTCAGTGGCTTAACTACAACGTCAGTACAGGGCAGCATTGTCCACGGTACTCCAGCACAGCCAGCCACAACGCCTTTAGATCTCAGTCCATTAAGACATCATAGATCTCCAGCTACAACACCTGTTAGTTACTCGCCTAGTAATAGCCCAGCACTGGATATGATTCAGGAGGAACATCCAGTAGACTTACCAAGGGTAACTTAACAAATTTTCTTGAAAAACATTCTTCTTAAAACTACAAATTATTCTTTGAAGATCAATCGCACATGTCTCATAGACGTAATTTCGTATCATTAAAATGGCTGACCTGACACCTGAATCCTAGATTTTTATAATTTAGATAAAAATAGGCATATATAGACGAAAAGTGAAAAATTTAAGGTGAGTTAGACTTTTTACAAGAAATTTAGAAAAAAAATTCCTATGAAATTAGAAATTTATTTTTCCGTACGTTTGAACTAACTTGTTTATCTGAATTCAGTACTGAGTTTCTTGATATTTACGGTAATATTAAAGAAGATAATCTAAAACGTGGCCAAGAATAGTACAACCAATTTGATTTCAACTTTAAACGATGTAAAACCACTCCAACCTATTATTAATTAATAATTGCAAGATTAACCGGTGGTTATACTCCTTCATTTTATAGACAATGGTTAACTGAAGTTTATTCTTTTTATTGATATATTACGATATTAGTAATCACTTTAAAATTCGTCACTATACGAGGGGCATTCCAAAACTTTTTTTTACGGTTGACCCCAAAGCCTTTACTATACAGAAAATACCGCGGGTCAACCTTTGGCAGATATGCCTTGATTTGTTAAAGGTTGATCGATTCAATTTAAAAAAAAAACATTCTTCTTCAGAATTCAGGAAAAGTGAGAAATGTCGAGATATTGATAAATGAAATTCCGATTTAGAGATTATGTAAAACTTCTACATAAAGTATAAATGTGACACTTACTTCTTGGTACAGTAGGACATCATGCGACTTAGCAAATTAAAGAGAGTGTTAAGGCCATGAATTAAGCAAACTCTTCCAGTTTTACTCTCTCTAAACAAATGTCCTTACCAAAATTGTTTTCCAAATGTTCATAAAGATACTTTGAAAATTAGAAAAAAACATTTCTTGCCTTTTTGTTGGAATTCTGAAAAAATTTATTCTTTCCCAACATAGATCGTGCAAACCTTGACAAATAAAGTTTTTCTAATTTAATTAATCTTAATAAAATCCCTTGGAATATTTAACTCCATTAGAAATGCATTAATCACATGATGTTGTTTTTCTCTTGAGTGTTCCCTTGCGATCAATGTTTTTTTGGGCAGGTAATGGAAATAAAAATGCCTAACTGGTCAAGCCAACAAAATTGAAGTTTTGGGTTTTAAAATTATGTAATATAAATTTTTCTGCAAAATAAAATACTCAACAATTTTTTTACGCGCACTAATAATTCCAGAGCTAAAAATTCGACTATTTAAGGCCATATCTTAATTATCCGATCCCTACCTTACCGACACTTTTTTCCGTCCTTCGCATTTCCACACTAATTGAGATATCGAGTATAAACTTTGAGTAATTAAGTAAAATCATATAAGTAAGACATGGCATTAGGGATCATAAAAGTACACTGTTTCACTAATTAAACATTATATTTGGAGAGTTATGAAAAAAGTTGTAGAAACGAGAGGGAAATTTAAATTATCTTACTGAACACACTGTAAAACGCAATATATGCACATGTACATTTTTTTTCACAGGTACCACCTCAAATATCGGTGACAGATGTCCTAGGTGGACAAGTGGTACTGGTTGGTTGTTCGCCATCGCCTTCCCCTTCGCCTGATTCTTTGGAAGATACATTGCCACATTACAATCCTCTTCCTAGATTTATAATATCAGAACCTTGTGATCCTTCACTTCCTAGTATCACAAGAGGTATTGGTAGGCCTCTCAGTGATCCAATACCTGCAGAAGTGAAAGTCACCTTATCTGATGAATCTAGTAGATTGAATTCGGAAACAATATTAGGTCGAGTTAAACAAATCATAGACGCTAGAGCACCACCGAAAGGATTTATTTTTTCTAGAGAGGAAGTAGAAGGAAGTGGTCTTAGTTTAGAATATCCTGGCGGTGTACAAATTGAATTAAGAGTATGTGAATCGGAGGAGAAAGAAGTGAAAGGTATAAAAATGCGAAGAATTAGCGGGGACCAATTACAATATAGCCAGCTATGCCAACAGCTAATTTCCTGCATCACCGTTTGACGACGACCAGCATTATTACATTTTAATTTCGTTCTTTCATTTTATTACATTACATTCCTGGTGCCACACATCACCCAATATAGTATTGCATAGCATGCTTGATATGTGGTACGCACAAGTACCTTTTTTATATTATTTTTATTTGTTTGACGATAAAAGAAATTCCAAATTTTAGAAACTTTTATCATTGAAAAAATTAAAAACAAAATGTAAATCGATTTTTCTACAGAAAATGGCTCTAACTGCATTTTTGTCCATTTCAAGTGATGATTAACAATATATAATTGGAATTTTAAAATATTAAGGGTGATGAAATGGTACAGTAGAAAATGGTTTTCGTTGTGAACTTGATCATTTTCCCGTTTCAGTGATTGCAAAACCAGCTCCGAGTCCTCATATCTGTGAAGCAAACCTTTGAGCAGACTGATGATATGTAGTTTTTTATTCAACTACTCATATAATTGATTACTTCAGTCACGTAACTGACGTAACATCTTGTATTTTACTAAAGTCTCTTGCTATGGTTGATGTTATTAATCTGGTGTTCAGTCATAACCGTGCTTTAGAAGCTTGACTTTTTGACAATTCCTTGAGTAAAGATGTACAATGCTAAGTGGTCCAACAGTTTTGTAATTTAAAATATTATTTTACAAATTTATTCAATCCTGAGTTACTGATTAATACTGATTAATTGAAGATGTTATAAAATCTTAAATGTTGGTTATGAATCGGTTCTTTTCGCATTCAGAACACCATTATCCTTGATGCAACGGACATCCAATGTTCCAGCTTAAACTGAGAAAACGTATTTGTTGAATATAAACAATTTTCTGATAAAAATATCCAAATAAAACTGCAAGTATAGCCCGTCCTGACAAAAATGGGAGTTGAATGAGCCAATCAGAAGTCTCGTCGCAAGCATTTAATCAACAAATTCAGTTTCGTATTTGTCCAAAAAAGACAACCAACACAGAAAAGCGGAATATAATGATAAATTCTCAAAACGGTACATCTAAGGTGATAAAGTTTCGAAATTGAAAGACTCTATTTGCTAATCAATACGGAGTTAAAAATTTGCTATTTTGGGACTTGATCGCTTTGGATGTACGAAAATTGTATTAAAAAAACCTTTTTGGCAAAAGAGCAGAAGGGCAGAAGGAGCATTTAAAAGTACTTTGCAAACATATGTCCAAGAGATTTTCTGTTTGTAAATAGCGCATTGTTGTACTAAACAAATGGCCAAGACATCACTTGGCGTTAAAATAAATCCAGAAAACACAAATGTGGCCAGACAAGCCAGGACGGTAATTCCTCGGTAAAGTCAAAAGCTAATCAAGCCCACAATAGCAATTCTCTTGGGATGGAGATCAGGAAAACAACGAGTCAGAAAAATATAAAATTGAGGCCGAGACTCTGACAGCAATTTTCAATGATAATGAAATCTTAGTGAATAGCCACTTGTTTTGAGACTAATTTCATTTACTCTTCGGAAATAGTTATTTAGAATTTGATTGAAGCGCATCATATCATTAGTCTGCTCAAAAGTCTTCTTGCACAAATGCGAACTAGAGGTTCGGCATTCTGAGCACTGTTCGGACATGGTTTAGTATTAGCTTTTAATGGTAAAGAGCTGGAAGAACATTTTTTCAGCAGCTCAAAAGGGGTTTTCAGGTGTCAAGGAATTTGCTTTTTAAAAATGTTTTCGATGAAAGAAAAAGTGCTCGAGAAATGTGATAAACAAAAACTTTTACAGTTTATAATACAGTTGTGAATATTTCAGGGGTATGACATGCTGTACTTAAGATTCTGGCTTAACCAACTCTTATTGGGTCTATTGAAAAATTATAATGAACATTAATTGAACAAGTGGAATTGGAAAAATGAGAAACGTAATATTATTGACTGATTGTTTCTTAATTTTCATCTTTCATTTATTTAATCACGCAATAAGTTTTCTTTTTTTCGTTCATGTACGTATATACGAGCTTGTTTAGATCTGAGTCAAGTTTTGTATTCATAACGACGAACACTCAAAATAGTAACGAATCGATCGTCACGTTGTACATATACATTAAATGCTTTGAAAATTCAAATTTGTTTTGAATTTTCAAGAAATTTGCAATTTCTAAGAATAATAGAGGAATCTTTTTTATATCAATCTTCATGTTTGTTTAGAGCGTGATGGAATACACGTTACTATTGGAAATTTTTGCCACTGTGGACGAAATTGGTACAATGTTACGATATCGATAATTTCATGACTTCTTCTTCTTCTTCTTCTTCTTCTTGTTTGTGGTTTTTTACTATTTAGCAAATTGCCATTATGCAGACTCACGAAGTGAAAGTGAAATTTCCGTACTGCAGTGGGGAATGTGTAAAAAAGTAGTGCTAATTTTTGCAATAAATTAAGAGTTTGCTTTTAAACTGTGACGAGCGCTTCCGATGGAAAGCAGATGAAGCTATATGAAGGAAATACAGTAAACTCTTGATCGACTTAGCAAATCCAGGGGATTGTTGATTCGAACGAGGCGTTTGCGACACATGTACGATTTACCAGATCTCTAATTTTATTCATTCAATCTATCAACACTCAGATCATTTATTTCCGAATAAAAGAATAAAAATGATAATGCAGAAAAAAAAATTCAAGGAGAAATAAAATTGACCAAGCTACTATGTATGGAAAATAAGTAGTAACAGAAGTTATAAAAGTAAATTTTTGTGATGACTTACCTGAAACTGTGATAAAAAACCTTGTTGTATTTTAAATTATGTACGAAAGTCTGACATTGGATCCAACATAGGTTCCAACATCATGACCACAGTGGGATTTTAGATAGGCCAATTCTGTGATTTTGCAAATTGAAATTCCCATATGATTATAAATACACCAGTTCTCATTCTTGAAAGATATATATTTCTGCTGCGCAGCCATATTTATCATAGAAAACTACTGTGATGTCCTAATGGTTTTTAAATAAATTATTCTGTTGCATTTTCCATGATAATTTCCAATGAATTCTCCGGTTTAAAATTCCACTATGGTCGTGACATTGGAACATTGGTTCCAACATTGGGACATCAGTAGGGTTCCTTGATAAAGCTAACTTGTACCTGTTTCTCATCGGAGGCGCTCGTCAACGTTATAAGAAAAACTTGTAACCGTATCATACCCCTGAAATAATAAAAGTAGCTTACTTGCCTTAAATGTATTATTCAAAGGTCAAACCATATTTGGAATATTGAGAGCGTATAAAACGTTGCTCAAAATAGGGTTTAAAGAGGAGGGTAAGAAAAACAAATTAAAATTATGGTTCGTGAAACGCATCATAAACGAACGCAGTCTCCACTGTAGCATGAATCTCACACTACGAGTGGGGTTTGACCTTCACCATAATTTCGTGGTGCATTTTATGGACCATAGTTTTTCAGTATAATGTCGACACTATTTTGAGTCTCCTACTTTATATATATGTCACAGGCTTACGCATTTCTTTTTTCATTCGAAAAAATATTTGAGGAGTACGCCAATTGTATAAAACACTCTCCAATACTAAATTTAAGAAGAATTGAAATTTGCTGTGCTGAATTCAGTTTTGTACCAAATAGTGTTTCCTACACAGAAAAAATGATCTCTAAAATTAATTAACAATTTGTTTATTTTATAAGAGACTTTTACTCATGAATGGGAAATTCAAAATTGCAACACGTATTTAACTTTACAAAAATTAATGAAATTGGATACAATTTGAGTGATAAATTGAACAAATAAATAATAACAAATTTTCTCTCTATATTTTAAAATGTTGTCTTTAAAAGGAAGTAAATTATTTCAATTTTATTGAAATTGAAACAAGAAATCTACTGATTCGATTGAACTCAATAAGTCCAAATTGAATCTTATAAAGAATTTAATTTAGAATTTCTTTTTCTCAAGTAATACCTGAGTTTTATCATTTTTTTTTAAGTTTTAAATTTTTAAATTTTGACAGAATATACCAAGCCACCTAATATTATTTTAAACCCTACAATTATTATTAAGTTTTTTATTTTATATATTTTTTTGAATTCAGTTTTATTGGTTGACCTATAATTATGGTGGTTGTGATACTTGTTTGTTACTGTCATAAAAAGTTTTAAAAACTTTTTGATTTTTATTGCAATTTATAGAAATACTTTACTTTTTCTTTACCTCTTTAAAAACAATATTTTGGCACATATTTTTAACATTTATTGGTCCTTATATAGAGATGCTAAGAAGCACTTAGAGCCATTTTACATAATAAAATTAAATGTGATAAAGCAGATTAAATTTTTATTCAGATCTGCCTGCAGTTCACCTTGCACATTTATTTCGAAGAAATGTACAAAGTTTTATTTTCAATATTTTTATATATTATAATATTTTTATATTTATAACATTTTTCGTTTTTAATTTGACGCTGCTAATATCTGATAAGTACCGTAAACATTTTTCATGTGTTTTCAGTTGGTTTTTGAAATTTACTTAAGGCCATGTCTTACTTATCCGATCCCTACCTTACCGCCATTGTTTTCCGCCCTTCGCATTTCCATATTAATTGGGGTATTAAGTTAAGACTTTGAGTAATTAAGTAAAAAGCAGTAAAGAACGTTTATCTTGTCAAAAAATATTTATAATTATGAAAAAAAAAATTCCAAATTTTTTTTTTTATAATTATAAATATTTAAATTTAAATTTCCCTCTCGTTTCTACAACTTTTTTCATAACTCTCCAAATATAATGTTTAATTAGTGAAACAGTGTACTTTTATGATCCCTAATGCCATGTCTTACTTATATGATTTTACTTAATTACTCAAAGTCTTAACTTAATACCCCAATTAATATGGAAATGCGAAGGGCGGAAAACAATGGCGGTAAGGTAGGGATCGGATAAGTAAGACATGGCCTTAAAAAGGAAAATTGTTTTTAAATGTTTTTACAAACAAACAAAAAACAGTCACTAATCGAAATCAGAGGTGGTCACCCATTCAAGTACTTTTCTTGTACATAGTGTGCTAACAAAACATTTTGTTTAAGTAACCAAAATTGGATTAATATAGTAAAAAGTTTTGTTGGCACAACAAAAGAATTTTGTTGCATAAATACCAACAAAATAGTTTTGTTGATTTGAAAAACATTATTTTCTCAGTGTAGATACTTGAATTTTAAAACATCGTTTTTAAGGCAGTTGTACCAAAAAACAGTTCTCTGGAAAAAAAAGTTTTCTTATGATTTCAAAACTTGAAATGATAATATTAGTCATGCCTTATGAAAGAAAAAAAATGTTTCTCTTAATAAAATTGTTTTAATGATTTTAGTCACTGAAAACTTTACTTTCAAAATTGAAATCAGAATGATTGTATAGAATATTTTACCCGAAAAAATAAGCCATGATTTATGTAAATTCAATTATTTTTGAAAAAATGGTAAGAAGTGACAGTTTTTTTTATCATATAAGACACGGCTGATAATATCATTGAAAGTTTTGAAATCATGAGAAAACTTTTTTCCCAGAAACCTCTTTTTTGGCACCACAACTACCTTAAAGTATAATATAAATTTTCATTATTATTGGGACTGTTTCGCAGAAAATATAATTTTAGTCTTTGAAACGTCTAAGTAGATGTTATAGTCTTTTCAATAGCAGATTGGATGTCCCTTCAACAATTTTCAAATTTCAAAGTGCCTATAGTGGTTCTGAATGAAATAGTCATCGAAAAATGACACAAAGGATATAATTACTTTTTTAGAGCAACTCATTGCTTTACTTATTTTAAAATTTCATCAATTGTTGAAATATTCTATTCAGTTATCTATACCAAAACAAATTCAAATGCGTAGAAAAATACTATTTATGCAGTTTTTTTCTGAGTCCATATCAAATTTGTAAATTACCCTAGGATTCTCATGATATTCTTGCAATTTATAAAAAACGCTTGTAAAGCGAACTTATTGAATGCTTCGTTATAATTTGTCGAATACGTAATATATTAATTTCACTTATTTCATAGAAGCCAGAACATATTCAATTTTAATTATAGGTAGTTATTAATACCAGACATGATTAATCTTCTGTCTATGCTACTGTATCATTATTCATACGCCAATGGTCAAATAAGTAAACAGAGTTGTAAATCTGTTACTTTTTTTATTAGATTAAAATTTTTTAAAGATTTTAGTTTTCAAACAAAACTAAAATAACATTTTCAATTGCATTTCTTTTATTTTAGAGAAATTTCCAAATATTTCAATATTGCAATGCATAGCAAAGAAGTTTCGAAAGGTAGCTGTATATGTAAAATGCGTGTATATAGAAATTTGTAAATAATTCGTGATATATTGAAAAGGACTGGAGATATGTAAATAAAATAAGTTTGAAGCTAATCAATTTGAACTAACATTATTCTCGAAATTCAATTTGTAATTTTTCATCAGATTAATATTTTTTCTCAAAAATAATTATAAAATAATGGTATGGATTTGGAATTTGATATTACGTGAAATTTAAAAGATAAATGGATTTCTTTATAATAAATGTTAATTAAATTGATGGAGCTTGAACTCAATGCCATATAAAATGTACAGTGTTGGTTATATCAATCGTGTTAATTCTACAATTAAATTATTGTTTTAGATAAAGTTGTCTACTTCTATGAAACTTATTGAAAATATAATTCTTTATTGGCACACTGATAAAACCAGACCTAATGATTACGCACAATAATTATGTTACTGAATATAATACATATAATATACAGAGACTGCGTTCGGTGAAGTGTACACATTATTATTCAAATACTTTTTCTCATCTTTTGTTTAGTTGGAAAACCTTGAAATAAATAATGGAATTTTTTTATTACACATATACATGAATCTCAAACATATCCTCAATGTTTTCCATTTGATGAAAATAAAATGAAATATATTCCAGATAATATTGTGAATGCTCTCACTAGAAACATTCTTTATGGTTATCTGAATTGTCAGGTCTTATGACGAATTTATTTGACAAACTAAGTAATTTAATATCTGTTCTTGGCGAAAAAAATGTTCACTACAAATTTTCTCTGATACAATGACATTTTAATATTTTCTTTCATTGTTCTGTTTTTATTATCTTGTCATAATTTTGACTAAATTTTTATTTTGAAATATTTATTTAGTGGCATTGAAGAAAGAATACATGAAGTCTTCAAACCTACTTCCAGAGTTTATCAAATATAAGTTTTGCTTTTGCACACATTACGTATGGGATTGAGAAATAGAACTAGTAAACTATATCTTGGTAGGTGCTAAGAATAAAAATTTACAGAATTGATTGCGAAATTGGAAAATTTTTATTTTAAAGCATAACAAATTAGTGATTTTGTCTCACTGTTCAAGAACAGTAGATTTCCATAATATATTTTTAGCACCTGTTGTATGTTGTATAAATGCATTATTATATGTTATCCGTATATTTATGCATAGACAAAGAAATGCGTGAATTTGTACGCATATTTATACATTAAGGACCTTTTTGAATCAGTTATAGGAAATTTAAGTGAACATGTTAATGTAGTATCGAAGACTCATTCGAAAACGTCTTTATTGTATTATATTATATTTAGTAACTATGTATATTACGAATAATTATTATATAAATAGAATACAGATAGTATTTTCTGCTGTCAATTCTTCAACTAAGACTGTGATTTTTGAATATGCTAACTCATTATTAGAGCTCATTAATAATACACATTCATTAAATAAAAGAAAATAAAGTTGAAAGAAAAAAGCTAAAATGCAAGTAGCAAAATATTATTTACCTGTGGCCGAATATGTATCTAGTAAAATTTCTATTTATTTCGTATGAAAAGAAATAAACATTTCCCATCTTTATAGTGGTTTTCAAATTAATTAAAAACGCTGTTGTGAATAAAATAAGTATAGATTTAATTTTTCAACTTCAATTTAAATCTACGTATCGGTTCATGCACTTTTCAACCTTTTAAGATCTGAATTTTTTCTACATGCCGCACATTCAAAACAGCAGTTAATTGTATTGGAGTCAGGTAGGGTCACGGGATGAAAAAAAATTTCCATAATATTTTATTCAGGCTAAACTATCTTTATGTCTAACAATAACCCCGCATTACCACGAAAATTCCGTTTGCAAGTCTCTATGACTTTCGACTTACCTACTTGACGAAAAATGTATAAGACTTGGAGGCTTTCTAAAGAAAAAGTCAATCTTACCAGTCTGCTTGAATTATCATTAAATGCAATAAAATAAAGCTATTCCTAACCGCATAGAAAACATAGAAAACTTTTTACGAAGTCTGTCCGGAAAGTATCAATCCTTCCCTAGCGCATCCGGTTAAGAGAACGGTCAGAGAATACTCTGACTATTATCGCTGAAAAATAAAATTCTTGTATTTATTCCTGCACCTTCTGAATCGAATTTCGCCACAAAATCATAATTGCAATGTTTAAAATGTTTTTTTATCGTTCTTAGCCATAATAATGTAAGGTCAGAGAAGAAGGTTGAGAAGATATAAATAAGGAGCAGTACTCTCCCTCGTTATAATTAATTATAGGCCTATAATAATTTTTTTTTAATTTTTACGTGATTATAGGAAAATCATTGTAAAGAAAACATTGTAGGGCAATCATTACAATTAGAATAAAATTTCCTTACGTTAGATAACAGAGTAGAGAAAAATAATTCATAAAAATGGTACATCATGTAAATCTAAGATATATATCAGTCATTTCGGTTTAAATGTTTAACGTTCGAGAAATATACAATTTACATTAATCTACCAGTTTTCATTGATTGAAATCATTTTTTTTTCTATTTTGTTATCTAACATGAGGAAATGGTACTCTACCCATAAGGATTGCCCTGTAATGGTTTTCCTACAACCGTGAACAAATTATAGAGCAATTATTATAGGCCAATAATTGAGGGGTCCGATGCAATAACAGCCGAGGCGCGCGGCCTAGGGGCCTAGGCCTATAGTAGGAACACTGGACCGACCGTTGACATGCTGCAAAATCGGCGTTTCTCAACTTTAACTCGTACGAAACCCAATTGCCTTGCTTTTGAATCATACCCATGGATTTAAATCGAACGGAAACTGCTTGTTGAGTTACTCCCAATGTATATGCAAGCTCCTCCCTAGCGGACCTGGTTGAGAGAACGATAAAAAAATATTTTAAACATAGCAATTATGATTCTGTGGCGAAATTTGATTCAGAAGGTGTAGGAATTGTAACATCCCTACTTTCCCCCTGGTTGCCAGACGCTTCAGTCAGCCAGGGTTCGGTGGTAGTGGAGGAGCAGGTGATGGAATAATTTCGGAGACGGATTTTAATATTAAAGTATATAAAATTTATTCAGAAAAACATAAATTTTAATAAAAATACAATTGAAATAAATAATTAAACGGATAGACCAAGCAACAGGGAATTTGTTATGACATTATTTATTTCAGTATAGGCTTTTGGGTACATCGGAGTTGGGAGCCTACTTCCCAAGTCAGTAAGGATTAACTTTTTAAATAACTGACATTGCACTTCAGTTAACAATAATTATTTATTTAACAACAACAGTTATGAGACGCGTAGCGTCTTGTCTATGGAACGACTAAGTAACGACTAATATCTAACATGGCCGCCGCTGCGGCGTAGCGGTTGAGCGTCAGGGTTGGGAGACTCGGTGAGTCAAGATACATTCCGTCGTTCCCTACAGTACTCCCCCCTGAGTGAGAGCGGTCAAAAGGTATACATGTGAAAGTTGTTAACAGTATTGCACGCATAAATGCAAATAATACAGTTAATTTTATACTACGTATAAAAAAAATTTTTGACGATAATACATAAAAATAAAGATATTACTCCGTTTTCAACATCGATAATAGCGATTTGTTTCAATAACAATCAGTTCTTAACGTGCGATTAATATTATTGTAGACGAAATTTAGCAATTCAGGCTGGCCTAACCTAACGAATACTAATTTCTAACAATAGGCATTCGCAAGATCGATGATTACCATTGATAAAAGGCTCGATGTTAGCAAAACAAGAGATACGTAGTTCGTTTCGTCGACATTTGTAACGATTATAGGTTGAGACGACAGAATTGGAACGGCCCCGAGATTGAGATGAGCTTTTAATATTCTTAATTTCATCAGAAAGCTTTTCAAATTGCTTGATAAGAATCTCCGTTAAAGATGATAAAGGGTCAAATTGTGCGGACATAGGAGCGGTACCGAAAGGCGCACTTTGGCCTGCTGAAGCCGATGCCACCCGGTAATCAAACGGTTGAGCTGCCTCAGACACCTTGTCTGCCAGGTTGGCAAGTTCTTGGAGGTCCTCGACGTTCTACATGGCCAAAATGGCACGAATGTTTGAGGGCATTTGTTCCAGAAAAACGCTTTTGATGACTGTATCCGAACAGCTGCCGTTATTCAGCGCGCGAAGCCGAGTCAAAAGCAAGGAGGGTTTCCCTTCAGAGACAACCTCTCCCCTCAATAGTCGGCGCAGACGAGTTTCTTCGGAAACGGAGAAACTAGAAATAAGACGATTTTTAATCTGAGTATACAAATCTGCAGGTTTCGGTTCCAATTCAAGGATGTGTTTAATGTGCGGAATCAGGTCATGGTTGAGATTAGCAACCAGATAGTCTGCCTTGGTTGTTTCGAGACGAATGTGCGCTTGTCTGAAAGATGCTTCGACAATAACAAAGAATGAAACTGGGTCTTCGCGAAAGAATTTAGGAATTTTTGGAGTTTTATAAGCGTCTGTTCGTTGGATTTCAATTTGGGCTAAATTTTCGACAATTCTTGAGAGATTCGTCCGCTCCGAGGATGGCCCACCGTCATCCATATTTGAAAAGTATTGGAAATTTTGGCAATACTAGTGAATTATAAAAGTTGACAAAAATACAAAAGGTAGTATCAATAAGAATGTCAAAATATTGATGTCATGAAAAAAAAAAAATATTTAAAGTTTCAAATTTAAAATTTAATGTTCGAAAGTATTGTTTAAAAGTTTGGGAAATAAATGATCTGTACTTCGTGAGCGCACCAAAATGCTATAAACTTTGTTCATGTAACAGAATAGATGAGGTCGGTCAGCATATCATGGCGACGACACCAACGACAACAAATCGAAAGCTAAAAAGAATTTTAATAGAAAGAAATAAGCAGTTTTAATATTGCGCCTTTTGAAACAAAGTAAATGTCGCATTAAAATATTCTTTGTCGATAGAATCAGTATTTCAACCCTCGGTACAGAAAAAAAGCAACGCACGAAAGTTGGCATCCGGACGCCAGCGAGACAAATAAAAATAAATAATAACTTTAAATTCGCTACAAATATAGTTAACGCTAGTGTACAGTTCACAAAATGTCGACTAGATCACAATAAATATAACATATTTTAGTTGATTTAAATTGACGGATATCAGTAAAAATTAAATGCATCTGATATATAATAAAATGTAAAAATCGAAATTGATGTAGTATTACAATTAATTCACTCGAGGGAGTTTTCGTTGTAAAAATAATTTTGATCTGGAGTTTTAAAATTTTTAGAAATGTACATAAAAATGTCGAAATAGTTTTAAATCGTCCTTTGAAAATACAAAATTAAATTAATTAAAATCTTGACTAGGTTTAATAAGATTCAATTTGTATACCATAAGTAATTATGTGTCATGTAAAGACGGGCGTTGATGTAAAATTTTAAATGTCGAATTTTAAACTTTAACGAAAATCAACAATGTCAATATACAAAATAAAATATGGACATCAGTAGTATATAAATAGGTACGACGCATGAAGTTGATTTGAAAATATACAAGTTTACAACAGTAATAAGATCTTTAGAGTATAAGAATATGAGAAAGTTGATCGAAGGTCGACAGAATTAAGTTATTATAAGTTCACAAATAATTTTGAAATTGGCAATCCGAACAAGTAATAGATATAAAAGTTCTATTAAACATTTGTTAAAAATTTGTAATGATAAATTTTGATGCTGGCCAAGAACAGTATTGAAAATATATTACAAGTGTATATAAATTTAAATTAACGAAAATGAGGCAGTATCGACATTATTGGGTGAGAACGTAAACTCTAATAGATCTGTTTACGATGTGAAATTTAAAGGTGACTTTCGTAAGGTGAAAGTACCGAAATACAACGTCAAATAAATTTTGAATAAAATATAATAAAATTTTCAATTTTAAATAAGATGAAAACTTAGCTTCCAATTATTTGAAGATCCAAAGCGTAGCAGAAATAAAATCATTAAAATCCTTGTGAATCCGGTAATAAAAGTGTCAGCTCCAAAAGCATAGTATATGAATAAAATAAGATTCCTTTAAAATCCTTGAATTTGCGTCGTCCATATGAGTAGTCCAATATTTGAGTCTGATAATTATAATTGCTGTAGACTTACGTCAGTCGTTGCATTTTAAATTTGCTTGCAGGAATTGCGATAACTGAAGAGACGCCATAATTTGAAAATGAGCGTCGTTATGCCGGCCGTCAAATAATCACGTCGGGGTCAACAATTATAGGCTTTTGGGTACATCGGAGTTGGGAGCCTACTTCCCAAGTCAGTAAGGATTAACTTTTTAAATAACTGACATTGCACTTCAGTTAACAATAATTATTTATTTAACAACAACAGTTATGAGATGCGTAGCGTCTTGTCTATGGAACGACTAAGTAACGACTAATATCTAACATGGCCGCCGCTGCGGCGTAGCGGTTGAGCGTCAGGGTTGGGAGACTCGGTGAGTCAAGATACATTCCGTCGTTCCCTACATCAGAAAACGGACTGCGCAATCAGAAGAGAGGTTGGTCATAGAGTAATTGTGTCATGTTTTGGACAACGAAATATGATTTATAAATTTGTTATTAACATTTAAGACCAAAAAATCGCACTTTTTTTAGTTTTTTGTTTATAACATTAAAGGTAATTATCCAATCTTAATGACATTAATTGAAAAGTTGTAGAAAACTTAATTTCAAACAAAATGAGTCGTCGCTTGATCTGATTGGATAATTAGAAGCGGAGAAAATTCGGAAAAACCGGAAAATTGAGCTTTTGTTAAACAAATTAATATCTCAGTAAATTTTTAACTTTTTAGATTGAGGTTTGGTGGAAAAGTAATCGACTTTATGCTCTTCAAATGTATAAAAAAAGGGATATAAATCAAGAACAACAGAACGTCAATCTTGGTTTTTCGCTAAAATGTTGCAAAGTTTATTAAAAAAAGGTCTAAACATGGCTCTGAACGCTTGAACGCAGCAAAGTGACAGTGGTGGGGGGAGAAGGCGAGTAGGCTCACTGTGTCACTTTGCTGTGTTCAAGCGTTTAGAGCCATATTTGGACCTTTTTTTAATAAACTTTGCAACATTTTAGCGAAAAACCAAGATTGACGTTCTATTGTGCTTGATTTATATTTTTAAAAGCCGTTTTCAAAATAAAAATCGGACCACCTCTGCGGCAAGCAGACATTTTACAATTAACGCATGAAATAAATTAAAGCTCAATTTCCCGATTTTTCCGAAGTTTCTTCGCTTCTAATTATCCAATCAGATCGAACGGGGGCTCATTTTGTTCGCAATTCAATTTTCTATAACTTTTCAATTAATGTCATTAAGATTGGATAATTACCTTTAATGTTATAAACAAAAAACTAAAAAAGTGCGATTTTTTGGTGTTAAATGTTAATAACAAATTTATAAATCATATTTCGTTGTCCAAAACATGACACAATTACTCTATGACCAACCTCCCTTCTGATGGCGCAGTCCGTTTTCTGAAATAAATAATTTCATAAATCATTCATAACAAATTCCCTGTTGCTTGGTCTAGGAGTGTATGTGTGAGTGTGAATATAAAATAACAAATGGTGTGCCGGTGTCAGAGTGCGAATTTACTGTGTATGTGTATGTGTGTGTGTGTGTAATCGAAGTGGGTGCGCGGGTGCGTGAGTACAGGCCTAACGGTTCGTTGCTGTTGGACCGGTTTGTCGTTGACATTTATAAATTTCTGTAAATTAAACACACAAAATCGTAGGGGTTAAAAGATCGGCGGTTTTACAGTATGTTGTCGTAGCCTGATTCGAGGGGTACTGGTGGGTCGGTCGGTCGGTAATTCCCCAGGTCGGGCCCGGTCACCAGTATTTGACGGGATCCGGTCCTGGGCGGGGCCTCGGCCATGGCAGGATAAGGGGGCCGAGGGTACTGGTGTGTCGGTCGGTCGGTACATTCGTCCGGTGAGAAGGTCAGGTTTACGTTGCCCCGGTGAGAACCGGGTGAGGTGTACGGTAGCAGTGTCGTCTGTGATTGTCCTGGTGCAGCCTGAGCAGCACCCAGACAGGGGAACCTGACGCTGGGTGCCAGCTCCCACCGAGGGTCGACCATGAGGGAACCCATCGGTCGACGCTCAATGTGGCTGAACCAAGACAACCGGTGTCGTAGAATTTCTTCCCAGAGATGTCTGCGTGAAGGTTAAGTCAGGGGCATCTGACGCTGAACCCTCACACATGTCGAAAACCGGTCATGGGGGAACCCATCGGTCGGTGCTTGACGCGGTAACTCCAGGTGATCGGTGGGTGTCAACCTGGCCAGCCTGAGCAGCGCCCAGTCAAGGGAACCTGATGCTGGATGCCAGCTCTCACCGAGAGTCGACCATGGGGGAATCCATCGATCGACGCTCGATGTGGCCGGACCAGGAGGACCGGTGTCGGTGAGTTCCTGGAGTCGTTTATATCGGTCACCACCTGGCTTCGCCTGGAGCAACACCCAGTCAGGGGAACCTGACGCTGGATGTCAGCTCTCACCGAGAGTCGACCATGGGTAACCCATCGATCGACGCTCCGTCCGGCTTCACCAGATGTGTCGCGGTTGGGGTCGGAGATACCCTCCTATGGGGGAACCCATCAGGAGAGGCATCTCCATGCCGTCCGTCTAGAGCGCCGCTCCGGTTTGACCCGGATCGTCGCTGCAGCCCAGGGGGTTCCAACTCTCATAAGACTCCGTGTAACATGAAATTTTGGTAGCGCCCTCCCGATGAACTAGCTACTCCACCGTCCCACCACCGTTCTGCACCGTACCACCACCGCACTACACCTGCACCTTATCCGAGTGGTGGGAGCAAAATACCGAAAGGAATACGTTGAAAAGAGAGGGGCGTGCGGTGGAGGTAGAGAGAAGCGGGGAAAAGAAACTCTAGCATGATTTCGCCGGAGTTGGAACCCCCTGATCCAGCCGAACTGCCCCTTCTCTGTGATCCGTCCCTCCTTATATACCGTCCGCGAAGGTTTTAGGTAGCTGCGCGTACGGCTCGGCGGTCGGTGGGGGTACTCACGTGAATAGCGGCGGTGGGAGTACCCTTCTGAACGCCACGGTAGGGGCGCGGTGGCGTAGTGCGTACGTGCGGTTCATTACAGAATAAATACAATAATTTTATTTTTCAGCGATAAAAACTAGGAAAACATCGTATACCTGTTACTGAAGGCAGTGCAGTGGTTCACAATTGACGGAACGTCTCCACCGTCAAAGTTAACTATTGGTTGGAGTGAGACACAACTACTTTTATCTCATTTCTGCAAATGGTGAACCACTGCACTGCCTTCAGTGACAGGTATACGATGCTTTCCTAGTTTTTATCGCTGAAAAATAAAATTATTGTATTTATTCCTACACCTTCTGAATCAAATTTCGCCACAGAATTATAATTAAAATGTTTAACATTTTTTTTACCGTTCTTAGCCATAATAATTCGAGGTCAGAGAATGGTCAGAGAACAGTCAGAGAACGATCGGAGTAATGTCTCCAATTCTTTGTGTTCGAATTTTTTTGACTGTCCACAGCGAGGCTTGTCTTCAACGCGAAAATCACCATTCTTGAAACGTCGAAACCATTCCCTACATGATTTATCAGTTGGAGCATTGTCACCATAAACTTCCACAAGCATTCGCTGCGCTTCAGCTACACTTTTCTTCCAATTAAAGCAGTAAACTACAACCTCCTGCGATTGATGTTTAGTTAACACCAAATTCGACATATTTAACACAGTAAAAAACAAGGTTTTTTTATGGAACTCGAAGCGATATAAACTGAATGTTATTGACAGATGTGTAGCCTCTCTGAATCCACTGAAATTAGCTGTCACTATGAAACATTCATAATATAACAGCCAGAGAAATTTTTTTTAAACGGACTAAACTACTCCCAATAATATCATATAAAAAAGTTCGTAAGGGCTAATTTTTGAAACAGATTTTTCTTAGTATATTTTACTTTTATTAGACATTTATACACAACAAAATTATAAATGGTAACATCTTTTTAATTTAGTGCATTACCACATTGAATCCGCTACTTCAAATTTAAAAACACTGAAGTTACTTTGGTTATGAACATCCACTACCATCAGGAGATATCTTAAAATACTTTTTTAACCAATGAAGTTTAAATACATTTGCCACTTGAAGTGTCTCATTAATATTTGTCAAGATTCCAATAGGAATTCCATTCGACATGCCAACACTGCCTATGTCAAGCTAAAATGAAAATAAGTATTATTATTGACGATATACCTTTTCAATAAAAAAAGAAGAACTTAGAAATGATCATTTTTAACTATTTCACGAAATTTACAAAAAGGAAATAATAACCTCTGTAAGCAGAATATATTTGTTTTTGGGACGAATAATTAATGACACGGCAGTCTGATCAACTTCTGTTACTGAAATATCAATTTCTGTCAAGAACATTGTAGATTGGGAATTTTTTGACTTTTCATTGTCGAATCCTATCAGTTGAAGGGCACTATAAACTCCAAATTGTTCAACTTGCTGGAAAACTGCTATATCATTCATATTCGGTACTAACGACGATGATGACCCGATCTAGAAAAAATTCATATTCCACGTAATATACCATCATAAATGTATTCACACTGGCGTTTCAGTGGGATTTCACTTCTTCAAAAAATTATTTTCAATCTCGTATAATCGTTTGAGAAGTTCATCTTATTATTTTCTATATTTGAAGATATATTGGGCGGTAAGATATGAACAAATTGAAGTAATTTATCTATTAATTTTCAAGAAGTTCAAAAATGAAGTTAGTTTTTACCATGTCGCCTACAAATTTTATTGATTTTGGATTTCTATACATGTTTATGTCCAAAGTACATAACATTTTGTTCCCAACATTTGGGAAATTGATACTTTTCTCAAGTATAACATGCCCTTAAGTTACAATGTGACTTCGTCGAATAACACAATTCACAAGATCACCTCATCAATGCGAAAAAATATTTCTGAATAAGACATTTTTTGCAGGGATTCTACACTGAGAGACTTTTTGTTTCAATAAATGATTAAACTATACCAAAGTTAAGTATTTTACGTTTGAATATGCGGAAATCAGGGTATAAATTTCAATTATTTGTAACATAATATCTGAATCTGATATGGCCCTAGAGGACCTGGTTAAGTGAACGGTCATAGAATACTCTGACTGTTCACTGACCATTCTCGGACCGCGCATTATTGTGGCTGAGAATGGTAAAAAAAATTATGATTCTGTGGCGAAATTTGAAATAGAAGGTGTAGGAATAAATACAATAATTTTATTTTTCAGTGATAAAAACTAGAAAAACATCATATACCTGTCATTAAAGGCAGGGCAGTAGTTCACCTGAGTTCACCATTTGCAGAAGTTAGACGTACGAAAGATGTCTAATGTCCTAAAGAGATCCTAAAAACGTCCTTAAAACACGATATATCTCTGGAACGTTATTTGTACTGATATTGAACGTCCAGAGAACATCTTTAGGACGAGCCAAGGACACGTGCCAAAAAGCGTCCTAGAAATGTTCTATAGACATCCTTAGAACGTCTTTAGATTTTTTACCTACTGGGTGCCCACTGGGTCGCTACCGTCTTCATGCCGGGGAACCCGTAGAACACCCTCAAGCTAATTTTTTACATTACATAATATCATACGCGGTAATTTAAATATATGATATTTCATCACGTGACATCAAAATCACGTTCATCAATATCAGAAGATTATAATAAATTATCTGAAAGATAACTTTGAGCCAAAGAAAATTTACTATTTCACTGATGGTGCTGGGTAACATTTCAAGAATAAAAGTAGCTTTGCTTATCTCCAGTGAAATAGATTGAACTCACTTATTGAATCAGTGAAATCTTCACGTGGGAATAATAAAACCAGCTACCGAATGGGCACACGATATTAGAAACGTTTATGTAACATTCTACAAACGTTCTAAGAACATCCGAATGTCCAATGTCCGAAAGACGTTCCAAAAACGTTCTAAGAACGTCTTTCGGACATTGGACATTGGGATGTTCCTAGAACGTTTGTAGAATGTTACATAAACGTTTCTAATATCGTGTGCCCATTGGGTATATATTGTAACGATCGATAAACACGTTTATTTAAGGTCAAACAACACTAAATAGAAATTACGTAATTATTATTATACATAGTAATTATTTCTGTGATATTTAATTTGGCATGGGGTCAGTTTAGTTACTAATTGGTTATGTCGTAAAAAACATAAACATCAGAAAGGCAAACGTTTCGGCCACAAATGGGGGCCCTCTTCAGTGCCAACAATTTTAATTTGCATTAAAAATAAAACTTAGACACTAGAGGTTGTAACTTAACTCCTCATAACAAGTTTTCTCGTATACAGAAAATTCTCAATATTTTCTAAATCAGTTTTCTCTCTGTCTTGTAACGGAGTGGCAGTCTACCATACGGCCTGTCAACTCCGTGATCGAAAAGAGAAAAAAATTAATTTTTTCTTCCCAAATTCAAATTTACCGGTTTTCGACTCACCCTTTATGGAATTAACTGTGGTTGTGTGCCTTTGAGGTGGTGCGTTCTGCATTTCACATCTTCCACGAGTCTGACAGGATAGGATTTCTGAGTGAGGACGGTCTATTCGCATGGTCCAATTCTATTTTTTTGAATAAAGTTGTTAAAAAAGAAAAAGGGAAAAAAAAACCAAAAAAACAAAATAATTATTAAGTTTGCATGGATTTTGCCTGTCTAGTGTATAAGTTTTATTTTTAATGCAAATTAAAATTGTTGGCACTGAAGAGGGCCCCCATTTGTGGCCGAAACGTTTGCCTTTCTGATGTTTATGTTTTTTACGACATAAACAATTAGTAACTAAACTGACCCCATGCCAAATTAAATATCACAGATATATCACTGTGAGTCAATATAACAAAGGACATGTGCAGGAACATGTCAAGATACAATAGTATAATTATTATTCTGCATTTGAAGTAGATGGTTCCGAGGATATATTTTTGAAATTATTAGTATTGTTGTGGTGCGATGAAACAGAATTCATGAAAATGGTGTCCCAAAGACGTCCTAAAAACATCTTTAAAACACAAGATACACCTAGGACGTCATCTGTACTGAAATTGAACGTTTTGAAAAATTCCCTAGGACGTCTAAAAGACAGGTATCAAAAGACGTCCAAGAGACGCCCTATAGACATTCCTATGATGTCTTTATATTTTTTGCCAAATGGGCATCCATCTCCTTAAATGAAGCATGAGGTATTCTTTTTTTAAAGGTTAATAGATTTTTTTGATAGGGGTCTAGTGGGGCCCCGACGAGTTTGCCCTATCTCTAGTCAGGATCTAGCATGGAAAACTAGTCAGGGCCCCGTCGGTAACGTAACGATTTTGTCGAGGTGGGCCCTACTAGACTTTCTAGTAGGGGTTTAGTGAGGTCAGCCCTTACACTACCCCACCTACAAAAAAGGATACCATTAGGGCCCTATTGGACCTCCGCATTGAATTTAAGGGCATATATCAGCAGAGTCACGTGACCAATTTTGTTCAGGTATCTCTAACTTACTATTTTTATATACACACCTACAAACACACACCCCCCCTCTACACTACACAAACGCTCGTTTAGGTGGTATTAAAATTTATTCTTAACGCTGCGGGTTCGAACCCTCTCTACTTATAATTAACGCATTACTAACCTAACGACTAAGCCTCTTGGCTGCGCACGCTTGGAATACAAGAAAGAAAATAGCGCTTATAACCTGCAACTACTGCAGGGCCGTGAAAGAAGTGTATGGGTATGGGCCCCGTGTAAAAGGGAATTTTTAAATTTTATGCTAATTTATGAATCTGATTAAAAATTTTAATTATTAAGTCGATTTTCTATAAAATGGAATAGTTTTGAAAGAAACAGATCAAATTTTTGAATTAAAGAACATTACATAATAAAAAGATTTATATACATTTTAGAAGTATTAATTTTTATTATTCTATATTAGTGAAACTTTATACAGGTTATGATTCCTTTAATTTTTGTTTTCAAGAGTAAAATCAACGTATGTTCAGAATCTAAAAAATTTGAGTTTTTTCAATTCCAAGAATATGATGAAACTTGAATCAAGAAAATTATCGCATAACGAAATTATGCATTCAAGTTCGCAATAAGTAATTCCAACTAATGAAGTACTATTAAAAAAAATAGTATACTTATTTACTTATCATTAGTTTGTTTTTCTAACTACTCTTATGTAGTAACTTCTACCGCTTATGTTTACTATGAAAACTTCAATTGATTTTACTATTCACCCCATGTTAATTGAACTACATGTTTAGTTATTGTTATTGGGATGTGTCAAATGAACATACGACATCTGGTGATAGAAAATGTCACTACTATAAGGGAAAACTTTACATGCTCTCAGTAGTAAGTTAATCGTGGAACTGTTTATTAATAAAATTAAACAAATAAATTTTTGTTTTAAGTATCAAAAATGGAATCCGCAGTTTTCTCCTCGTGGAAAATCGAAAAAGAAGTTAGTTTGTGCTGTGGAAGGATGTAATAGTACTTCTAACAAAGATATGGACATACGCTTCCATTACTTTCCAATGAAAATAAATCGTACTGTTCACATTAAAAATTTATTTGGAAAAGCAGAAAGAAGGGATCAGCTGCAAGTTTGGATGAAAATCTTAAACATCAAAGACGTGAATTCGGGGATGAAAGTGGGTTCACGTCATTTTCGTGCAAATGATTATATATTACCAAGTAAGTTCTTTTCACACCTAACCTAACTTATGTTATGTAAAACTGTCAGTTATTGCACTGTTGAATAAAATAATTTTTCAAAGAAGTTTTTAGAGATTTTATTTATGAATAAAAAAATTGTGTGTTTCTTTTTTTTACAGATGTAGCAGCAAAAAGGAGACGCTTGAAAACTACTGCAGTTCCCTCGCTTAACCTACCAAACGTTCAAAATGCAGTAGCTAATCGTCATAGAGAAGAACGAATTTTTAAAAGAAACGGAAAAACAATACAATTTCATGCGGATCTTCTTTCAGGTTTGATGTTTTCAAACAGTAGGCCGTGAATTTCACTGCACCTGAGCTCTCACTTATCTCTTTATCTTTTCCACATTTAATAATGTGTCCGGCTTTTAAGAGTCGTTCTCCTTCCACAAAATTCTTTCTTTTTTTATTAGTACCAGCCCAATCGAATATTGCACTCATATTTATCATTTCTAATCACTTTTAAATCACATGTATTTGCATGGAAAACTATACCCTTTATTTAAATTTTTCCCTTAAGTACGCCATATTTTTTAGGCCCAGCCCATTTGACATATCCCAATTACCTCGACACAATAAGATACACACACATACACGTACGTGCTCGCATATGATTATTATAATTACATGCGAATTCGAGTTAAATGTTCTTGATTCCTCTTAAGTATTGATCTTATTCAAGACCATGTTCAGAAAATCTCCATTTTTCTCAGATAAGATCAAATTTTAATGGGAATAAAGAATAAAGGTTATGTTGTATCTAATGGACCCAACCTCAACCACAAATATTACAAGTACGGATTTTCTAGTCGGGGCCCCGCCAGATACAAATAGATTTTCCATACTTAAGCGAAACAAGGAATTCCTCACTGGCACCTGACAGGGCCCCTATCAGTTTTTTCTGGTCTAGAAATACTAATCGGGTGCTAACAGCGCCCCTACCAGTTTTTTCTAGATGAGAAAATTCTAGTCCAGGCCTCATTAGAACCCAACTTGAAATAAAGAAAGATAGGGCAATTTCTACACGGGCTTGGCTCCGGCGGAGCTATATAATTTTGGTATTTTATGGGGAAAAATCTTAACTTTTTAACTGGATGATTTAAAAAAAAAATGGTTCCAAATTTGAGACAAAGTCAAATTTATTTTTGATTTTCGAAAATGGAGGTCAAATTTTGATTTTTTTCAAAAATGGTTACAATTAGTTAAAAGATCACGAAAAAGACTGAAGAAAACATATAAAGTAAAATTTTGCTTTATGCAAAGAAAAATAAGTTATATTCGTTTGAAGAAGAGGCTTCCCATCAAAAGACTGAAGTACCATCAAATAGGACTCCAATCAGCCAAACTTTAAGCCCAATCGGACGACTTCGTTTTTTGGGGTGGTATCACTTGAGAAATTATGCCCCATATATGTATTAAGCTTGCGGCGCGGCGTTTATTCAGGACTTTCTACAAAGAACTGTAGTAATTTTGCTGGTGCTTGGACCGTCAAATTACTATAGTCCTTTGTAAACACTGCAACCTTCTCTAGATATCAATGCAATAAGTTTTGAATTTTATCCTACTAAAATGTACAGTGATTTTTTACACAGATTACTACCAAAAGTCTCTCCGTGTGGTTAACTTATCTTCTTATTCTAAACTTACCTCTATTAATTTAATGATTCCGCGAAGTTGTTTTATTTTGTCTAAATCATTAAGAAATATCACTTTGTGGTTGATTCCTTCAAGACGGACTACAAAGTCTGTATCTTCATACAATTTATCTTTACACGCTGACACAATAACAGCTTTTGTTAGTGTGACGGCATTTGCCTGACACAGATGTTTATAGCTAGGAGAGGACAATGCTTGTTCTACACCGAAAGGCAGTGCCCATTTTATTGTAGAAGTTTTCATCTCATGCCCCGTAACGAAATGTTTTTCCTTCGCTCCATTTTTAAATACTATTTTACTTTCTAAAAGTGCCGAATTTAATTCTGCAACAAATAAAGAAAAGGAGACTCGTAAATAATGAAATTCAATTTTTTGTACTATTTTTTTAATTGTTAAACACATTTTAAGTTGATATCCAAAAATATGTTGATTGTATTGGTATTGGCTATAATCTACTGATGACGAACGAAGATGGGGCGACATACTCAGAAAAGTATTCGGGTAAGCTAATCAAAATATAGTTAGATCATATAAGGAAAGAATTTGCTTATGTATGGTTGAATAAATTATCAATTGAATTAACCGAAGGATTTGTTTCATTTAGCAATATAGCTTGGTTCAGGTTTTGCCAGGGGAACTTAAACAAATGGAGATAATATACATGCACGTATATCGGATACTAATTTTTACAAGACTGTACAGAAAGTACGCACAATTCGCATAAAAAAATGTGCGCAAAATAACAGATTCCTGATGACTAAAAAATGGGTATGAATGAATGAAAGTGTGCATCATTCATCACAGAAAACTGCTATTTCGCACACAACGTTTATAAAAGGTAGAAACTCACTTTATACATACGTTGCATATATTAGGTTAATTTGTTTCTACACCCAACTTTTTCTTACGTATACGAGGTGTGTTCAGAAAATAACGGTAATTTTTTTATTTCGCGGGTTGGAGAGTCCTATTGTCGATTTTTTTTATTATCTTGGTATACATGCTCCTGAAGTATCATAAAATCTTCAGCTGTATTCATTGTTTACTTTGTCTGTGGCAGCTGCTATAAGATTAGACGTATTTTTATAAGCTCGGCGATTTTCGTTTGTTAAAAGAAATGGATCAAAGAATTTGTATCAAATTTTGCGTAAAAAAATGAAATAAAGTGTGTGAAATGTTAACAAAGGCCTATGGTGAGTCTACTATGAGTGAAACAAGAGTTTACGAGTTGTATAAGCGTTTCCAAGATGGCTGTGAAGACGTTGAAGTTCACGAACGCCCTGGACGCTCCAGCACATCAACAACTGATGAAATCGTAGAAAAAGTGAAAGAAATGGTTATGAACGATCGCCAAATTACAATCAGAGAAGTCGCTGATGATGTTGGCATATCGATTGGCTCATGCCATGAAATTTTTTCGAATGTTTTGGGTATGAAACGCGTGGCAGCAAAATTTGTTCCAAACTTGTTGAATTTTGAACAAAAACAGCGACGAATGGAAGTTGCTCAGGAGTCACTAAATAAAGTCAGCGCCCTAGCGGACCTGGCTGAGAGAACGGTCATAGAATACTCTGACCGTTCCCTGACCGTTCTCTCAGCCGGGTCCGCTAGGGCGGCGATGCAGAATTACTGAAACGTATTATAACAGGTGACAAAACATGGGTTTACGGATATGACGTCGAAACTAATTTGATACCGTTCTATGACCGTTCTATGACCGTTCTATGACCGTTCTATGACCTCGCATTATTACGGCTAAGAACGGTAAAAAAGACATTAAAAGCATTGGAATTATGATTCTGTGGCGAAATTTGGATTAGAAGGTGTAGCAATAAATACAATTATTTTATTTTTCAGTGATAAAAACAAGAAAAACATAATACCTGTCACTGAAGGCGACTTCACCTGCTCACGGTAGCATTTTGCGCGCTAAATTTAAAAACAGAATTAAAGATTGAGAAATGCAAATGTGTAAGATAAATGAATTTACTAATGAACTTTACGTAATAAAAGTTGCTGAAATTAATTAAAGTTGCATGAATAATGTAAACAGTATTTTTTAAAGCCTCTGATGTCATTCAATTATAATTTTTTTTTTGTGCATGATACGACTTTACCGACTGCTGTAACTAATCAAACAAATCATTTGAATTGAGAAATGCAAATGTGTAAAATGAACGAATTTAATAGTGAACTTTAAGTAATAAAAGTTTCTGATATTAATTAGAGTTGCACGAATAATGTATAGTCTCTTATGTCATTCAATTGTCATTTTTTACTTTTGTACATGATGCTACTTTACCGACCGCCGTAACAAATCAAACAAATCATTTGGATTAAGAAATGCAACTGTGTAAAATAAATTAATTTAATAATGACATTTACGTAATAAAAGTTGCTGATATTAATTAAATTTGCATAAATAATGTAAAGTCTCTGATGTCATTCAATTGTCATTTTTTACTTTTATGCATGATGCGAATTCATGGACCACAGTCACAAATCCTAAAAAGTATTTTCTAAAAAGTATTGATAAAAATACGCAAAATAGAGGAAATTTTTAAATTCTCATCATGGATGAGAAGGTATTGGTTTTATGTGAAAAATGACTTTCGAAATTTTCATCAAATCTTTACGTTTTGAGACCCCCTGAGTCAAAAAAAAAAAGTTTTTACGAAAGTGTCTGTCTGTCTGTCTGTCTGTAGGTCGTGTGCGGCATAACTCTCGATAGAATTATCAGATTGAATTGAGCTTTGGTACACTTTATCGGAGCCGAAAAAGTAAGGACAAGTTCGTTAACCAGCCACATCCAATCAAAATTGAGGGGTTGAGCACTACTTTTGTGTTTTTGAAAATAATTTTTTGAAAAAATCAAAAATTTCAATACTGGTTTTAGATAGTACTCATAAATTTCTAAAAATTATCCTGATAACATTTTTTGATTAAATCAAAATTAGAAATGTTACAGCATATTCAAATTCGAAAAAAGTCAATATGAAAATTCCATTTTCAAGTTAAATTATACGAAATACGAAAAAACGTTATAATACAATATTATTGAATAAATAAAGACCTACAAATTTGAATTGTAACATTTTTTCATAAGATGCATATTTTTCTTTTTAATTAAAAAAAAAACTATTGAAAATCCAAAATTCAATTTTTTAACAATAATATGTAAAATAAGAAAAAAACGTAAGAATACAAAGTTGTTAGTTTCGAAAAGATCTACAAGTTTTGTCTCACACAGTTTCTGATAAAACATATATTTTTCGTTTCAATTCCAAAAAATACGATTAAAATTCAAAAATTCCATTTTTTAGACAAAATATGTGAGATACAAAAAAAACTTTGAGATGAAAAATTGTTTGGCTAAATAAGGTCTACACATTCTTATCGAGAAATTTCTCAACAGGATGTATATTTTAATTTTTTGATTTTTAATATTGAAAAAATTCGATTTTTTTCACCGAAATATGTGAGATACGAAATAAGCGTTGTTCTGCAAAATCGATCCCTTAAATAAAGTCTACGATTGTTTTTCCTTTTTGAGATATTTGGAAGAAAATAAATTTATCAATAATCATGTAATTTATTAAAAAGTTACAAAAATGCATACAGAAAATCGAGCGCGAAGCGCGAGTGTCATGATGAGAATGTGTTCCTTAAGGCCGATAGAGCCTTAAGTAAATTGAATTTCCTGTTTTACTTAAACTGAAAAAGAAACTTAGTGAATTTGAGAAAAAGACTAATTTACATCATCTTTAAAATCATTAAATTGGTTCGAGCTTCAGTATTAAATTATAAGAAATAAACTTAAACGTATGCGAAGAGCACAAGACCGAGCGAGAAGCGCGAGGTCCAGAAAGAACGGAGCGCGAAGCGCGACGATCGAATCGCGCGCCTCAGGCGCGCTCAAACTTGCGAGCGAAGCGAGCTGCGCGCAATGAGAATGTGCCCGCGAAGCGGGCAGATTTTTTAGAATTTGACAGTATTTGTATGTACATTTTATTCAAAATTAAATTTCACATCGATTTAATAAAATTAAGTTTTCACATCAAATTGATTCAGAATCTAATTCCAAATAAGATCTATATTACAGATAAATTATATAAATCCACAATAAACTTCTAAAAAATATAACATAATATTACGCATGTAGCCAACACAAAAATGAATTCCATGACTAATTCAGAAAAACTTTTTACAACAATTGCAAGAAATTTTATGATATAAGTACGCACGTGTATTAATTTTAATTGTATACCGTGCTCTTTTGTAAATTCGACATAATTCTGTATAGAAAAACTTTTTTTTTTGCTATTGACCCAATAATATCAATTCCCCAAGATTTTTCAACAATAATGGATTTTGTTATCTGAAAATTTAGAACATAATAAAGGTCACACTAGCGGATGGTTGTAGACTTTAATTAGTTTTGAACAATTAAATAAGTTTTAGTGTCGGTAAAACAGGAATTATTATTTTTTATTGTTTAAAACTAAATAAAGTCTACAGCCATCCGCTAATGTGACCTTTATTATGTTCTAAATTTTCAGATAACAAAATTCATTATTGTTGAAAAATCTTGGGGAATTGATATTATTGAGTCAATAGCAAAAAAAAAGTTTTTCTATACAGAATTATGTCGAATTTACAAAAGAGCACGGTATACAATTAAAATTAATACACGTGCGTACTTATATCATAAAATTTCTTGCAATTGTTGTAAAAAGTTTTTCTGAATTAGTCATGGAATTCATTTTTGTGTTAGCTATAAGCGTTATATTATGTTATATTTTTTAGAAGTTTATCGTGGATTTATATAATTTATCTGTAATATAGATCTTATTTGGAATTAGATTCTGAATCAATTTGATGTGAAAACTTAATTTTATTAAATCGATGTGAAATTTAATTTTGAATAAAATGTACATACAAATACTGTCAAATTATAAAAAAAATTTCCTATATTTTGCGTATTTTGAATTACCCCAAATCATTTATCAATACTTTTTAGAAAATACTTTTTAGGATTTGTGACTGTGGTCCATGAATTCGCATCATGCATAAAAGTAAAAAATGAAAATTGAATGACATCAGAGACTTTACATTATTCATGCAAATTTAATTAATATCAGCAACTTTTATTACTTAAAGTTCACTATTAAATTCGTTCATTTTACACATTTGCATTTCTCAATTCAAATGATTTGTTTGATTAGTTACAGCAGTCGGTAAGGTCGTATCATGCACAAAAAAAATTATAATTGAATACACCTTCTAATCCAAATTTCGCCACAGAATCATAATTCCAATGCTTTTAATGTCTTTTTTACCGTTCTTAGCCGTAATAATGCGAGGTCATAGAACGGTCATAGAACGTTCAGAGTATTCTATGACCGTTCTCTCACACGGGTCCGCTAGGGATCTCCCCACCGTGTAGTTTTAAAGATAATCTAATGAAAAACATTGAAATTTGAGTCACATTCAAATGGATAAACGTAACAGTATCGCGATCCGGCAACACTGTTCCCTTTCTCCAGCTTGGTTTCTGTAGGTACTCGACACCAGAGATGAGTTGGGAGATTGCTAAAGTAATGTATTTGATTTCGAGTGATTTTCCGCAGCGCGCCCTATTGCGAAATGCTCTTGGGAACTAAAATGAAAGGTTCATGCTACTACTTGAAGGGTAAAACAGAGCTACTGTTTATCACTTTTGCAGCGCCCCCAATTGCGTACAGCTTTTTCGGATCTTTTTCGAACTAAAATTAAAGGTCCGCGCTGTTATAATAACATGTGGGAGCACACACAATGAAGCGCGTCATGTCAGTGTATCCCCACTAACTTGCTTCGATTTCACGCTGTCGGTTGTCGAGTTAAAATCAGAAATTGTATTTTTCTCGACTTCATGCAAAGGAGGCGCGAAATAGACTCAGAATTCAAAATTACGGAATATAACATTAAAAAAATTACACTTTTTTCTATATACTTTGAAAAATATTGATCTGAAATAAGTATCTAAAAGATTTTGTGAAATTTTAAGATGATTTAAATACTTGAAAAATAATTTTTTAATGAAATTTAAAATCAATAAATGCTTAAAGATTCGAAATAAAATATCGATTTCAGCATTTTTTTTAAAATTATGTAGAGAATATTTTATAATAAGATATCATTCAAGATGAAATACAAGTTTAAAAAATGAAGGGTTTGAACATTTTTGTAATAGGTAACATCTTTGGCATGAAAATTTCGATAAATAAATGTAAATGAAGTTTTTGCTGATTTCAGGTAGTTCATCCACAAAAATTAGACTTCAGGCAAAAATAGATAAATTTTTTTTCAAGAATAGCAATATTATTATTGAAGAGATCATTTGGAAGAAAAGAGATTAGTTTCCAAGAAAAAAAATTAAAACATAAAAAAATAATTCATTTAACAAATTTTATTTTTACCCGGACTTGATTTCTTATCGCTTCATACCAAATTTTAGAAAATGATGTGATTCTGTGAAATCACGGATAATTTTTTTAAGAAAAAGGCTTTCTACAACTTAACCGTTTCCATTTTTTGGAAATTATAATAAATTCTTTAATGGCTAAAAGCATTAAAAATAAAATTTCCAAAACAAAATTCTTGTAAAAAAATTACTGAATTTGGTAAAAACTTATTCATTTTAGAAATATGGAAACGGCTAGGTTGTATTAGGTCTTTTTCCTGAAAAAACGATTCTTGATTTATTTGAATCACATCATTTTTTTTTTAAATTTGGTTTGAAGCGATAAGAAAAAATGTCGGGGTAAAAATAAAATTTGTTAAATTTATTTTTTCTTATGCTTCAAATATTTTTCTTGGAAATTAATCTCTTTTCTTTGAAATGATCTCTTCAATAATAATTTTTCTATTTTTGGAAGCAAAATTATCTTTTCTTACCTAAGACATATGGCAATTTCAATAGATGAATGTAAATGAAGTGTTTGCTGATTTAAGAAAATACATAAATTGTATCTTCGCATCTTGTAAATTAAACCTACATAGAATTTTTTCTATATATTTTGTTTGTTTGAGACAGAAAAACCCAACACTGTCTCTTCTTATCTCGATGCCAAGATAGTGCCTCAGTGCCCCAAGGTCTGTGAGCTGGAAGTGACCTCTTAAAAATTCAGCAGTCTGGTCGATCTTCTTAATATTTTTTGCAGCGATTAAAAAGTCATCTACGTAAATAATGAGAAATATACTATCCCCCTTATCATTCTTTACGTAGAGGCAAGGATCTGCTGTACTCTGCACGAAACCGTAATCTTTTAATAAACTATTGATTTTATCATTCCAAACTTTTGCTGCTTGTTCAAGTCCGTATATCCCTTTCTTTAGTTTACAAACAAGGTCCTTTTTACCTGTGCCAATGTATCCTTCGGGTAGCTTCATAAAAATTGTTTCCTCTAGTTCACCGTTGAGAAAAGCAGTTTTTGCATCGAAATGTTTTATGATCATCCCTTTTTGGCTTGCGACGGTCAAGAGAGTCCGGAAGGTCGTTTGTCGCACTACAGGTGCAAAAACCTCATCGTAATCAACACCGTATTTTTGAGAGAACCCTCTTGCGACGAGTCGTGCTTTATATCGCTCGATGTCTCCTTCAGCGTTCCTTTTTATTTTAAAAACCCATTTGCAGGTAATCACATCTCTACCTGTTGGCTTTGGCACAATATCCCATGTACCGTTCCTGATCAGTGACTCGAGTTCCTCATTTATGGCCTTCTTCCATTCTTCTTTGTCAAGCCCGGATAGAGCCTCCTGTATGCTGCTCGGCTCATGATCTCCTTTGGCGAGCTTAGTAGTAGCCATGTACCTGTCGGGGGGCACGCCCCTATTGCTCCTTTGGGATTGCCGGCGTTGCGTCTCCGGGGTAGGCTCTGGTGGTTGATCTTCACTGCTGTCAGAATCTATTGATAAATGCTCTTCATTCGACTCATTTTCTGATTGTTGAACGTTTTCTTCCTTGTCCATTTCTTGTGATTTATCGCTGATGGAAAATTCAATTTCACTGTATATCCTATTATTCTGAGTTTCTTCCGGATGTTTATCGAGAAAAACAACATCGCGACTAATCTTGATGCAACTTGTTGTTTTGTCTAAAAAACGATAGCCTTTTGACTCTTCCGAATATCCCACGAAGATCACTTTGTTTGCTTTATTGTCCAGCTTTTTTCTCTGCTCCTTGTGGACAAATACGTATGCTTTACAACCGAAAATGTGTAAGTTCTTCACATCTGGTTTTCTCGAAGTCCATAGTTCATGAGGCGTCTTAGTTGCAGCTTTAGTAGGCAATATATTTTGGAGGTAATTTGCTGTGTTTACTGCTTCTGCCCAATATTTTTTCTCTAAATCTGCATCTAGTAACATGCAACGAGCCATCTCAATTAGGGATCGGTTTTTTCTTTCTGCGACCCCGTTTTGCTGCGGCGAATAAGCAGTTGTGTACTGCATCCGAATGCCTTCAGCCTTTAAATATTGTTGCAGCTCGTTATTGATATACTCCCTTCCTCGATCCGACCGAATTACCTTAGGCTTTTTCCCGAATTGGGTTTTTGCCATTTCTATAAACTGCTTAATGAGTTTAGGGGCCTCACTCTTATACTGCATAAAATTAACTATACAATATTTGGAATAGTCATCAATAATTGTTATTACATACCTATTTTGCGCGGGAGTGATCGTTTGCATGGGCCCGCAAACGTCTGTATGTATAAGATCCAAAATGCTCTGCGCTTTATTTTTAGTTTCCTTTGGAAAAGGCGTACGTGCCATTTTTCCTTTCACACAGCATTCGCATGTCTCCCGTTTTCCGCAATCCTTTATAATTATGCCTGTTGCAAGCTCCTTATGCACTAGCTCCTTTATAGCACTTATGTCTCGATGCCCGAAACGCCTGTGCCACATGTGTTGGCAGTCTTCACTGTGCCCCGACTTTATTGCTTCGCTAGCTTTGTAGGCCCTTTCGACGAGTTTCACTTTATATAGCTCTGGAGACAAACTTGCTACGGCTCGAACTTCACCACTTTTTTCTGTTATGGTACAGTTGTCGTCTTCAAATACGAGTCTATATCCTCCCTTGGTCAGCTTTTTTACCGATAATAAATTTGAAGCGAGTTTAGGCACATAAAGCACATCGTCTGTGTTTATCTGTGAAACTTTATCCCTTTTAACAATGCACTTTATGGTTCCTTTTCCAATGCCTTTCACTTCAGCCAGCTTATTGTCAGCCAGGCGAACGTAGCCCTTCCTACTTGGATCCAAAAAGTTGAAAAATTCCGGAGTGTTAACCATATGGCTAGTCGCGCCTGAATCGACAAACCAACACTCTGCTTCGTCGCTGACGAAGGCCTTTTCTTCAAGAAATAGTTTCGATGACCTTGCAAGGAAACTACACTCATCTGTCTCCTTTTCCCTTTTTGGAGAGTTTTCAGTAATTTTATTGGCCCTTTCTTGTTTTTTCTTCCAGGCCTTGTACTTTATGCACTCACCTTTAAAGTGCCCGGTCTTCTTACAGAAAAAACGGCTTTTGGCTCCTTTGTGCGATACCTTTATTGCTGTTTCGCTTCCGCATGGGTCCTCCTTTGTTTCCCTTGCCCCCTTACGTCGCTTGTACTCATCGATTAATTTGCTTTTAACGAGTTGTGACGTAAGATCCTTTTCAGGCCTACTCTCTAATGCCGTTACGAGAGTGTCAAATGATTCCGGGAGGCTGCCCAGCAATAATGCAGCTATTAAATCGTCTGGCAAATGTTGTCCGAGCGCTGCCAATTGAGTCACATAATTTGAAAATTTATTTATGTGCTCTTCCATATCGCCACTTTCTTTTAACACTAAACGACACAATCCTTTTAATAAATGCACTTTACTGGCAAGGGTGGCTTTCTGATGATACTCTTTAAGTGTATCCCACGCCGCTCGCGCTGTATCGGCGTTCATGATGTGCATTAATTGATTGTCCTCAACCATGAGTCCAATCAATGCACGTGCCTGATCATCCTTCTTACTCCATACAGCATCTATTGGGCTCGGCGTTGGACATGTAAATGTAAAGTGACATGTTTGATGACATGTCTGCTATTATATTGGCCCAAAATTCACAGAATTTTTGTTAATTTCTCATTTTTTTGGCATTGGGTCAGCCTCTTTTTATTTTCTTCTATTAATATTATCAATGCTACCTACGATAAAAAACGCAAAAAAAGAGAGAAGGCAAACGTTTCGGCCACATATGGGGGCCCTCTTCAGTGCCATAAATTAAAAGATTAATTCAAAATTTTCGTAAAAGATAAAAATGTAGAAGATAGTTAAAATAAGGATAATAATGAAACTCAAAATCTTATCTCATTGCTTGCAATTCAAAATGAAGAAGTCCAGTAAGCAACAACACGAATTGGAAAAAATATGTAGAATTCACTGTATATAGAAAACCGGATAAAATGAACGAAAAACTTAGAAATTTGTAAACAACAGGCTAGAATTTTTGTTTGTTTTTTTCCCTTTATAAAGAACGGATGACCATTTCTTCGACCGTTATATTATTATATCATATATAGGTTTGGTTTCGTCGGTCTTAGGGTCAATAAAACAACATTAAAGAAAAATTATTGAATCAATTTATATCAATAAAAATATTATTATTTCAATAAATTGTAAGGCTGAAATTATGAATATTAATCGAATTTGCCATGGCATTATTTAACATATGATTTTCAAGTTTGTATTCTCAAGCTTTAGCACGCTTTTCATTCACGGAGAAACTTTTTATATCAATTTTTACTATAGTATTTTTCAATTTAGGGAAAGACGTATCACTTTGAGGATTTTTGTTAGTAAAAATACTAAACTTTATTATAATGATATGAAACTTCAGCATAGTCCATAGCAAATTTTACTATAGTTTATACTAAAGTTTCATATCATTATTATAAAGTTTAGTATTTTTACTAACAAAAATTCCCAAAGTCATAAGTTTTTCCCTAAATTGAAAAATACTATAGTAAAAATTGATATAAAAAGTTTCTCCGTGTTGGTGAATTTAATTCAATTTATCGTATCTTCGTCTCTCTATCCTAAAGTTTGCGTTGCTTCATCGGATTGTACACACCGTATTATAATGTAATTTAAAATTATTGAAGCCCTCAATCTTTGAGGCTTTAATTTTAATAACATTTTCAAGAATAAGACTGAATCTTCATGTGTGTTTTCGTTTTTTTGTAATTTATGTAAGTACTTATTTATTATATCAACACAACATATAAAATAGTTCTCTTTGGAAAAAGAATTTTGATGGTAAATTGATTTGTTCAATTTTTAGTGACATATATATTCCTTGAAAAAGACCCGCAGTGAGGTTGAAACATAGGAGAATTTTTGACCAAATATAATGAAGGAGTTTTTTATAGAATGTTGTTTTATTGACCGCAAGACCGACGAAACCAAACCTATATGATATAAAGATCTATACAAGTTTGAACACTTTGAACTGCAACATTTTTCCATAAGATGTATATTTTTCTTTTTGATTAAAAAAAAAAAAAATACCATTGAAAATATGAAACTCAATTTTTTAACTAAAATATGTGAAATACGAAAAAAACGTTGAGATGGAAAATTATTTGCCAAAATGAGGTCTACAAATTCTCTGTAGTTCATTTTGTGACAAAATGTGTATTTTATGTTTTGATTTTAAATATTGAAAATCAAAAATTCAATTTTTTAACCAAAATATGTGAGATATAAAATAAGCGTTAAAATAAAAAATCGGTTTCTTAAAAATCGTCTACAAATTTGTTTTCTTTTTGAGATAGTTGGAAGAAGATGCATTTTTTTCAATCTTGTAATTTATCAGAAAGTTACAGAAATGTAAACAGAAAATCGAGCTCGAATCGCAAGTGACATGATAAGAATGTGTTCTTTAAGGCTGATTTTTTGAAAAAACCTTCAGAATACATAACATATTTTAAATGAAAATTGCAATATATAAGTATAAATGAAAGGTTTGATTATTCAAAAGTAAAATATATTATATCTAATATTTTATCGAACTGCACACTTTAAGATTTCATTGGTATGGGGATACACATTTTTAAAATTACACGACTTTTTGTAACATGTTCAACCCCAGCATATAGAATCCAGAAAAGACTTTTTAAAAATATTTTAATTAGGTTAACAAATCACTATGAAGACATAATAAAAAAAATCTTTTAAAATTTTAATTTGTTTACATACTTATTAATTTCCTTCAAAGATATCTAAATTAAAATTAATTTTGTAATATCTTTCTATAAAATAAATCACTTTAACGAAAGTTGAAACTCCAGGTCAACCTGTGATTTCCGATGGTAATTTATATATATATATATATATATATATATATACAAATTGTCATGTAGAAGATGTAATTTCCAAAAAATGTTATAGTTACAAAGCTTCAAAATTTTGTAATTAAAATTTTAATATAAAACTTTAAGCATTTATTGACCTTGAATTCCATTGGAAAATTTGTTGTTCACTGTTCAAATCTTCCTCCGATTTCAGAAGAACAGACAAATTAAAAATTACAAAATATTTCATTCAAAAAATTGAACTCGTTCATATGATCTTGTCGTATTGTAACAAGATTTGAACACTTCGGACACAAATTTTTATGTAAAATTTAATATCGATAAATATTTACATATTCATATAAAGATATTAATGAACACATATTTTATCTCTTCTTAATAGAAAATATCTCTCTAACTAAAAAGTTTTTAAATGTACAAAATTGATAAGAAGTATGGAAATTTGAATAGGAAAATATATATAGGTAAATCATTTCTGGATTTTCTAACATTCATTATTTACCGACGCGCAAAGTACAACTTTTGCGCAACGCGTTCAGAGGGCGCGTTTATCAGCCCAATTTTGTGAAATTCTCTTATTCCATTACTTTAGCAATCTCCCAACTCATCTCTGTCGACACACACGCACACATTTTTTTAACTTTTAAGAAGAATCGTTGGTATCAAGCTATTTAAACGCATATCACATATAGAGATATTACAGATAGAGGAGACAAGCCGTAGGCTGCTCTGTAAATGGCAACGTCAGTCTGCAAACTCGGTGAGAGCGAAAGAGAGAGAGACGATGGGAGGTTTTTTCTGTCTTTGCCTACGCGTACCGCGTTAGAGAGAGACAGTCTAATCCTCGATATCACTCTCTCTCTCGTCCGAGCTGACAGGTTTCAGGCTGGCTTGTCTCCTCTATCTGTAATATCTCTATGATATCGGAGTTGCTCAATGATGGTTAGGTTTAAATTACAACGTTGCACGATTTACGAGTCTGCTGCTGACATAGCATTGGTAACTATACGTATACACGCATACTACGAATTCTAAGCACACAAGGAACGCGAATAATTACGTCTGTCTTCTATGAAAAGTTTTCACGGTGGGGAGCACTGATAGAAAGGAATGGCTGTTACAACGATATTTATGATTAATTTAACCTTAGCTTATTGCTGGCATAGATACAGCAATATGAGATTTGTATTTTAACCATCCGAATATAACTGAATAAATATGAACGAATCAACCATATTATTGGTGGCTATGGAAAAATGTATTGTTCGCCTTCCCACATTATATATCTGATTCGACCAGTTTCACTTACAATATTTTGATTTCTGTATTGAACATCCTGCGTTGTTCAGAGAGACATATTATTTTATAAATACAATTATAAATTCCCAACCTACAACCGAATGGCTAAAACTCCCGAACCATTTCTATCAGTGAGATTTGATTTTTTTTCGAAAATTTTTATTTTAAGCAGCACAAATACCAAAAAAATTTTATTTTGCCTATCAGAGCGTTTAATTACTATAAATTAAAATGTGGAGAATGCCTATGCATTTCCCATGAATTACGCGTTAAAGTAGTCAACTTTGACATTAATTATTTCAGCATCGGTCCGGTGGAAAAATTTGAAATTAATTTAGCATCTAAATAATCATTCTATTTAAATAAAAGCTCCTTCTTTTAAAAATGCTACCAGAGATCGATTTTTTTTACATATAACCTTAAATTCGTGTGAATATTGATTTCAGCATATTTGAATGCAGATGTATTAATTTTTATTCAAATGAATTTGACCGTCTCAAAATTATATATGAATAAAGACAAATATAAGATCAGAGAACTCATTTTGTTCTATCGAATCACCATGAATTTTTCGTTTTAGTCTAATTTGTATGTATATTGCAAAACGAGATTCATGGAGAATTTTAGTTAATTCTTCTGAACACGTTTTTTTATGCTGGTTTATTGTTGCAAGACATTTTACATACCTAATGCATTGGAAATGGTCATAGAGGTAAACAGCAGTGTAATACTTGTTTTCCACATTTTTGTATTTTAATTGAACTGTTTCAAATCACTACCTTGAATACAAAGAATATATCATTCTTCAGATCCCCTTATATACCCATATTTAATCTGTAATTAGGTTCCAATTTTTCGGAAGAAGAATGTATATGTACTTAAATTACTAAAAAAATATCGGGATTATAGTGCCTCTATCGCGTTTTATTTAACGTTCTAATTAGAAAATGTTACGCAAATCTCACTCTTATATCGTCACGTTTTTTAATTTACTTTTGAATTAATCTTCGAGCAAGTTATAAAGTTTTTATCACTACTTCTGATATGCGTTGGGCAATTCAAATATTTTAATCTATGAGATTTTTCATATAGATAGTTATTTGTTGATAGTTAATTGAGTCTGCAAACATTATGAAAGGTTCAAATTTAAAAAATCTTCAATTTTGACCCACAAAATATGTTTCTGGTTTATATCATCATAACTGTCCTTTTTTCTTTTTCAACAATTGCAAGATAACAATTTTTTTTGTGGATTTTAAGGTAGTTGTCGTGCCAAAAATCAGATCTCTGAAAAAAAAGTTTTTTTTATGATTTTATGCTTGAAATTATATCATCTGTCATCCCGAGTCGAAATATGGCGCGACTTTACCGCTCCAATTTAAACTTTTGCTTCTACGTTGCGTCTCCTTCTTATACTATCTATTATAAGCTCCTACTTTACCGCTTTTTGAAATATTTTCGTTTTATTTTGATTCTACAAAGTCATAGCTTCTACATTAAAGGTCTTGCCCCTACATCGTAGGTTTGTCATTATCATCTCCTTTGAACCTTTATAGGTCCAATAATATATTTTGAGTCCTATTTTAATGATATGCAATCTTTATACTATTTATACTTTCTGTTTAAACGCTCTTTTATTTCTAAATTGTACAATTTTAAAACAAAAGAAATTAATTTTTAAAAAATGAAAAAGAATTTTACATTATTTTCAATTACAATATAGTCGTATGTTTGTATGTTTATACAAATACAAGTTGTTAAAAGTGTTGCAATAGGAACAGCTTTGAAATTTTATTTAAAGTATGGCATTTGTATAAAAAATAAATCGTACTGTACACACATCACCCATTCCGACAAATGCACTATTGCATTTGATTGTTTTAATTATTGCATAGTGCTCGCTTTCAAAATCGCAAGGTTGTTGTAAATAATTACAACGGGATACTTTTATAAAATAATTGATACTACCAAGTTACTTTACACCTTTATCGAAAAACGAAATATTTTCATACCCATAACATGTGTAAGCCCATAATGGTCCTAAATTTATATTTTAAGGATTTTAAATGACGAGCTTAAAATAACTAATCAGGCGCTTGAGGGTGCCGTCCTATGTGGGCGCAAAATTCAAAGCAGAAAACAAACAGCCAATTACAGAAAAGCTTTAAATTTTTTTCTTCTTAAAAGTGTTGTGTGATTGGTTGTTTATTTTCTGCTTTGCATTTTACGCCCACATCGGACGGCACCCTTACGTGACGTTTGCGTAGTAACGTGCGGAGTCCGCGTTGGGAGAACGTGGAGTGGTTACGTAGAGTTTATCAGGGTTCACATGAGCCCTTACATAGCCCCTACTTCAGCTAAAATTGGAAATTTGTTCCTGTAAGAGCCCGAGTCGAAGTTCTTGCCTTCTTTTTGCCCTCGCTACACTTTCTATTTGAAAAATCGAGTGTTTGGCGAGTGTGGAGCGAATATTATGTCTCAAATTCTCTAAAAACTGAAGGTGAATAGTTTACAAGTTGAACGCAGAGAAGAACGAATACGAAGCGATAGTGAAACGAGAGCGAAGTGATATTGAAAATTACAATTCCAAGATCAGAAAATTTAGAATTCAAGAAGGTATAATTAATTATTTGGGGCAGATGTATATAGTTGCAATGAGTAATATGTATATGGGACATTCTTATATTTTTGTAGCTTCCTTTTAATAAATTAACCAACACGTATAACGGGATTTAAAAAAAAAAATTTTTTTTGAGAGATATATTAATTTAAACGTTTGATAAAATTGTATAAAATGCTAAATTCTCTTATACTTATAATTCATTATTTCCGGTTGAAATAATCAAATCGATTTTGGGTTTGTTTCATTCTCTAGCTTGTTACATTAGGTTTTCAGATAAATAATTTTATAAATTTTATTTTGCTAATTAACTACAGATATAGGCAATTTATTTGTTCTAACAATTTTTTCATGTTTTCCCCCTCAGTAAAAAAATTTGGAAAAAATAGTATCGTATGCGCTATTTCTCAATATAACTAGCGCATATTTAATAAAAGTGGAGACTCAATTAGATCGGACGATATTAAATATTTTTGAGCGCGCGACGTGTTTAATCATGTCCGAGTCGAGCCGCAACTATAGCCTTTCTCGAGACATAATGGTCGACTCAGACAGGATTAAACACGTCGCGCGATCAAAAATCTTTAATATCGTCCGATCTAATTGAGTTTCTAATTTTATTAAATATGCGCTAGTTATATTGAGACATAGCGCATATGGCTGTATTTTTTCCAAATTTTTCTACTGAGGGGGCAAACATGAAAAAATTGTTAGAACAAATAAATTGCCTATATCTGTAGTTAATTAACAAAATATAAATTATATTATAATTAATATATAAATTATAAGCTAGAAAATGAAACAAACCTACAATCGATTTGATTATTTCAACCGGAAATAATGAATTATAAGTATAAGAGAATTTAGCATTTTATCCAATTTTATCAAAAGTTTAAATTAATAAATCTCTCAAAAAAATTTTTTTTTTTAAATCCCGATATACGTGTTGGTTAATTTATTAAAAAGAAGCTATAAATTTTTTTTAATGCATTACATAAAATTTAAATAAAATTCATATATTGAAAATATACAACACGGAAAATAAAAGAACCTTCTTATATATATGCCGCTAAATTCATCGTATAATTCGTTTGTTTAATTTAATTTAATGTGACTTCATGCAATTGCACGAAAAATCAATATTAATATTGTTTCGGTTTTGGGCGTACTTACGGCTGGAGATCAAGAAAAATAGTTTTCATAGCGCCTCCTTTGAAAATCCGATTTTCGGTACCTGTAGAGCGGGTTGAAATTGTTGAATATTCAACAATATAATAGTTGAATTTTCAACCCTAGGGTTGAAAGTCGCTGTTTCAACCCGCTCCACAGTTACAGCCAATCAGATTCTCAAAAGAGTTGCTATGAAAAATAGTATACATTACTCGAAACAAAACACAGCGAAAGCATTTCGTGTGATTGCAGCCCTCGTTTCACTCGGGCAGCAAACTTCACACTCATGCAATCGCTCTGTTTCGCCCCTTGTAATGTAGTATACTAATACAACCCACGGCCAGAATGTTTTATGCCCTAGGGTCGTAATATACTATTACACAAGATACTTTTTGATAATAAATAATGCAGTTTTTTAATGTATATTTCAAACTTTAGTTTCATTAAACTTTATACGTAGTTATGATAAAACTGTATGCTAAATATCAATTAATAATTATACTATATATATCAACAATCATAATTATAAAAATTAATTAATTACATTAATTTAAAAATAAATCATTATTATATGGAAAATTTGTGAAAAAAGTTGATTTATTTTTACTTGAGTAAGGCTAAAAAACTCTAGTTACGACACTTTCTCTCACAAGTTCTGAATAACTCTTGCAGTCATTATATAAAAAAGTTTCGAATTTTATGTCTCATCATTGTAAGCGAGCGTGAGCGTGATTCGACGAAAGCGTATCGTACTATATATAAGTGTGGTTATTAGGTTTATATATGTAAGGTTATATGTTTAAGTGTATTTGTGATTAAAAGTATGATTGGCTACGACTGAATGGTGTGAATGCATTTGTATTCTGTTTATGTATGTATGTATGTATGTATGTATGTATCGGATGACCAATGGCAGGTTCGTGGTAAGAATTTTTTTGTTATTTAAGAGAACCATGACAACGTATTTCTATAGAGTTGGCCATCGCCTCACCCTCGAAAAATGGGAAAACGGTAATATGTGCAGTTTTCGATGACTACATGGAGACTAGATATAAGGAGACCAATCTCCACATATCCATTCCCGAAATGAAGTTCTGCCAAGTACACAGTTACAAAACTTCCCGATGAGGGCATGTGTGTTCCCTGGGTGCAGAATGGCGAAGTCCAATACACGGTGCTTATAAACCGTGGTTACTGCCATTTTACACCTAGGGAACACACGTGCCCTCATCGGGAAGTTTCGTAACTAAGTACTTGGCTGAATTTCATTTCGTGTTTTGTGAAGTACGGGCATAAGAGATTGGTCTCCTTATATCTAGTCTCCATGGATGACTAGAAGAGAGTTGACTATGAATGCTGAACATTTATAGACTCTCTTCTCACATTCTCGTAACCGTCGTCACACATTCGCCTCAATCTCGACAGTAGAGACTGAGACGAGTCTTAGGATTTCGACTCGGGAGTGGCTAAGGAGGGGATACAATTGCATTGAATCAGCTTCTTCTTTCAAACCCTTAGCCCCTACAAATATGTGTATGAAAACCGTCAATATTTCGACTCGGGATGTCTTACAAAAGAAAAAATATTGTTTCTTATGAAAAAAAATTAAAAACTTCTGAAAAATAATACTTTTAATAATGTTTTTTGTAATAGATTTTTTCTTCCTATCGCTTCCTACCAATTTTTTAAAAATGGTTGGATTTTCATAAATCATAAATAATGCTTTTTGTCTCATAAGACACGACTAATAATATTAGTTGACTAATAATATAAGTGTTAAAATCATAGAACATTTTTTCTTCCATAGATCTGATTTTTGGCACGATGATTACTTCAAGTGAAAAAAATAACATTGAAATTTAGAAATACTATGCGAGTCCCAGTTCCTTCTTTTCGACTGTAAATATCGAGCATAAAGCGTGAGTGTCATGATGAGAATGTATTCCTCAAAGTCATGTTAATTTTGAGAAAAGTAAATATAATAATAAATCATGTTTCGAGATGATTTATTATTATATTATATCATATATTATTAACCTGAGTGCTCGCGGTTCCGAAGAGGGCTAGGCAGATTTTAATGTTAATTTTTATAAAGTAATCGGATTAAAAAAATTGTACAATGTAAAATAAATCAAGTTGATAATGATGATGTTTTCTTAAGTGATCAGTTTTCAAATGTGGAACAAAAATGAGGTCTACAAATTCACAGTAGGACATCTACAATATTGTATGAAATTGACTTGAGCTTCTTTATTAAATTACAAGAAATAAACTTGCTATTATAGTCAGATTTTTTTCTACGTGTCTTGAAAATTTTGCATATCATGTTGAAATAATAAAATACGTGTCTATTTTTTTGTATCTTAATCACGAAAAATATGTTTTAATTGTAAATCGTAATCGTAATCGTAATACGATCATAATGTGAGCAAGAATGAAATAAGCTAGCTGTTGTGGCAAGGTCAAATCAAATTTTGTTTAATTTAGCCAAATCGTTTTTTAGTGCTTGAGAACTTTGATTTTATTTACAAATTATGTTTGCGTAAAAGAGTGAAATGCGAAAATATTAAATCAAATTAAAAAATAAAACTAGAATACTCCATAAAATGTTGAAGAATTGAAAAATTATTAAACACTATAAAATATCGAAACAACTTATTAGGAAAATGTGATTTTATTAATTGCTTAATCACCAGTATTGAAATACTCTCCCAGGAGTATTTTTCCTGCACATAATGTGATAAGATTTAAATAGATTTACAATTTTAAGATACTTTTGAAATTTTAAATTAATAAAATGCAGGCGGAAAGGAAAAAAAAATATTTTAGAAGCAACAGTATCGGTGTATTTTTTCAGTATCTTCGAAACAGACATGACTTTCTAAGAAATAAAATTGTATAGTCCAAATCAAGTACAAGTTTCTCTTGACTGACTTTCCTTTCTGAAATGTCTTTTTACTATTGAAACATTTCTACTTTACTCAAATCTTAATTTCATTAATATTCACTATTCGTAGGACAATCAGTAAATTAATTAATAATTTATAAATCGTATTTGAATTTTTCATTTATTATTTTTAACGTTTTTTAAGGCTAGTAGAAACATTTTGCACTCCCTCATATTCTAATTTATTAATTTTAAAGTTTCAAAAAGCAATTTTGGCCTATTTTTGCCCAAAACTGCCCATTTCAAAATCACGTTTTGGGTTTCACGAAGAGGGAAAATTTCGTGAGTTGGAGTTCTTTATTTTACGAGCGAGAATACCAAAAAAAACTCACGTTTTTTAACAATTTCGGCGGAATTAACTTCGTAAGGCTCTTTTCCACTTTCTATCGCTATCTTGGCGCTTCAATATTTTTGTTCACGAATTTTGACGAATTTGTAATTCAAAATATTTGTCAATCCTCAGCCAACCGTACACTTGCGGGTTTTTTGTAAATCCAATTTTTTTTAACTTTAACCTCGCGTGCCCTCCTCTTGACGGCATATTATTTTTACTGAAATTAAGGAAGTCTTCCAATTTTGGCATCAAAGTTCCGTTGTGTATTAAAAGCCCTCAGACTCACACTTCAGGAAATTATCATCATTTGCCCTGGAGGACACGTTCAAAATCATAATTTAAAAGAAATAAACTCCCATGCAAAAATATCTTTGTGTGCGGATTTGTTTATAGATTCTCAACGGATAGGGAATGTCGTTTCTCGGGTAAAGTATCCTTAGGGGAGGGGGGGGGGGGGCATGGAACCTGATCAACAATTTTATTTCAATACAAAAAAGAAATTCAGGTAAATAAATTTCAGGTAAAGTGCCTTGTGGGGCTACGGCACCTGTTCAACAATTTTATTTCAATAAAAATCAACTTAAATAAGAGATAATATTGTCTCACAGGTAAAGTGCCCTGTGGGGCTACGGCACCTGATCAACAATTTTATATATGTATGAAAAACAATCACTTAATGAGCGTGGCTTTCCCAATTTCTCACTCGGAGGAGAGTTAACGAGTACTAAACACTCGAGTATCGGAGAACAAATCCAAACCTGGTTGGCTAAACGCAACCGAGGGTGCAAAAAATCGCATGCAAAACAAAATAAAACCTCACCGACGAAAAAAATATATATTACAAAGGCAAACCCGTAAGTCCCTATAGGGTGGACTGGAGTGCATGAGCGATTGAGTTTTTGAAGACTCAGGTGCTTTGATGCTATAACGCACACCACCTGATTCTGAGCCTCGATCTATTTTTGTTTGCCCGGGGCGAAGTGGTCCCACCTTTTATAGGTGCGGGCACCGGATTGTCTGTCTGGTCTGTCAGTCAGTGTGCTCAGATTGCAAACCGGGGTACTTACAGACACGATTGCACGCCGAATCCGTGTGAAGCGAATAGGGTGAGACGACGGGGCACGCTGCTTTTGTTCTTTCCTTGTCGTCCTTGCGTGCGAGAACGACACCTCGTACTTCTCCTTATTCTCCTCGCAAGAACGACAAGGAAGGAACAAAAGCAGCGCGCCCTGTCGTCTCCCTACTCGTTTCACACGGATACGGCGTGCAGTCGCGTCTGTAGGTACCCCGGTTTGCTAATCTGAGCGCGATCCAGTCTGGTCAAATCAATACATTATAAGATTTGTGAACGATGTTTTCTCCTCCTTCCAGACCGCTCTGAGCATGAAAATTGGTATCGAAAGAAAGCCAACGTTTTTGCGGTCATGATGATGTATTTTTTATCCCGAAAGGTCGCATATTACGTCCGGTTGAGGCGTTTGAAAATCTGTACGCGTTGAAAAGAGAGGGCATATCATACGTTGACGAGGAGAGCGTCTTTGCTCATGTGATAACCCCCTCCGGTCACAATGCCTTCTAAGTTTTGCGTGGGCTTTTTCTAATTTATTTAAACATCCACCGGCGGGCTTATGAAGATAAGAACGCAAGATCGTTTGTAAGAGCAATTTAATAAAAATTTATTTTAAACAAAAGATTTAAATCGCGTACATGGTTTTGTCAGTGATGGAACTTCGAGAGAACGGATTTTCTTAGTCGAGGGTTAAGACAAAAATTTTAATTTTTGTTCAATATTGGACTGACATACAATTTTATTATAATAGAATCTGAATGTTTTATTAATTACTGTTTAATACTCATACACCTTAATTATTAAAGCACCTACATGCATAAAAATAAAAGAAGCAATGAAAAAAAAACGTAAAAGAAAAATGAACGTGGGACGTCCATCCAGTGAGACCACGCACAAAGCTGCTTCATCCAGGGGATTGGCTGAATGGCAGCAAACGCAGGCTAGTACGGCTTTCTCTGAGATCACGAACAAAAATGTCCGTGAAAACTAGACGGCTGTGCTCGACCCACATGCACTTCCGGTGCACTTATGCAATACCATTTTATCATATTTAAATGCCTACCTTATATAAACGAAGTTATATTATATTGAATGTAATTTTATCAATAAGATCTCGATACATAAGATTATTGCTAAGCATAAAATACTGTAACGTACAGACTTAAGAAATATACACAGTTTACGGCCGCTATTTAGTGTACTTATACAGTTGAAAAATGTACGCTGTAAAAAATTTTTTCATGAATTTTTGGGGAAATTCCTTAAAATGTTGGTTAAAGTCATTTTCACAAAGAAAAATGTGGAATAATCCCTGAGGAATTGTAGGAAATTTTCTCGAAATTTATAAAAATATTATGAACTCACATGTAATATATGTTTTTTATATTTAATTATAAAATAATTTTGCAAAAAAATTAAATATTTGTTCCCTACATGCCTAGTGAAAATTGTACTTTCACCGTCTGTTTTGAGACGGGAAAATAGCTGGCTTCACAACTGTGACGTGACAATAACATGCACTGTCCAATTACCAGGGGTGTTAGTTGAAATTTGCCGGTTTTACTCATAGATGTCGCTAGAGATATGTATACATTTCTATGATTTGGCATCTATGTCATATTTTTCTATGGACAATAACCTTCAAAAATACACAATTACATTCTGCCAAACTAATAGAATCATAGTTGTTTACCTCAGTGAATATGTCGAGTTTCGTTCCAAGTAAATCGCCTTTGCGGCATTCGTTGCTTTTCTTATTTCATCAAAAGAAAAAAGCAGTTGAAGCTCATCGATTGCTGGTAGAAACTTATGGTGAACATGCTCCAGTGATTAGAACATGTGAGACATGGTTTCGTCAATTTAAAAGTGGAGATTTCGATTTAACAGACAATGAACATCCTGGTGCAGCGAAAAAGTTCGAAGACGAGGAATTGCAGGCGTTATTGCATGAAGACCCAACGCAATCGCAACGAAAATTGGCACAAACACTAAATGTGACCCGAGGAGCAATTTGTCAACGTTTAAAGCATCGAATTGTCACGGGGGACGAAAAATGGATTTATTTCGAGAACCCGAAGCGGAAAAAATCATAGCTTTCACCTGGTGAGGTCGGCCCATCTACTCCAAAGCCAAATCGCTTTGGCTGTGAGACAATGCTCTGTGTTTGCTGGGACCAGTGTGGTGTGGTGTACTTCGAGTTATTAAAACCTGGTGAGACGGTGAATAAGGATCGCTACCGACAACAAATTATCAATTTGAATCATGCGTTGATCGAAAAACGGCCGGAATGGGCCCGAAGACATGGCAAAGTTACCCTACAACATGACAATGCACCGTCTCATACCGCTAAAGTGGTGAAGAACACATTAAAAGCATTGAATTGGGAAATATTATCGCACCCGCCGTACTCTCCAGACCTCGCCCCGTCCGACTATCACCATTTCGCATCGATGGGACACTCACTCGCAGAGCAGCGCTTCGCCAATTTTGAAGAAGTCGAAAAATGGCTCGTCGAATGGTTTGCCTTGAAAGAGAAAAAGTTTTTTTGGAATGGTATCCATGATTTTCCTGAAAGATGGGCAAAATGTGTAGAATCCAATGGTCAATACTTTGAATAAATTTTTTTTGAGATTCCCTTGAGAATTAAGTGTTTTCTTTATTGAAAAAGCCGGCAAACTTCAACTAACACCCCTGGTATATAGTTTCATTTCTACTTCGTACTTCTAATTCTTTCATGGAGGGATAGCTGCTTGTAAAGTGATATATCACAAGCAACCAATGGATTTATGGATTAGAACTTCAATATGACATCAAAGGCATTATAATAATATACGGGTCATTCCATATTAGATTGACAGTCGATGTCGCAGATTTCAACGAGATAATTTTTTTTCGCTTTTTTATCTACAATAAATAGGCAAATATGTTTTTGTTTGGCCAAAAAATTTTTTTTTACAAATATACGATTTTTCGAATTTTCTAAGAAATGATATTTTCGACATAGCAAGCGACCTTTCAAGCCTGCTTAACTTGAAAACAATTGTTCGCACGAAAATTTTTCCAAATTACGAAAATTAGGGTTTTGACTCTTCTTTAGAGAGATTGTTGCGAAAAAATTGTTTAAATATTTTTTAACATACAAAAGTAATGTAATAAATGCAAATCCACGAAAAAAAAATTTCTAAAGGGGCCAAATTTGGAAAAAAACGATTTTGCATTTATTTCTTTAATTTTGTATGTTAAATACGACTTTTCCCCTGCGAAAAAATAAGAATAAGAAAGCAACTATTTTCGACATTTTTAGCTTAATAAAAGAAAACTGCAATAAATTTCACAATAATTCTAGATCGGGCTAGAATTATAGATGTACATTATACAACATATAAATTTGAGCTTCACCCGTTTAGTAGTATTTGATATATCGTGGCAACGAATTTGAAAAATGCGGTTTTTAGAAAAACGCTGAAGAAAGTTAAAGTACACATAACACAAAGAGCAATGTGGTTTCCTAGAGCAGGACGCCGCAGCTTGTCCCTCCTTACCGCACCTCCAGCAAGACTGACGAAGGCCATCCGAGTGCCTCTGAAGGGCTTCCTCGTCAGGAATACCTTTACCTCCGAAGACGGTTCCTTCCGTAGGTAACTCCGGACTGCTTCTGCTACTGTTTCTTCCTCCACGGTGGGATCAACGTCCAATATCTCCACCGCCACTGTGGGGACGAGATGGTGGACTGATCCAGACTCACCGACTACGCCGCGGAAAGCAGAGTCAAATCTCCCTCTATTTTCCGCTGCACATTTCACCTCGTCCTGGTCTCACGGATACCACCTATCCTGAATCCTAGCTCTTCGGGGTTTATGCGGCTCTTCAGATTCTTCAGAATTGCTGCGTAACTAACTCCCTCTGCGGGTTTTATGATAACCGCTTTTGAGCGGGCCCGTTTTGGCCGCTCTGGTTTCTTTGGCGCCGGCTTTGATTTCTTCTTCTTCCGAAGGTCCCTCCTAGCAGGAACCTCAACCCACTCTTCCGGTTGTTTAGATGTCCTAGGCCTCTTCTCCACCGGCTGCTTGGCAGCCTTCACTTCTGGGCTGACCGTCGGCTCCCTCAGCCGCTTACGAGGATCCAGGGTGGACCTCGGCGCCGGCTTGGGGAGAGTTTGGGTACACTCATCCAGTACAACCTTCTTAGGGGATCTCACCTCCTTAATTTTCTGTACCATCTTGTCCCTAAGATGGCACTCGAAGTGCTCGATGTAGCAGTCGTTGCGCTTTATGCTCTCTTTCAGGAGATGCATCTCCCGCAGAGCCACCGTGAGGCCTTCCCTGGTGGGGAGGAACATTTTTTCTTCGTCCGACAGAAGTCCTCCATCCTTTTTAAGGTGTCCATCACCTTTTGCAGAATGCACCAGTCTCTTTTGTTGAGTTGATGCAGCCAGTTACGATGCTGCCTAGCCTGAGATTTCTCGCGGTCATCAGGTATCTCCACCACGCCCAATTCACTTCCAAACAGCTCTTCACACATGCTATTATTTAAGTTTTGTTTCTCCATTTTGATTGCCACCATTAGCTAGGGAAGTATTCGGTCCGCCCCTGCAGAGCCCTCCATACAGGAGTAAGGCCTCAGTACTCTAGGAGGCGGCCTGGTTTCCTAGAGACACCGTGTAAGACACCACTCCCTGATGCCATGCAACCTTCGGCACGGTAGATAACACCTTGGCTTCGGGGTTATTCCTTCGGGACCATCCCTGGAACATTGTCCGGAACTGCTTATCAAGATATGCATCCGTATTCGGTAGTAACCCTCGATACAGGGCCTCTCTATCCGCAACCCGAGGACGCGCCCGGTGGCCTGTTTAAATGAGAGGGGGGGGGGGGGAGTTCGGTACCTTTATAATTTCTTAATCTGGAATACGGGTTAATCCACACGGTGGTGGGTGCGTATTGGAAGGATCCCCACAGGTGCAGCTGCGATGAAATGATAGCTCCCACAAGGTGTGAAAAAGAGGAAGAGATATTCCGAACAGGTACATCCGTAAATGCGACGATCCTTATTTATGGCACAGTTCAAAGATCTTTACATAGATCTATACAAGTCCACGATGACTTTTATGACTCCCGAACCTGGATTTTAAATTGTCCCGGTTGAATTTTATTGATCTCAAACCAAGAGATTTTCGGAGCTAGATTAAAGATACCGCACTGAACTATTATCGCGAGATCGGTGATAATTTAGAAGGAAAATTCAAGAGACGAACTAGACGAAGAATTAACTAACAGCTCACTCTTGATGTGGGCCTCTTTTATATTTTTCTTTACAAATTGACGTTCAGCGTAAATCGTGACGTAGTCATATTTTCTTAGAAGAGAAGGGCCCCTTTGCTTCTCCCTACTTCTCCCTACTCCTGATTCTCCTTCATTGTTTTTCTCACAGATTTCTACTATACCTAGCCTGTGTGTATTTAATACATTTGAATACGTCGCGGGACGTGACACTACTATGAAGATAACTAGAGCCATACATCTGAAGTTTTCAAATTCAAGGGAAACTCTCTTGTTCACTCCAACTATTGTAAATGCTTTCAATTCTATATTTATTTCCTTAAAATTTTCATAAATCTACCTAACTATTGTGTTTATGTCTAAGAAACCAATCGGGACAGGATGTGATGCCTAGTGGTCATCAAGAAAATAAGAACAAAATTCAATTCAATTACTTTATTAGTAGAAGCAAGTATGCAATGATTCCAATCGTTTATGAAATATGTTATTACTTCGTAATAACGCAATCAAGGCTTTCCGGAGGATGGAAATACCAAAGTTTTTCTACATTTATTAATAGTTGCTCTTGTATTATATCAAAGTTTCTAAAGATTCCTACAGGTATGTTTTCTGGTTCAAATACAGGACCTCCTATGTCAAACTGAAACAGAAACAACTGTTAGTATTGATATGCTTTTCCGATAATGGAATTAACTCAAACAAACAAAATAATAACCAATGAATAGGTAATATTTGGTGACACGTTGGTAGCAATAAATACATTTGTATCTGAATCACTATCAATTACTTTAATAATCGTCTCAATTAAGAATATATCCTCGCCACTTGATGTTTCGTCATACCCTACAGCCATAAGGTTTCCTTCAATATGATCTCCAACAAGCCATTGTCGATAATTCAGTGGTGTAACTTCAGGTGGCAAAATATCTGACACCGACTAAGAAATTATGTTCGACATTATTAGGGAGAATTGGCTAATGTGTCGTATATAACATGAAATACAGTAATTATAAATTAAATGTAAGAAAAGTTGTGATAAAATAATATGGATCACTTAAATCAATATCTTATCTACAAGAAATATCTAAATAACTAATATCTAATATAATAATAATTTAATTCGAGTTAATCAAAGGTGTTGATTATCCAGTTTTTCAAAAAGTTTACCTGAGCTAACTTACTCTACCTGGTTTGGTAATGCGGAACGCTCTAAATCGCCTTCACAAATTGAAAGTAAAAATCAGTTACTAAAATTGAAAAATAACATTTGAGTGCTCTAGATGAACGGCAAGAAGATGCGTCTCCTGACCGACCTACCAGCACCCTTGACCCCCTGGATACCGCCATTGCCGAGGCTCCGAGGGTGGGTTGCTAACTCAGATACCGCTGAGCGCACCTCTCCCTAAAGGACACCGAGTAGACCCTTGACCGACTGACGAACTGACCGGATGAGAACGAAAGGTTAAAGCCCCCCCTCCCTCCCCCGAGAGAAACAGTGCTACGTGATTAAATTGTTATCTGCTGATACACTCACTTTTCCACATTTTTGCATTGTTTCGAGAGATAATTAAACAACGATACCGAAAATCGGTCCAAGTAAACCCGAAGCGACTCCAGCTAGGCTCGTGCCCTCGCACGCATTCACACACACGCACATTAACCATTTAGCTGCGGGGGTGGTCGATATATCGACCACTCAAGAGGCACAAAATATTTAATTTTTTTAGGCAAAATTTGATGTTTTGAATACGTAAAAAATAGTTTTAAAATTCCTCGAAACATTTTTGACCTTAAAAATAGGTATTTCAAAGTCAAATTTCATTACAAGTAGAATCGAGGAGTTCGGTGTTTTCCTACGTAATTTGAAGGACTGAATACGAGAAATATACGGAAAAAAATCGCTGAGCTATCCTTGACCTTGAAAACCTTCAGTCAAGGGCATATTTCATTTTTTGCATAAGCGAAAGTTGGAGATGTCTTTTTAGCGCCATTGATGCGCTAAAAATGGGAAAAACAGTGAAAAAAAATCCTCAAAGCATCTTTTACCATGAAAATGTCTATTTCGAGGTGAAATAAAATATATAATAAAATAAAATAAAACTCGGCTTATACTATAAATGAAATTTGATCTTGAAATAGAGATTTTCAAGGTCAAGAGTGTCTGCGGGTATTTTTTTATCATTTTTTACGCATTCGGTGTGCATCAAACTACATACGAAAACCTTCTAAAAACTTGGCTTAAATTAGAAATAAAATTTGACCTTGATATCCAGTGATTTTATGTATAAGGTTTGCAATTTATAAGAGGTCGATTTGTACTATGTCCTCGTAGCGGGGCCTTTCGGCCGTTAAGGGTTAAAATCGAAACGCTGATATCTGCGGAGCGCTCGTATCATTGGAATTCGAGTATACTGTATGTTTTTATTTTTTCACTGTCCTCATTTACACTTTAATTGAATTACAATAATGACTAAAAAAAATTCTGGAAGAATTTTTTCAAGAATAATGATTTGGACTTGACCAGTTCCTTACATTCTAAAAAAACTCAAATTCGAATATATCGAATTAGATAAATTAAAAGTCTGTATCAAGATTCTGCAGAGTACAGTGTGACGTGGTAAATTTTACCCGTTATTTAAAAAGATATTTTGGTAAACTCACCGGTATGACAGGTGGGGTTATGTCCCGGGGAAAAAGTCGTGTGACGAGAGACCGCACTTCATCGCCACTCAAGAGCACTCAAAACAATTATCACGTACTTCCCGCACTTACGCTTCCTGTCACGTATGTTCGGTGCACCACGCGAGGACGACGGTACTAGAGGACAGCGGCGTTGGATAAGAGTTGTAACCGGTTCCGACCAGAAGTAAACACTGGCAGCCATGACGCCTGGTCGAACATAGATACTTATAATCTCAACGGATAAAATTACTTGTTTGACATTCTGGCAATTGTGTTACTTTTACCAAACTTTAGATTGTAGTCTTTCTCATTTCTTTCAAATAAATTTTGTTATGCCAAATTCACTTATTAATTGAATTCTGGTTTCTTATTTATTACCCACTCACTGTTGTGACTTTTAATTGACTCCGCCTTGTGATTATCATTACTAGTGTTTCGAGTCTCATTAAGATTTGAAATGACTTTGTCACTTTAAGAAAAAGTGACTGGCGCTCATCCACGATTTAAAATAAGTATTTTATTTTCGGGTTTTATGATTGTAAATTAATAACATTACTTGGGCTCAAAAAGAGTTGACAGGTTCCGGGTAAGAACCTGCATCTCAACAGTCAAGTATCCTGAAACGAGAGAGTCTTGTTTATTTCAAGTCGCGAGGAGTCCTCACCACTGCCTCAGTTACCATACCGACTGAATGCACCTTGCCCACACTCTTCTTACTTCTTCCAGGCGCTCCTCAGAGCGTCACGTGACAGTAAAATATTGGGGCGTGGAGGGGACCGTGAAACTTGAAATACACGAGACGCTCGACTTGAGATAAACCAAACTTGAAATAACAAGACTTGAAATAAAAAAGACTGGACTGTAAATGCAATCACAGACTTAAGGCAGCTCAAAGATCGAAGATTAGATTTGAGAATAAATATGCTTTATAGATAGATTCAGTGTTCAGTCTCAATTACTGTCAAAAATACGCCGATAAATGTTACACCTGCAACTTCTGATCATTATTAAAGGGGTCCTGTAGAAATAGGAAGTTTTACAGTCTAGTCGACTTTCTAACATTTGGCCAAAAAATCTAGTCTCCAGCCTACAGTAAGAAGTGAAAAAAAGAGCGTGAAGGGTGTCCTATAAACGGGTCTATCCCAGGTCGAAAGCGGGGGACGCTATGAACGCGTCTATCTCCATGCATGGAGAAGGGTGTATGCCCCAGGCAGCGGCGCTGAAAATGAGTCTGTGAATGTCTGCGAGGAATGAGTGATTTGAATAAATGACAGCGCCGCATGACTGTGATATGTGTCCTTTAAATGCGAAAGAAGATCCTATAGACCGAGTCTCTCTTAAATGAGGCTCAGAATGAACTGGTATATGGAATCTCCTGGGGGACACTGCAAAGCCTCAGCAGTCTGTGACCAAAAACATTCCAAACGATCGTTCCTGTATGGCATCCTACTGGAAGTGCTACGTCGCCGAGTGGTGTCTTTCCCGGCCCACGAGGAGGCGATGCTGATGTTTGTGAACAAACTAAATGACAGATCGCGCTTCAACTCCACGTCAGTATAGAGGGCAGTGGTGCCAACTTAGTGTCAAGAAGGTTTTTGACAATCTTTTTAAGCGGGCTTTTTGAATGGTCAATTCTCGGTACTTTTTTGACAGAATGTATCCATAAAAATCACCAATAAAAATACAGTGCAGTGTATATAGCTATTATTTTTAATAGAAAAATATACAATATTTCCGGAATTTTTAATTTTTACAGATGTTTGTTGATAATATCCATTACACGGAGAAAAATTATTGCTAGTGTTATATTCTGTTAGAGCAATGTCCCTGGCGAAAACTTCTCGAACGTCGCCTTGCTATGGTCGCAAGAAACTCATCCTATTTTCAGCAAGAATTCTCTTACAACCGAGATGTTAGGCCATGTCTACTTTCGAACGTAGCACCTAACGTGTTCTTTCGGTTGAAGGAGACATTGCTCTGATTGCATATTGCACTGGCAATAATGGCATGCGCTTGATTCCCTTATAGTATAAGACATCCCATGCTGAAAATACATGAGATAATGCGAATATTCGTAGAACTTCATACCAATTTAGCACATTAAGTTCGGTGCTTTAATGGCAAGAGCTTAGCTTACTATAATAGTAAGATTTTTTCAATCAATCAAAAAAGGGCATTACCAAAATTATTTATTGAAACCAAAAGCTATCAACAAACATGTTTAAAAGTAAAACATGTTTCTGCTAACTTTTTGTTTTGATTCATAATTTTGCGAACAGTATATTTGTAGTTTTCCTTTGCTTACTTGAATTTATTAAAATAACGGGTTTTACTCTGAAAACATTTTAAAAATAAGTTTCTTTTTGGGGTTTGACTTCTATAGTCTAGTGAAATCTTTTTGGATGTCGAAAAATTTGCAATAGGTGTTCATTAATAAATGCAGATAGTGCTTTAGCAAAACTGACAAACAGATCAAATAAATTTTTAATCATTGGGAAAAGTAAATTGTAAGGTTAATGATTTAGGGCTCTGAAGCTGCAAGTTCCTAAAATAACAAGAAAGATATTACAGTTTGCGTTAAAAACTTCTCTCTCGTGTTTTAAAAACTCGTAGTTTCACAGACCAGAATAGTAAATCTTACTCCCTAAACCTGAATCAGTAAACGGTCACTGATTCGCAGTGATTATTCACTGATGACAGCAGCTATCAGTCTTTCACTGAAAATCAGTGAAATTAGACTGTTGAATCATTGAAATTCGACTGATGAATCAGTGAAATAGATTGAATTCACTTATTGAATCAGTGAAATCTACAGGTGAGAATAATAAAAACCGCAATATATGGCAGAACAGAATACTTTTGATTCACCTGATAATTATATGTGATTGCAAAGAGCACTTGCAATCACCAAAGCACATTAACGATGATGTTATCGCGTGCGTCGAAAATCTAATCTTCTTTTAAAGGTCGATAAAGCAGTAACGTGTAGATGAAACTTTTGAACAATTTTTTCTGTGAAAAAAGGAACGCTTCTACTCCGCTGGGTATCGAGCCCAGGACCTTTCGACTGCCGGTCGAATGCTCTATCATCTGAGCTACGGAGGTTCCACAAAACTTTTCTCACAAAATCTATTTACGCCAATTTGGCCACGGATATAGCATGAACTATATACACATTTTTTAAAATCATTTCAGTCGATTATGTCGATAATTAGAAGAGTGTATCATTCACCATGATAACCGAACTCTACCATATCGACCGTATCCGTAGCTCAGATGATAGAGCATTCGACGGGCAATCGAAAGGTCCTGGGCTCGATACCCAGCAGAGTGGAAGCGTTCCTTTTTTCACAGAAAAAATTCTTTAAATATATATTGAAAATTCCATCTGGTCTTAAATGACGTTAATTCTAAATCTCAGGTTGATAGGGTCGAAATGGTAGAGTTCGTTTATCATGGTGACTGAACACTCTTCTAATTATCGACATAATCGACTGAAATGATTTAGAAAAATCTGTACATAGTTCATGAAACTTTTGACTTCGCGAATTCAAAAGTTGTGTTCACGTGTCACTTTCACTGATTTCTTAGTGAAATCAAAGCAGGGCACTGATCTATCAGTTGAAATATTTTCACTGATATAATCAGTAACTATTTTACTGATTCAGGTTTAGAGAGTAATTTTTACTTTTATCTGTAATTGCTTTTTACTTACTAAAATATCTTACCTGCACTAATTTAATTGATGTAATCACATGTGAAATTTTTACATTGCTCGTTTTTCTGATGAAACCTCTTCTCCAAGAACGAACAAAACCAAAAGTTGATCTCAACGGTATATTTGTTACATATCTCTGGATATGGCTGTAATTGAAATATGATATTATTGTAAGATTTGTATCCATGCTTAAATTTCTGATGCAAACCTGATCTGGAATGAAAAGTCATTCTAGACCTGGGCCCGGTCAGGGAGATCATCGCTGTAGAATTTGATTGAGCCTGGGGCGCATAAGTTAGTTGACGCGCCTTGCGCCCTGAATTATTTAACCCCTTAAATTCCAGTGACGCACATAGACGTCAAGAAAAGTGAAAAAAAGTAATTTTTCTCATCTAATACTTTTGTGACAAATCCTGTTTTAGTTAGCAGTTTATATAAGTTGTTTAAAAGTTTTACATAATCTAGTTATATAGATTTTTCCAGTTTGATAAATTCTTGATTTATAATTTTTTCTTAATTCATTCATAATTACTCCTTTATTTTTCATTTATTTTTGTAAAATTAAATTGACTTTATGAAAACTTAAACAGAAAAAGTCTTGATAAGTGTATTACATAAAATATAAAAATCTACACAAGATAAAGAATTCACAATTTTGCTGTCCCAAATAGGCGAGCGGGACTCACCCCCAAACAGACCTTCTAGTGACTACGCAGTCCTAGTCGCTAAAACTACTTTTTCTTTATGTTTTCGAGGTCGCTGGATACGGATCTGAAATTGTTTTTTCGATAAAATATGTGGAACATTGAAAAAACGGCAATTTAGCGGAAAATTGAAAAAAATGAATTTTAGGTTTTACAATGTTACTCTCGCTATATTGCAGATGATTATTAATATATCTTCATGAAATTTGTTCTGATTATTTTACAACTAAAGAGCTAAATAACAAGCCTACTCCGATCATTCTGCGTCAATTGTTACTAGCTCGGTCAATTTTCAAATGTGTACTACTACGAATTCCGAATTTTCTCATACAATCGCAAAAGTTAAGTGACGAAGTTTCAAATTTCCAATAACTAATTATTGAGAATTAAAATATAATACATAAAGAAGTTTTCGAGAAAAGTTCAGCTCAAAATATCAAAAATAAAAAGAGCTGTGCTATTTCAAAATCGTGTGTCGCGTCAGAATACGCGGAGCACGCTAGCGCGCAGCGATCGTGCGGCGCGGCAGCAACTATCGATGAGATTGAAATACGGGATTAATATATTACATCAAAATCATAACCATTGGAATATTTGAAAAAAATTTCATTTATTCATTTACATCTAATATAACATCTTGATTTGCACACGTATTGTTAAAACTGCAAACATCACAGCACTTCAAATTATTTTTTTTACATGGGCCAACGTCTGTTTTACAGGCATTTTTACCAGTACAAGAACAAAAGTACTCTTGCAATACCTCCATTGCAGTGGGGCCATCGTAATAATCATAAGCCAATTTGCCATTCTCTGTCAACCATCCAAACTTCGTTATCTCTTTGGAAATAATAACAACAAATCATAAATTATTTCTTTACCATATCAATGAAATAAAATAAAGAAACTAAAGAGCGACGTAATAAATCGCATTTTAAACTCATTGGTAGTTGCTGCCGCGCCGCACGATCGTTACGCGTTGCTCTCTCCGTGCATTCTGACGCGACACACAACTTTGAAATAGAACAGCTTTTTTTCTTTTTGATATTTTGAGCTGAACTTTTCCCAAAAACTTCTTTATGTATTATATTTTAATTCTCAATAATTAGTTATTGGAAATTCGAAACTTCATCACTTAACTTTTGCGATTATATGACAAAATTCGGAATTCGTAGTAGTACACATTTGAAAATTCACCGAGCGAGTAATAATTGACGCAGTATGATCGGAGTAGGCTTGTTATTTAGCTCTTTAGTTGTACAATAATCAGAACAAATTTTATGAAGATATATTAATAATCATCTGAAATATAGCGAGAGTAACATTGAAAAACCTCAAATTCATTTTTTTCAATTTTCCGCTAAATTGCCGTTTTTTTCAATGTTCCACCTATTTTATAGAAAAAACAATTTCAGATTCGTATTCAGCGACCTCGAAAACACAAATAAAAAGTAGTTTTAGCGACTAGGACTGCGTGGTCACATACTGCTATTTCTAAGCGTCTTTTTGGGGGTGTCCCGATCGCCCAAAATGAAAACGTAGTAAGTCGCATTCGCTATAGAGGCGAAAGTCGCGCGATCCTTTGTTTGCTTACGTATATCTCACACAGCCATACGATGCCTATACTACCGGTTGGGATTCCCGAACATAGAAACTAATGAGACCTTTAAATTTTCGACTTTCGCATGTTTTTTACTTTTTGACAGATTTGACATTTACATTTGATACTGATTGGTATTTTAAACTGTGCTAATTATAATAATTGTATTGAGTGAAGATTTCCCAAAAGAAATTAAAGTGTATGTGCTTCTGGGGGAGGCGCAGGCCTTAAAATTACTCAAGGTGACCTACATAGAAATCGGATGGGTCTCCTGCAAGCTCCGCCAAAAGATGGAGGTAAGTCGATGTTACTGCTGTATTGACTTTGGCCACATAGCGGCGAACTGCCGGAGGCCCGGCCGAAGCAGAAGTTGCTAGAGGTGTTTCCCGGAACAACTTTCGAATTTGGGCGACCAGAGCGGTTGGCATCATCGGTGTTTGTACATCCACGGTTTAAAATAAGCAAACCACTTCTCTACTATTTGTCTCGACTGAGCAGAGTCCGGATAACACTTGTCAAGCCATTGCTTTGCTTGAACGGTATTTTTTCCCATTAAAAAGCAATTCTTTATCAACATACGAAATTCAAATTTTTCCATTGTGTTGAAAATTACAAAAGTAATGTCACTAAAACCACTGTACTTGTGATCTAAACGTCAGATTGTCATGGAATTTTGATGCGTGTATCCCTTGAAGGTTGTTACTACAAAAAATTTTATGGATTTGTCAATAGTGGCGCCATCTATACGTCATCCTGCGAACTTATTGGGTAATATGTTATTAGTGTAGTTATTAGGTTTATATATGTGAGATTGTATGTTAAGTGTATTTGTGATGAAAAATATGATTAGCTGCGACTGAATGGTGTGTATGTATTTGTATGATGTTTATAAGTATATGTATCGTCCCCCTCGTGGATGATTTTTTTAATTCGTACGCGAGACTGCACAATTTGCACATCCATGCTTAAAGATTGAGTGAAAATTGGACAGACAGTCAAAAAAAGTTGTCAAAGCGAAAAATAATATAAAAATTTTTTTTCTGAAATTCTTCTTATTATTATGAAACTAAATGAATTATCATAAAATGTATCTTAAAACTTCCAAACTGTAACAAAATTTTTATAAAATTTACCATAAAATTACGAAACTGTAAAAAATATTTCATTCAAATGTAACTGCATAAAACTTCAGTTATTCAAAACGTAAAATTATTCCTGTTGCAAGTTTAAGAATTTGCAGATACAATTATCAGAATATTAAACACTTCGTAACTAAAAATTAAGAGAATTGTTTCTTAAATTTAGTAAAAAAGAACTGAATTTTGTAAAATCCTATCTTAATTTTAGGAAACTGCAACTGAATGAAACTCCAGTGACGTGTTTCGGAAAAGTACGGTAGAAGTTTCTAAAAGTCTAACGTAAACCTAAAGTAAACAAGCAATATTACTGATTAAAGCGACAAAATAAATATTTAACTTGCTGGTATCCTCATTCCACGTTGAGATTGACTTCCTCGCTTCGATTTCACGCTGTCCGATGTTGAGCCAAGATCGAAAATTATCATTATGTGCCACCGGCGCGCAAACCTGTTTTTTCGCTACATTTAACAGTAGCGCAATGTAGTATATTGCGCTGCAGAGGAATGAAATTCAAAAATTGAACTGCGCATGCGTCTATAGCCATGCAACGGAGCACAATCTTCTTCTTATTCTTCTTCTTCTTCTTCTTCTTCTTCTTCGTACAGCGTTAGCACCTTACTGGCAAAGCCTTGTACATTTGAACTATGCATGCGTCTATTAAAATCCATTACTACTACACAAGATCGATAAAATCAAAATGGCCGGGACTAGTCGTGACATATCAAGTGTAATGACTAGCGCCGCAAACAACTACAGTACTAGATTAGATTCGAGTGTACGCATAAAAACTGGCATACGAACCGAAGTCACATAAAATAGAATACGTGTCAATGTACACAATTCTGGAAATTACGAGACTCGCGACAATGCTCGCAGGACTGATCGCGCCTTGGCTTCATCTCAGCTTTGTCTCGACTTCGTCTCAGCTACGCACAGTGTGTAGAATGAGAAAATTGGGGTTCAAAATGATTCAGAGCCTACAATTTTCATACGATTGAACTTTTTATTTTTTTAAATCAAAGCTAATTAAATTTTGAAGAAGTCTGTCGAGGCCGATTTTGCAGAAAAGACGCGGTTATTTTGTTATCCTGTGTTGCAAATTGCAAAAAAATCATAATTTTCCATATTTGTGCTACCTGCTCCATGATATTCGTCGATATTACCTCAAAAATGTATGAAATTGATAGATTTACAGTCACAGAGAAAACACCGATATTTTAGGTGAAGTTCGTGCAATCCGTTCAATTGTTATAAACAAATTAATGGAAAAAATCTTTTTTTCTATATATTTTTTCTATATATCACTCTTTGGTGGAAAAAATTCATTTTTCTTCGTGAAATCGTCTATTATATACCAAAAATAGAAGTATAATGGAAGGACTGACATTAAACAATATTTTCCATTGTTATTAGCAAATCTAGTCAACAAATGCATCCAATAGCTGTTTCCAGATTAAAAAAATTCATTCTCCGCTCGGATATTCATTTGATCCTCAGAAATGAAACTCCAACGAAATATGCTTGCATTGAACAACATTTTCTATTGATTTTAACAATTCCGTTCGAATAATTCTCGAAATAGGTGATTTCGTATGGAAGAAATCTGATGGTGAAACATTCACATTAAACATTCTTCTCCATCGCTATGAACGATTTATTCAAACAAACTCATCAAGCATGTACTCATTCAGAGGAAGGATTTGGGTATTCAGCAGAGTTGTTTATTCCATTTCAATCATCTTCAATCAGCAAATCTTGAGCTTCCGCTTTCATAGGATGAGTGAGATTCTCATGAAGAGTTCTGAAATAGTTTATATAAGGATCGGTCATGATCAACATCTTATGACCAAAATCTTCATTGGTTGCCATCCGACTGATTTTACGGGTATTGAATTCCCTGATCCTCTTGAATATCTTATTATTTGCTTCTTGGGCCTCTTCCGTCAATTGACCAATAGGCAATGAGGCATTTTCAATTACCTTAACCTCATGGATTAGGACCTTGTGTACTGTCACAGGCATTTTAAACCATTTATATAAGCTAACGTAAAGTTTCGCAGTTACTCACAATATTCTTCAAATTTGATGAAGTCTATTCTCTTTCCAGATGTCATAGCTTGTAGAATAATGCCAAATTTTTCGATCAATACTTTGTCAATCCCGGTAATACTCGAATTTAATTCAGGATCTTGGAAGAATCTTCGAGCAGTATAGCCATTATTGGATGTCCCACTCCCATGTTGTGGAACATCCACAATAAGGCCCACTTCCTCCCAAAATTCTTTTTGGATTCTCTTTCTTGCTTCGCTCATTTTCTGCTTCTGATCGGGTAACATCGCTGCCCATTTGCAGAAATCTGAACGATACGCAATGTGAAGGATGCACTCCATGAAGCATATCCAAGCATGTAGGGTGGAGAGACCGAAAGAGTAGTTTTCGATCTTCACAGGCAAGAGTTTCACTTCTTCCAATTTTTTTATCATGGAGGGCTTTGCTCCGCATATATAACACGATTGTGATGATGGAGTTTCAGTGAGCGCTTGGCAAACTTTTCCATTAACCATGGACATAATCATTTTATGCGTGACTTTGCAACGAGTCCGACTTTGTCCGAACTTAATTGTTGTAGTTCTGAGTTTTTTTATTTCTTCTTTAATCAGCTTTACCTCAGAGGTAGTATTCTCCATCGTTTCCTTCACATAGCGGAATCGCATGATCCTACAAAGTCTGGATGACCCAGGACGTGGATTCTTCCAAATTGTCAAACTCTTACCATTTTTCGAGTCGAACATCTCCAATGCTAGAGGAACCATCGAAAAAATCAAGACGCTTTCATCTGACTTACTTGAATCGATGAAAGAATGATTGTATGGATTATGATCAGATGTCCCATCACATCCATACTTCGAAGTTAGAGTCATTGAAAAATTAGGTCCGCCAACTAAATTTAAAGGTATTATTCCAGGTATTTCCATCAAGCGAGATACTGTATGATCCAGCAAGGCTTGAGTGTTGATACTCACACCCTCTTCCGTTATAATGAAATCAGATTCTGGAGGGTAGCACCTTTTTTTGGCATCTGATAGACTCCTGTAGTGTGGGTAAATGTCAGCATTTTTAGCTTTCGCTTGGATGCGGATAATTTCATACTGGTATACACTTAATTTTGCGTCTTCAATCAGTGCTAATGCCTCATCATCAGTGTAGCGTGTAATTCCTCCCATTTCTGAACCTGATAACATGTCAGGTAATTCATTGTGTTCATCATCGTCTTTTGGCAAAAGTTTTATGATGTCATTAGCAATTTTAGTTTTACCAGAACATCGCAAAATATTCAGGAATGCACACTGTATTTCCGACTCAGAATAACATTCCCGAATTTGAAGCAGTTTACGTCTTTTGGTTGATTTTGAGCTATTCTCGAAATCATCTGAAAGTTTCCTCCCGGGACCAACTCCAAAGAATTGTACAGAGACATCTGAAAGTAGCCATTCCGCATTCCGAGCCCTGAATGCTGTTGCATTATAGAAAGCATTTTTCTACTTTTGTTCAAATGTGGACATGAAATAAGTTAACTTGTCTTCGACTGCTTTTAGAAATTCGTCATCGATGCCATAATGAACAATGAATCTTATCGAAGATAAGGATATCGATAGCAACTTATGAAAGGATAACTAGAAACTTACAAGTAATAGGACTCTATAATATGTATAACTTAAATCTGAAGAAGGATAATAGAATAAGAAGACAGGAATAACACGGAAACAATTTATTCACGAATCTGGACTTTATGAGGAATAATCATTACTTATTGGATTCGAGAATTGTGGAAAAAAAAGTTGGGTAAACACAAGAATCAAATGGGTACGTGCCCAAACTTTTCACTGACCCTCTAAAGAAACGAGCGTATCAATTGTACGTTGAGTGACGAAAAACATGTGAGAACCAGAACAAGTGGAAAACGAAACAAATTAAATCAAACAACCCACACAGTAAGAAATGAAAAGAAATTTACAATTTGTCGTTTGAAAGTTATCGTTTCTAGTGCGGTAATTTTACCACGTTGAGCGAGGGATAATTACCACTTTTCAGAGAATAAAATGGCAAGGACTTGTGATTTCAACAGTTTTAGTATGGGTATGTTACGTGGCGCTGTAGTATTACCATTTGGAGTAGTAAATATACAACGTCCAACGTAGGTAATAATCCTACCAACGTTCATCGCGGTTAATTCACTGAGGTTGGTAACATTACAACACTCAACAAAAATCCTGTTTAAAAATGTAACCTTCAATTTTGAATCAGGAACTTTTCGTTCTTGAGAAATATTACAAAATGAACATAGTAAAAAACAGTATTTGAATTTCAAATTCTCCATTTTATGTGAAATTGTATGAAAAAAGTGGAAAATTACATTTTGACGTAAAATTAATAAAATAGAGTGAAATTCAATCCCTGTGTGAAAGTTATTGCATCATTAATAATAAAGATCCAATAATAAAAACTATATCTTTTTAATTACGAATGTGATGCCGCAAAACGAAATTTCACCCATTTTACAGTTGTTTTGAGCAACGTGCGCATGCAGTGTTGTGCGGGCGTTCGCGCATATTTGCTAATGGTGCATACATGCTGATATATGTCAAGTCATACGTGCCATACAGGCATTATGCATGCAGGTTACCATGGTTACATATTAGTCGGAAAGAAACAGGAAAATTGTCGGTTTCTTTCTCTGTTGTATGTTACCATGGTAACCTGAATGCAGAAGGTGCAGAAGTGTAATTCCTCCATAACGCGTCTTCTTAATAAAAAGCATAAAGGTAAGTTTAATTAATTATAATTTATTGTAATTTTAACCAAGGTGTGTACCCAGGAAACTGAAAACGATTTTCCCCATTTCAGTCGTAATATAGCTTTATTGTGAATTTGTGTAAATATCCTATGTATAATGAGAATTCTCAGATTGCCAAACGATGATTGTTTAAGGCGACCGGTGAATCGTCGAAACTATTATTTTACGTTTCACTGAAAATTTAGAAAACAGAAGTTTGATAACAAATTGTTTTATCATTAGGGCTTTCAGTTTCAAATAATTTTACAATCTTTTACTCATAACCTATAAACGTTTTTTTTGGCACAATTAACCTATAAACTTGAATCACTCGCGTCCGAGGTACCGGTGTTTAATCATTTTCCGTTTCCTTTGGGTGTTATGTACTATGTGACACTGAAATAACCGGTAATTGAAATAATAAAAAAAATTTTTAAACCGGAAAATTAGACATAATTTTGAAATAATAATGAAAATTTAAAGAATTGATTCTCCGATAATGTAGGCAGTGGCAGAAATTTCAAACTCAACTAATTAATTTGAAATAATGAAAATATAAGAGAATTGAATTCCTTGTTTTAAATTTCAAGTGTTCATGAAAACTTTGAAGAATAATCAAAAACTTCCAACTCTTCATGGTTGAATAGTTTTTAAGTAGAAATCTTGAAAATGTAATTAATAGAAATTGGCGAGAAAATTGTAGCGTTGGAAACTTATCAATATAAAATTATATCTGTTAAAATTTTTGTCAATAAATAATTTGGAATTGAACAATTTTTTAATATTCAAACTTTCAAGAGATAGCAGAACTTGTAGAATATAGTATACTGTATATAATGTTACGTCACAAGTACGCAAATATACTTACTTTGATCGAAGATTCCTCGTTTTAAGTTAGGATCGAATGATCCTCGCTTAGGGATGAGGATAAGTCAATGAAAGACACAATGATTATGAAAATAATACAAATTGAATTTATTTTATTGGTTAAAATTTCCGGATATACATTCGTTAAGACAATTTATATATATAACGTAGGCACAGGCTGGTTGGTACGTGGGAGAGAGAGAGAGAGACAAAGAATAAAGAGAGGGAGAGAGAGATTCAGTACCTTTATGATGACGGTTAATCCACACGGCGGTGAGTGGTAAGCACTGGATCCCCACAGGTGTAGTCCAAGTGTGTGAGAGAGACGGAGTTATAGGCCGCACAGATATATTCCGTAAAGGCGGCGATTCAAATTTACGACACTGTTCGAAGATCTTTACAAGATCTATTGAAGTCTACGATTAATTAATTTTATTAATCTCAAACTCAGAGATTTCCGAAGTTAAATTGAAATACCGCACTGGACTATTGTCGCGAGACCGGTTATAAATCCGAAGGAAAATTTAAGTGTCGAACTAGACGAAGAATTTACTGACTGTTTGCTCTTGGTGTGGGCCTCTTTTATATTTTTCTATACAAATTGACGGTCAGCGAAAATCGTGACGTAGTCATATCTTCTTAGAGGAGAAGGAGCCCTATACTGCTCCCTACTTCCCCTACTCCCTATTCCCCTTTATCGATTTTCTCATAGATTCCTAACTCAAACCAGCCTGTGTGTATTATATACATTCAAATATGTCGCGGGACGTGACACCTCCCCCCTCAGTTCGAGCGCGGGGAGTTAACGATCCGCGATCGAAACTTCGGTAGAAGAATACATTTTTAATCCAAGATGCTTACTCAATCAAGTACATATTTTCAATTTAATTTGCCAATTTATAACATAAAAATTTTGTTTATACATAATTATAGGAATTGACATTTTCAATTATTGTTGCGAATTAAACATTTATAACAAGTTTTACATAAATGCATAGTAATAACGGAGGATACAAGTCTGGAAATATTACAATCATTGATTACATATGTTATAGTGGTGAATAGGTAATTTAACAATTTTTTCTTTGATTGATAATAACTATTTAAACTTACAACATGATGATTGTTGATAAAAAGAAGATTAAAAATTGTAAAATTTCATCGATTAGATATAAAATAGTAAAGAGCAATTTACAAGTATTACGATGGTTGATGTATACATTAGTAAAAAGAGAAATTGACATATATAATATTAATAATACAGATTAAAAATAATATTTAGATCGTTGATAACATATATTAATTAATAGACGTTGTAACTTGGTACATTGAAGAGAAAAAACTTGGTTAAGTCTAAAATTGATTTCTTCAAAACATGGCATAGCTATTGCTTATTATTACTTTTACATGTTTCTAAAAATCAATTTCATGAACTTAAATTTCATTGGTGTATTATTAAATGAATAAAATAATCATAAGAAAAACAATTTTACATAATCACAGGGTAATAGATTTTCCTACAATTCTTGTACTTTTAATTGTTTTTCTAATCTTTCTTGTAAAATTAATAGAGTTATTTGTGCATGAAACATATGAAGAATAGTAATTATTCATTTTGTTATTGTTGCACATTAATTTCTATTGGAAAAGCAATTTTTACATTAACAATTTTGTAACGCCATCGCATAGTATACATTTACAGACTCAATATTTGTAGAAACTATTCTTCCAATAGGATGGGAATCAAGAAAAGTTCCCTTGATGGAAGAAAAAACAAAATTGAAATTATATTTATGATGGCACCGATTAAGAAGTGCTTATTTATTCTTGTCAGAAAAAGTCTTTTTTTTTTCATCCAAAAAAGAAGAAAAATACAAATATTTCTATATTTTTCTTTAAGTGATAAAATATAATGTTGACTCGAATGAAAATTAGCATTTGTTTTCTTGGTCTACCTCTCTTTCTTTTTGTTTGAGAGGGAATATTTTTTAAATTGGTAAGTAGATTTTTTCTTGGCCTACCTCGTGATTTTTTTACAAGAGGTTTAGAAGAAAAATTTTCGTCTAATTTTTCTTGAGTTTCATTTCGATTCATATTTTTTGCTTTATCTTGCTCTATTCTCTTTTGAGCTCTTATAGTAATAGTTTTCCATGATAAATTTTCGTATCTTTTGGAAAACATTGGACTTAATAAAAATATTGTCATAAAAATAAGTCTTGAAGCCATATTTTTGAATAAATTTGTGTATTTTAAAATATTCTTACCAATCTCACTAAATGATTCTTCATTAAGGAATTCTTGTAAAAAGTCTGGAATTTTTGTGTCAATATTTAATATTTGGGCTTCTGGAATTTCGCTAAAATGATCTACGTCGTCTGGTACCATTCCTGGATTCAAGTTTTTTCGTTTTAAAGGTCTTACCTCATTTTTAGAGTTTTCTTGTTTATTTCTTGTAAAAGTTTTCTTGGAAAACGTTTTTTCTTGAGAAGTCATGAAAGTATCATTGTCATCAGCTTGTAAATATTTTGATTTTTCCTGGCTATCATCAATAGGGTTTCTTGAGAGAGCATCTGCATTTACATTCATTTTTCCTGCTTTGTAAATTACATCAAAATCATATTCTGCGAGTTTTAATCTCCAACGTGAAACTCGTGAACAAGGGTCTTTAGAATTTTGAAACCAAACTAGAGGTTTGTGATCAGTCACTAAAGTAAATTTTCTTCCATACAAATAAGGACGAAAATGAGTTACACAAAATATTATAGCAAGAGCTTCTTTTTCATATGTATCATATTTTTTCTCAGTATTACTTAGACTACGTGAAGCATATGCTATTGGTTTATCTTTACCTATTTTACCTTGTGATAAAATACCTCCTATTGCAAATCCTGAGGCATCTGTTGTGAGTATAAAGGGTTGAGAAAAATCAGGTCGTTGTAAAAGTGGTTCTTCACATAATTTTGCTTTTAAAATATGGAAAGGTGCTTGTTGTTTTTCTGTCCAATTAAAAGGTATATCTTTTTTCAGAAGTTGATTTAAAGGACTTGCAATTTTTGAAAATCCATCAATAAATCGTCTATAATATCCTGCTAAGCCTAAAAATTGTTTAACATTTTTCTGTGTTTTTGGAATTGGAAAGTATTTTACAGCTATTATCTTTTTTGGATCTGGACGTACTCCATTTTTATCAATTATATGACCTAAATATCCTACTTCAGGTCGTAAAAATTCGCATTTGTCTGGTTGTAAATGAAGATTTGCTTTTCTAAGTCTTTCTGCTAAATTGTTAAATTTAATTTCGTGCTCTTCTAGAGTATTTGCATATATAACTATGTCATCAAGATATACAAAAAGTTCCGTTCCGATTAATCCAGTTAATGTTAAATCCATTAATCTCTGAAATGTGGCTGGTGCAGTTTTTAAACCGAAAGGCATTCTATCGAATTCGTAATGACCGTGAGGTGTGGAAAATGCGGTTTTATGAGAGTCTTTTGGGTCCATTTTTATATGGTGAAAACCGGTAGCTAAATCAAACACTGAAAAATATTTTGCTGACCCTAGAGAATCAAGTATATCGTTTATATTAGGTAGAGGATACGAATCGCCAATTGTTTTTTCATTTAATTTACGAAAATCAAGAACCATTCTCCATTTTATTTTTCCTTGGGAGTCAGGTTTTTTAGGAACTATCCACACTGGAGTGTTATATGGTGATTGTGAGGGCTTGATTATTTTATTTTTTAATAATTCATCGACTTGTCTTGTAATTTCTTCCTTGTGAACTGGGGGAAATCTATATTGTCTTGAAAAAATTGGAGCGTCATCTACAGTAGGAATTGAATGTTGTAATACATTAGTAGCTTCAAGTGGTTCTCCTGGGATTTGAAATCTGTCTGCATTATTTTTAATTAATTTTTCTACATGTTCATATTCATCTTGATTTAAGTGGTCTAATCGAAGAAGTTTTTTAATACATTCTACTCTGTCTTCGTCTGTTACATTATAAAATTTGCATGAGTCAATTAGAGAATTGTCAGTTTTTAAAAAGTTATTTAATATTTTACTTGATAAATCTTCGTCATTTGTTTGTTTGAAATTAATTAAATTTTTAATTTGTTTATAACATTCTTGTTCTTCAAATTCTTCTAAATTAACTAATGGGACGGATAATGTAATTGGGATTTCATTTGTGTTTGCAAATTTTAAATAAGCGTTTCCTCTGTGATTTTTTACAACTGCGTCACCTACGTAAACGCCATCTTGGATATGTAATCGAGGTACATACCCTTCACTCTTTTCTGTATTTTTTATATTAACATAAAATGTTGTAACTGTTCGAGCTGGAATAGTAATCGTATTGGTAGATTTAAAAGGGTAACAGTGGTTCTCAATTTCTAAGCATTTTGAAGTATAGTTTATATTCACACTATTATCTTGAAAAAATTCTGATCCTAATACTCCATCTTCTTCTACTGGGACTTCATTGGGAATAATGTTAAATATCGTTGGATAACCAAAAATGTTTATTTTTACCTGTCCTAACGTGTAAAGTGGTAAATCATTAATTCCTGTAAGTTTCAATAAGTTTTGGCTATTTATGGGTACTTCAGGGTTGAGAACCTTTTGTTTAATTAAATTTCGAGCAGCACCAGTATCAATCATCATGTGTGTTGGATTTTTTAGACCTTCCGTTGATATTATAATTGATGGAATTGAAGTGGACTTTGAAATATTTATTGTTGTTGTTGTATGATCGTTAGAAGTGGATGCCAGTGATTCTCGATTTATGCTTTCCTCAGTGCACCCGTGCTGGGGAGAGCTTTGGAGTTTTCCTGATTAGCCGTTTGTGATTGGTTATTTGGTCGTATCTTGCAGTTTCGTACTAAATGACCGGGTTGTTTACAGTAATTGCAAATTATTTCAGTATAATTTGAATTTTGTTGAGTGTTATTATTTTGTAAAAATCTATTTTCATATGGTTTATTTCGATTTTGAAACTGTCCTAAGTTAATGTTTTTATACTGTCCTGGATTCAATTGTCTATTAGTATTATTAACATTATTGTTATTATTGTAAAAATTTTTAGGAAAATTATTATTATTGTTGTATCTTTGTTGTAAAAAATTATTATTATTGTTTCTATAATTGTTATTTCTATTTTGTAAAAATTGATTGTTGTTATTATTAAAATTATAATTTTTATTTCTTAAAAAATTGTTATTTGGAAAATTATTGTAATTGTTTTTTTGAAAATTATTATTATTATTACTTCTTTGACCATTGAAATTACTATATCCTTGTTGGTTAGGATGCAAAAAATTTTATTGTTTATTGTTAAGAACTGCATCTTGAGCTTTACTCAAATGAAAACATTTTTCAGTTGTGTGACCTGGTTTTTTACAAATTAAACAAATAGTTTTATTTTCAAGTGCTACGTTGAATCGGGTGGTTTTATTATTTTTATTATTATTAGTTGATTCTTCGGTTTTTAAATAATCAGTATTTTTATTTCTTCGCAGTGCAGAACTTGCAGCCAATCTTCGTTCTATGTCTATTGTATCATTAATTACTTCCTTAAATGTGTCCTTTTCTTCTACACGAATTTCTAACTCAGGACGCAAACCGCGTATAAAACATTGAATTACATCTCTTTCTAAATTTTGTTTAAAAGCATTATCTACCTGACCGTCATTATTAAGTCTGTGAGCATCTTCTATTCTATCAGCAATTTCTTTAATTCTAGCAGCATAGGAAAGGACATTTTCTCTTTCCCACATAAATGTATTACCTAATTCTCCCTGCAATTGATATACGCTTTTCGCAGGGGCATATACTCTTTTCAATTTTTCTATTAATTCCTCTATTGTTGCATATGTTGACCCAAAAATACATTTTCGTGCCTCACCAGACAATTTACCTCTCAATAGACGTGCAAGATTTTCTTGGGCAGCAGGTGTCGGCAGCATTGCCTTTGCTTCCATGCAACCCTCAATAAAATGGGACAATGGGAGGTTACTTCCGTCGAACAAAGGGACCACCTCTAGCGCGTCGCGTAAGGATACCTGCTGGCTGTTAGGTATGGCTACGGCCATCTCTTCGTTGTTTACTATTACGGGATTATCCTGATTTATGACTTCTGTATCGCTTTTGTCGTCGTCACTATCGTTGTTACTAATTAGAGTCGCGTGCCAATGAGTTTTTCAATTTTTCTTTCAAGGTTCTTTTTCTATTGTTATTACCGTTGAGCTTAGCAAGTTAGATCCGTCAAAATAAGATAACTTGTTCGTTAAAGTTTGATCTTGATTACTAGATCCTGTCACAATGCTCAAATCTGGACAGAAACTTGAATGAAATCCGCTAGTATTACTAGAATTTTCACTTGATATGGTTTGATCATTAATTAGAGTCTTGTCAAAACGTGAATCGTCTAGCTGAAGAGTGTTATCTAATTCTTGTTCAGCAGAAAAAGTGTTTGAAATATCCTTGTATTTATTATAATCGACTAAATTTTCTTTGATTTTACCTGATCTTTTTAGTTTCAAGGAATCTATTTGATTCTGATCGACAATTTTTGCGAGTTGATTGTCTTGTTTTGCTTTACTACGCGTAATAACTTTTTGGGCGGATTCTACAGGGGTATTTGAATTTGACATTGAGTCATTATAAATTTACAGTTTCTTTTTATTGAGCGTTATCTTAGATTATTTATTGTTAATTATCGATTGCTTATAACAATTTAAAAAACTACATGTAAAATTTTGTTTGTAAATAAAGTGAAATTAGTAAAAATATAATTTTAATTTATAAAAATTCAAAAAAAAAAAAAAATTATAATAATAATTTCAATATATAATTTAATTATTTTTATTTGTTTATAACAATAATTAATATTTTTACTCTTTCATTAGGAAATAAGATAATAAAATAAAAATATAATTCTATAAAATATTCAAATAAATAAATAATCGCTCAATTTTCGTAAAATTATAATGTTAAATAATACATTTTTTAAAATTATAACAATATATATATATATATATATATTTTGTACCAACCACGTGTGTCTTATAAATTATAATGATCTATTTTATTAATTTATTGAATTATAAATTGTTTTTTAAATAAATAAAATTGTTTATAACAAGGATCAGATAAGATTCGAGTTATGCACAATTTATTTTTCTCTAGACTGGACAAGTTAGGCTCAAGCTCAGATCCTTGGACAATCTTTGCAAATAAAAATATTCTGTTCCTTAGCAGAGTTAAAATTAAAGTTATAAACAATACAATCACAAACACTTCGAACTTTGCCCTACCCAATGATCGTAATCAATGGTGACCGTTCAACGTACCCAAAAGGGACTTATACTCTCGTGTGCTGTTTTTTTTTTGTTTGTTTTAACTTAAATCAAAACTTAGTTAACAAATTAGAATAATTTTTTAAATAAGATAAGTTACTTAATCACTTAGGTTAGCCTCAAGGTCAGATCCCTGCGTGATTTTTCAAACTTATTTTATTTTATACAATTTATAAAAATTATAAAATTTCAAAGAAATGATTTGTTTATTAAATCATTAAGGTTAGCCTCAAGGTCAAATCCCTTTGTGATCTAACAAATCTATTTTATTGAAATTTCAAGTTTCAAGTTGAAATAATATTTCATAATCATTTATTTATTCACTAGAAATAATCAATGTGTTAATTTTCAATTGACTTGTGTTTCCCGGGCCAATGCACCAGAAAAAAGGAAGTATGTTACGTCACAAGTACGCAAATATACTTACTTTGATCGAAGATTCCTCGTTTTAAGTTAGGATCGAATGATCCTCGCTTAGGGATGAGGATAAGTCAATGAAAGACACAATGATTATGAAAATAATACAAATTGAATTTATTTTATTGGTTAAAATTTCCGGATATACATTCGTTAAGACAATTTATATATATAACGTAGGCACAGGCTGGTTGGTACGTGGGAGAGAGAGAGACAAAGAATAAAGAGAGGGAGAGAGAGATTCAGTACCTTTATGATGACGGTTAATCCACACGGCGGTGAGTGGTAAGCACTGGATCCCCACAGGTGTAGTCCAAGTGTGTGAGAGAGACGGAGTTATAGGCCGCACAGATATATTCCGTAAAGGCGGCGATTCAAATTTACGACACTGTTCGAAGATCTTTACAAGATCTATTGAAGTCTACGATTAATTAATTTTATTAATCTCAAACTCAGAGATTTCCGAAGTTAAATTGAAATACCGCACTGGACTATTGTCGCGAGACCGGTAATAAATCCGAAGGAAAATTTAAATGTCGAACTAGACGAAGAATTTACTGACTGTTTGCTCTTGGTGTGGGCCTCTTTTATATTTTTCTATACAAATTGACGGTCAGCGAAAATCGTGACGTAGTCATATCTTCTTAGAGGAGAAGGAGCCCTATACTGCTCCCTACTTCCCCTACTCCCTATTCCCCTTTATCGATTTTCTCATAGATTCCTAACTCAAACCAGCCTGTGTGTATTATATACATTCAAATATGTCGCGGGACGTGACACCTCCCCCTCAGTTCGAGCGCGGGGAGTTAACGATCCGCGATCGAAACTTCGGTAGAAGAATACATTTTTAATCCAAGATGCTTACTCAATCAAGTACATATTTTCAATTTAATTTGCCAATTTATAACATAAAAATTTTGTTTATACATAATTATAGGAATTGACATTTTCAATTATTGTTGCGAATTAAACATTTATAACAAGTTTTACATAAATGCATAGTAATAACGGAGGATACAAGTCTGGAAATATTACAATCATTGATTACATATGTTATAGTGGTGAATAGGTAATTTAACAATTTTTTCTTTGATTGATAATAACTATTTAAACTTACAACATGATGATTGTTGATAAAAAGAAGATTAAAAATTGTAAAATTTCATCGATTAGATATAAAATAGTAAAGAGCAATTTACAAGTATTACGATGGTTGATGTATACATTAGTAAAAAGAGAAATTGACATATATAATATTAATAATACAGATTAAAAATAATATTTAGATCGTTGATAACATATATTAATTAATAGACGTTGTAACTTGGTACATTGAAGAGAAAAACTTGGTTAAGTCTAAAATTGATTTCTTCAAAACATGGCATAGCTATTGCTTATTTTATTAATCTCAAACTCAGAGATTTCCGAAGTTAAATTGAAATACCGCACTGGACTATTGTCGCGAGACCGGTAATAAATCCGAAGGAAAATTTAAATGTCGAACTAGACGAAGAATTTACTGACTGTTTGCTCTTGGTGTGGGCCTCTTTTATATTTTTCTATACAAATTGACGGTCAGCGAAAATCGTGACGTAGTCATATCTTCTTAGAGGAGAAGGAGCCCTATACTGCTCCCTACTTCCCCTACTCCCTATTCCCCTTTATCGATTTTCTCATAGATTCCTAACTCAAACCAGCCTGTGTGTATTATATACATTCAAATATGTCGCGGGACGTGACAATAATATAAATACGTTTACGTTTATAAATATAATCATGGACTTGAAGTTCTGAACGTTGAAATAAACGAAATTTTTATCTGAATGACTTAAACTCAAAATAATCCTCAAATATTGATTCATTTGTAAAAAAAGTAATTTATTGTTTAAAAACTCTAAAATACCCTATTGAAAAAATCCTCGAGAAAATCCCATAGAGATATTACAGATAGAGTCAAGCCATCCTGAAATCTGTCAGCTCGGGCGAGAGAGAGTGATTCGGAGGGTTAGGCTATCTCTCTCTAACCGCGCATGCGTAGACAAAGACGGGAAAAACCTTCCAAATTTTCAGATCATTATCCGCCATTCTGAATAAGTAAAGGCGGATTTTACAATTTTCGTTTTTCGCTTTTCTTAGCTAAACTAATCGTAGAAAATTTTTTAAAAGATCAGGGTTGTTTTTCCCAATAGAAGATACATTTGAGAAGTTTTCCAAATTTTTGTTATGCATAATGCGCGATAAAAAAAATTGCGAAAAATTTTGCACGCAGTTTTATTTGTTTGAGTTGCGCGACTACTCTTTTGAATTATGCTATTCATTATTTACCTATTGATAATTAAAACAGAATTTTTGCAGATTTTTGCAAGTTGTGGGCGTGGCTAAAAAAAATAAAAACCGTCAAAATACGCATTCCTCAAACATCTTACCATTAAAGCACATTTTATAATAATAGTAGACTAATGGAAAAAAACATTTATTTGGTAATCAACCTCTAACAGGGCGTACTGCTGAAATTTTTGCAAAATATTTTGCAAATTCTTTTTGACGCGAAAAATCGAAATTTTTACTTACATTATGAACAAATGGTTGACTGTGATTATTCGCTAGTCGAAAGAATGTTGCGAAAATATTTTGCAAAAATTTCAGCAGTACACCCTGTTAGAGGTTGATTACCAAATAAATTTTTTTTTCCATTAGTCTACTATTATTATAAAATGTGCCTTAATAGTAAGATGTTTGAAGAATGCGTATTTTGACGGTTTTTATTTTTTTTACCCACGCCCACAACTTTAAAAAATCTGCAAAAATTCTGTTTTAATTATCAATAGGTAACTAATGAATAGCATAATTCAAAAGAGTAGCCGCGCAACTCAAATAAATAAAACTGCATGCAAAATTTTTCGCAATTTTTTGTATCGCGCATTATGCATAAAAAAAATATGTAAAACTTCACAAATGTATCTTCTATTGGGAAAAACAACCCTGATCTTTTAAAAATTTTCCTACGATTAGTATAGCTAAGAAAAGCGAAAAACGAAAATTGTAAAATCCGCCTTTACTTATTCAGAATGGCGGATAATGATCTGAAAATTTGGCAAGATCATCTCTTTCTCAACCCCTTCCATATGCTCGATGCGAATTTTGATTTGGTTTTAAGGCCGATTTCACATGGAAACCCGGCTATGCCCTTTAATAGACAAGGCGTATTAAAACAAAACAAAATTCTAGAAAAACGATTTTTTAACGTATCAGTCTGATTGAAGTTTAGAGACGAAAAAGTAGGCGAAAATTAAATCGCTAAGAATTTTGTAAATGCTGATAAATAATTATTAAGAACTTCATAATTAACAATTCTGTAAACAAAAATCAATGTGGTTATTTTGGTCGAAAAATTGATTTTTAGAGAAATAGCTAAATTGAATGTATATAAATAAATCGAAAAGTATTGAAAAGATTAATTTACCTTTGCAGTAAGAAAATTTTTTTCTACGATTATTACAGAATTATACTCTATTATATTTCAAAATTAGAAAACCTACAACAGTTATGGATAATTATAACACCAAATAGTTTTTCGAGTGATATGAAGCTTTTTTAATTAAAGTTTCGCGCTTGTCTTACGTGTGCTAGAGGCAGGAACAGCTGCGCGGTAAAACAGTTGTTCATGATATTTCCGGTTGATTTTTACACATTCAAAAGTTAAATATTTTCTAAAGTTTTGAAAAATATTAAAATGGTGTACCACCGTGAAGTTAGCACCCCAACTTTAAAACTTTAATAATTTTTTTAATTTTGACTACCAAACGTTAAAACCTGACTACCAAACATTAACAAACGATTGCAACAATTTTTATTCAGAAATTCCAAAAAGTGGTGTGCTACCGTGAAGTTAGCACCCCAACTTTAAAACCTTAATAACTTTTTTAATTTTGACCACCAAACGCCAAAACCTGAATACCAAACACTAATAAACGACTAACAAAAGATTCCATATAATAAAATCGGAAAATATTATAGTCGGTGTGCTAACTTCACGGGCATATAATATCTCTATGGGAAATCCTCGTGTTATTTTTGGACAAGGAAATTCGCGAGGATTTTCAAATTCCTCGAGGTATTTCGCGAGAATTAATTCTCGGACTCGCGGATTTTTTCAATAGGATGTTTATTTTTTCTTGGAGCTGAAAAAATATTTCAAGAATAATTGAAGTTGAGAAAAAATACTTCGTTCATTTGAACGCTCAGAACTTCAAGCACATAATATAATCTACATTTATATATAAATTTATAAATATAAATACCTCCCGTTTTCAGTATAATAATCGTGGATACAGATGCTGAGGAAACTTATTTTTACAACAATTAATTCAGACGTACGCAAACCTTCCCACCTATTCCTCATTCATGTTCATAATGCCTCATTCTGTCAATTGTGTAATGTTTAGGTGTCGAATATATAATATGAAATTTCGAAAACTGGTTTTGTATAATAAACATCAAAGGAAACATAAGAACCTGAAATGCTTAAAAATACCTTGCTTGTATTCAGACTGTCATGCGGAATTTACTTCGTATGATATATTTCAGAGGCATTGCTATCTTAGACATAGTGACCAATATATGAAACTGAAACTGCAATGTAAAATGCAAGATTACACCTATACGACAGACAATAGAGATGCATTAAACAAGCATGTAAAAAGTCACTTAATCAACGCAAAGAATGGAATTTCATGCCTCTATGCTGCTTGTTCCAGCAGTAATACCATTTATTACAATGCAAGAAGTTATACTGTGCATGTATGCAGAAGCCACTGGGAAGAAAATCGTAATGAGGACGGACCTGTGGAAAAAATCGTGGCATCGCAAAATGAATCTGTTCAAAATGTCTTCGTAGGACATGGTCAACCTATGGATACTAGTGTGGGTGAAGCAGCTGATGCCGCCGAACATCAAGAAGGTGCCGTTAAGGCACATTTGCTTAATAATGGTTGTATTATACAACCATTTGGCGAATCGAATATGCTAGAGGCTACCAGGACTTTAGCAGATATGTGTCTAACTTTGAGCACTAGACATTATGCGACAGAGCCGCTACTGCAAGAAGTTATAAGTAAAACTTCACACGCCTTTCAAATTTGCAAAGAAGATTTTTTTTGTTCACTGAATAAATGCCACTTCTCTGATAGTGAAAAAAAAATTACAAAAAGAAAAGTTCAGCGACAGTTTCAAAGGTTTTACAGATGCCGTTGATGAGAAAAAAGGTGTTTTAAGAAATACGTACAACAGGAAGCTGTTCTACCGTAAAAATTTAAGTATTATTCTCCCGGTAGAGGTACCATTGCTGGATAAAGACGGCGCTGACTCAGGACGTCATTATAGTTACGTTCCTATTTTGGACACCTTAGGATTAATGTTATGCGACCCACTCGTTCGAGAATATTGCGAAAACTCGCCTGAGTCTACAAATTTAAGCGCACTTTTTGACATAAGTGATGGGAAAATTTGCAAGGGTAACGTTTTAATTCAAAATTATAAATACGTGTTGAAAGTAGTTTTGTCTCAGGATGCTTTCGAAATATGTAATCCTTTAGGAGCATCGAAGAAAAAATTTAAAATTGTCGCGGTTTATATGAGTTGCGGATCTTGTTAAAGATTTTAACGATCCAGTGTGGCAAATGATATTGCATCTTAGAACAGTCTGCAGCTTAGTATATGCTCCAGCCTTATCTATGGGTCAAGTTGCTGAACTAAGCGTGGAAATACATTCTTATATAACTTTAAGAATTGAGTGCTTTCCGGATAAGAAATTAATACCCAAACAAGAGTTCTTACTGCACTATCCAGCGTTAATTGAAATTTTTGCTCCGTTAAAGCATTCCTCTACTCTGAAATGCGAAAGAAAGCATGGTGGCTTCAAGAAACAAATTAAACATATACCCAACTTTAAGAGTGTGACACAAACCCTCGCTGAAAGGCATCAACTGCAACAAGCCAACATACCTGTTATCACTGGAACTTTAGCCACATCGAAGAAAACTATGGATTATATACCGAAGGAACACAATGATACTGTGAATCGAGCAATAATGAATTGCTTCGTTAAAGAGACCAAAAACACGATGTATATATAAAAAATGGTAACTTTTCGTGGTGTCCAATACGCAAAAGATTTATCAGTGTGTGTAGGCAAAAACCAGCGTGGTAACTTTATACTTTGCAAAATTAACTTTATTCTTATCAATACTGATTACACTGAGATAGCATTTATCGGCACTCCAAAGGAAATCATACTTAATACTTCTCTTGGCCTTTACGAAAATTATACTGATGTCTGTGCTGCGGAGGTACTTTCTTCATTTTCATATTCCTCCTTATTACTCCCCCATCCGTTTCTAGAAGTACAAATTGCGTCGATACCAGTCTACCTACCAAAATATGCACCTTTTGATGCTGATCTGTAATTGTAAGTGAAATTTTTCCTGCGAAATATCGTAACTGTAATTAGATTATAAAAGTTTTCTCTTATCTCCATTGACACGTTCGGCGCCAGCCGTGATTCGGTTGAGTTTCTCGCGGGGCCCAAATCCGACTGTGGAAGCGCGAGAACGTAAACAGAGCGATAAGTAGGAATAAAAACGATGTAACTCGAGCAGGCCCGTGCATTGTAAGCCAAGCATACTTCGTGTGACAAACACAGTGATTTATTTATCCTCAAAATGTTTATTGAACTGCGTAAAAGTATAATTGATAGTGAGGAGAGTAGTGTTGAAGAAGTAGTGAGTAGATAATGTAATATTTTATCCTAAGTATAAATTAATAAAAAGTAGAGCATAATATGTATATTTTTGACATGTTTATGCTGTATATTCTATATTTATACGTTAGTGCTTGTTCCATTGAATTTCTTTAAAAAAGGCAACTGAAAATCTTATTTATCTTGAACAAGAGTTGAACAAGAGAGCCCCCACGGAAGCATACCCGTCACCCACATATGGGTGACGCGGCGCCGAACGTGTTAAAATATTTATTTCTCATTCGCGACGTTACAACATTTCCAGATGCGATTACTCAATATCGATTACTATCACTAGAAGGACTAGCACTAGAACCATTACCAGAGGGACTGAATAAAAATATTCCAAACAAAGAATTACAAAACGACGATGCGGAGAAAGAAAATACAGATATTGCACACTTTTTACAGGAGAGGCGAAATTTCTTTACATCATGGGATGAGTATAAGGTACCATGGGACAGATTAACTGCATCTGATTTGGTCCAGTTACAAGCATGCAGTCGAAAAGAAAAGTTACGTTCTTCTGTGGTGCAAGCAATCGTAGGTGAAATGAGATTGCACGACACTAATCTTCCAGACTCTGTATTTTCTGGGGTCGCTATCCAATGCTTACAGAAATACCCTGAAACGTTTGAGGACAGAAAAGATGATGGTACGCGTCTGGGTCGCGGATTCGAATTTACGTTTAAGAAATTAAAAGAACATCAGCATTACCTAGAACGCCCGCATAAAAGGAACTCGCAGCTAGGATTAAAACTACACATCCCTTTAAAGTCTCGTAAAGTGCTAAAAAGTGTACAAGCTGGTACCATTGAGTGGCAACCAGAATCTGTACCACCAAATGAAACGTCGGAATCTGTAGAAGAAAAACGCCTTGCAATCAATGAAACAGTTCTTCAGGATGTACTGCACGATGAAGCGACACAAAAAAATTTCGTTAATGATCTCGAGGTAACATATGGAGAATTACGGCTCTTTTTGAATAATATGGATAATTTGCCTGACGTGCACAGTATAAGGCTAAAATGGCCTATTCTGCTGAATAAGGAAGTTATGTTTTGGCACACGAAAAAGCTTCGGGTCAGGATATAGAAGTATTCAACGACTGTTTTGGAGATAAATTCCGAAAAATATTAATATTTGGCGTATACAAGCATCGTCTGGATATAAATTTGGAGAGTACCGACAATGAAGAAATAAGTCGCTGGGTTCTAAATGTTTTGAAAATACACTTCCAAGAAGAAACGTATAATTTCATCCCCACATGCGACGTAAGTGTTCTTTATTTTTGCATAATTTTTATTTTACATTCCTTAGTTTACTGCTTAAAAAGTTATATTTCTTCTTCATCACTTATTGCTTTGAGAGAAACACTGCGACTAAAGTTCATGTCATTTTTCATAAGATTCTAAAATAAACAGTAAATAAATAGGTACAAGTTCAGGGTTGTGCTACTAGGTTGATGTAAATTGAGAAATACATAAAATCACTTTAATAGATTCTTTATTATTTAAAGCTTTCACTTAATAGCTGCACATAAATTAATTCGGAAGTAGAAATTCTATTGAAAGTTTATGAAATCGAAGGTTATAAAATTATATTTTTACGTCGCTTGCATTAACTGTGCCTTTTCTCCAAAAAGGTTGGAAGTACTCCTCCTGCTATGACAAATTCAGTGCCGTACCCGACCTTAGCTCTTTTTGGTTAGTAAGCCACATACTGTTTTAAAAATATTTAATATGCTATTATTTAGCGTAATATTTCCATATTTCATTAATTTCTTCTTGCAGAAAGTTATCGCGAAGTGGAAGATAAAGTGCCTGAGACTTTACGAATCATACCAACGGATATCTGGCTTATAATGGACGGGGAAAAAATAGAAGCAACTGATAACTTGGGGACTGCAATACAATTACTCATTGCGGCCTACTTCATTTTCAATCGCACGTATCCTTCTCATTCGGCATGCACCCTGGAATTTTTTGCAGCTTTATCTATGCAACATCTCTGCAAAAGTAGGAAGCCGAGGAAAACTTGAGAAGTACAAAGCGAGAGATTCAACATTGTACAAAGCACTCCAAAAAGTAATCCTGCATAATGAGTAGCAGAAAGTGATTCTTCGCCGTAATGTTGCGTATATTATTGTTTTAAATACCTATATGTAACTGTTACAGATAAGATTGCGTTCACACCTCGCTTGCGTGCAGACGGAAAATGTATCTTCCTCTCACTCTATCATGTAAAAAAGCCTTGCATTTATCTCATTCTAGATTTTTCTCCGTTTTTCCGCTTGGTGAAAAATGTAGAGTGAGATAAATGCATGGCATCGTCGCATGATAGGATAAGACAGATACATTTTCCGCCTGCATGCAAGCGAGATATGAACGTACCCTAAACGGAAAGTGATACTATGTGATAAATCGATTCCTAAAAATGCTACTTAGAGTAACAAAGCTTGCTAATTTGTACCAAAGCTTCGCCAATTTGTGTTCTATTCCGTTTTTGAATACATAATAAATATAAGCTTTAGAAACTAAAGGGAAAGTAATAATCCGTTGTAATCGTTTGCAAAGATTGGTAATTGAATTACCTAAGAGTACTGAAGTTACTACTTAATAATGAATATGAGTGAAATTCAAGCGCTCAATACAAATTAGTGATAATAATACCCTTATTTTTAGTTGTGCGTCGCAAAATTATAATTGTTTGTCAATTTTGAATAGACACCCTAGCGGACCCGGTTGAGAGGACGGTCATAGAATACTCTGACCGTTCTCTGACGTCGCATTATTATGGCTAAGAACGATAAAAAAAACATTTAAGGCATTGCAATTATGATTCCATGGCAAAATTTGGAATAGAAGGCGTAGGAATAAATACAATAATTTTATTTTTCAGCGATAAATACTAGGAAAACATCATGTACCTGTCATTGAAGGCAGTGCAGTGGTTTACCACTTGCGGAACGTCTCCACCAATAGTAAACCGTCACGGTCGAGACGTTCCGCAAGTGGTGAACCACTGCACTGCCTTCAATGACAGGTATACGATGTTTTTCTAGTTTTTATCTCTGAATAATAAAATTATTGTATTTATTACTACACCTGCTAATGTAAATTTGATCGCAGAATCATAATTGCAATGTTTTAAATGTTTTTTTATCGTTCTTAGCCCTAATAATGCGAGGTCAGAGAACGGTCAGAGTATTCTGTGACCGTTCTCTCAGCTGGGTCCGCTAGGGCATGCACATGGTTTTGTATTCTTCCTTGGAATATGTAATATAAGCGTTACAAAGTTAAAGGAAACACTATAAGAAGCTTAAGCTTCAAATTAATTAAAATGCATACAAATATCCTGAACTTCGAAGCGTTTTGCATATTATTTATACAATCCAGTTTTTGAAATATGCGCTTTAATTCCTTTTATCGTGAAAACATTGCGTCTCATTCTCATCATTTCGTTTAAATTATCTAAAATCATTCTAAAACGATTTCACCAGAATGTATTCACATTCTCATTTTTTCAAAACAATGAAAATTGAAGTCCAGCTATTACTGTTTAATGATGCACGGCGACCTCCAAATTTGTACTCTATATGAAGTGTTCATTTTCAATCTTTTAATCAATTTCGCTTAACTAAAAGTTTATTGAATGTAATGCCGAACAATTCTAAAGTAAATGAAAATCGAAAAAAACAGGATTGTTTAGGTATTGTAATCATTTCAAATTCGATGAGATTTATACGCATTTTAATGCAGTTTAATTCGAACTGCCTTGCCGGGAAGTGCTAGTAAGTGATAATCTGTTTAAATCGTTTTCTAAAGTTGCTATTGAAAGTACAATTTCATGATATAATGAGTGTACTTGAATTTATGCAAAGTAATTCCAGGCTGTAAAAAAAAGTATTTCTTGTATTGTAATTAGGGATGTACAGACAATCTTAAAATGCGCTAATTTTTAGAATGACTTATAAAATCGACAACAATATATACATTTTTAATTGCTGCAAATTTTGAAGGAAGCTTCTTAGCGTACTAAAGAAAAAAAGTTCAGTTTAAAATTGTTTTTTTTTTATAAAACTCTCAATAACTATTATTAAATAAAAATTTTTAACCTGTATTAATGTTTCTAAAGTAAGCTTAAATCTCCTCTAAAATTCTCAACAATTAATAATAAATATATTTTTGTCGATTTTATAAATCATAATAAATATTGGTTCAATTTCAGATTAAGTTACGTAGTGTACATCATTAAAGTCTTTCATTAATTAATAATTGATAGTTTATTAATGACTTCTTTTTATATATCACCAAGTTTTAGTCATTCACCAAAGGTGCCATGTTCATAGTTTTAAGAAAGCATTGAAATATTTATAAAGGACGAATTTCCAATAAATAATGTTATACTTGTCTTTATTTCAGTCTACCTTTCTTGACCCTACAATCAATATTTAATAATAAATAATTCAAATTAAGATAAATTATAAGGCAACCATTTTAATTTTTTTGTAATTTTACCGTCTGCTGAAAATTTAATATTCATGGGAAATTTACTACTTTGAGCGGTTATTTTACCAACTTTTGGAAATTTACAACCTCGGGGAGTTATTTTACTAACTTTAGGAAATTTACCATCTTTTTTCGTGAAAATGCTCCAATCTACAAATATGTTACATGGATTGGTAATTTTACAATTCCTTGTCAAAATATATAACCTCAAAGTTCTATTAAAAAACTGAATTCAGATTTACCACTTTCGGTAAAAATCCCTCGATCAACGTAGGTAATAATCCTGCCAACGTTGGTCGTTGTAAATTTACATAATTTATTTTTTACTGTGCAAGCACATAAAACGAATATGAATGAGTTTATCTAATTTTTGTGCTTACGGAAAATGCAAGTCTATCTATTTTGTGATGAACCTTCAGGGACAAAAAACACGTGAGAACCGAAACAACTGAAACTGCAACGATTGAAAAAAAAACGAAAAACGTCCATGCGAATCAATTGAATGAGTATACTCATTTCTCTCTGGTCCTGCAAGAAATGAGAGAGCATCGATTCGGAGTTTGACTATCGATGACTAAAAACATGCGAGATACGGAACAAATGAAAAACGGCACAACTGAAAACTAAAACAACTGATAATCGAAACACTCAATGATAACCAAACTGTATCTCAAATGAACATTCGAGCGGAGAATGAATTTTTCCAATCTGGAAACAGCTATTGGATGCATTTGTTGACTAGAATTGTTAATAACAATGGAAGATGTTTTTCAATGTCAGTCCTTTCATTATACTTCTATTTTTGGTATACATATATTATATTATTATATACGTATATATATATTTTTGGTATGGATTGTAATATAACATTGATTCCAATCGACTCCGTGGAAAAAACATGATGAAAAGAACTTTCAGCATCGAATATATAAAAAAAAGATTTTTTTCATTAATTTGTTTATAACAATTGAACAGATTGCACGAACTTCACCTAAAATATCGGAATTTTCTATGTGATTGTAAATCTATTAATTTCATACATTTTTGAGGTAATATCGACGAATATCATGGAGCAGGTAGCACAAATATGGAAAATTATGATTTTTTTGCAATTTGCAACACAGGAATTTCATCATAAAACTGTGAATAAAAGGTTTCAGTATTCAAAAAACCAAAATTACATCTGAATTTGAATTCGAAGTTACACTTTACGATTTCTCTTATATCAAATACAAATATAAAATATTTATTTCGAATAAAATAGTTTTAAAACATTTTATAATACGCGAATCAACTATATCAATTAAAAAATGAAGTGGAAAATATTTTATTTAAAAAAATTAAGAAACAAGAAATTAAGGTTAAAAATGTACATTCCTAATTACATGGTGATAGTAGGTAAACGCATGTAAATATATGCATAGACTTTTCAATGAAAAAAAGAAAATCTACGAAATTGAAAAATTTTCTGATTAAAATAGTTAAGGTGGCTTGATCGTTTTTGACAAAAATTACAGACTGCTCTGAAACTTAAAGATTATCTTAATGAAATATGCTAGATTCATTTGGAAAAAAGAAATACCGTGGTTGACGATGTCATTGCCGAAAAAATCGCTTCCGAAAAAATGTCAGTTTAACACGTAGTCTTATGGGATTCCTCGTCAAAATCGGTGAAACACCGAAAAAAATCACAAGTCCCCATAAATCAAATATACACTAGCACTTTCGATTTCGAGGAATCTATTAGTATTATAAAACCGAAGGGTTGACGACTTCAATCAAGAGAAAATTGCGAAAAAGGTACAGAATATAGAAATCGCCTCGAGGTGAAAAAATAATTTTTTACTATCGCTTTTTTCCGGGGACATTTCCGCGATTTCTTACCCTTCTACTCAGATGTTACTATAATACATATGATTATTAAAAAAATAAGTAGCAATGAGCATTCATGTAACACGTGCCCCCACGGTGCCCCTCACTTCATACGACACCAAACGCTAAAGCCACCTTAAACAACAAAGCAAGGGGAGATGTACCAGTTGCGGGACGACACCAGTTGCAGGACAGCTGATTCTTTCAACGTTAAAATACCAATATGGTCAATTAAAATAGTGTCAAATGTTTTTAATTACAGTAGCTAATTTTTGGTAAAATTCCAATGTGAATAGTCGCATTAAGCAATGCGACTAGACATTAGCTCAAGACATCCTGTATGAAAATCATTCAAAAAAGTTTTATCGAATTATTTTCAAAGTGCTGTTATTCCAAGTTATTCAGCAGAACAAGGTGAGTGTTTTGCATATAAATTTAGTATTTACCATCTATTTTATGATGAAATGGTGCATTGAGCCAATTGTCGAACATTTCATAAATTTATGGGACTCATCTAAAAATGGCGTCATGTTCCGGGTGCGGGACAGCTTGTGTCACGAGGTATGGGGCACTTGGATTTTTTTACATAAAATGTATTTTTGGAATATTTACTGCCATGTATCGACATTTTTATCGAACTAAAGTGTTTTTAAACAATTGAATTGATATTTTGATTTGATTTTGTCCATTTGTCAATTAGATTGAAATAATGAAAAAACACCATATTCTATATTCCATTTTGCCACTGAAATCTTTCAGATAAAAGTTGCGCAAATACATAAGCTTTAATTTGATCCTTATATGAACTCAAAATGAGGTCTGTTAAGGTGGCACCTCCACAAAGGAAATCCACTATCTATTATAGCTCAGAATTTTGGGCTTTTTTTGGGTTTTTTTGGGCACCGATAAAAATTTTTGGGCTCCTTTACTTTTTACAGAAAATCAAATTTCTTGTGGAGGTGGTAGCTTACATAAAGTTAGCACCTCCACTATACAAAAATTTGAAAAAATTAAGAATTAACTGCACCATAATTTTGGGCTTTTTTTGGGCTCTAGAAATCACCTAAAACCAATCATCAAAAACCACCCCTATGTCCAAAAAAACAACCCTCTTTTTAAAAAATAGGCCCTTCAGGAATTAAAGCGTACCAGAATCTTGGGCTTTTTTTGGGCTCTTCAAATATGTCCATATAGATTTTTGGGCTCCAACCCTTTAGACCGAAATGCACCCCTACATGGCCATGTAGAGATGACTTTCACTAAAATTGATCTTTTTGCAAACTTTATGGTCTAGGAAGACTCTATGATTTTTGGGCTCTTCAAATATGTCCATATCGATTTTTGGGCACCAACCCTTAACACCGAAATGCACCCGTACATGGCCATGTAGAGATGACTTTCACTAAAATTGATCTTTTTGCAAACTTCATGGTCTAGGAAGGCTCTATGATTTTTGGGCTCTTCAAATATGTCCATATCGATTTTTGGGCTCCAACCCTTAATACCGAAATGCACCCCTACATGGCCATGTAACCTGGTGAAGTAAGTGTAGTATTAACTACTCCATCGCAATCGAATATGCGACAACGAGCTGGTGTAAATTGTACTTCCTACTCAAAGATTTGAGGAAAGTCAGTTCTTTTTAAAACGTCTATATAAATAGAGAAAACATGTAGCTTTCTATCTTGACTATGAGCACATTTCACATTTTTCACATATGTAGCGCTGTCTTAAACTATATGTTTCTCTCATTAACTGTGCACACAATTTATCTACACAGAGAGGAATTCCAGGTTACAATAACCTAATGAATACTGTTAAATTTGTCTTTGACCACATTTTCAGGTCAGAACTGAGTTTGGAAGAGTTGTAAGGTAAATGCACCAGTCCTCGCACAGTTAAGACATCAGAGCGGAAAAAATAATAAACCTTTCCATGAAATTGCAATCTATTGTTCATTTATCATAGTAGAAATATTATGGATATCATTTTCTTCACAAAAATATACTTGATAATGGTTTTGAGTCATCAATTTTGATAATATAAAAGAATTATGATGATTAATACTCGTGTGCCAGTCTCTGCACAAGTCAAATGTGATTGCGTGAGTGGCCGAAAATGCATGCTCGAGTCTCCGGACCAGATAATTATTAAAAGTACATTAATTGAAACAATATATAACACGTTTATTTTTGTTTTTAACGAACTTTTTAATACAATCAATCAATATTTGTGTTAAACAAAAATTATTTCATTATTGAATTACAACGCATACGAGCGCTAGTCATCGTTAATATCTTCGTCGATTGCTTTGGCCTTTTCTGTCTTCTTCCTCTTGGTCAGTGTTTGATTCTCAACTGCTTCTGCTTTCCGTTTTTCTTGTCTTCGTTTGTCCTTTTCAGCTTGTTCCTCTCTTTTGATCCTTGTTTTCGTTTCGCTTTTTTAATCTGCTTCTCTTTCTTAATCCTCTCAAACTCAGCACGCTCCTCCGTCTTTTTCTTCGCTTATTCTATTGCTTTCTCCTTCTTAATATTTGCCAACACTGGTTTTCCTTCTTGTTGCTGTTTTCTCAGCTTTACCCTTTCTTCTTTTTCTAGCTGAATTGCGAGTTTCTTTTCCTCATGATCTCTATACCATTCCATCCAACCGTCTCCCGTTGCAGCGTAAGGTTGAGAATGTTTGTCAACTTTTTTCTTCTTATTTGTTGCTTGCGATAGTGAAGGGCAAACAATAGTATATTGCGTGCGTAGGCGCACAATGGGGGTTATTGCGCGACGAGCGACAATGCTCGCAGGAGATCGAAGCCAAGGCGTAGCCGAGACGAAGCCGAGACGGAGCCGAGACGAATCCGAGACGAATCCGAGGCGCGATCCGTCCTGCGAGCATTGTCGCGAGTCTCGTAATTTCCGGAATTGTGTGCATTGGCACGTATTATATTTTATGTGACTTCGGTGCGTATACGAGTTTTTACGCTACATTTGAGAGTAGCGTAATGTTGTGTATTCCGATACAGAGGAATGTAACGTAAAGTTGAACTACGCATGCGCCTATTGCGATACAGCGGAGCGCAATCTTCTTCTTATTCTTCTTCTTCTTCGTACAGCGTTGGCACCGTACTGACAAAGCTTTTGTACATTTGAACTGCGCATGCGTCTATTACAATACGCTACTACTAGACAAAATCGAGAAATTCAAAATGGCCGGAAGTATTCGCGGAATGTCAAGTGAGATGGGTGATAATCACGGCAATTTCGACCTTTTCAGATTGAATTCGAGTGTACGCATAAAAACTCGTATATGCGCCGAAGTCACATAAAATAGAATATGTGCCAATGCACACAATTCGGGTAATTACGAGACTCGCTTAAAATGCTCGCAGGACTGATCACGCATCGGCTTTGATCTCCTGCGAGGATTGTCGCTCGTCGCGTAATAACCCTCATTATGCACCTAGGCACATAATATACTATTGCAGCATAAAAAGTCAATAACTTTTCAATTGACGGCGACTGGCACAACACTAAAAGGTTGCGGCGCTAGTCTTGGTGATTGTGTCTGAAGACTGGCACATTGGCATGTTACGTGATCCAGTGTCCGGATTGTTTATTTATTAACATAAGAATAATAAAATCTTAAAAAAAATAAATGCATTGTATGCGAAATTCATTTTTACAAAGTATACATGCATTACTTCTTTCATATCGTAAAAATTGAGGTGTATATTTCCTTATGAAATTCAATCTGTTTCTAACGAAAACAGTAAGCGCGTAATATTTTCTGAGAAATAATTGACATCGACTTACACAATATTGATTTTTTTTAAACTATTGCCCAAGAAAACAAAATGTTTCTTGTCATCTTTACTTCTTAGCTACAGATTACTTAAAAAACAATTTCAGTAAAATTTATTAATTATTCATTTAATAAAAGTCGGAAACGATTGACTTTTCTGGTTCCAATAACCACATTTTCTATTTACGAAAACCATATTTTCTGGTTTCAATAACCTTAAATTGGCTTGTTCGTGAATTTTAGTGAAAGTCGTCTCTACATGGCCATGTAAGGGTGCATTTCGGTGTTAAGGGTTGGAGCCCAAAAATCGATGTGGGTATTTTCGAAGAGCCCAAAAATCATAGAGTCTTCCTAGACCATAAAGTTCGAAAAAAAAATAATTTTAGTGAAAGTCGTCTCTACATAGCCATGTAGGGGTGCATTTAGGTGTTAAGGGTTGAAGCCCAAAAATCGATATGGACATATTTGAAGAGCTCAAAAAAAGTCCAAAATTCTGGTACGCTTTAATTCCTGAAGGGCCTATTTTTTAAAAAGAGGGTTGTTTTTTTGGACATAGGGGTTGTTTTTGATAATTGTTTTTAAGTGATTTCTAGAGCCCAAAATTCTGGTGCAGTTTATTTTTAATTTTTTCAAATTTTTGTATCGTGGAGGTGCTAGCTTTATGTAAGCTAGCACCTCCACAAGAAATTTGATTTTCTATAAAAAGTAAAGGAGCCCAAAATTTTTTATCGGTGCCCAAAAAAAGCCCAAAAAAAGCCCAAAATTCTGAGCTATAATAGATAGTGGATTTCCGATGTGGAGGTGCCACCTTAACGGACCTCTCAAAATGTTAACTCAGTTAAAAGATATGGCCGCAAAACAGAAACCCGTACCGTACCTGGTACATATCCCTTACTGAATTTCCAATCAATACCTTAACTGATTGCACTTCTACATAACTGTAAGCAGTTGCGAAGAAATGCATCAACTTGATCTCTACGCAAGTTGTTATTAGCAAGCTGCTGATCCAAATATTTTTGCGTTTCAGCGCCTACGTCAATGTCTCCGAACGCCTTTTGATTTTTGGCATCTTCAAAATTGACATTCCTAATAACATGGAAGAACAAATTAACATCTAAAAGAGCTTTTTTTTAGATATTTATGGAGAATCCACAAAAAAAACTTTGTCGATTGCGGCTGAAGTTCTTGAACCATCGTTTCACGTTTTTGAAATGTTGCATTAAAAACATTAAAAGCGTTCAACGTGAACCTCACGAAAAGAAAAGATGGGAATATCAAAGGATTTTGCATTTTTTTAGCAAATTTTGTACCTTTTCTACTTTTTCAGATTCGAGCACCATGAAAAACTTAATGATGACATTCCAATTTTTCAAAATGACAACAATGCATTGATGACGAACAAGCCAACAAGTTTCACAGTGACTCGGAATCTTCTGGAATACATACCCTAATTCTCAGGCAATATTTCGATAAATCGCGGTTCGTTTGAGACTAGCATTGAGAAAACTTGGTAATAATTTGGTTTTGAAAGAAGATTTACTTCCAGTCATGACACTTGCGTTATCACATGCAAGGCCAATAATATTGGATAGGAGAATTTTTTTCTGTTCTAAAGTTGTTTCGAATGCGCCAAAGATTTTAGTTGCGGAACAGTCGGATGCATCTTAATTAACAAGTTGGTGTAGCTCCACCCTTAACTGCAATCATACTGGCTGGATGTACCGAACCACTAGCAATAGCCATTTCTCTTGAGTTCTGTCGTTCGTTTCGTCTTCACAGACCGAAAATGATTCTTTTTGCAAAATCTCTGTAATTTCCTTAGTTTCAGCAGCACAAACCACATTATTTGAAATGCTGGAAATTTTACTGGAAGCTAATTTGACTGATTTTAGAACCAAAGGATCCATGTCCTGAAAAAGACCTATAAATTCTGATGAAATCGCGAAAGAAATATCATGTTCAAGAAAGAAAGTTGCAATCCTAATTTCGGCTTCTTGTACTTTCTCTTTGAAAGTACAACTTTCCGGATTTGTGGAATTTGAAAAAGCAACACCAGAGTCATTTTCTGCAAAAATAATGATTGAAGTGTGTAATTGATAGTAAATTTCAATGTGTTTGATAAATATAGTTATTAATAGAATTTTTATAAGATAATATGGAAATAAAAAGTAAAAAAAAATGTGTAGCTGTCACAAGGATTTTTTGGTTATATCAGTCATATTTATAGTTAGAATAGTTACTTAAATAGCTGAAACAGCGATGTGTTTCTTTGTATCAGCTGCACATTTTTTTGCGTATATATGTTTGAAATTTTTAACGCTAAAAAATTTAATTATTACATTTTCCATTACCTTTTAGCATCAATTTTAACGTAGAATGAGGATACGAACAAATTAAATATTTATTTTATTGCTTCAATTAGTTATTTTGCTAGTTTACTTTAGGTTCGCTACTCTATAAATCTGAATCAGTCAAAATTTACTGATTATCAGTGAAATTTGACTGATTGAAATAGCTAAAACGAGGTTACAGTGAATCAGTAAAATTTTACTGATTACTCCAGTGAAAATTAACTGATTTAACAGTAAAAAAATATTTTTTACACTGATGAATCAGTAAAAATTAACCAATTAAACAGTGAAAAATATTTTTTCACTGATAAATAAGTGAAAAGGCATATCACTGATTCAATCAGTGAAAATTTGACTGATTCAGATTTAGAGAGTACGGACTCCAGAAATTCTGCATTTGTTTTTGGCTTAGGTCCATCTAATATCTTTTATTTTACTGTATTTTACGGTAAAATATATATGTACTCACTTGATATCATCACACAGCTTTAAAATAAGGACCCAGTTTCTTTGGACCACGGTTCCCAGGCATATATGCTGATAATTTTGAGGATTTGAGGAGGATGCATACTGAAAGCCATAAGATATAACATATGGTTTGGTAGAGGATCTCGCATAAATGTTGTTTTCTTCACATGCTCGCACTTTACTTTCTAACAGCGATGAATTTGATTCTGCAACAAAATAGAGACCAGTAGGGTATATATATAAAAACCAATTTCCTAAAATATTTTTATCATGAAACAAAAAATTTGTATGTCGATATGAAGAAAAATGTTGAATGAATTTGTATTGATTGTAGAGATCACCGTGGTTAACTGACTATAGTAGTTATATTCAACTGCACAGAGAAAAAAATATTCTTCATTTTAGAGGAAATTTCTTTTTAAATCCTCTCACATTTTATCTCAAAGCGACAATATTCCTCTATGAAGATTTCTATTTATGAGTGGAAAGAGGGCATGTGGACGACTTTAACCAAGTCTCATAACTTGATTCAATGTTTCAGAAAACGTGTTTTTTAAAGCTTCTTATATTTACTTTTCAATATAAAAAGAATAGAAGTTTTAATGTCCTACATGGAAAAGAAATGGTTTCTGTTGCTAGTTGAATTTAGCTGTCGACTAGTTAACTGTGACTAATAAAAAGTTTGCCCATTGAACAAACAGTTTGCTAGCTCAGCTAAAATACAAAGAGCAACAAATAAGTTTCGAGACTGGCCGTGGAAAACATCATTGAAACAAGATATCTGAATATTTTTCGATTTTTTTATTCAAAATATTCTCCTCCAGTTTCAATACACTTGTTACAGCGATTCAACAGAGATTCATATGCGTGTTCTAGCTCACTTTGTTGAATTACCTCTACTCCTCATGTTGTAGCTGCTCTGATGGTCGAAATGTCATTAAAAAAACATCCTTTGAATTTTAATTTTGGGAATAGAGAGAAATCGCACAGAGTCAAATCAGGTGAATATGGCGCATAAATCAACACACAAACTTTATTTCGAACCAAAAATCGGCGAACAATGAGTGAGGTGTGACTCAGTGCATTATCGTGCAACAGAGATCAGGTCTCTGGATCACGATATTCGGGTCGAATACAACAGATTCTGGCTATCAGACGCTTCAAAGCTTCGAGATAATAAGTGCCAGTAATTGTTTGGCTAGTTGCAACGAATTCCCCTGTGGATAATTCCTTTGCTATCGAAGAGTGTAATGAACATTGCTGAAATTGGCCTTCCTTCACGATTAACATGATTCTATAACCTCTTACTGCCTTCCAAAAAAAGTTTATGCCACAGGAAAAACATTGTCCCTACACGAAAAATCATTGCTTGATGATCTTGATGCATCAACCAGAATGTTTCTGATGCATTTTTACCAAGTTATGAGTGAAATTTAATAACTGCTCTTTGTTCCATGTATTAAGAGCTGCAGTAAACCATTTATTTTCTATTGTTAAAGCAATTAGCATTTTCAGGAAATCTAAAAGTTTGCAGTAATAGCCTTTACACTTTTTCGCTGACATATAATATGTTAGCGGTGGTTGCTAAGGGCAATTAGGTATTCCGCGTTTTCCGGAAAAAGCAGATGACGTTTGCAGCCCATGATGCCTGTTAATGCAACTTGCGTGTGAGGAAGTAGTCATCAAATTTAATCAAAAGTTAAGTAAAGCTGGGACATAATGGCTTTTAGAGAAAATTAAAATTTTTTTACGTATTCATTCAATAACGAATTATAGTTTAATCAACTGCACGGAGAAAAATGGAGTGTCAAACTTAGAGTGTCAAAATTTAGGTATGTCAGTTTTATATTGCAGATAGTACCACGTACTATCTATCACTTTTTCTTGATGGTCAGGGAGACCATAATTTTATAGTCTGTTTGAATATCGACAGAATGTCAGGTTTACATTCTGAAATAGTTAACCTGTCAACAGTGTCAACACTTATACTCCGAGATAATCGAGCTAACGCTCCTGAGATACTCAGGTTTACATTCCAGGATTCTCATACCCTATATCCCTTCACTTTAAACATTTCTCTGTTTTTAATCAAATTCCGTATTTTATTTCATGTGCAAATACAAATTTGCGAATTCTTTAAAAAATTTAAATTTTGCACATCGAATTCATACGGTAAAGAAATGTAACGCTTTTTGTATAGAAGAAAAAGTTCAGAAACACAGTTTTGTGTACCTGCTCCATTTATAATAGTTTGTCTGATTATAGAATGTTAATTTATTAACTTTGAATAATAAAATACAACGCTAAATTTGAGATATTATAAGAGAAAGGTGGGAGGAAAGAGACGCTTTTAATTCTTTCTAACGGATTGTCGCGCGCGGTCAATGTCCCTGTCAATCAGCAACTGTCCGAAGTGATGCCACCCTTGACGCCTTTCTCCTTCCCTCGTCACTTTTACTTTTCTCATCGGAAAATTCCTTAGTTTTCCGATGGGCCAAGTCAGTGAAAGTGACGAGGGAAGGAGAAAGGCGTCAAGGGTGGCATCACTTCGGACAGTTGTTGATTGACAGGGACATTGACCGCACGCGACAATCCGTTAGAAAGAATTAAAAGCGTCTCTTTCCTCCCACCTTTCTCTTATAATATCTCAAATTTAGCGTTGTATTTTATTATTCAAAGTTAATAAATTGTGTTAAGTGAAATAGTTGATTTTATGAAACTTAAACCCTTATCACTCTCCTTCAGATAAGATAAACAAATTTCCTTGTGAGCCTCAAATTAATATTAACATTGGTCCTTCGAGCCGGATTCGCAACGCGTTGGATCCTACGGTGGCTCATAAGTGAATTGTTTGTATAGAAACTGTGGTTTAAGTGAAGAATAAGGGCAAACTGAGCGAAAGGAGTGACGCTCAAAGGGACGCGGTGGAAAGGATTGGAGCGGAGAGGCCAAGCGACGCTAACTTGGAGGGTTTAGAGGGAGAGGAGGCTGGATACCACTCTCACCCCGAATTATGACCAGCAGAGAGAATATGAAGAAGTGCGAAGAAGCAGTAGGAGAAGAGGTCCGCCTGAACGTTTCGCCCCTGGAGTGGTAAACGTGACGAAGAGGCACGGCGGTGCACGGAATGTGCCGAACACGCTACAGACCATGGCAGCGCCTGAAGGTGCAACTGCAATGACTACAAACGCACAATTGAATTCATCTCATCCCTCAAAAACAGGTAGCTCAAAGCCCAAGCGGTCAAGCGCCAGTGCGCGAGAGAGAAAGCGCAAGGAAATCGAATTGCGGCGAGCTGAAGAAATTTTGAGACTGGAGGAAACAGAAGCTCGAAGACAGCTTCAACGCAATGAAAAACTGATAGAAATATGGTTTCCGCAGCAGCTGGTTGACCTCGAAGAAGAGGACAGCCATGATGAAGCAGACTCCTTTGAAGATGACCTCAGTGAAGATAATGACGTACGGTCACAAGTCAGCGAGCAATCGGCGAAATCGAAAGTGCAATCCTGGATTTCGGCACGAGATAAGCAAATGGAACGGCGGGGAGCGACAGATTGCGGCGAGCGAATTAAATCATCACCTCCCCTAAATCCATGCAGCGAAACAGCCAGACCGGATTCAAAGCTAGACCGATACCTCGCGAGGCAAACGATAGGAAAGGATCTTCCCAGCTTCAGTGGTCAGGTAACTGAGTGGCCACTATTTGTAAGTACCTTCAAAAATACTACTCGGGACTGCGGATTTACACCGAGTGAAAACGCGACGCGACTAAGAAACTGTCTCAAAGGAGATGCCCTGGAATCGGTTCGGTCGTTGTTGATGAACGTTGAACAAACGTTGATAAAATAATAGAGATTTTAGAGCGTCGATTCGGGCGGCCCGAACACATAATCCAGATGCTGATGCGCAACGCAGCAGATTTCCCGAAAATTCGAGATGACAGACCGGTTAGCATAATGAAACTTGCGACCGCGGTAATGAACTTAGTAGCGACAATAGAAGCGGTAGAACGACCGGAATATCTCGGGAATACCATCTTAGCTGAACAACTAATCCAAAAATTGCCGATAGCAATGAAGCATAGTTGGGGGAAAAAAGTAGCGGAGGAAAAAATACCGATCACACTTACGAACGTTGCAGAATTTCTTGACGCCGAATCCGCGATAGTGTGTGCATACCATAATCCGCTCCTGGATGGAAAGCAAAACAAGGAGAGTAAGACTGTACTCACGTTTTTAGACAATAAGGAGAAAAAGGATAGCAAGTGTGGGTTCTGTGAAAACAATCATGCAATCGCGACCTGTGAAGAATTTAAAGAGTTAGATATAAATTCACGATGGGAATGGGCTACCGGGAAACGCGTGTGCTTTAAATGCTTGTCTGATAAGCATCGTATGCGACAATGCAAACGAAAAAAGTGCGGTAAAAGTAACTGTGCGAGAAACCATCAACCACTTCTGCATTAGGAACGACGCGAAAGTCCGCCCACCATCGAAACACCTGTTGAAAATTCGAATTCCGAGAAAGCTGGAGCGAGTTTGGTTGAGAAAATTAACGTAGTACGAAAGAAACAACGCCGGGTACTTATGAAAATCGTACCCGTAGCCTTGGAAGGCCCAAACGGTTAAGTGCGAACACACGCGCTTTTGGACTCCGGTTCGTCCGTAACGATAATAAAGAATGCTTTAGCGCGTCGACTAGGCCTACAAGGAAGAACGGATCCATTGCACTCAAAATGGATGAATCAGATAACGTTTGAAGATTCCACTGCCAGCCGAGTGTCAGTTAAAATAATAGAAAGTTCTGAAACGTTTCAACTTGAAGATATTCGAACGCTCAAAGATCTTGACTTGCCATGTCAGCCGGTCGAAATGGATATTACGGAGTGTGTGCAACTGAAAAACATGGATCTCCCAGATACTGCAGGAGTCACTCCCGAAATTATGATCGGCGAAGACTACACCCATGTGAAGATGCCGTTGAAAGTCGTTATAGGCAAAACACACGAACCTGTGGCGACACTGACACCCCTGGGGTGGATAGTACATGGGCCATTTATGGCAGCAAGGTTTAATAAAGAATGTATCCTGTTTGTCCACCACACGGAAGATGATGAGGACATAGGTCGACAACTGAAGAATTTCTGGAACGTGAAGAGCTTCGGTTTGGACACGTGCACCAAAGCCTTACGCTCTAAGGAAGATCAACGAGCTGAAGAAATCCTAAATCAAACAGCTCGCAGACGAGGTGATCACTGGGAGACAGAATTCCTTTGGAAGAGTGATAACGAAGTTTTATCAGAAAGCAAAAAAGTAGCAGAACAAAGATTTCGAACTCTGGAAAAAGAAAATGGCGAAGGACCCTTATTTCAAAGGACAGTACGAAAAGACGATAGAAGAATACTGTACGAAGAAATATGCGAGAATCCTAACCGCAGAAGAGGAGAGGCTAACCACCCTGAGAACGTGGTATCTGCCTCACTTCGCAGTGACAAATCCTAACAAGCCAGGAAAAATTCGCCTCGTCTGGGACGCTGTAGCCAAAAGTCAAGGAGTGAGTCTTAATAACAAACTTTTAAAAGGGCCAGACCTCTACAACTCATTGACTGGAATTCTTTCAATATTTGGCGAACGACCCGTAGCGAAATGCGGGGATTTGAAGGAGATGTTCCACCAGGTGTTGATTCGAGAGGAAGATCGAGGAAGCCAACGATTCTTAGGACGAGAAAGCCGGACGGGAGAAATGAGAACAGTTCAGATTGAAGTAATGATCTTCGTGGCAGTCTCATCACCATATGTTGCGCAAGAGATAAAAAATCGTAACGCCGAAGAATTTAAAGAAGCGTATCCAGAGGCAAGTCGGGCGATAAAAGATCGTCACTATATGGATGACTACCTCGACAGTATGGACACCATCGAGGAAGATATCATCAGAGCGCAGCAGGTAACCCACATCCACCGAAAAGGAGGTTTTGAAATCAGAAACTGGATGTCAAATTCAACAGAAGTTCTGAGCTCTCTGCCTCCTGAATCGGTTGCACAACGCAGAGTAAAATTAGCACTAGGAGAGGAAGAATTCACTCAAGTCCTTGGAGTGAAATGGTCACCAGATAAGGACATATTTAGTTTCACCATCAACTTTCCTCGAATAGACAGTCGTTTAATTAGTGGAGAAAAAAAACCGACGAAGAGAGAAGTTTTAAAACTGATTATGTCTGTTTTCGATCCCCTAGGACTACTGGCAGTGATGACCATTCGAGGAAAAATTCTCATGCAAGATATCTGGCGTTCCGGACTGGACTGGGATACTCTACTCCCGGAAGATCTGACGAAGAAATGGACGACATTACTGGAAGACGTACGAGAATCTACCAAACTTAGGATCCCATGCTGCTACGTAATAGGAATTGGTAAGTTGCGCGAAACTCAGCTTCACATATTTTGCGACGCGAGCATTCAGGCGTTTGTAGCAGTCGGATACTTCCGACTGGAGGGGGAGGCTGATTCGTGAACAACATTAGTGATGGCTAAGAGTAGAGTAGCACCACTAAAACCACTCACTGTCCCTCGACTGGAACTTCAAGCAGCAGTGATCGGCAGTAGACTAGCCGACACGATTATTTCGCAGCACAGCTTGAAGATATCAAAAAGATTCTTTTGGGCCGATTCCTTGACGGTAATAAACTTGATTCGATCCGATGCAAGGAAATATCAACCGTTTGTAGCTCATCGTTTAGCTGAAATATTGGACCTGACCTCAATGCACGAGTGGAGATGGATACCAACAAAAGACAACGTAGCGGATGAGGCCACCAGGGACACAGAACATATTGAAATAACATCCTCCTGTCGGTGGTTCACAGGACCTGAATTTTTATTAAGGGGAGAGGACGAATGGCCGAAAGAGACCTCACATTCAGATGTTCCGAAGGAAGTCCAAAAGCAACTCAAACGAGAGTTCATCCTTGTAATCGAGGAGAAATAGTCACCCTTTATTGAACACTCTAGGTTTTCCTCATGGACGAGACTGATATGCACGATGGCGAGAGTCTTTCGCTTCATTGAAAAATGCCGTAACAAGAGTAAAGGTGTAGGAGGAAAAGAGCTAACGGCATCAGAAATTGCGAAGGGTGAAAAGGAAGTGCTGAAGCTAGCGCAAAGACAAGATTTCGCGGAAGAATGGAATCGCCTCAAGCAGAAACAAGATTTACCATCAACTTTGAAGATCCTAGAACTGTCACCGAAGCTGGGTGTAGATGGATTATTGAGAATAAATGGCAGGATTAGAAATGAAACATACAGTCAATCTGTGCGAGAGCCTATAATTCTAAATGGCAAAAATCCTATTGTGAAAATACTTATCTCCTTTCATCACAAGAAGTCAGGACATATCGGACAAGAGAGGATAGTGAACGACCTTCGTTCAAAATACTGGATCACAAAGATTCGAAATGCTGTAAGAGCTGTGAGTTTTAAATGCCTAGTCTGCAGACAGCGAAAAGTGCAACCTCAACAACCAGAAATGGGCCCACTACCAGACATACGAACGGATTCATACATCGCACCCTTTACGAACACGGGCGTGGATTACTGTGGGCCACTTCAGGTAACCGTGGGAAGAAAGCACGAGAAGAGGTATGGAGTTCTTTTTACCTGCCTGAACATACCAGCCATACATTTGTAATTAGCAAATTCTCTATCAACAGACTCCATGATCATGGCATTGAGGCGAATGATAAGTCGGCGAGGCAAGCCGACGAGAATATTTTCTGACAATGGCACTAACCTAGTAGGCGCGAAAACAGAATTAAAAAAAGCGCTGAATGACTTCGACCAAGACGAGATGCTGCGACAGACAGCCATCCATGGCATAGAGTGGCACTTCGTCCCACCAGCAAGTCCACACATGGGAGGGTGCTGGGAACGGCTCATTGGATCCGTAAAACGAGCACTAGAGGCAACATTAAAGGAGCAGGCGCCGAGGGAGGAAGTCCTTCAGACACTGTTGACTGAAGCTAAATTTTCGGTGAATAGCCGACCTTTAACCTATGTTTCAGATCATCCAGCAGACTCAGAGAGCATAACACCCAATCACCTTCTCCTGCCGTGGAGAAAGCATGACCAGACGTCTGGAGCACCAGGGGTGTTCCTCACCGACGACTTGACACTCAGGAAGCAGTGGCGTAAATCGCAGGTCCTGGCCGACAGATTCTGGCAACGCTGGGTAAAGGAATACTTGCCATCACTCAACCGGCGAACTAAGTGGCACCGACGAGCAGAAAATCTCGAAGTCGGAGATGTAGTAGTCATATGGGACAACCTACTACCAAGAAACCAGTGGGTGCGCGGGATAATCTCAAAGGTCTATCCTGGGCAGGATGAACGAGTCTGCGTTGCGGACGTAAGAACAACGTCAGGGACATATAAGAGGCTAGCGAGGAAACTATGCGTCGTTGTTAAAAGATGTAGTACTTCTGATTTGACAGAAATACAGGCGGGGGAATGTCGCGGACGCACCGTGAATAACATTGTAAGTCCAGGTGACCACCTTTAACGAGCCATTACTGACTTGGCCCCTCGGAAAACTAAGGAATTTTCCGATGAGAAAAGTGAAAGTGACGAGGGAAGGAGAAAGGCGTCAAGGGTGGCATCACTTCGGACAGTTGCTGATTGACAGGGATATTGACCGCACGCGACAATACGTTAGAAAGAATTAAAAGCGTCTCTTTCCTCCCACCTTTCTCTTATAATATCTCAAATTTAGCGTTGTATTTTATTATTCAAAGTTAATAAATTGTGTTAAGTGAAATAGTTGATTTTATGAAACTTAAACACTTGTCACTCTCCTTCAAATAAGATAAACAAATCTCTCTCTCTCTCTCTCTCCCCTCTCTTTTATTATTAAATAAATTCAATTTGTATTATTTGATAATCGTTGTGTCTTTCATTGACTTATCCTCATCCCTAAGCGAGGATCATTCGATCCTAACTTAAGGGGGGAAATAGGTTTAGATTACTCAAAAATCGAATTTTTTTCTATGTCATAAATTGTTAGTAAAACTATCAAAGAATATGTTCCCAAAGTTTCAATGAAAAATTTCAATTCGTTCCGGAGCTACAATCGTCTTTAAGTGGATGCCGACAACATCGACGTAGCGCCTTGGAGACAAAGGAAGCTCGGAAAACTCGAAAAGATGAATTGCAAGCTCAAAATGAAATTTATAAAGAAGAAGGAGGATTACTATATGGTGCTGGAATCGCTGATTAATCAGTAAGTACAAAAATTTATCTCATTACAGTCTCGACTTTGTTGTTTTCTTGAATTCTTTTTTAAACGCGTTTTTCTCGAAATGACTTTCTTCAAATTTGTGTACACTCTAGCTTAAAAAGTTTTCAACCGATCGCTTTAAAAATTGGCATATACTTTTTTTATACAATTACGCTCTATGTAAACCTAAATCCGAGATAAAAATTATTGTTTTAAATATTTTTTAAATGCCAAAAAAGTAGCAAAAAAAAGCCAAAAAATCGATGTTTTATGTTTACACACCTGTAAAAAATTTAATTTTCGATTTTTTTGGGTGGAGTTAGGTTCAAATAGAAGAGAGATATGCTATTAAAGTAAATTTAAATCCCTGTTAATTTCAGATGAGAACTCTGGCCTCCAGAATGTACACAAACTGTCACTTCTGATGGTGACGCTCCATGGGCAGCAGCTGATATCTTCCATGTTTACCAACGAAAAGCTTAAAAAATTTGACAATATTTTCTTAAATATATATACAAAATGTTCATAAAGTATAAATAAATTATATACATTTCTGTTTTTCGAAAAAAATTCATAAAAATTATTGAAAAAACCACCCTCTAAACCTATTTCCCCCTTTAAAACGAGGAACCTTTGATCAAAGTAAGTATTTACTCAATTGTGACGTAACATTTATTATATTATTTTCTACGCTCTTGTGACCATAAAAATTAATTTCAAGTTTGTAATATTATCCGAAAATAATAACGACATACATCCAGAATTTTAATAATTAAAATAATAATTTATTTACTTTCAAGATTATATCAAACAGAAAGGCCACCTAACTTTATTTAAAATTTTATATTCCTTTAAGATAACACTAACTCTTTTATGGAATACGATAAAAATAATTTTAACATAAATATCATTGTATTTCTAATCTAAAAATAATCGTTAACCAGTCTAGTTACAGCGAAAACCCCACAATAACGAATTTAATTTTCTATAAATATCTCTGTTAATAAAATGTTTTGATAATTGCTGATCACAGTAGTTTATTTCTTCCCATACAATATCTATACAAAACAATTAATTAACATTGGAAGATTTATAATAACGAATTATTTTTAATGACACATAACCTATATGTACGTTTCTATATTTCCGTATTCATCTTCCTTAACCTTATTTCTACTATGTCGTTACAATTACAAAACCCACACAGTTAAAATTCCAGATTTTCATATCTTTATTTCAGCTATATCATATCTGATTTGAATATTTCGAAATGTACTCGGTCGATAATAATAGTCAGAACAAGTTATTCTAAAATATCACTACTTTCACTGTATTCTCAATATCCTTTGTTCAGTTTTGAGGATATTAACGGTGAAATCAGGGATAAATACCGTTTGTTCAACTATTAATTTTTCCCGTGCATTCTGGAAAATGCGTTTAAAAAATGTTTTGATAATTGGATTATTCGTTGGCATAAGTGTATTATTTTGGGAGGGGGCTAGTTTAACCTTTTAGCTGCGGAGAAATTTCAGTACAAATCGACCTCTTATAAAATGCAAAATTTATACATAAAATCACTGAATATCTCAGGTAGAGTCCCCGACCTGACTGCTGGTCGATATATCGACCAGCCCCGCAGGCAACGTAAAGTGCAATGTAAAAAATTTGTCTCATTTGTCATGAAGGTTTGAAAGGGTATTTTTATGTAATTTCACGCGCTGAATATCAAAAAAATTCCCGCAGACACCCTTAACCTTGAAAATCGCCAATTCAAGGTCAAATTTTATTTCTTATAAAGGGTTTCCCAATAAGGGTGATATGTTTTGAAATTGAAAAAAAAACACTGAATATTCATTCGGAATTGATCGAAATCTTTTTTATTATATTGGATATTCTATGCCATTTATGATTTAAACAATATATCGGTCAAATGTCCCCCGAGACTTGAGCCAAAAATGCGCCTCATCAGAAAAGATGATTTTTTGATGAAAATTGGGATGATTTTCAATTGATTCCAGAGCCCAATCCGCGAACTCCCGACGCAAACGATGGTCATTAGGCTTCAGTTCTTGGGCCAGAATCATCTCATAGGGATGCAGGCCAAGATCCAATCGCAAAATACGCCAGGTAGTCATCCTGGACAGGCCCAATTCCTGAGATCGGCGTGGCACGGACAATTCACGGTTTTCCTCGATACTGGCCTGTACGGCGGCTATATTCTGTGTAGAACGTGCGGTACGCATACGATTTTTAGGCTTAGTATCCAATAGAGTAAATTCACTCTCCAACTTATCGATTATTCGACGAATTGAGAGCGCGGATGGAGCAGAATGACGACCATATTTTGCACGATATGCTCTTTGAACACCGACAAAACTTCTCGAATTTTGATAAAATAATTGGACAATTTCTAAACGTTGTGGAAGCGTGAAACTACTCATGATTAAATGGCAAACCTTACTGATGACAACTGACAGCAGACGTCCAAAATTTCAGTTCAAATGAGCCCGATAGGGACATTCAAAATCATATCACCCCTATTGGGAAACCCTTTATAAGCCAAGTTTTTAGAAGGTTTTCGTATGTAGTTTGATGCGCTTAATACCCAACTTTAACTTGCGCTTATGCAAAAATTGAAGTGTGACCTTGACTGTAGATTTTCAAGGACAAGGATACCTCAGGGATATTTTTCAATATTCTTTTCGTATTCAGTCCATCAAATTACGTAGGAAAACACTCTAATATCCTCCCTTCTACTAGAAATAAAATGTGACCTTGAAATACCGATTTTCAAGGTCAACAATGTTTCGAGGAATTTTAAAACTATTTTTTACGTATTTAAAGCATCAAATTTTTCCTGAAAACATGAAATATTTTGTGCCTCTTAAGTGGTCGATATATCAACCACCTACGCAGCTAAAAGTTGAAAGGCGATAATATAAATTTAGATGAATGATAAATAGTTTGTGTTTTATTGACCAATTCCCGGTACTTTTTTGACTCAATATATGTACTGTATACACCTTCAGGAACACCCTCTATTTCACGCAATTGCTTTTTAATACTTATTTACGTAAATATTACTATTACGACTGAATGCTCGAAAGTAAATGAACGTCCGATTCGCGCCCGTTCCTCTATCGAGGATACTTTGAGCATGCATCTACCGCCGAGAACTCTGTGAAGCTACCTGCCCTTTTAGAATTTGTCACACTAAATCCATCTGTACAAGATTTTGTGACAATTTACCACAAATGGTAACTTTCGATTTTGGATTTTTGGCCAGGAATTCGGTATTTCAGCCCACTGTGCGACGCCAGAAATCATCGAAAAAGTTTACGATATGATTTTAAACGATCTGCGAGTGAAGGTGCGGGAAATTGTTCAAGCCATAAGAATATCACATGGCACGGTAATTTGTGAACAAAATTATTATTATCATCCTAGTGAAAAAGACGAATTGAGATTGATCTACACATTTGAATTCAGATAAATGAGTTTGTATTCAAATGAATTTGTACTCGTCATTTCTAAATGAATTTGACCGTTTTCAAATTATATATAAATAAATGATAAATGCAAGATCAGAGAATTAATTTTGTTCTATTGAATCGCCATGAATTTTTCGTTTTATTCTAATTTGTATATATATATATATATATATATCGCAAAACGAGATTCATGAAGAATTTTAGTTAATTCTTCTGAACACGTTCTTTTTTGCAGCAAGACATTTTACGTACCTAATGCCATGGACATGGCTAAAAAGGCAAACAGCAGTATAACACTTGTTTTCCACATTCTCGTGATTTAATTAAACTGATTCAAGACACTAATTTGAATACAAAGAATGTTAGACTCCTTATATACCCGTGTTTAATTTGTGATGCAGTTACGTATTTTTCGATTAAAATTTATGTATGTATGCATGTAGATTTAGCATGTATAATTATTCCTATAATCATTTCCATTATCATTGACTAAACGTACTTAATGTTTTAATGCTAATTTATTCGTATCTTGCGCAATTTCAGCTGGAGACTGTTAAAGAGTCTAATAAACTAGGCCTATTTAAATTTCTAAAAAGAACGAGATTTAATATTATTCAAGTAATCATAACATTTTTATTTTTTTCAAATGTAAATAGACTGAATATAAATTTCAACTGTTTAGAAGAAGTGTTGCGTTATAGAAAACTCAAAACTCTAAATTATTTTGTTAAAGCATACACAGACAAAAATAGCACCTGCCCTGCTTAAGGAGGTTCTATCGGTACATAGCTAGTCAGAACAAAACATTTCGTGCAGTTGACTCACGAAGTACTTGATGTGACAACACCGCCTCGCTTCTTTTAGTGTCCCTTCTAAATTTGGCATCATAAGAGGCATTTTATTGAACTAGATTATAATTCTAAGGCATTCAGTTGTGAATACTATGACAGGGCAAACGTGTATGTATGGTAGGCTCAATGTTTCTTTTTGAATAGCACGCCATAACCTACCAACGTATACTCAGCTGCGGTGTTGCCATATCTACTACATTATCACTCCATATCATGATTTTTGTAACATTTATTTCCATTTTCATTGATTTACAAGTACCCTTCTAACAATATTGCAAGCTAAAATTTTTTTTAGATATTTTTCTCACTATTATAAAAGATTTCATCGATATTCAACCGTTAATAAATGCGTGGTGGGTAATTGAAAACAATGAAAAGGTAGTTGTCCATAAGAGCACATGTTAAATGACGGAAAATATTTATTAAAATATCTTAGCTCACAGATACCCTGGAGTCTTGAAAATTTCACTGCTTCATTTTCATGCATTTAAATAACTATGTTTCAAGTTTCATCCTTTTTTGACCGTTAATTCGTTTTCCGATAGAACCTCCTCAAAACAATCGTTAGAACCATGGTTCAAACGGGGTAAAACGCCATTTAGAACCCGGGTACGCTCCTATCATAAGCTCTGGCACTTTATCCGGACCTATGTGCCTGGGTTCTACCGGAAAATTATAACATAATTGTAGAACGCTATCCGGGTGAAAGCGAGTTTTACATGTGTAAATGGTACTAAAATTACTCAAATCGTATATTATTTTAATTGGAAAACGGGACCTAACAGGGTATACCTAGCTACTATCCGGGATTAGTATATGAAAATTATTCTTCCAAAGTACACTTTGGGTGTTTAACAGGTCTAGCGTGGTTGTATCAGGCATCTAAGGAATCATAGGTGTGGGCGTCTATCAGGGCCTAAACGGTCCTTAGCGGGGACATAGATTGAAAAATATAGTCAAAGTGCACTCTGAGTGTTAAAAAGGGTCTACCGTGGTTCTATCAGGGATCTCTTGAATCGAAGGTATGAGCATCTAACAGAATCTAAACGGGTTATAGCGGGGGCACAGATTGACAACTTTGGTCAAGTGCGCTCTGCGTGTCTGAAAGGGCCTAGCGTAACAATCTTTGGTTACGTACACTACCGTTGGAAATTGTGCGCATGGTGCTTGTGAGCGCTATTAAAAATCACTGCTGACTTTGAATCACGATATCTCGGTGAAAAAAAAGATAGGGCATTTTTAAAACTACAGCTGAAAAGCTTATGAAATTCCACGTCTAGTATTGCTCAACAAATATTTTTTTGAACTTCTGAAAATAATACAGCGCGTGAGGAGTTGAAAAAAAAATTCAAGATTTTCTCAAATTCTCTACCTCAACTTCAACTTTTAGCATGACCTAGGGAAAATTTTTCCAAAATTTGAAAATTATACGACATAGAGTCTAAAATCTTATCTTTAATTAAAGCCATAAAAACTTCAAAAATATTCATGGGTACCCGAGATACGATTAAAAATGTTCAATCGTGTCTGAGTTGAATTTTAATCGACGATCACGGTTCTCGGCCGGTTTGTTGCTCGCCTCCTTCGTTGAGGCAGGACCGAATAGGCCACGCACAAAGGTGGCGCTTAAGGGAGTTACTCACCTACCCGCCTAGTCAAAACAGGGTTAAACACGCAGGTTGACTACAGTAGTACTTGATGTGGCAACGTCGCATCTTGTTTGATCGTGTGCGCACAGGTGTACAGTCGCACATATGGTCATGTCAGTACCTAAGAAATGTTTCTCAGACATGAAATTATACAATGAATTAAAAAGCTGCACATCCGTCCAAATGAGGAAAAAAATGATTGCCTCAGACATCACGGTAGCTATGGTTATCGATGCATACAAAGAACATGGTTTTGATGGATTATCTCGTTTGTTTGGTATTGTGATATGTATGTAAATAAAGTTGCTTGTATGTACTTAATTCGTTTATTTATCATACGAATAATTAATGTTATATTTCATTTATTAAAAACATGTGAGACGGCTCTGCCGCCCATCATTTTATAGTCACGCATATATCATTCATAAATTACAATTCAATGACATCTGATCTTATAAGATAATTAAAAGATAAACCTTATCAGGCTGTCACGTTAAGATGAAAGATTTAATTCGTAAAACTGAAACATATCAATTCAGAAAACTTTATTTAATTTTGGCACGTTTCCTTGATCAAGGGCTGTTAGGAAAATTGCGCAACCTGTAAGGGGATTTAAACCCACGAAAATATTGACACTCGTGTCTGGCCGTTAGACTACGGGTCAAGGCCGGTTACGAGACGACGACAGGTGAATTGATTTTCCCATTTTAACACTCGTGTGTTCTCTTTCCCTCTAATCTCTGATTGCATGAAAATGCAAAAGGGCATTTTTCTAGCAAACCAGAAATAATAAAAATATGGGAAAAGGTTTGTTGTAACGCCTGAGGAAGCGCGCACCATTTCGACCGGGTAAAATGGTAAAAGGAGCATTAATGTATAAAAAGATAATTATTTTTATGAACTTTTTTTCTGCCACTCCCATTGGTTCCCCATTTTTGATGATCTCAAGTCAGGACAGTCATGTGAGCCCCCTTCTAGTGAATATATGGGAAGTGGGGAGTTAATAACCGCGAATCAAAGAAAAACTGAGGTGACGAGCATGGTGAAAAATTACTGAAAATCACTTCGGTCTCAACACCTGCTAAAGGTAGGGTCGAGGGACCACTCAGATCCTGGAAAAAAGTTGCAACTTAACGTTGCTCCGAGTTTCCTCAGGATCGACACCGATAAATTAGGAGATAGACTTAATAATTGTTTCGCTGCATTGTAGCATCAGCGAATCAATTATTTGAAGAGCTTCTCCGTATACGTACACCTGCCCCCCGTGTGTAGTCAGGAGCTTGTTGGTTCGCGTGGTCACGTTCTATCTTACAAAAAAAAAAGGGAAATTTGGTTGTCTTTAGTCGGTAAAGCCTGAAAAGAGAGGCATTTCTTTATAACATATCTTCTGAAATCTCGAGTAGTGATTCCCTTTCTACCTACAAACGGCAAGGCATAGATACTCGTCACTCAACATAATCTATCTAAAAGAACAACGAATAAGACGACGTCTTTTAGTTGCACCTAAGAAAGTCACACCCATCCACCTTCTGAGGGCTGTCTGTGTGACTTTCATTCCTCACCCTTAAAAAAAAGGAAAAAGAAAGGGTTATCCTTTTTTGTTTTTGTCCATTGAGATCTCAGAAAATACGTACACTTTGAATTTTAAATTTAAGTAAAGGATCTTTGAAGCTATCGCCCTATATGATGTAAATAGAATGCCAACAAGTTCACAAAAAATTTATTTTCAGGCTTTAGGGAATACCCAAAAATTAGAACGTGTGTTTTTTTTCCTCTGCGCAACTGCGCGAATTTGGGGGTCAAAATTAAAAGTTTCTTTTATTTTTTTTTAGATTTCATAAAACTTACAACTCAAGAATAAGGAGACGAGGATTTTTTTCTTTGCAAAACGTTCAGTCTCAAAACACAGAATGTCAGTTTTTTTTAATATCCTGAATCGTTCAATAAAAAATTTAATTGCGCGAAACCTTCCCCCTTCGTGAAACTCAATTAACAATCTGCCAATATTAGCCAAATTAGGCAATAAAAATAGTATAAAATAACTTGAAAATAAACGATAGAAACCGCCAAAGAGCGAAATGTTTCACATGATTTTCATAACAAATTTTTATCACCAGTTGGTACGAGCTGCGGAATAGATATAACGCATACATTTGAAATTTCGCGCACATAACCTACGAATGCGATGTTGCCACATACCTAACCAAAGACAAAAATCATAGCAATTTCCAATCTTCATCATATTTGTTATTACTTTTAGAACCCACCTTTGAATGTTATTAAAGTTAATAACTATTCCTGAACATCTTATTTTTCTACTGTTCAAATCCCGTTATGATCTGTTCGTCAGTTGAAAAGATATCAATGATAATACACGATAACCTCCGCAATTTCTCATATAGTCCAGTCGAATAAGAATTCAAGACATCAATATCATAGTAATTGACGTACCATGTTTTGCGCCTCGAGTTTCCTTGTGCGTTTTGTAAAACAAATGTTCAAAGCCAAAAGTGCGAAAATAGGCCATTTTTTAAATGTATTTTCTCATTTTACTCTTAAAATATCAGTTTTATGATGAAATTGTATTAAAGCAAAGTTGTAGAGCACAAAATTTGCTACAAAATGTTGTGGTTTGAAGTTAAAAGATTTGATTTTCCTCCGCCACAGCGGCCGAACAATAAATAAAAAATAGTCAAAAAACAGCTATTTTTGCACGCGCATTTGAAATTGAAAATATTAATACATCTAAATGGTATTTTTGCCTTTAAAATATTTAATTCTTTACCTTTCGAATGCCGAAAACTCGAGTTCAATATCTCTTTTAGTTACCGAGTAATGTAATTGTTTATTAAGAATTTTCAAAATAACATAACTTTTAAGAATTAACATATACACCAGGAAAATTTTTTCACACATAGCATGATTTTTTTACACATACTGCAAGTATAAAACTATCATATTCAATGATTAGATGAGTGGTTTTTATTTTTTAACACATCCAAACGATTATTTAAAAGGGGGTTGTAATTTTTACATTAATTGCAAAATGAATAACTCCGCGGTTTTTTGACAAATTCCAAATCTGAAAAGACCCTGTGAAAGTGCTTGAAAAAACGAATCTTTAAGCGCTTTGAACGCTTCAATTCGACCTTCCAATCTGAAGTTTTTGAATCCCAAAGTCGGATGCATGTGAGTGAGATTTCAGTAACAATTAAACGAAAAAAAAATTCCAGCATATAGCTTTATCAATTTACTTTCGATATATTGTTGAAGAAAACCGATTACTTTGACGATCTATGTGCAATTAATTCTAACAGCTAGGCAAACGCGCGTGGGAATGGCAAAAATCGGAGTGGAGGGAACAGTCAGTGTGGCGAAAAACTTTATTCGGCGCCTTCAAAATCGTCGCGCGCTCTTCACTGCCACTTATCTCGGCTTCTAATCGACCAAATTTTACGTTTATTTTTTTAAATCGATATAGCAAATCAAGAGGAATCTAATGATGTACATACTTCTAGTCTGTTTTTAAAAGTTTATGAATGGTTAACATCATTTGGGATTTTTCTAATTTTGACATTGCACAATCATACAATTTTCGAAGATAATTCTTAAATACGCAAATACTTTTGCAAATCGTACACCCATTTTGAGTTCAGAATTTAGATTCGCACAACATTTTTTTTACAGCGTCTTTTTAATAAATTAACCAACACTTTTATTGGTTTTTCGAAAAAAAATTTTTTTTTGAGAGATATATTAATTTAAACTTTTGATAAAATTGGATAAAATGCTAAATTCTCTTGTTTCGGGTTTGTTTCATTTTCTAGCTTATTACGTTAGGTTTTCGGATAAATATTTTTGTAATTTTTATTTATGTTATGTATAATAAATTTATGTTTCATAATCTACACAGAATGTGTACTTTTTATTTTGCAAAAACAAATGAATTCCATTTTTAACAAAAAGGATTGATTTTCTAACAATTATATGACTATCATTATGAATAAAAAAAAGGTACCGTCTACTTGGAAAAACAAATCCATTGTACCTCACTAGCAGTAACTTGTCGGGTAAACTTTATAAAAATGAAATAAATAGCAACTAGAATTATTTTGATCAAATGTTTATATAACTGAAATTGTGTTCCACCTTGAAATTGCAAAAGTATTTGCGTATGTGGGACATTCTTTTGCAAATCGTACGGATTTGAAAAAAAAAATTGTTCACATTTTTAAAAGTCTTAAATTTTTTTTGATCGACTCGGACATGATTAAACACGTCGCGCGCTCAAAAATATTTAATATCTTCCGATCTAATTAAGTCTCCACTTTTGTTAAATATGCGCTAGTTATATTGAGACATAGCGCATATGATACTATTTTTTCAAAATTTTTCTACTGAGAGAGCAAACATGCAAAAATTGTTTAAACAATTAAATTGCTTATATATGTAGTTAATTAACAAAATAAAAATTTTAAAAATATCTGAAACAAATGCAAACATTGTTTAAACAATTAAATTGCTTATATATGTAGCTAATTAACAAAATAAAAATTATAAAAATATTTATCTGTAAACCTAACGTAATAAGCTAAAAAATGAAACAGTATATGTTAATTCTTAAAAGTTATGTTATCTTGAAAATTCTTAATAAACAATTACATTACTCGGTAACTAAAAGAGATATTGAACTCGAGTTTTCGGCATTCGAAAGGTAAAGAATTAAATATTTTAAAGGCAAAAAAACCATTTAGATGTATTAATATTTTCAATTTCAAATGCGCGTGCAAAAAATAGCTGTTTTTCGACTATTTTTTATTTATTGTTCGGCCGCTGTGGCGGAGGAAAATCAAATCTTTTAACTTCAAACCACAACATTTTGTAGAAAATTTTGTGCTCTACAACTTTGCTTTAATACAATTTCATCATAACACTGATATTTTAAGAGTAAAATGAGAAAATACATTTAAAAAATGGCCTATTTTCGCACTTTTTGGCTTTGAATATTTGTTTTACAAAACGCACAAGGAAACTCGAGGCGCAAAACATGGTACGTCAATTACTATGATATTTTTGAGCGATTCCAATAAAAATCTCTGATCTTGCTCTCACATCCATGTATCCCAATTTTCCATCCTAATTCGACTGAACTAATAAGAGCCCATGTTGAATCAACTAGAGAGGCGCAAAATAGAAATATGAATATCTCACTAAAAATCCCACCTCAGAGCTTGAAATTCCGTACGGATAATTTTTTAATTATATTCTAATGCTCTGCAAAGTTTAAGATTTTTCTGTTCGTTAATTCTTCATCCTGAGTAACTCCCTTAAGTGGAACTCTCTTATATGTATTTTTGATTCTATTCATCAGTAATTTTTATTTCTAATTATTCTAAATTTAAAAAAATATTTAGTGTTATTTGTGATTATTAAAAATTATTTAAATTCAATATTATCCCCATATTAACGAATATAACAATGATATGTAAACATTTTTTATTTCTCCAAATTCTTATAAACTAGAACATTAATAAAAATTTTAATAGTCATTGTAAATATCAACTAAGAATGAAAGGACAGGAAATAAAGGCAACACCTTCTTGGATCAAAGAACATATAAGAGAGCTCCACTTAAGCGCCACCTTTGTCCGTGGCCTATTCGGTCCTGCCTCAACGAAGGAGGCGAGCAACAAACCGGCCGACAACCGTGATCGTCGATTAAAATTCAACTCAGACACGATTGAACATTTTTAATCGTATCTCGGGTACCCATGAATATTTTTGAAGCTTTTTTGGCTTTAATTAAAGATAAGATTTTAGACTCTATATCGTATAATTTTTAGATTTTGGAAAAATATTCCCTAGGTCATGCTAAAAATTGCACTCCTCAAGTGCTGTATTATTTTCAGAAAGTAAAAAAATATTTATTAAGCATCAATAGACGTGGCATTTCATAGGCTTTCCACCTGTATTTTTAAAAATGCCCTATCTCTTTTTTTCACCGAGATATAGTGGTTCAAAGTCAGCAGTGATTTTTAATAGAGATGACAAGCACCGTGCGCACAATTTCCGACGGTAGTGTATAGAACCCTATTCTGGTTATACAGAACTCTTCTTAGGGCCGGTTACGACCTGCTCAACACCCGTTTAAGACCATATACACGGAACAATTTCAGGTCCCGCATTAAACCCAGATAAAACCCTTTAAAGTCCTTCTTAGAACCTGCTTGGCACCCATATAGAACCTGATTGGCGCACAATTTTTGTATCCATTTAGAAGCCTTTAGAGCCCTCCTTAGGACCGGATAAAACTCGAGGCAGGACCCATTTACAACAGTGACTGACATGAGGGAAACTTCTTGTTTCTAATTGAACCATTGCTACAGCAACATGATTAGTAGCTATGGTACCCATATTCTTAAAAACTGGTCACAGTAGGTCCACTCCTATAGGAGTAAAGGGGAACGAATAATAGTGTTTGCTATCAACAAGCGGTGGCGCTACTGTCGTTACCGATGTTATTTCTAACCTATTGTAACCATAGCAACCATAGTTTGATATTCTTTTGGTAAAATCAGGTAAAATCTGATGGTATAAATCATTAATTTATGTTTCAAAATTTTCCGCTCTTTAGAATATACCTAGTAAGGACGTGGATATTGAGTGGCATTGAAATGTCAAAATCTGGAAAGAAATGGAATCGAGTATTGTAATTCCTAGCCATCAAAAAGCATTCAAAAGTTTCATTCTCGATTCCGTTTCTTTCCAGATTTTGACATTTTAATGCTATATAATGGCCACCTCCTTACAGAGTATCGGGTTGCGGGGTACGGGGGTTTTGTTTGCATTGATATTAGTTCTTGCTATCATAACTTGGCGGCGCTGATGCTCATTTTCACATTTTAAGTACCTTCGTAAAATACTTACATACATATAGAGCGAAATTATGCAATCGGCATGTTAAAATTATGGTCCACTATGGCACATGTTTGCAAGACGCATGCGCGGTGCGAATTTCAAATTAGTATAACTTCAAATACTTCAAAGATTAATATTTTTTTATAAATAAAATGATAATAATATTTTGTTAATAAATTATGTTTTAATAAAACTATTTTAATAATAACTATAGCACAATTTCTACTTTTTCAAGTCTTTGTATTTTGTAACATTTACTTTTTATTTTATTTTTTTAAATTTTGGTGAGGAGGAAAAATGGCAAAATCTTTTATAGACGTTGTACAGGACTCTCCTAGGACGGGTCTAGGTATACCTGTGAAAACCAAAAAACCTCCTCTCTCGAACCAATACACCACCCGCGGAACCGCCTTTCTGCTTTCAACTTCACGGGTGGTTGGTTCCATTAAAGTCGCGTACGACTCTTCCGTCATCCGTTCGCTCGGAACTTCCATTCGCGGCCACACGCCCACTAGGCAAACCGTCCAGCCGCGCCACTCAGGGGAGAAACAAACAGATTCCTCCCCCGAACGACGCGGACAGCCAAGTCTACCCGAGACGCAGGGCCGCGGGTGCAGGCTCCGATGCGATTTCTGCGATCTCCTGTCCGTGACGAGCAAAGCCTCGGTTTTTTCAGGGGCCATTTTAAGGCCCCTTCTATCCAACTAACGCTTCGCCCACCGCAGGCTTTCATTGATCCTCAGCTCCAGGATTCCGACGTCATCAGCGGCGCACACGACAAGTGCGCCATCCGCGAAGCCGATGATGCTCGTTCCAGCAGGTAGGTCCATGCGCAGGAAGTCGTCATACATGACGTTCCAAACGAGTGGACCCACCCGCGACCCTTGAGGAGCGCCACATGTCATCTCTTCTTTGAGAGACCATATGTCGCCCTCGTAAATCACCCACCTGTCGCTCAGATAGTCATCTATTATTCCGAACGTGTAGTCTGGAACCTTTTTCCGCATCATCGCCTCGATGCAGATGTTCCATCTCGCGGTATTGAACGCATTGCGTATGTCAATGCTGACCAACGCGCAGAATCCCTTACGCTTACCAGTTCCCTTTCTTGCATTTGTGGCGATGTTAACCACAGCTTGGATGGCGTCCACAGTGGATCTCCCTTTCCTGAAACCGAACTTCCAGAAACTTCCCCATCGTATCCAATAGACATATTAGTCTATATGATGAGGGATCCCCTAGAGGTTTGTTGCCCTTCCTCAGCAGGACCAATCTCTGCTTCTTGCAGTCTGCGAAGAATCTCCCCTCGCGAAGACAGGAGTTGAAGGCTTCAAGGAGGATCTCCGGATATGCTCCGATCACCTCTTTGACGATTTCGCTCGGCACTCCGTCGATCCCCGACGCTGTCCTTGCTTGAGCCTTCCACCCGCTCTCTTTAGTTCCTCGAAAGTGAAGGGTTCCTCGCGCCGGACCACGCAGGAACTTCGGCCCTGCCTTTGGAACGGCTCCACGTGTGGAAATAAGTTGCGCACAATATACTGGACTTGATCGTGATTGTCCAGGCTCGGGGTCTTTCTTCTAGTCACCAATTTCTTGGTGACTATTTTGTAGGCGAGACCTCATGGGTCCTTCTCGACCTCTCCGATCAAGTCTTTCCAGCATCGAAGTCGGCTTTTCTTTATGCCTCGCCTCAAAGCTGCTTTCGCCCTTTTCCATGCCTCGTGCTGCAGAAGATCACCCTTTGCGCGAGTGAATCTCCGCCGCGCTGCGAGGCATTCTCGACGTAGGGTGGCCAACTGGTCATTCCACCAGTACATCGAGCCCCTGGCTTGCCTACGCTTGCGGCGGGGCATCGAGTAGTCACAAGCTGCGACAACCTTTTGCCTCGCCGAGCGCACAATGTCCTCCAACGACCCAGCAGGCTCGACCCAACCAAGCTCATCGATGAGCCTGGTCGTCTCAAGATGGACTTTAAGCCTCTCCCTGCAGAGCCGTCTCGCGTTCCAGGAGGGGCTCCTTCCTTCACTGCCCCTACTCTTATCCACTGCTTGGTGTAACATTTACTTAAAGTATCTTTTATTTAAGAACATTTTTTTTATAGAACAGCTTATAATCTATAAAAAGTATAATATGTAATTGTCTTTGGAATGTCTTTACGTAAATCACATGAAAATTAACTCTACTCAGCCTTCATTTAAAAGAATAATTGATTGGTCAAACATGCTTCATATAGGGCAAAAAACAATTCTCATTGGATAATGGCTATTCTGATTTTGTCTTCATTTCATTTCGGTTAAATGAAAAATAAAAAAAATTTTAAATTATGGTACATTTATGAGGTATGGTACATTTAAGACGTATGGTACACGAGGGATGGTACATGTTACAAGAGTCAAAATAATGTTACGGTCTGGCAACGCTGAGGCAAGAACAGTCGTTTTTCACTATTAAAAAATCGTACCGATGATAATTGTTTACATTTATGGAAACGAGAAAAGACTATTTTCAGTTACACTTCGTAAAGAATAATTAGAAACATTTTAATTTCGCATTATGAACATATTTTTAATTGAAATTTATATTATATATGTAGAAGACGTTTCAATCGAAGGATTTATTATTATTACATTTATCAAAATATTATCATTCAGAAATGGAAATGCAAAATGATATTTCAAATTTGATACAAACCACCTTGATCAAAAAATTTTAGGACTTTATTTTTAAAATCAAAAATACAAGTTTATTTATCATAATCGATATTGTCCCCTTCAAATTACTCCCCATCGACAGCAACGCACTTATGCCAGCGCTTGATCCAATCCTCGAAACATTTTTTATAATCGGTTTGCGGTATAACCATCAGAGCCATCTTCGATTTTTCCATGAGCTCATCTCGGGTGCTCTAAGCGTTCCGCGGAGCGGTTTCTTGAGTCGACCGAATAGGAAAAAGTCGCAGGGAGCCTAATCAGATGAATTCGGTGGTTGTTGGATGGTATTCGTTTCTTTTTTAGCCAAATGCTTACGGATAACGATGGCATTGTGCGACGGTGCGTTATCGTGGTGCAAAATCCACGAGTCGTTTGCTCACAAATCCGGTCTTTTTTGGCGAATTGCTTCGCGCAAACGTCTCATAACGCCCAAATAATACTCCTTCTTGACGGTCTGGCCTTCTGGAAGGAATTCATGATGCACAACACCTCCGTAATCCACGAAAACCGTAAGCATCACCTTCTTTTTCGACTGAAAACGACGTGGTTGTTTCGGTCGCGGCTCATTGGGTGAACGCCATTCACTCGCTTGATGTCTGGAGTGCGTGTCATACTCATAAATCCACGTCTCGTCACCAGTAATTATCCGTTTGATGAATGATCGGTCGGAGTCGACCTTGGAAAGCATGTTTTTTGCGACATCAACGCGATCCCTTTTTTGCATGAAATTCAGGTCTTTCGGTACCAACTTTGCAGCGACTGTCTGAGGTCCAAATCATTAATTAAAATGACTTGAGCGGATCCGTAAGCAATGTTCAACTCCTCTGCATTTTATCTGGCAGAGTCGACCATTCCGTTATGAGTCTAAGGTTTGGAGAGACCAATATTAGATCAATAGCAGATTTCCTCCCATTTGGATGAGTAAATCTGGTGGCGTTGCCATTGTTAATAACCGACAGATCAGAGTCTAGGATTGACTGACAAAGTAGATTACCTGAGGGGCAAGCAATTTCACACCCCCATGAATGGTGATGGGAATTAAAGTCTCCGCAAATGAGAGTACAATCATATTGGGAGGTGGAGTTCAAAAAAGCAGACCAGTCAGCCGAGTGGGTTGGAGAACGAGGGTTCCTGTATACATTAACTATAAGCATCTGGCCTTAATCTGTGGGTATAGTGATAGCCTGTGTGTCTAGTAGATCATTTAAGCAGTAGATTGAGTGTATGGGTTTAAAAGGAATATCATTTCTAATTGCCATTAAGAGGCCTCCGCCCTGGCGGTTCGATCTATCTGTCCTCAAAAGGTTAAAATTCCTGAGAGTGAATTTTGAATCTGGTCTAAGCCAAGACTCACAGAGGAGGATGAGGTCGTAATTGTTTGACACCCTTTCAAGTAAACCTTTCTTGGGGAGGATGCTATGACAGTTCCATTGCAGTAGGGAAGGGGAATGGTCTGAGATAGATTGGTGAGGAGAGGACTGAGGTGAATGAGTTACCTGAGGGAATTCCAATCTCCTCCCAGATGGAGATGATGATGATGATGGCTGTGAGAAAGGGGGACGGGTTGAGCCAAGGTTAGACTGCTGCCGGGGAAACGTCGGCTGGGTCTGGGTATGGCTTTGTGACGATTTGCGAGGGAACTTGGGTTTTGACATTTTGGAGGCGTAAGAAGAGTCAATGTTAGAATTTGAAGTGCCAAGGGCAGAATCAAGATCCACATTCCCCAAAGATGGAAAATGAGAATAGTTGAAGTGCGGAGTGGTAAGAGGAACCTGATTGGGAGGGGGAGTTTGTTTGGAAAGTAGTTTTTGGACGTCAATTGAAGTGTTAGTGGATTGAGCGGATTTTTTCTCTTGATTATAAAAGGTAGAAGCGTCTTTGATAGGTATGTTTTTATAAGCAGCAATTTTCCTAATGAGGCATTGGTCGGTATAGTTTGGGCAGTTTTTATCTGTGATAAAATCCTAGGCTGTGTGCTGTAAGGTTGAACCTTGATGCGGAGATGGAAAAGATAAACATAGTCAGGGACATCCTGTCCGTCAAATCTGATTTGTATAGTGGTCGAAGGGGTCAATTCTCCATTATCTTCTTTGGAGAGAAATCGACGGGCTGATAGGACAGGGCATTTAAGATTTGTGGATGCGAATCTAATTATGTCGTCGATTTCAATTTCGAGAGGAATATCTCTAATAAAGCCTTCTCTTGATACTCTATAATTGGGAATGAAAGCTTTGAGGTTATGATTCATTAAAGTTTTATTGCTTTCTACAATTTTATTTGCGCCCTTACCATCATAGCACTCAACATCTACCCTTGAGAAATTTGATTTAGAAATATTTTTAATGATTCCAGGGAAGAAGGAATGAAGAATCTGGCCAATCAAAACCGGGTGTTTTGAAACATGATTCACGGGTTCTACGGTGACAAAATAAGGACCCTTGTTATGCACTGAGTAGCGATTATCAGGAAGAGAATCGTATTGGTTATTGTTTGGTTTGTTGGAAATGTGAGGGATTTTGGGTTGATTAGGGGGGGGGGGAATAAAGTCGGTAATATGTGTAGAGTCGCGTTTTTTGGAGGTTTGTTTACCTTTGAGGTTAGAATTATGATTTCCAACATTTGGTTGAGAAAGCGTTAGAACCTCGTTACTGAGGTTAATGAGAGAGTTATTAATAACATTTTCATCGAGCTCCGGAATGACGTCCAAGGGCATGGGATCATCATCCAGGAGCTCTCGGTCAAAGGACTCCGACGACATGTCGCGCAACAATGCCGGCGAGGGCCCAGCGGCCTTCGATGATTTCCCTTGACTTACTCAAAGGATGGGTGATTAGTACGGTTTAATGAGGAAGGCGTAAAGGAAAACACTTTCAGCACCTCAGAAGGGTCACTTCGGCAGTTTCACTATGCTCCCGATGTGAAAATATATCTCAGTACAGCCTCTGATTAGTTGAAATTTCCTTTTGGAAAAATGCGGCTTATCAAAGGTTTGCGTCTCCCCTCCATTCGTCCTACTGGCCGAGCGCCTAGGCGGTTATTACATGCGCACCCTCAATTAACCCTTTGCGCGTCGCATTAAGTTTATACATGGGTGTCATGCTGGTCGGAATTGATTTTCGTTGAACGAACAGTAATACCTAATATGCAAGATTATGAAGGAAAAATAAAGATTATTAATTCTTTTTTAAACTTAAGATATATGTAACACAATAATATGTTTTAATTTTATGTAAAAATGATATATACATCAAAGTCAGTATTCAAAGAGTCAAAATAAAATGCGTCACCGCTACTTTCAATTTCACGGTACACTTCTTTCGGTAAATTTATTTTTGCCATTTTATTCGAGTATTATTTTTAAATTAATTAGTTGAGCTTGAAATTTTCGGCAATCGAAAGACCTGGGCTCGAATCCCAGCGCAGTCGAAAGCGTCTTGTTTTCCACAGACAGATTTTCAAATTCTTTATTATTTTTAAATATTTTAAGAAGCGAAAATGCCTAATTACACTTAAACACAATTTATAAAATATTATTTCGAATTCTACGTATCTCCGAAGCTTGTCGACTTAATATAAGATCAGTATGGTTCTTTGCTGGCGGCTGAGAGTAGACATACGACTGGAACGGCAAAAAAGCTTTGGTGGCTGAGAGTAGACATACGACCGCAAAGAGTTACAGTTTCATGAAATTGTACAAGTAATTGTATGATATGTAAATTTGTGGAATGCAATAAAATTATTTTTATAATACATAATTGTAATTTCTTTTTAAATTTCCGCTTCTCAAGTTTTTAAAAAATTATTTAAGAATAATTTTCTAAAGGAATTATTAGCCTCAATTGTATTATGAATGGTCTTCCAAAGTATTTAATTTCAAAGTAATATTTTTCAATTTTACTTCATCTCAGGGAAATCTCATGATGTAACTTCCTATGCAAATTTAGATGTAATTTATTTTATGTGCCTCCGGCGCGTAAACTCGTTTTTACGCTACAGTTGAGAGTATCGTAATGTTGTGTATTACGATACAAAGGAATGTAATGTAAAAATTGAACTGCGCATGCGCCTATTACGAAACAGCGGAGCGTAATCTTCTTCTTATTCTTCTTCGTACAGCGTTGGCACCGTACTGAAAAAGCCTTGTACATTTGAACTGCGCATGCGTCTATTATAATACGCTACTACTAAATAAGATCGAGAAAATCAAAATGGCCGGAAGTATTCGCGAAATATTAAGTGAGATGGGCGATAATCACGGCAGTTTCGACCTTTTCAGATTCGATTCCAGTGTACGCATAAGAACTCGTATATGCGCCGAAGTCACATAAAATAGAATATGTGCCAATGCACTCAATTCGGGTAATTACGAGACTCGCTTAAAATGCTCGCAGGACTGATCGCGCCTCGGCTTCGTCTTGGCTACGATCTCCTGCGAGCATTGTCGCTCGTCGAGTAATAACCCTCATTATGCGCCTAGGCACATAATATACTATTATTTTATAATCAAACCCTTCATTTACACAGGCATGGAAATTATTATACAGGGTGAGGCACATAAAGTGTTACAGAGGGATAGCACTCAAACTATTGATCATATCCAAAAATGTTTCAGATAAAAGTTCCAGTGTTCGAGAAGGCAGTCCTGCTGGACCATCCAATTTTTTTATCCGTGGAGGCGCTGAAGCTACCTCAAGGTCAACTCCACTTTTTTAAATGGAACAATTTATTTTTTTCGATGACATTATTACCGATTTCAAGACGAATTCAGCGACCTGCAACAGAAGGTCATTCTAGTCACGCAACGTATGCAAATAGTCGAAAAATTGAAACACATCGGAATAATCACTTTCAAAGTATCAGCTAACCTTAGTTTGGGTCTACCTACAGGAGATGCTCGAAATGATGACTCTCGACTTGTAAGCACTTGTTAATTCGCTGATAAAAAGACCGTCTAACTTCAGCCAACATTTGTGGTGTAATTTCAGGACATGCTCGGAATATTCTTTCTTTCATGTCGTCAGGCGTAGTAGGTGCTACCGCCATTGCGTGTTCTTTGACAAAACCCCATAAAAAGTAATCTGGTAGTGTTAGATCTAGCGAACGAGGTGGCGAACATGCAAGGGCACGTCTTCCATTAATAGAGGCAGTACGTTTTGCAGAAAGTTTGCGTAAACTTGCCCAGTCAAGCGACCTTCAAAAAAATATGGACCAAGGACGTGATCGCAGACAATGCCGCACCAACAATTAACGGTTTACCGATGTTGAAATGGTACAGTTCTCATCCATCGAGGATTCTCATTTGCCCAATAATGCATATTATGCCTATTCACATTTCGCGTATTTGCGAAGTTAACTTCATCAGAAAAAAGCACATGACTCAAAAATGAGACATCTGGGCGCATTTTTCTACGAATCCAATTACAGAAATTGACGCGTTTTAGAAAATCATTTCCGTAAAAATCCTGATGTAATGACATACGATACGGATGGAACTTGTGTTGATGTAAGTTTCTTAATACGGGTCGCTGACTAATTCCACTCTTTTTTTCTATTTACCTGCTGCTTACATGTGGATTTAGTGCAGCAAAAGCTAAGATAGCAGCCGCATTATTTTCATTAACATTTGGTTGACGTTTGACTCGTGCAACACTTTATGTGCCTCACCCTGTATGATTACACATCGGTAATTAAATGTTCACCATCTGTTGTTTCAGCTTTTGTTCAAGTGACTTAATTTTTATAAAAACAAATTAAATTGTTTTACCTCACCTATTGTTTCAGCTATATGGAAAGTGATAATAGTGAGTGAAAAACTTTTGATAATAACAACTTAAAAGAAATTCCTGAGAATATCATCAAAATTAATCAAATTTGGCATCTAATGACCTCATGATAAAAGAAAAATTTTAATTTCATAAAAAGATACTAAAAAAAATGTCTAATTTTTATCTCTTTAAAGAATGTTAATAACTATGCTTAACATACATACAAACATCTTTTAAATGACAATCGAGTAATTTCGTGCTCGGGAAGATAACTAAGTCAAATATGTGGAATAATGCTTGTTTATTTAATCGAGCTGTAGAGAGGTGCTCAGGACGGAAGGACAAAACTTAATGAATTTTGAAATCACAAATTGAGGGTGTAGAGAGTGAGTGAACTAGAGAGTGAGAAATAGGTATAAGTGTATGAAAGAGTAGGGGAAATACACAGATAATTGGAAAGAGTACCTTAGGAAAGGTATCGACAAGACTGGCAACTGCAAAGCATAAAATATTTGAATTGTTGAAGAAAAAGATGTTGAATGAGGTTGTCCAGAGTAACTTACTTAGGCAAGGCTTCTAGAGCTATAAAGGCGTAAATTCTGTAGAAGAATAATAGGAAAAGAAAGTGAAAGTGAATAGAACCTGAAATAAAGAAATAGAATTAGAAATATAAATAAATCAGAAGGGTCCTGAGCAAAAATGTACAATGGAATAGACAAGAGTATAAAATATACAGTACCGGTCATAATTGTCCGGCCACCTGTTTTTCGATAATTGTTTAAATTATCCTAATTTGAATTATATAAGTGAACAAATTTGTTCTCTTGATTAAATTTAAAGCTATCAAAATTCTTTATAAAATAAGCCTAGCATGAATTCGTTTTGTTAAATTTTGAAGAAGTTATTACAGAAATAGTCAAGATTTCAATGCTTTCTTAAATTTTTAATAACTTTCAAAGTAATCAACATTTTTTAATGTTCTTGGACTAATTTTAAAGCTGAATTTCTAAAAAATCGCAGTGAATTGTGCTCATAAATGTATAATTTTTTTCTTACATAGTGTACGAGGTTAAAGTTCAAATGAAAAAGTTGGAAAAATTCCAATATTGCTTTTGCTTAGAAAAAAATTCGTATAAGATATATAAAACATATAATCATGAATTTTGTATCGAATCCCCTTAAAATATATATTCATATGATCTTTATTATGATTTACCTACAGATGAAATGTTTTCGAAATTTCCCTACTTGTTTGTTACAATTTTAACTTCTTTCATTATGCAAGAAAAAATTTATAGATTTATAATGATAATTTAATGCGATTCTGTAGAATCTCAGCTCTAAAATGAGCCCAAGAAATTTAAAAAATGTTGATTACTTCGAAAGTTATTTAAAATTTAAGAAAACATTGAAATCTTGACTATTTCTGCAATAACTTCTTCAAAATTCAACAAAACGAATTCATGCTGGGTTCATTTTATAAAGAATTTTGATAGCTTTAAATTTAATCAAGAGAACAAATTTGTTCACTTATATGAACTGGAGTAGATGCTGGAGCTGGTTCTGGAACTCGATTGAGAATTAATTTAATCGGTTCCTCTGCGTCATCGTCATCGTCCTCAGTGTCTGCCATGACGTACGCTGGTTTGAGCCTCTAATGTTGACAGTGACGTCACGTCCACGGATTCTGAAAACGAATGTTTTGTCAGATCGTGAGACAACTTGAAAAGGATCTTCATATGTGCATTGTAGTGGAGCCTTAGGACCATCGTGACGAACAAATACCTATTCGGCTGCTGCAAGGTGCTTGAAAATAAAAATGGACTTTTTTCCATGCCTGGACCCTTGTACTGGGCGTAGCTGTGGTCCTGAAATGAGTCGTACCTGCTAGTTGATTCAATTCCCTAAACAGGTGGGACTCGAATTGTCTTCCTTGATTTTTTGTATTTCATAATGGAGTCCCGAATCTCGCTATCCAGTGGGCGTAGAAGGTCCGTGCGACAATTGCAGCCTCCTGGTTTACCATTGGTATAGTCTCAGGCCAGCGTGAGAATCGGTCGACGCAAGTAAGACAATACATATAGCCTTCCGAACTCGACATGATGACAATGTCTATATGCACGTGCTCGAACCTTTGTGAGAAAAGTTGGTACGTACCTGGCGTTGTGACCACGTGTCGAGTAACCTTTGCTCGTTGACACTTAAGACAATCGCAGGCCCATGTTCTGCAATCCTTTTTTATTGGCGGCTAAGCGTAACGTTGAGTTGCCATTTCGACGGTCGATTTTATTCCAGTATGTGAAAGTCTGTGTTCACTGTTAAACACTCTCCGGTGAAATAGTTCTGGCACGTAAGGTCGGGCTGTTGACGTGGACACATCACATAACACTGACACGTCGGCTTCTGGAATCTTCACAAGTTTCAATTGCAATGATGACGATGCATCTTTTGCAAATGTTTTCAGCTCTTCTGACGCTTTCTGCGCGGCTGCCAGTTCTCTAAGATCCAACACAGGCTCTATTTCTTCAACGCACGACGACGTTCTCTTCTCCTGAAACGTGGTGGATATCTGTAGAAAATTGACTGATAAAGTCAAGGTACCGAAACTGTCGAAGGGTACACTGGCTGTCCTTTTTTAGAAAGGCATACGTGATCGGTTTATGATCAGTGTAGACGGTAAATACTCTTGCTTCTAGCATGTGTCGAAAGTATGTAACAGCTTCATAAATTGCGAGTAATTCCCGATCATATGTTGCGTACTTGCGTTTTGCGATGCTCAACTTCCTAGAAAAGAATGTCAGTGGTCCCCAATCGTCATCGATACGTTGTTGCAGAGCCGCGCCGATAGTGAAATCCGATGCATCGCAAAATATGGCTAGAGGAGCGTTGATCCTAGGATGAGCGAGTAATGTTGCTTGTGCTATGCTCATCTTGCTGTTCTCAAACACAGTTTCTGCTTCCTGAGTCCACTTCACTGGTGTCTTCTCTTTGACGTTACCTTAGAGAAGATCGTTCAAGAGCGCTTGAACCTGTGCAGCTTTAGGTATGAATCTCCTGTAAAAATTCAACATACCTGAAAAACGTCAGAGTTTTTTAACTGTCTGGTCGCGGATAAGTTCTTATTGCGTCAACCTTTGCTGATAAAGGTTGAGTACCACTGTCACTCACTAGATAGCCGAGGAACTTGACACTTGACTGTCCGGAAACACATTTCAATGGATCGATAACCTCTCCGTAGTTTCACAGGCGCTCGAAAAGAATCTCCAGGTGCTGTAAATGTTCCTCCAAAGATGCTGACGCTACTAAGATATCGTCAATGTATGCATAGCAGAAATCCAGGTTTTGAAGTACCTCATCGATGAACCTCCGGAATGTTTGAGCTGCATTACGAAGTCCAATCGTCATGAATGGAAACTCAAACAAACCAAAGGGAGTCGTGATTGCTGTTTTCCAAATATCCTCTTCGGCGACCAGGATCTGGTGGAATGCTTTCACGAGATCGATTGTGGAGTATACCTTCGTGCCAGCCAGACTGTGAAAAATCATGGATGTGGCGAACTGGGTAGCGGTCAGGTTCCGTTCTCGCGTTGAGTCCTCGATAATCACCACAGGGCCTCCACTCATCTCCTTGCTTTGGCACCATGTGTAGTGGAGACGACCAGCAACTCTTTGATGGTCTCGCGATTCCGAGTTTTAACATAGCGTCGAACTCCTTCTTGGCAGTTTGGAGCTTATCTGGAGCAAGACGTTATGGCTTATGTGCAACGGGTTGTTCTGGTGTTCTTTTAATGAAATGCACCGTCTTGTGTTTCACAGTTGCGGTTCCATCGGGACGAGTGATTTCAGGGAATCTGGTTAGAAGCTCGTGAAAATGTGTGGAGCCGGTGACGATTTTCACACGGTGTTTTTTCAGTGACAGATTTTCTGGAAGCTGAGAGGTGTGTTGTTGCGACAATTAATTTTCAATTTCTCACGTCTGCCAGCAAGTCGTAGTGTGCAAGGAAATCAACACCGATGATTGGTTTAGTGACGTCAGTGACTACAAATCTCCAGGTGAAATCCCGACGAAGACAAAAATTTAGTGTCATCGTGGTGGTACCGTAAGTGGCGATGGGCGTTCCGTTAGCCGCGGAAAGTTCGTGCGATGACTTTTCTCGCGGCTCCCGAACGAGAGTACGTGGCAACACACACAAATCAGAGCCCGTGTCCACCAGGAATTGTGCCTTCGTAGAGGGTTCCATTATGTAGATGCGGCACGAGATGGTTGGGACGGTGTCGTCCGCCGCCATTAACGACTGCCCGATCCGTTTCCCGTGTTGAATGTACACAGTTGAGTACACTTTTTCGCTTCCGGACCGTACCTCGCGTGATACCCGCTCGTTCCGTTGCCTGCATACGGGTCACGTGATCGCGAGCGCGCACGGCTACGCGACCTACCGCGAAGCTGAGATGAACGACCTTTAAATTCCGTCATTTCTTGCCGAACGCTGGCTATCTCTTCACGTAGTGGTAGAAGAATTTGATTGAGTTGCACTGCTAAGGAATTAACGGTTAGTGCTGGTGCTGCTGCAACGATTTATCTGGCCCTCGTCAAATCGATGATTGAATCTGCTAGGTCTGCCACCCTCTCGAGAGAGAGTTCCTTCTGTGCTGCGAGAATGGGTTGAAGGCTGTCCGGGAAGCGGCTAAACCACAGAGTGCGAAGCATTGACTCCGGAACAGCTGCGCGGTCAGTCAGTGGTGGAGGCCGAAAATGTCCACGTTTTGTGAACATTGATGGCCGCGTAGCTCATTCTCTCAGCGCGATTAATTAGCAGTGCTCCTGGGCGGGTATGCCTTGGCGACTCCGGTTTTGAGCATCCAGTTCAGACGTTTTCCTCCGGAGGTTATGAATGGTTGGAACTACTGTGGAGGCTTCAGCCCTCTTCACCTCTGGCTTCTTGGCTGCAGTGTCCTGCGGGATCACGGTCGACTCTCTCAGCCGTTTCTGCAAGTCTAGAGTACTGCTGACTACAGGTTATGGGGCTGTCTGACAGCCCTCATTCCTAACGCTCTCAACACTCTGGGCTTGCGCCAGTTTCACCTTCCTACCAACTGCCCTTCCCAGCTGGTATTCAAATAATCCGGGGTAAAAAATTCAAATGATCCAGGGGGAAAGTCTGAATATTTCAGGATGCGACCTAGTTTCCTGACGACATCGTAGGAGACACCACTCCCTGGTCCCATACAGCCCTCGACACGGTAGTTACTACCTTGGGATTCTTTTTATCCCTTTAATGTTATCATACGTGGTAAGATTAATTTTATAATACCTATTGTCCCATCCTGTGACCGTTCTTAACCCTATGTCTCCCCAAGCATATTCTTTTTCAGAGAGTGCTATCACTTGGTCATATCACTGACACGAAAGGCATAAGTATTAGTATGAAAGGTTCAAGATCGTAATTATTCGTACATTTTCGCACACAAAAGAATATATTATACTGATCAAAATTCACTAATATTTCAAAGTTATGTTGTTGAGAGACGTCAAACCTTACGACAGTGGCGTGTTACATCTGTCAATTTCAACCAAAACTTACTGGTGGCACCAACTTTTGTCAAACGGCGGAAACTTATTTGTACACCTGATAATAATTGCAATCCTCTTCTAATACTTTAAAAATCATTGTTTGAAAATATGCTTGAAAAATTATATGGATAGTTCCAACTCTCACGTCCCGTGACTCTATCGACTCAAGCTACAAATAGATCAAGAAACCAATGAAGGGATCAAGATAGCATTACCGTTTTCGTGATTTTATCGACGCAGGTTACAGCCAGATCTATAGATCAATAGAATGATCAGTATAGAATTACCATTTGTCGTTACAATATCCACACAAGATAAGAAATTAACTGACGAAAAGAGAAGGTGAATGAAGCCATACAGTACCAACGCACTACCACATGCACTTATCACAATATAAGAATCACTACATATACCTTGTAGTGACATGTAACTCGTCATAGTTGACCCTTCAAAGTCCTATAAAAAGCGAAAGTTCCAATAGAAGTCAGTCCAGTCTAGTCCAGTCTCATCAGATTTTCAACGCAAGTTTAGTCCAGTCCAGTTTTAATTCAGTAAAATCGACGTCACGACATAAGGTCTACGAGTTCAACGACATTAAAAAGTGAAATGGAATTGCCTTAGAAAATCTTCTAGAATGACCAGGATTAGAAATCAACCATCCCAACCGGCTGGACCACAAAGTTTACAGAATAATTAGGACACATCTCAACACCTACGAAGAGAGGACTCAAGTTACAATATTCAACCCACTGGACTCCATCAAAGCTAACTTACTTTCAACCAAGGTTAATTACAATCAACTTTGAATCTTTTATACTGTTAACAATTTTTCCACTTACCGACTATTTTATATCAATAAATATATTTCATATAATTAAATCCTTCCTGTTCACTACCTTATTCCTCATTCCTTAGAGAGGATCCTTCTGATCCTGGCATAAAAGGAAGAAATATTTTCAGAAGGGAAGTGTTGCGTTTCCGAGGTAACAAAACAATAGCGACACTTGTGTAGAATAAGCCATTAAAATTTCAGCCTGATCGGTGCAATGGTTTTTTTTAATCGCGTCAACCACATGTAAGCGGGGCTGTGTTCAGGCTGCTTTACCAAAGAATAAATTATCAATAAACCAATAAAAAACTTTTTTTTATTAGTTTAGTATTTTCTATATGACACAACAGCCACAGTAGGTAAACGAATATTGGTTCAGTTGATGTTAATATGAAAGCTTCTACTTTAAAAAAATTCATATTCAAGTAATTAAGTATATCACATAATATCAATACTATTCTTTTGTGGACTGCATATAGAGAACATTTAATAAATTCATGTTGAGCACTTAGTGCTATTCATGTAAATGAGTGATGCCATTGGCTATTTTCTGTCCATACGCCTCATTTGATGATTATTAACGATAACCGTCATTTGGGTAGGTTGAGGGTCCGTTTGATTTGATCATATGTATCAAATATAAATACTATATGGGAACACAAAAGATATAATATTGAGAATCAAAATATAGAATTAAAAATATGTAATCAAAAATTTCTATCAAGTGTCACGTTCATCCTTTCTACACCAGCTGTTTTTTTAGTTTTTTTGAGTTTAAAAACTTTTAGTTACGCGCCGTACACATGGCCCCACTTTAGCGCCATATCAGTCCCTCTTAAAGCTATAGCTTTCTTCCGCGACAGACGGCGTATATAAAATCCACAAAACACAGATGAATTGAAGAACTTAATGGAAAAATGTAATATTGTAAAAATTAAAAAAAAAAACAGATTCCCAGATTTCCTTAATCCTTCAAAACCTAAACTTTCCGATGACCACATGACGCACAATACTCTAACTATATTATACAGATGTTTCTCGCGTGGGAAAGCTTTTTTTTCAAGGAAACGGAGAAAAATTATTTTTTTCTCATGCATGCACAGAAATTGTCTATATTAACATTCATTGTTAAATAGCAAGGGTCAGAAGCCTCGTTTTGATATGAAAAAGGTACTGAAAGAGCGATCTCTAGAGAGGAGCCTGGAACGAGTAAAAGATAAGGCACACCCCCGTAATTTTGCACCTATGCGACTTATCAACCACACGAGCATGTGGGTAGCTAAATTCAATAAGTAGTTTCCCCAGAAGCCGAATGAGAGATTTGGAAATTTTTGAGAAATTAACCACCCTGAAGGGGTAGAGGCAATTGAGGAGCAGAGAGATTAGTTTGATTATCTTCAAATGAACTTGCAGATAGTGACTCGCTGACTTTCAGTCGGCCAGTCTTCTCTTTTCTTTTAACCAATAGTCTTGCTGACATTTAGTCAGCTTATTTTTTTCCTTTTCAAAAATCACTCGGTCAAAATGTTCTTAGTCACTCCCATTTGGTTCTTTCTCGCAATTTCGTTATTATTCCACGCAATCAACAAGTAAATTTCGAGTTAGGTCAGTTCCGATTCCAGTTATTTTGTTGCTGTCTTTACCTTCATTTCTCTTAGTCAAAATTATATCTTATCTGTTTTTTTTTTTTATCAAACAATAGTTTTTTTCCACCAAGGAGAGTCCATGGTCCTGTACAAACACCGGATTGATCCTTTTTACCTTCCTGAAACCTTCCTGGTTTTTCTTTAAAGCTCCAGCTTAGTTGGAGCGCTAAGAAAACCGTTCCTTTCAAATCAACAATCATTTCCCCGAGTTTAAGGAGCTTTCTTATAGGGTTCCAAGCTATTGAGCGAAAGCTTAAGCTTGACATGTTTTAAATTTAATATTTATGTGATGTTCCTAGGACGTCACACAAGAATTATTTGAACCAAACAAGAGAATCAATTGGAGACAAAAACAATGTTAGATCCAATAAAGACTTTTATAAAAGAAAACAGGAAAATAAAACAAGGAAGCTACTGTTCGAAATAATTTTAGTCACCAAAAAGCAATTTCAATGTTCTTGCCTTAACTGGACATACACAATAAGAGATGGAGCTGAAATGTCATTGTACGCTAAGTTTATGAGGATAATTTAGAAGGAAGCAGAAAGCAGAATGCGGAAAGTATTGTTTCGGGAAATACGTCTGATTGTCTAAAATCTTAATGCGAACGCCCGAAAGGATAAAAACTGCAAGCAGACTCAAAATGATAACGTTAATTAAGGGTATGGATCAACTCTACCATTGCCGGTCCCAAACCCGGATGAGAAAGGAGGAGAGGGCACACATACAGCAACATGACACAACACATTTACAGCGACACTGAATGCCACACCCAACAGCCGAGAGCGTGTTTCGCGGGAGGGCAGCGTCTCGCCCAGACGAATGCGTGACGTCACGCACGGAGCAGACGCGTCCTGCAGCCCACCAACGGCAGTAGCCGAAAGGACTCTGCCAGCAGCTAGGCTGTCGCCGTCAGGATGGTCGTCAAGGGAGCCCTATAGACAGGCTTTCCCTAGCGGTGGGCCTGCCGGGTGCACGCGTTGGAATGGTTCCCGCAACCTTCAAGCGCGTGAGGACGCGGTGTGGAGCAAAACCATCAGGGGACCTTGAACAGATTCCTTGATGACGCATGAATGGACCCGGAGTGAATGCGGGGGGCCCCTTAATCGGGGTGTCGCCCCAAATGCGCGTGCGGCGGTCACGCTGAACTTCCCGCATGCCCTCTCCCGGTCATATCACAACCACAAGCATGATACTGACACTCACACGTACCAGAATAAATGGATTGCTGAGTGAATGGGCTGCGGCCGGCGCCTGGTGGATATTCCCGATAGACTAGCCAAGGGAGGAGTAGTAGCCTCCCGACCAGGGTAGGACGCTATGTCAGTACCTTACCTGTGTGGAAGTAATATGGGTAAATGTAAGTCCCTCCGGTGTTCGGCCGCGAAGGGCAAAGATCCCGTAAAACCACATGTTAAACTGGGAAAACCGCTCACGTTTCTACTGTCTGGAGCCAACTTCGGGGTTGAAATCATGGAAGCCCGGGCGCAGGAATGGAGGATTACCGGGTCAGTGTTTCCTTATATCCAACGCTGCGTATGATAAATCGCACACCGTCTAGCCTGAAGTCCGGACCAGGTGTCGGGGCGGAACCGGCACCGCTCGGTCAATAGGGGTGACGTTAACCCTTTAGCATCATTATGGCGCGGGCCTATCCCGTAACCTTTTTACTAGCTTCATTTAATGTGCCGATAGAATCGACCATCCGATAAGCCGCTTCTCGGTTTCGGCGCACATAACTAGGATTCTGTATAGGCGGGGATAGTAGCCCTACTGCGGTAGGGCTCCCATGATGGGCGAACCGTCTTAAGACACGGCGGTAATTAATATGAATTCAAATATAAATAAAAGAGGTGAAGAGGTGAGGGCACCAGATACGTCCTCACACACACCTCCAGGGGCTGAGGGATGGAAGGACGTCCTTCAGCTCCAGAAGGAGCAAAATGGAAAGATGGAAAGGTTAGTCAGGGCCCTAAGCGTTATCCAACAGGGTATGCTGAGGAATAACCCTGGCTTTGTAAAAGATTCGGTAAATGAGGCAACTGAGGTGTTGAGCGGTATGCTCAACACTCACAAGTGCCTACTAGAAAGCGGGGTGGAAATCCAGAAAAGGCTGGAATCCCACCCCGCCTCAAAAGAGATGGGTATCTTCCGGAGACTGCGCTCTGCATCTCTGGGAGATACCCCAAAAAAGCTGACAAAGCGGGAGAAGAGGGTTGCTCCTTCTCCCCCCGAAGATCGGCTTCTCAAGAAGGGGAAGGGTGGCATATCGCCATCCTACGCTGCGGCCACCAGAAGCCAGACCCCAAAAAAGGATGGGGAATGGCAGCTGGTGGAAAAGAAGAAGAAGAAAAAGAAAAAAAAAGAGAAGAAGAAGAAAGAGGTTCCTGTGCCCTCTGCGCAGGAACCCAAAAGAAAGGGGAAGTTGCCGAGGCGCACTGGGCCGCCAGGTTGGGCGACGCTATCAGGGTGTCGGCGAAGGATGGATAGTCCTACGCCGATATCCTGAAAGCTATGAAGGCGAAGGTAAACCCCCAAAATGCAGGAGCGGAGGTCCTCTGCATTCGGAGAACCAGGAAGAAAGAGATCCTCCTAGTCCTCAAAAAGGGGGGTGACGTCTCGACCTTCGAAAAGGCGCGGTCGGGGAGAAGGCCGAAATTAAATCTTTGGTCTCGAAGAGGTCCCTTGAAGTTAGGGACCTCGACGAGACAGTCACAAGAGAAGAGGTTGTTGCCGCGCTGTGCATCGCGCTGGGCAAGCCAGACCTCGGGGACCAGTGCAGGCTGCACAAACGCTTTGGCGGTGTGCAGACTGCGTTGGTCCGTTTAACCGAGGCGGACGCCCGGTGCTTGCTCGGGCTTAGTAGGCTAAGGATAGGGTGGGTGAATTGCCGCATCCGAAAGCATGTCGAGGTTGCCCGGTGCTTCAGGTGCCAGGGATATTTGCTCATTAGTGAGCAACACAAATGGTCCGAAAACTCTGCTTGGTACCAGGATGCATCAAGGAGGGCTGGGATCCTTGTTTGCAGTCCTGATTTGACTATCGGGGATTTCCTAGAGACCGACGCGGGGTTCGCTTGGGTGGAGGTGGTGGGGGTACGCGTTTACAGCTGCTACTTCTCTCCCAGCGATCCCTTGGAGATCTTTGAGATCCAGATCCTCTTCCTTGTGGAAAGCTTTAAAGAGGCTAGTGGGCGGTCCCTTATTGCGGGCGACCTTAATATTCAAGGAAGAGATGACATGTGGCGCCCCTCAAGGGTTGCGGGTGAGTTCACTCGTTTGGAACATCATGTACGACGATTTCCTGCGCATGGACCTGCCTTCTGGAACGAGCATCATCGGCTTCGCGGATGACGCATTTGTCGTGTGCGCTGCTGACAATGTCGGAATTCTGGAGTTGAGGATCAATGATAGTCTGTGGCAGGCAAAGCGTTGATTAGATAGCAGAGGTCTGAAAATGGCTCCTGAAAAGACCGAGGCTTTGCTGGTCACAGACAGGAGATCCTTCCAATATCCGAAATTTGTTCTCGGGGAACATGAAATAGAGTGGAAAAAGAGCATTAAGTACCTGGGAGTGCAGTTGGATCGAACGCTTAGCTTCGGCGAACACCTGCAGATCGCGACTGCCAAAGCAATCCAATGTGGGGCCGCCCTGACTCGGCTCATGCCCAACATTGGTGGACCCAGGGAAGCTAAGAGAAGGCTCGTGGCGAGCGTGGTAAATTCGAAGCTGCTTTATGCAGCTCCGATCTGGACAAGTGCCCTTAACACACTCTTTGTCTGTGCCAGGTGGGACGCGGAAAGGGAGGCTGTCGGTCGGGCAGTGAGCGCACAACTCACTCCTGACACGATGGTCTCTCATGCTCCAGTCTGAATACAAACAAAAAGGGTCTGGATCAAATAACTCGCCCGACACTTGAACACGCTAGAACTGTTGGACCCAGATCACATATTAACTTGAAATTTTTAGAATCGTGAAATCAATTCTATACAAGTATAGGTATGTGATGTGATTTTCAGATTAATGTCATGAAAATTGGCGGAAATATTAATTTTTTAATATATTACCCAACGCCAGCAACGATAGCTCCATGAGAAAAAGTAAGTCGTGGAAAACTCGCATGTTTACCGCGCTCAGTTCGCTCTCACGGCAACTTCATGTTCATTGGGAATTTCCCAAGCCGCAATTTGGTTAACAGTATACTACTCCCGATAGTACCCAGTGCTCATGTAGCGATCTTCACTGGCGTTGGATGGTTTATTCAAAAAATTCACATTCCTGCCAATTTTCATAACATTAATTTGAAAATTTGTAGAAGTCTTCCTTATGTACAAGGTGCGTTCCAAAATAAACGAGACTTTTGTCATAAAAATTTTTTTGGTAGCGCCATCTGTGAATGAGGTAGTACGTTGGAAAGTTATATGCCTCCCTGACTTCCAGTGACAGTTTCATGACATTCGGTTCAGTGGAAGCGAAGTTATTGCGTCTAAAGTGTCAGTGTTTTTGTGTCATCGGTACAAATATGAGTTTCGAACAAAGAGCAAAATCGGTAAAACATTTACCGAAACACTTGAATTGATGAAAAAAGTTTCTGGCGATGATTGTCTATCTCGTGCCAGAGTTCATGAGTGGTTTACACGTTTCAGACATGGTCGTGAGGACATAAAAGACGATGAACATACGGGCTGCCCAAAATCAGTGATCACTGAAAACTCCATCGAAATTGTGCGTGAATTTATCAAAAATGAGCCGAAATCATCTTTGAAATTTATGGAATCGGAGTTGAATATCTCCAAAACATCGATTTATCGCATTTTAACCGATCATTTGAGCTTACGAAAGGTCTGTGCACGTTTTGTTCCCTACAAGTTAACTGATGACCAAAAATCGATCCACTCTTGTGACTGATTTTTTGACTAGAAATCGCATTTTAGCCATCAATCACTCACCGTATTCGTCTGATATGGCTCCCTGTGACTTCTACCTATTCGGAAAATTGCATTTGGCCATGAAAGGAAAACGTTTTGCGTCCGTAGAGGCCATCCAAAAGGCTTGTACCGACATCCTGAAGGACATTCCGGTCAATGACCTGAAACACTCTTTCGAAAAGCTTTTGGATCGCGCAAAACAGTGTATCGAGGCTGGAGGGGACTATTTTGAATAAATAAACTTGAATTTATCAGAACAAAGCTCCTGTCGTTTCTATTTTAGCTCAGTCTCGTTTATTTTGGAACGCACCTTGTATAATTGTGAACAAATGAGCGGTATAATTCTTGATTTCTACATCCAGACGGGCGGGCCGTGGGCTCAGGCTCTGGCAACTTAAGGGGGTCGTCTACCTTCGCGCCTGAATTTCGGGCGTATTTTTGGCGATGGATTGCGAAAAAACTACACATGATATTGACACAAAGTTTTTTTTATTTAATTAGTACATTATTAAAATTTAAAAAAAAAATATTTTTTTTTGTTATCTTGGCCTTGACGCGTCCTTGAATCGATTTCTGCCGGCGCGACATAGTAGACTTTGTGGCCCGATTTCTCGACTTCAGAACCTTAAAACATGAAAACAATCATATTTTTTTACTTTTACTAATCCGACTACGATAAGACACAAGCTTTTTGAAAGATTTTAAAATTTCACAAAATGGCAGCGATTTTAAAAAAAAGTTCTATTTTCTACCCTTTTTTTTCTAGCTTAAAAAATCTGTAAAAAATTGAAAAAAAATTTTTGTTTAAAAAGCTCGTGTCTAGTCGTAATGAGACGTTTTTTAAATACGAAACAATTTACAGATTTCCGATATCTTCGATAGTTCCGTCAAAATCGTGCCAACAATTTTAAAAAACACTACTTTCGATAAAACGCCTTTAAAGATAAATGATTAAAATAAAACATGATTGGCTGAATGTTTTCGAATAAATCCTTCATAAGGCATGTTCCTTATAGTGTCTAGATTCGAAATAAGCAAAAAAAAATTCGATTTTTTGAAACCGCGAAGGTAGACGACCCCCTTAATATTAAAATTTGAAGAAGCAAAGGCGCCACCGGATGGTGACAGAAAGCATTGAGATAAGATTAAATATGGCGTCCAGATAATATCCATATGACTTCTAAATCATTAAATTTAAAATTAATTAAAATTAAATTAAAGTGGAGGAACCAATGCAAAAATCAAATGAAAATATGCATATAGTCAAAAGAATTATTATTCATATATTTTTATAAGATTTCAGCATTCATTTCTCAGTGAAATATAATTTCACAATAAATTAAAGGCAAGAGAAATACATTTTGAAGAGTTGTTTATTTTGAAGATAAGAGCGGTACATATTTTGTTAAGCGTTTACTTATCAACTCTTAATTTTTCTTTCTCAGTAAATAACAAGTCATTCAACTATATGTTAAATTTAAAAAATTTTACATTTCTGTATGTTGACTGGCAAAACATTTGTATGTATTACAATTGACTTGTGGATTGCTTAACGTTTCTTATTATCTTATCCTATAATTTATATTATAAACAATAAAAATGTACTTTGACACCCAGAGCTTGAGTGAACAGTGGAAAAAGTATTGACATTTATTATAATTTCTCAACTAAGCCAAACACGAGCACGGAAGAATCTCCGTGTTTATCTTTTGTTTCCCAGACATTTAATAAAAATTCGAGATTTATTTAATATATGATGAAAACTATAAGTTTACTAAAAACTCTGAATTATCGTCAAAATAAATTTAGAACAGTAATTTGTAAATACGCTTTAAAAAATTATTTATCACTACTCTAGTTGAAATTAAAAATGTCCAACTATCATAGAGTATAGAAATTTCGATTTTTAAATGAAAATAACGATAATTCGGGAATCAGTGAAACAGTAAATCTGATGATGAATGCAATTTTCAAATAATTTTTTATTTCAACGCGCATATGACGCAATATATGTAAAATAATGATGTCGTCCTTATCGGAAGGTTCTGTAAATCAAGAAACTATAAAATAAAGAAAATAAATGAAAGAAAGAAAGAAAGAAAGAAAATAAAAATTGAATCAAGTCTCAGGAAACTCGTCGTTAAAATTAATAAGACATCGCTATTTCTTGATAATGTTTTGCAGGCAAAACAACTTCTTGATCAGTTTATAATAAAACGAAGGGCATCTCACTCTGGAGTCAAATAAAATCGTACGATTTCATACGACGTCGACGCTAACCACTTGACTCCCAATTTTTGAGATCTTCTGCATTCAGCGCGTCAAAGTCGACGCGTTAAACTCTGAATACAAGCGGTAGAGACGTAACGTACTGATTTCACGTTAACTACACTGAATTCATTCCTTTCGCTTACGGTTTCAAACATTAGGCATAGTAAGATCGAACGACTCAGAACGACTAAAAGTTTTAAACATACCTATTTGCAAAATAATTTTAACTTATTAATTATTTAGCATCCTGTGGCATCAATACAAATATACAGTGCAAATTTTTTTCTTAATTTCATAATTACCACGAAATTCAGCTTTTCTCAAATATCCCTTTTCGAAGGAAAAATGTGAAATTGATTTCAAAGCCTATTTTTTTTATTGAACAATATCGATATTATCAATGATTTTATTTATTTATTCATACTCATCTAAAATAATTTGTACTTCCAAACGATTACATTTAAAGACTCGATTCAGTTGAAGAAAAACCATGAATATTTTAATCTTAACCTGTCGGAGGCCAGAAAATGAATATTTGTTTTTTTTTCTGGTTTTTAGTAGTTTTCTTGAAAAACCATTCTCTTTTCTATGGTAAAACAGTATCGTATTTTCCTGTAATTCTAGTTTTGAAGATTTTGGTGTATTAATCACATAGTAAACATTGATTACATGCAGAATGAAAGAAATTTCCGAAAAATAATTTTAAACGGTACAAAACATATATTTATAATCAGAGATTGACCTTACCGACATCCTGATTACTTTTGCGTGAATCATTAAATCTTATGCCAATAATTTAGAACTTCATTCTTAACCTAACAAGCACTAATCTAACGTAACTTAAATTATCAGGAAAACCTGATTTCTGCAATAAAGATAATTCTGCATAAATAAAGTTTTCCTGGTCATTCAAGTCACGTTAGATTAGTGCTTGTTAGGTTAAGCATAAAGTTTTTGATCATTAGCCATTCCTTTACCACATAAATAACTTTTTTCCAATCAGTTAAGTTACGTTAGATTACTGCGTTGTAGGTAGGACATTGTCGACTTTTGGCTATTTCTTTATAGAAGTTATCGATTATCATCATAAGATTCGATTAAACATTATCAATATAATATTTTCCAATTTGTTTGAACAGGATAGATAGAAGTTTGAAAAAAAAGACTTTGATGAAAAACCAATATTTAAATCTTGACATATTTTTTTATATTAGATTATAAAAGTAACATTAATTTATTGCGCGTCTGGGCGAGTCTTGACCAGACCTATCCGACGAAGGCCTTTTTCAATGTTGAAAAAGTCGTCCCTTAGTGATGCCACTTGGAACTAATCCGTAAGGCGGCGCCACCTCCGTCCTCTCCGATTAAGGGGGGAGATACCTCTACAACTTTCAAAAAATCAAAAATTTTTTTTTTACTCAAATCGATTGAAAAACTATTCAAAAATATAAATATCCACCAACATTCATGACCCGTAATTTGAATGGAACATATTTTTTCATGTACAAAAACTTTGAGGCTCGTTTTCTCGAAACTAACTTTTTTTATCCGGCCGTCAAGATTGCGAGCAAACTATTCAACCGATTTACTTGAATGAAACGGTATTTTATAGATAATTCTATATTCAAGTGCGTGGTAGGGCGCTTTTTCGAGAAAAATAGTATTTCTACAGTTGTTTAACTATTTTCATGTCAAAAAACACGGGTCAAAATGGCACTTTTTCACGAAACGCATGAAAATATACCCAAATTTTCGAAATTCTCAAAAGCCCCCTGCTATGCACTCGATAAAAGCTTCCTGATTTATAAAAAATTTTCTTTTATCGTTTCAGATGAGAAACCTAGCCAGGAAGTTGACGGCCGCAAAAAATGTTAGCAGTGACGCTATCGACGGGATCCGTCATATTTCCGCCATTTTGTATTTTTCTATCATGAAAAAATTGTTTTTTTAAAGTCAAATAATGCCTTCTAATATATGCAAAAATCCGGACTTGCTTCGTTTTCATTCTCCTAGAATAAAATTGAAAAAAACTTCTTTTTTTAAGGGTTCTAGAGGTATCTCCCCCCTTAAAGTATTATTTTATATGGAGAAAATTGATAAACAATTAAAGTTTTATGATTTTTGAAGAACTAAGATTATAAATTTTATTGAAATAACATTTTTAAATACTAATCAGAACTTGAAACATAAAATAGTTATAACACTCTAGAAAATTACAGTAAAATTATTTCTTCATTAATATTTCTTTGCCAATATCGATAATAATGGAAATATTAGCAATATATTTATTTATTGCTTTTCTTCATTAATTGCCTTATTTTATGTTGATAATACAAAATATTATGCATTGCATTATGAGTAACAAGACCTTATCATTTGATCTAATATAGTTGCTTTAATAAAGTATTAGTATTAATTAATGGATTGAATTAATATATATAATTAATTCAAGCAATCAATAATTAATGATCTAAAAAAAATTCAATTAATAAATTAATCGAAAAAATAAAAATTGTCTATTATTATATTATTATGAAACATTAATCATATTCAAATTATTTTAATGAACTAATATGAAACATTATTGAACGTTAAATTGACAAATAATTATAATATTTAATCAGTTGAAATCCATAAGAAATCTTGCACTGAAATAATTGCGCCATGGAGAGAAAAAGTCGACCAATAAATTTTTTTTTTCATATTTGCAAAAAATTGTTACAGCACCTATTAAAAGGTTGTTCCATTAAATCAAAGAAACTTTAATATTTCACGCGGGAATTGTCAATATTCTGATCCATTTTTTAAATTACAGTATGCATGAAAAATATACAATCAAACTAATAAATAAATCACTCAATAGCATTTTTCAAAAACTTTAAATGTATTTATTATCTACGTGTATTTTTATCTATTCTACCATTTCCTAAATTATAATTTTTTACAAATATATTTTAGACACAAACATGTAGTAACTGGAACACATTCATTACATTAACTTGCTACTTCTCTCAAGTATAACATGCACTTAATATTATTTTATAAGAAAATGAATTGATAAAAATGTCTTATTTTCACAAATAAAAAATTCAAAAAAATGATAGAATCAGTCACACGCAGTATAAATATATGCTTGTATTTTGTTATGAATATGTTTACGAATTTCTTTTTCACGTGCCGAAAAGATGTGTATAATTGAAAATGATATTATGTATACACTCATGTTTATGACTAAATAAATATGCACTAAAAACACTAAACTTCAATAATAATAAAAACAATTATTAGAATTTAGGAAATGTTTCCATTTTTCCGATAATTGTTTAAATTTGTTTATGAGCACTGAACACCATGCAAAACAATACTTTCCCAGATAGCAATGTCGTAGGCAACATTTGTCAATAACACATCCATCGGATTTACCGAAATTTATACATAATTGGCCTAAGATGCGACCGCAAAACGCTAAGATTTTCCATGCATTCAAAATGAGCGTACTGAAAGAGCAAAATCTGGAGCATAACAAATCATTCGTATTGAGACCTTCCATTCCCTTACTACCTCTCCATTACAGCAGCATTGTGTATGTATCAAATGTAGCATTCTGAAAGATGCATTTAGCTTTTTTGCACCACGCCATTATAAGGCGACACAGCATATGATGCTCAAATAAATGTGTCACTACTCATGACTTTAAAATAACATGTAGGAATATTTGTTGGGTTGCTATATAATATATTTGGCCAACAAGTTGATCATATCAATGCAAATTTATTTTCAGGCTACTTAGCGAAGTTAAAAATTAACATTAAGTACTGCTTACACAAAAATTATTAACATTAATGCAAAATCCTAAACTTCGTCTTTTTTTAGTAATAAGGAAACGAACCTCACGTGCCTCACTGACATCACGAACCAAACAAACAAAAATTCTCGGGTTAACGACTTTCTGATGAAAATGATCGGAACACAGAAAAATTTTGTAAAAACCAAAAGAAGTAGAAAAATATTACAAAATAAAAGCAATTTATCCGAATAACACTTGGCACGTGATACAATAAAACCCAACATTCAACGAAATAGATGTATTCTTTCTGTAATCCCAAAAATGTATTCCGCAATTTTCAGCCATCGATAACATTTTCGAAGAGTTCATGCATATAAATATTACGTAAACCCTAAACATATTTTTTACGAATTTCGAATTCCGTATTTTTAATGTGATGGGCAACGATAAAATTTTCTATTCACAGTTATTAGGCAAATTTCGGAGAAACTTGCTGTCACACAATACAATACAAAAGTCTCAATAATGCATAAATATGAAAGTAAATCTCCAATCACTGTTAACTCTGTAATAATTGAAACATCCTATACGAGTTCACGCACTCCAACGCATGACACTGTGATGTTGCCTCTATTGACAGAAGTCTGCGGCGTCTTTAATGACTGACTGAATGCTCATTCGTGGCAGAATCGTATTCAACACGTGATTGATACATATAAGTCTCTCATTTCAATTGACGAAATGTTGAGCTCAATCTTTTGCTATCGGGGTTCATAAGAGAGGACAGAGGTGGCGCCGCCTTACGGATTAGTTTCCATCTGGCATCACTAAGAGACCGAAATTTACCTCGTCGTCGGATAGGGCTGGTCTTGACTGTATGGTAAGGGTCTGACGTTCACTAACATAACTTGATCGATATCGGCCGATTTCGCTTGAATTCTCACTGAATTCGTGCGACTTCACATAATTGTTTTAGACGTTGAATTTTTGAGTGAAATGCCCCTCGTAAAAAATAGTATCTGCTCTATTGTAAATCGACAACGGACCCGTATTGGACCCTTCATAAATTCCGGCGGACATTTTCCAGTTTCAGACCAGTACTGGCTCAATTATCCAACCAACTCTTGTGTTGGCCGCCGACTGAAATTTCTTTATAGAAATTTATAATAATCTTACAAAGCACCAAATACTCACCAACATGTTGCAATGAATAAGCGATCAAGAGGGTACGTTAATATAAACAGGCGCAGTTGGTAATATTTTAACAAATTGAAAAAACTTTCAATTTATACATGCACTCAGAAAATATTTGGTTGGATCAACAAAATTTGTGTTGTTTTGAGCATAGAGTTTTTTTATATGGTTAACAAAATGTTTAGTTGAACAAAAAAAAGAATTTCTTCTATTCCAATAAAGATGGTTTTTTTTTTGCGATTTGGTTGAATCAAACAAACAAAATAGTTTGGTTAATTATTGCGACAAAAATTTATAAATATTGATTGATCTTTTCATGTACCAGGTGTATGAGTTTAAAACTGCTGTTTGCTTATAGATGGCGTTAGTAAGCGCATTATGTCACGTCCGTGGTTGACAATCGTGCGCCGACGCTGTCTAATTGGCTGACATGATGATGGCTTTGATTTGAAATCAAGCGGGTGATATGTGGTCGCCTATAAAGATAGGCTTTGGGTTTTTATAATAATTATATCAATAAAATTAGAACACTTTTGATGCACTATTAAATAATATTCTTAGTCCTTTATTCGAATACTTTAACAACACTCAATAATCACTACATTTATAAAAACTAAACTTATAATTTGTTTAAAAATCCAGGATCACAAATGCTGATGAGCACTCCGCTCGGCAAATTAATAAAAACACAAGGTTTCACAAAAGTTTAAAATATATTTCATTAGGTAAACACTGTATAGATTACAATTTGGTCTCAATGACTAAGAGCGAATAAAAATTTTCGAAACACTGGTTTCTACTTTCTTTTAACAAACATCGTCACTCGGCCGCCAACCAATTTTTTTCTACGGAAACTATTCAAAATTAAAATCAAGCCTTTTCCTAACATTTCCGCCCCTTTTGGAGCCTCGCGGTCCAAATTGGAACAATTTAGATCAATAAGTTTCAAAATTTACTTTATGCCTCGACTGACTGTGAATCTATTTCCACAGTTAATAATTCTAATTTAGTGATGGTTCGTACATAGGTTCCTAAAGCCGTATGGACAGTCGCTTCCCGAACAAGTTCATGGGCGCCTCTTTTATACATCCTAAAAGCCACTGAGTGGGCGGAAAATTCTCATTTTTTATTAAAACTATTTGTCCGACACAAACATCCTTCTTTCGAAGTTGCCATTTATGACACTGCTGTAGCGATAAAATATAGCCTTGAGACCAGGTTTTCCACAAAGTTCCAAGAGTTTGTTGCCACAATTGCCATTTTGATAATCGATTTGATTTTACATTTTCTAATGACATTTATGACACCGCAATTAGTTCTCCGCCAATTAAAAAGTGTCCTGGTGTCAAAACTTTTAGATCTTCCGGATCATTCGATAAAGGGTATAATGGCCTTGAATTTAGACACGCTTCTATCTGGCAGAATAACGTAGTTAGTTCTTCGAAAGAAGGTGTTTGAGCTAAAAGGACACGTCGCAAATGATGTTTTACACTTCGAACTCCAGCCTCCCAAATTTCACCAAATGCTGCAGATGAATAATCGCTTACTAACTCGAGGTGTATAGCTCGTACCGCGAAACAAATAAAGACTGCTATATAAGATGAATGAGATTTATAGCCTCGACCTCGATAAACTGTTACTGGGACTGGGCCTGCATAGTCAATACCTACCTGAGAAAAGGGTCCTAACAAATTTAAAGTGAATTGCGTTCCTCCGTGCAAACATTTTCCATGAAAATGTTGTATTAGCAAAGTTACTAATGGGTGTGCCCTGATAATCATAGGGAATTTTCTATTAAACTCCATTGTTGCATTAGCCAAGCTTCCTCCAACACGAAGAATCCGGTTTTCATCAAAAAGCGGATTTAGCGATATTAAAGGACTTTTCCGATCTGATTCAATTTTTCTCATTTAACTTGAAATTTCGTTGGGAAATAATTGAGTTTGAATATATTTTATCCAAACGGGTTCACTCTCAAAACAATATTTAGCGATAGAGACATCATTTACGGTTTCAGTTTTAATAGGTGAAAATTTTGTTTTAATAGCCAAGAACTTTAGCACATACAAGTATGCTAAAATACGTATAAGTTTTGGCCATGGTGAAATTCGAGTTGATAGGAAATCTAAACAGAATTGAGTTTTCTCGTATGCGTGATGCGTTTTCACTCGGATTTCTGAATCGGATTCCAAATTACTGACGTTTTCCACAGGAGGACAAAATTCTTCCATTTGATTTAACCAAGTCGGGCCATGCAACCACAAATAATTTCCAGCCAGTTTGGAAGCAAAAAGCCCATGAGATGCTAAATCGGCCGGATTGTCCTTCGTAGTACGTTTTTAATTTTGCGAACTGCATAAAATTTCTAATAGCAGAGATTAATCTAGCAAGAAGCAAAGCACGACAACGCTCCAAACGAGGAATTGTCTGTGTTTGGGATTTTATCGGTCCTACTCTTGTTCGACTGGATAATAACACAACACGAATTTCTCCAGATTAAAGGGTTAAATAAAGGTAAACCACTGCAGCATAAGCGACGTTTGAAGAATCTGAAATTCCCTGAAGAGTTTGATCAACAACATTATTTCCTTGGCCTGTCCATCTTGGAATTGAGATTTCTTACAATTTTATCAAATTTTCACGATTACCACTGGTGAAACCCAACTAGAAGGGTCAAACAAACGAGAAATTAATGACAAAACCGAGCGTTTAGTTAATTGCAAGACTTCTGGTAGTTTAATTTGAAAGGAATAGACATCCAGGATTGGATGTCAAACGATACCAAGGACCTTGAAAGAATCCCTCTCATCTAACGATTTTTCGACAGCTAATCCATGTTCTAAGGGATCAATATCCTCGAGTAAAAAAGGTGAGTTACTGGCCCATTTTCGCAATTGAAAATTACCCTTTTGAAGTAAATTCTTTACATCTTCTCGAACTTCAATGATTTCATCTTTGGAGTCCACTCTAAAAAGGCAATCATCAATTTACGTCTGATTATTGATAATGATCAAACCTTTTGGATGTTGTTATCCCTCGTCTAATACTAATTGCCGAAGAACTCGTAAAGCGAGTATTAATATCTGCCTATACATTTTAGCAATATCTGCTGCATAGACAAATTGATGAGTTCTCCACTGCAGCAGGACTTCGAATAAATTAGTTTGTAATTTTGGCCCAACATGCATATGATCGTTAAGTGATGTAATATTTGACGTTAAACGAGATGCGTTAAAAACACTCCTAACAACAGTAATACTGCTTGACTCTCTAATCGTCGGATGATGGGTTAGATAGACTACTTGTGTTGAATTAAAGTCACATGATGAGTTTGAAATTCGAGTCATGTGCTTTAAATTTTCGTACTCATCCACAAACCTTTTATAATAAAACAAAAGTTCTGGAGACCCGTTCAGCCGTTACGATAGTGCTAATAACGCCTTTTCGCTATTTTTCGAGACGCACCGATATGAATCAGAGGTCCGGATTTAAATGGGTAACGGACAATATATTGGCCTTCGATAGTTCTAGAATGCGTTGACTGAAAATGTAATTCGCACTCTTCTTCAGCTTTTGATAAACGCGAAACTGAAAAACTTCTTCGAGATTCCAAAATCGTTCCATTACAGAGTCTAAATCACTGTTCGTAACACAGTGATGTACAAATGCCGCACGAGATTCTAATGATTGCAATTCTGGTCTCACATCGAAATTTTTTCCCGAAAGAATCCAACCGAATGCAGTATTTTGAGCAACGGGCTCATCATCGCGACCCTTTCTTAGTCCTTCAAGTAGCACTTAGCCATAAAGCTCAGCACCGATGATTATATGGATATGCTGCGATCCAGCAACATCGTTATCAGCGAGGTCGAGATTCTGCAAGTATGGTTTCGATAAAATGTCATTAGAAATTGAAGCTACCTAGTTTGTAATATTGTCCATAATCAATGCATTAGTAGAATATATCGGACATCGACCCGGTCGCGATCGAATTCTTAATGGAGCCATAATATGTGTTTTACCAGCGGGAACACGTCCCAAGCCAAGAAGCTCAATTTCATTAAACCGTTTGGGACGAATTTGCAACGCATTAACCAATTCTTTTGAAATAAACGACCAAGTTGACCCTTGATCCAAAAAGGCACGAACTGTGACCGAACGTCCCGAGTTCGAAAACACAACTACCCTCGCTGTGGCAAGCAATACTTTAGTAGCTTTTACCGGATTTGAAGCCACAAGGTGCGATTGAACAATTTGAGTTGCGTTTTTAGACGTTGTAGGACTATTTACATTCAAACAATTGGCACATGATGCAGGTACATTCCTTTTCTCTTCGTTATTTTGTTTAAAATTCAAGTGTATGGTGTCTTGATTGACATTGAACGCACGAGCACGAACTATTACAATTAGCGACAGAATGTCCTGTGACGTTGCAATTTTATTATCTCCAGGCAACTCACCCTTCGGTATCGCGTGTGCTCCTAGTTCGAAATAAACGAATCAACTATACGGGCGCCAGACCTTTCTTGGGTCATTCATGAACCGACCACGAAGAAATCTTTATAAGAAAAACCCTATAAATCAACAGCAATCACGTTATCTTGTCCCCCGGGCACAACGCAACGCGGAGCCACAAGATTAGGTCACACTAAACATCAAAAAAAAGAAACCCAGTAATTTTCTAAAAGATTAGTTCGAGTAATGCTCGCGGAGAACACACGCAATACCGGTACATACACGAAACAGGCCTAGCTCAGCCCCCCCCCCCCTCTCTCTGTTCCTCACTGGGGTCACAGGTAGAGCGCGGGGTTCGTAGGTGTCCTGAAAAATCAATCCGCAGCGGGAAAAATCCAATCAAGGCGACAGCACAATTTAATGAAGGATAAAAAGACGTTTATTTAAATAAATAATGTTCATACAATATATTAACTAACCTAAGATTGTAGCCAGCTATACAGGGACATGGCACGCGACGCCGACTAACCCTCTACAACATACGTAATAACACTATAACCTAACTGACCTACGCTACTCCTACAGTCCGGCCCTATCCGTACAAATTAGACACGGCCGATAAGTCACGCGACCGTCTATACTTAATCTAAGTGGGTCGCTAAATTAAGGCAATCTACCCGTGAACACTAACAATCATATTTTAATATAAACAACCGGTCTCGGGCTACGCTACGACGCCAAATATGTCCCCTGAGACTTACGACCCGAAAACACCACGCTACGCTATGCTATCTCCCATCACAGAAATCCTAGTATTTTAATAAGAAAAACTATTCACAATTTATTTTCATCCACTATTTACTACAATTTATTGTATATAACTAGCCTCGGGCCACACTACGCCGTCAATCAATAATGGGATGTACACAACCGTAACACACCACGCCACGCTAATTCACCGCCCGTTACAAAAGTCCTACCCACTGTTTGCCACCGAACTAACCGGCCACGCGACTAGTTTTGTAACTCTAACAAGAAGTTTTGTTCACAATTCATAACATGTATTTATATAAATCCAGCTGTCTGAATTAATTCACACGGTTTTTAAAGTAAAATAAAGTGTGGTACGATCGAGGAGATTTTATTAATAACACGTGGCTCAGCTTGTAGCAGCCATTACGCGGGACTCAACACCTCGAGCGAACCAACTTTTCACAAGAAACTCTTACCTCTACTCAATTATCCGTCGTCCGCTATTTCATCCAAATTCTTTCAAAAAATGGTAGAATCGAATCGTCTTGGGTCTATATTATAATATTGACAGTGTTAATTTTTCCTTTTCTTTTTAACAATCGCTTCCACTCAACACGACGCAAGTGTTCTTCCCCGGAGACAAAGTCAAAATCGTAGTAGTTTATCCTCTCCGTCTCTCCAAAATCGAACCATACCTCGTCTCCACCAGTCGGACTTGTTCACGCCGCAACCTTAAGCCGCATCTTCATGGTTAACGTGGATGCGTTGTAGTTGACGTTCCGTTGTAGCTTCTCTCGTCTTCTCCCATTGGTCGATTGGACCGCCATGCTAATTATTGCTCTTCTTCACATCCGTTATTGGCTGGGAATCTCAAACAGTACTACCAGTCTTGTTTCTGCGCTCCAACGCAGCACTGGATGGTGCCCTCTCTTTCTAACCATGGTTCTGTCTCCTTTCAACCAATGGTAAAACTAACGGGCCTATCTGTACATTACCATGACACGTTAATTGACATCCAGGGTTGAATATTCAATCTGGGTCTCACCCGGAACTTGCCAAGGGTCTCGGCCAGGGTTGGGTAGTACTTTTTCGTCCTCATCCGGAACACGCCTAGAGTCTCGAACGTTGAAGTACGTATTCACCCTTATTCGTGCTGGTTACGCACAGGGATGGATAGTCAGTCCTGGTCTCACCCGGAACTTGCCTAGGGTCTTGATCAGGGTTGGGCAGCAACACTACGTCCTTATCCGGTACTCGCCTTGGATCTCGGACTTGGTGATAGGCTGCAACACTGACGTCCTCGCTGGTTAACGTAACTTGATGCGCTAATATTTCATCCTATAAACTTCATGACGCCATGGTCAGGGTTGGGTAGACACTCTCCGTTATGGCGCGAGTGTCTATCTTTTCGTAATAAGCGAATGTCTGCCTCTCTCTGAGTTGAGACAGACACTAATTCTTGGTAAACCAATGGTAATGGGTTTACTCCATGCCATCGCTGAACGGCGGTCATTGCTAATTCCAAACCAATGGAAATGGATCCTTGCTACTGAGCTTACCGGAGATGGCGTGACTGGTGGATTCAAAGTGGCTGGTAGAAGGTGGCGTAACGGTTGTGTCCAACGTTGGCTGCTCTCTCTCCTTTGTTGTCTCTCCGGCAGTGAAATAAAAAAGACAAAACTCACATATACTTTTTTTTGTTTAAAATGTTCAAATGAATTTCCCGGTAGTGGAGCGTCAGGCTATACGCACTTTACCGTTAATCGGCGCGAAGTTAAATTACATGAAATTATATACATAGATCTCGGTAATCTTCGACATGCTTCAAACCAAGGACTATTCGCAACTCTCTAATTTATTTGTCTTACTCTACTAACAGAACGAAACTACGCGATATAAAATCTTAATAAAATAAAACTATAACAAACATGGCCACGCAGGTGGCGTTGTGAGTCGTAGAAATTCTACGACGTCACAGTCCAGCTGTAAAACAATTTAAACATTGCTTTTTTGATTTTACAAATTCAAACCGTTCTTTTACTGCTTTTTTCTTAAATTCTGGACACGAAAATAATTTATGTACAGCTATACAGAGAGGGCAACTTATTTTATTTGAAACAACATGAGATCTTACAATATCTGATTTTGATTTATTTTCATCTTCTCTTTGTACCGCTTCTAAAGCTCGAATTCGCATATTATCTAAAAATATTAAAAATCTCAAAAAATGCGAGTATTCACTTGAATCACCTAGCTGCAGTTCCCAAGTTAGACGCGTTTGATTATCCAGCTTTTGAGAGTAATGAAAAACTAATATGTCACTAACCCCATCCGATTGAGCGCCACTTTGCAGAACTACAGTTTGTAATTTCATCCGACCTAAATTTTCTAATGCTGTAACCTTTTCAATAATATTATTCCGCATTGCTTTCATTGCACTAACGAAATCGTTTTTCATGGCTGGAAACGAAAAAAGAACTTTTAATTCTGCATTGATAAGCGCGCGAGGTTTCTCGTATCTCCTTATCAATTGATCCCATGCTGGTCAAAGTTATATGCTGTCAGCGGGATATTTTTAATTAGAGAATGAGCTTCTCCATCTATGCATGATTTCAAGTAATGTAATCTTTGAAGATTATCTAAAGCAGGATTCTTAATAATCAGTGAAATAAAATAATCACGAAACGTTGCCCAGTCTGTTGGCTTACCTGGGAATTTCGGAAGCGAAATCGATGGTAATGAAGTCATCTGATGTTGCGAAGTCTTGACGGGATTTCCACCTCCCCTATGAGAAGATTCCAACGTTGGTTGTGTACGATTTTCTTCTTCGAAATTTTGTAGGCTAACCATGACTTCATCGTTATTGTTAAAAAGTATCTCTTCAGCTGCTTTGAATTCTTTGTTGATAAAATATTCATTCTTCTTTTCCAAGTATTTCCGACTGCAAATTTCCGTTTGTATTACAAGTTTTTTTTGGTGCTTGTAGAGAAAGCGCAAGAGAAGGTAGTAAAACAGTAAATCTTGAAGGATTACTTTTCACTTCCTTCTGGCGACTAGACATGCTATTTTAAATCTTTTTAGGTCTACATGACTTACTTGTTTCTATACTTATTTACCTGGCCATTCCGTTTAGTTTTTGCCTATCTAAAATAGAAATGAATATTACCTTTATAAATCCCTAGTTCTATCTTAACTTAATTTATTTAAGTTCTATCGTTCAGACTTAACCTTTTCTTTTCCTTACAACTAGCTTACAATATATAAATTTAACTTACAAAAGAATCTTAAAACTAATTTTACAATGTCGAGTTTCTTGCCGAGTACATATGTGACCTGCCACCAGAAAAGGGACCTAATGCGGAAAAAATCGATTTTCTGTTTTTGATACTTATAGAAAAATCGTCTTTCCTCTGTCGAATGGTGTTTTTCAAAATTTTTTTTGAAGATTCATTGTTATCGAAAAATCATTGTAAAGTTCGGTCGAAACCGGATGTATCACTGCTCTCGGCAAGCAGAGAAAAATCTGCCCCTCCACTTACTCACACCTCATACTTGATCGTGTCCATGTGCACACGAGCATCTAGAATTCACAGGCGCGGAAGCGTGTTTTTTGTAGTGGTAAGTGGAGGGGGTCATTTTCAGGATCGCCTGATTCTACCTGAGGTGCATGATTTCAGCGACCTTTTACTCGGCTCTCTTGTAAAATTCGGCTTTGCCGCATTAGGTCCCTTTTCTCGTGGCAGGTCACATATGTTGAACACTCGAATAATAATCTTAAGTTTATTATTTAAAGATAGTAAATCTAGCTAAAGAATTTGTATGCTTTTCCCAAGGTCTTTTATGATTTCCAGCTGCATTTTGTGGGAAAAAAAGGGAAATCTCCTTATGCAATTTGAAAATCCTGCGAGCTGATATTACGCAGTCGATAAAATTGATCGACTTCGAGCGAGTCTCTATAATCGCTCGTTACAATGATGTCACCATGTAGACGCTATACCTTTTTTTATGAGTTTGACATCTGTCAACATTAGTGCACATCGTCAGCAATTTCATACAACATACATTTTTTCTATGGTAATCATATCTAGTTTTTGGCCAGAAAAACATCATATGCGGGAAGCTTTGCTTTTCTTCCTCAATTTGAAGAAATCGGCTGCCGAATCGAATGCTTGTGGAAGCCTATGGTGAGTGTTTTATCAGAAACAACGTGCAGAGATTGGTTTCGTCAGTTTAAAGACGGCAATTTTGACCTGAACCACAAGAAGCATGGAAATCGACCCAAGAAGGTTCAGGACCATCAATTGCAGTCTCTTTTGGACGAAGACGATACCCAGTCACAAAAAATGTCTACTTAGCAGTTGGGTGTTACTCAACCAGGCATTATCATGCGTTTACGTGCTATGGGAAAGGTTTCCTCCACAACGTACCATCGCCCAAGTCAAAAATGGTCCGAAACCACTTGGAGACACTCAAATGGGAGATGCTACCCCATGCCGCTTATTCCTCCGACCTGGTCCCTTCCGACTATCAACTCTTTTCGTCGATGGGCCACACGCTCGCTGAGCACCATTTCGATTCTTACGATGACATCCGAAGATGGCTTGATGCGTGGTTTGCCTCGAAAGAGAAGGAATTCCTTTGGCGTGGTATCCAATAATTGCCCAAGAGATAGAAAAAATGTGTTGCTAACGAGGGCAAGTACTTTAAATAGATTTTTTTTTGCTTTTCATGAAAAAAACATGTGTTTGTCTCACTGAAAATCAGCGGATTTAAGCTTATACACCTGGTAATTTTCTAAGAACATCTATTATAACCAATAAAAGTGATATTGAAATAAAATCATATATTTTAATTGATTGTTTGTGTTGTTATTAGTAATCTCAAAATCGCATGGCACTCGCGCACGAGAGCTTCAATGCTAGTCAGTAAGCATTTTCTCGGACATTGAAAGGAAACGGTCTCAAGTAGAAATGAATTCAGGAATTTCACAGGGATCTGGTCGGAAACCAGTAAGTTTGTTAACCAAAAAATTAGCTACCCGGTTCCTAGTCAGATCCCGACTAGTATCTGAATGTGGCTTCCCTGACTTTCATAATTTACAAATCCCGTTTGGATCCTAAATGGTATCAGATCTAAGGCAGTGACAAGTCGGGATATTTTTACACGGGGTGATGTCAATTTTAAGAAGTAAAATAAATTAATTCTAAGTTTTCTTCATCTTTTTATTTATGCTCATCACATATTAACCTTATTACGTATACTACCATTACATATTCCCATATACCATATTATAAGTAACCCAGTTGAAGTTAATATTTCGTTCAGGGGTTTTAAACTTAACTACACTGAGAAACAACTCGGATTTTTAGTAAAATTCCAATAAATTTAACTGAAAAACAAGTAAAATCAATTAAATTTTCCATTAATTCAACCAAAAGAACTTAGTGATCCTACTAGACAACCAGTCAACTGGTCAATCTTACCAGTTTTTTTCTGGTCTACTTCTATCTAACCAAATATCTAACATGCCTTAACCTTATAAACTCTAAATTTATTTCAAATGCGTGAAAAAATTAGTATTTCTGTCAATTACTTAATAAATAAGGAATGATTTAAAAATATGCGCTAGTTGGTTCAATCATTTAATTTATGAAATTTCTTTGAGTAGTTAAATGGTTGGGGCAATTACCAAAGGTTTTTAGAATATTCATTACCAAGAAAGTAATTGACACAGCTAATAATCTTTCGTATATATCACTGCTTCAAAATTTATGTTTTTGAAAAATGTACAATTTATTGTTTTGAAATTCAAAATACAATATTTTCCACACCTAAAAAATGTAATTAGAAAAACATTCAATTTTTTGAATCTGAAAAATGATAAACGAGCTTAAGTTTATAATTAAACCTGAAAAAATGGTACATTTTCATAATCCCAAAGTTTAAGCACAATTAAATATTGATTTTCTCCATCATTTGATTTCCCAGTAACAACTCCAACAGGTTGATTTGATACAAGCACAGGACTTCCTAGGTCCAACTGAAAGAGAAGCAAGTGTCAGTATGTTATGCTTTTTCAATATCCAAGATAAATGATAATTTGTAATTTATTTAAATTTACGAAAAGAAATAGTAACCTCTGTGAAGACAGTATTTCTGTTGTAGACGGTAGCCCAAAATGTTTTATTGCTTGGCCCACAGCTTGTAATTACAGTTTTTACCTCTATGAAGTCCCGAAAACCACCAGCGAAATTTTTATTATATCCTATCACTTGCGCCTGAACAATCTAAAATTCAGAGAGAATAGTATTTTGTGCAACTAGGGAAAAAAAAGTTTATTTTGCGAGTGTGAAGTTTGATGCGCGAATAAAGCGAGGATAACAACCACACGAGTAAAATAAATGTTTTTCCCGTGTCGTACACGAGTTTTTTTCTACTAGTGGGTCAGAAAATGAATTTGTTTACCCCGCTAGTAGAAAAATAATATTATTCTCTGCACTTAAAAAAGTGTTGTAAGGTCTGACGTCATCAATTACATTCATGGGCTTTATTAATGAGTTAATAATTATAACAAAATCCCAAAGGTAACAACAAATTTGTTAAATTGGTCATTCATTGACAATGTCGTTGAATGTCATATTTGAGTGATTTTAAAAAATAAGATTTCAAGCAAATAATTTTGTATGTTATATTTTAAAGTCAGTCAAATTTGATAACTCATTTTATAAAATTTTTTGGACAGTCGCCGAAACTAGATGTGCAAAAACGCATTTCATACTATGAGAGAATATTGTTGAGAAAATAGCACGGAAAATTGACGTGCTTTTCCAGCACACGCGTAAGGTGCTATAAATTGACGAATCGATGAAATAACAGTAAGGCAGATGGTTACGTGAAAGAAGCACTGAATGCATGCGTTTATCGTAAGAGTTTTATACTCTCATAGCACTGATATATGTCGTGCGGTACAAGCACGCCATGCACGAAGCCTGTACTGTAGCAAAACTAAGTTCGAACTATAAAGGTGAGTCCAGAATAGGCAATTTTCAACCGCCATAAACATTAACGTGCGTCAAACGTATGTTGTATGCCGTATCTGGATGCGCGCGCATCGTATTGGCAACTGTCGCGAATTTTTGTGGCGTCCACATTCCGTCGTTTCGGTAATTCAGTATAAGCAATCTGGCTGACTATAATTAATACCATTCCCCGAGTCGAACTATTGATTCTCTTTTGCTTCTCTTGATACACTCTTGATTCTCTTTTGCTTCTCTTGATACTCTTTTGATTCTCTTTTGCTTCTCTTGATACTCTTTTGATTTTCTTTTGCTTCTCTTGATACTCTCTTGATTCTCTTTTGCTTCTCTTGATACTCTTTTGATTCTCTTTTGCTTCTCTTTATACTCTCTTGATTTAATGAAAGTACATTTAAAGGACTACGGCGCAATTACCAAGGGGATTCAGTAGCGCTCTTATCGTCGGAGACAGCAGACGTGAGTCATAATGAGTTCTGTGTACGCGAAACGTTTTGAAGCGGTCTTCTTGTGTACCCATCCAAAGGGACCACTTATGTCCTATACAGTCGCTGCTAAATACATCAAAAAGTCGAAATCGTTCGTGAAGAAGTGGTTTGAGCGTTATAAAGCCAATAAAAAACACCCCGTGAAGGTCCATGTTTGGGGATGCTTCTCATAGCGCGGTTTTGGGTGTTTAGAGCTCTTCACCGAGAACTTGAATGCTCAGAAAATGCTCCAAATATATGAACGTGGTCTTCTAAGGTCTGCTACAAAGATGTTTGGAGCAGATACGGCCGATTGGATCTTACAAGAAAATAACGACCCAAAACATCGAAGCCGTCTCTGCACCGCCTGGAAAACAGAAAAGGGCATCACAACTTTGGACTGGACATCACAGTCCCCCGATGCGAATCCAATCGAAAATGTCTGGAGTGTTTCAAAGAGGAAGCTTGCGGGAAAACGTGTGTTCACCCTGAAACAGCTCTCGCAAAAAATCAGGAAGATATGGCAAGAATTACACGATAAATATAAATAATAATAAACCGTTGCTAATTCCTGACGTCATTAGGAATTATATACTTTTAGAAATGGAGAATCATAGACGAGGTAAGGAGAATCTTCGTTGCTACTCTTTAAGATCCTCCAAGTTGCAGAAACGGAAATATCTGCAGGAGAAGAGCACCAACAGAGGATCAAAATTACATTGATTTAAACAGCTAATACGCCTCTTTTGATTCTCTCAAGTCCTCGAAAATGGAGCATCTTAGAGAATCAATAGAGAATCAATAGTTCGACTCGAGTCCACATCATCAAAACAATAATTGTAGTCAGCCGTGTTGCTTATACTGAATTACCAAAACAACGGAATGTGAACGCCACGAAAATTCCTGGTAGTTGGCAGTATAATGCAGGCGCATTCAGGTACGGCACACGATGCACGTTAGATGACCGTTGATATTTATGTCGGCTGGAAATAGTCTATTCTGAATTCAACTCAAAAGATCTTAAATCGTTCTTTTTTCCACGAATACATGCCGTGCTAAAAAAGCACGTTCTCGTGAAAATATCTCACAAATAACGTATTTAATACGCACGTTAAAGCTTCCTGCTGAGGAAGCATGGACTTCCGTACCATTTTCATAATAAAGGGTTTCCCAATAAGGGTGATATGTTTTGAAATTGAAAAAAAACACTGAATATTCATTCGGAATTGATCGAAATCTTTTTTATTATATTGGATATTCTATGCCATTTATGATTTAAACAATATATCGGCCAAATGTCCCCCGAGACTCATCTTGCAAACCCGAATGCGTTCAAGCCAATTTTCGATGACTTTGTGGAGCATTTCTGGTGGTATGGCTGCTATAGCGGCTCGGATATTGGTTTCAAGCTCTCCAATTGTCTTCGGTTTATTGGCATAAACCTTAGATTTAACGTATCCCCAAAGGAAATAATCCAGAGGCGTTAAATCGCAAGATCTTGGCGGCCAATTGAAAGGGCCATTTCTTGAGATAATCGATTCTCCAAACTTTCCTCGCAATAAATCTATTGTTTGGCCAGCAGTATGGCAAGTTGCGCCGTCTTGTTGAAAGTAAAGGTCCTCTGCATCAATATCATCATATTCCGGAAAGAAAAAATCGGTTAACATGGCCCGATATCGCTCTCCATTCACAGTTACGGTTCGGTTCTCGGCGTTTTTGAAAAAAAATGGTCCGATGATGCCACCATACCATAAACCGCACCAAACGGTTAGTTTCTCGGGATATAATGGAGATGAATGAATGACCTGAGGGTCAGTTCTTGGGCCAGAATCATCTTATAGGGATGCAGGCCAAGATCCAATCGCAAAATACGCCAGGTAGTCATCCTGGACAGGCCCAATTCCTGAGATCGGCGTGGCACGAACAATTCACGGTTTTCCTCGATACTGGCCTGCACGGCGGCTATATTCTGTGTAGAACGTGCGGTACGCATACGATTTTTAGGCTTAGTATCCAATAGAGTAAATTCACTCTCCAACTTATCGATTATTCGACGAATTGAGAGCGCGGATGGAGCAGAATGACGACCATATTTTGCACGATATGCTCTTTGAACACCGACAAAACTTCTCGAATTTTGATAAAATAATTGGACAATTTCCAAACGTTGTGGAAGCGTGAAACTACTCATGATTAAATGGCAAACCTTACTGATGACAACTGACAGCAGACGTCAAAAATTTCAGTTCAAATGAGCCCGATAGGGACATTCAAAATCATATCACCCCTATTGGGAAACCCTGTAGTATTCTCTCTGTCTAGCAAAGCGTAAAAAGCAGTTGACAACTCCTTGTTGCATTAAATGTGGTACGATCCGTCTCAACGTAATAAGTGCAGTCGATATTTGTTAAACTCTCGAAATCGCAAATTTAAAAAAAATGAGTTTCTTCAAATTACAACATTAGATATAGTAATGTTAAATTAGTGTTTCATTATACACGACATAAGAGTAACAAATTATAATAAACAACACCACTAAATTAACGGTAACAATCGTATAATATAAATGGGTGTATCTCAGGAAACTTTCACTTTTCGGTAAAAAATAAACGACAACATTTTTGTAAGTACATCACTGGGAACTTCACCTAAAGGTACTACAATATCACATTCAGCGAACAATTTCGACTTACAAATACTGTTGTGTTTGTTCTTCTACAAATGCTACCACTGCCGTTCCTGAAAATGCTCGTATGCAAGCATTTATAAAGATGAAGATCTCAGTCTTTCTGAGAAACAGCTTTTTGTTTTTACGGGTTTCACATGGGCAAATATTAGGAAATTAAGGGTCATGTTGACATCAATGCGAGATAGGCACATTCGCTCAGTTACTCAAGCGCTTGTTGTGTTTTTTTTAAGCTTAGCACATGTAATTCAAATATGGTGTTAGCATCCATTCTTCAAACTGAACACGAACAGACTATTTACAAATACTCAAAAGTAGTCCTAAAATCATTTGAAAAAGATGTGTTGCCGCATAACTTTGGAATAACTTCTTCAATCAGGGAGGACCTGATTAAGAAGCATACAACCGATATCATTAAGAATTTGTTTGATATTCAGAAAGGCTTATTCCTCATATGTGATGGAACTTACGTTCGTCATCAAAAAAGTCCAAATGAATTTCAGAGAAAATCTTATTCAGGCAAAAAGAAGGTTCCGCTATGCAAATCTTTTACAATTTGCACAACTGACGGATACGTAGTTGATATGTTAGGTCCATATCCTGCGAATCCAAACGATGCAGAGATATTAAGAACACTTCTCCAAGATTCGAACGGTTTGCGCAAGTTGGTGCGTGAAAATGATATTATGGTTCTCGATCGGGGCTTCCGAGATGTAAGAAATGAGTTAGAGTCCAAAAACATCAAAGTATTGATGCTTGCCTTAAAAGGAAAGCAACTCACAACCAAACAATCAAATTTTTCCCGATATGTGACAAAAATTCGTTGGGTAGTGGAAGCTGTACACGGTATATTAAAACAGAAATACCGACTCTTACATCAAAAACTGGATAATAAACTAGTTCCGCACATTGGAATGTACTTTCGCATCGCATCATACATTTATAACCGATTCGGAAACACTTATAATCTGATACAGAATTTTCAAGTGGAATTATAGAACACATGAAAACCAGAAAGAATATAGAGAATACTTTGGCTGCTTAGATAGAACAAAAAGGCTGGTGCCGTAAGAAGCTGGTCTTCCAAAGTATCTCATCGGATGACATCTTGGGCTTCCCCGAAATTACTATTAAAGACTTGACAATTCTGTTTACTGGAACTTACCAATTATCGCAAGCAGTGTCAAATTTAGCAGATGATTGATCAGAATGGCCAGTTTAAAGTACAGTAAGTGAAAGAAAAATCCAATTTACTGAAATTACAGGTTCCACCTCGTCACATTAATCGGAAAATGTATAGATGCTTCACGAAGTATAGACCCAATAGTGTGGGAATTTCTGAATTATTGGAGTATGCTTGTGATTGTGCGGACGGCAATAGAACTGTTGGATGATGTTTGCACGTTGCTGTAATAGTCTATTATTTAGCTGATTCCAACAATTCATTTCAACAAAATAATAATATTCTCGTGATTAAGGAGGATAGTGATGAAGACTGAAAAGCATCCTGAATGGTGAAAGGCGAGGGCATTCACCGAAATCAAGCACTCTGAAAGGTAAGGCGCAAAAGGGCTCACCAAAAAAATATGGAAGCTAAAATCTCTCAAGAAAATAAGAGACTCAAACTATGGCAATAAACTGTACCTTTTTTTTTGATGCGACAAAATTCGACTGCACTCGCTTGAAAACTCTCCTAACACGTGCCTTACCCACAAATGTCTGTAAGAAATCCTAGAAATTACCAATTTCTTGTTTTTTACGGCAGTTATGCAGTACCCGACAAGTCATACATGGTACACTGAACAATTTTGGGTTAGTTAATTATGTTTCAACATTCAAATTGTTCTGGGATTTAGATATGTTATACTATAGAGAAGTCAAAGAGTTTTAAAATGCCTCACCATCGAGCATAATAACATATATATTTTTCATCAAAATCGGTACATCCGTTCTCGAAAAAAAATTTTTTTCAACTTTTCTTCTTAACCCCATAACTTCCATAAAAAATTTTTTCACATCTAATCTTTTGGGAAGTTTCATCTTACATCAGTGTCAACTTCTGGCAAAAATATTGACTCAAGTGAATTTAAGGAACATGTTTTTAATTTTCAGTTATAAAATGTTTAATATTCTGATACTTCTAACAGGGATAATATAACGTTATGGGTAACTGGATACATTTTATGAAAATTTAGTTGAATTTCATAATATTAAGAAGAATGTCATAAATACCTTTAAATTTTAGGTTGCCTTCGTAACATAAAAATTTTGTGAATTTCCGAACATTTCTAACAGTTTATAACCGCTAGGGTCAAAATGACAAAATTCAAGAGACATACTTTTGAGGCCTATAACTTGATTCGAATTAGACAAAATGCAGATTCTTATTTTTCAAATTGTTTTTATAAATAAAACATCATTACACTTTTGTGTGGGAACCGAGTGGAATTTTCTATAATATTATTACGCATTAAAATATTTCTTAACCTTTTAGCTGCAGGGTGGTCAATATATCGACCACTCAAGAGGCACAAAGTATTTAATGTTTTTAGGCAAAATTTGATGTTTTTAATACGTAAAAAATAGTTTTAAAATTCCTCATAACATTGTTGACCTTGAAAATCGGTATTTCAAGGTCAAATTTCATTTCTAGTAGAAGTGAGGATTTCAGATTGTTTTCCTACGTAATTTGATGGACTGGATACGAAAAAAATACTGAAAAAAATCACTGAGGTATCCTTGAACTTGAAATACAAAAACCTTCTAAAAACTTGGCTTATATTAGAAATAAAATTTGACCTTGAATATCCAGTGCGTGAAATTATATAGAAATAGCCTCTCAAACCTTCATGACAAATGAGACAAATTTTTTACATTGCACTTTACGTTGCCTCGGGGCTGGTCGATATATCGACCAGCAGTCAGGTCGGGGACTCTACCTAGGATATCCAGTGATTTAAGCAAATATTTTGGAGGGACTTTTCCTTGGAATAAGTGGGAAATACTAAATTATAGAAAACAGATTTTGATACGAACCGAAGCCATTAAAACTTCCCACTGCAACCATATTTTGAAATTTGCTCTTGGAACTCCATCCGGCAATATATTTGAAATCCCCTAGAAAAAATTTACATTTGATTTAATGTATCATCATGGCTCTCTTCCTCTCTCTATGTCTCGATTTCATCCAGGTTATGCGTTAAAATTTTATTTCGAAATGTTTTTTTTTTTGTTACCAGTATATGTTATTAGTAGAGTGAATGAATTACCAGAAAGGCCATCATTGACTCTGTTAAAATTTTATGACCGACCAGTACTTGATAATCATGTCATTACATGTTTATCACGTTCTGAGCGATGATGAACTTGTAACTTGTTATCTTGGTCGCTTCTTCTCACTCTTGCGTTTAAGAACAAACTTTTCAATGCTACTATTATTATTATTTCAATGTTCTATTAGGAAAGTTTCCAGTATCAAAAATTTTTGAAATCATATCCCACGTCGTAACCGACGCCGAAAGCTGATAGGATCCGACGTAAGGAATTAACACATCACTTAATAAGTTTGCGGTCTGACATATAGATGGCACCACTGTTGTCAAATCCATATGATTTCTAGATAGTGCCAACCTTCAAACGTTAAGTGTCAAAATTTCATGCCAATCTGATGTTTAGTTCAGAAGTTACAAAGGTTTTGGTGAAGCAACTTTTGTCATTTTCAAAACAATGGATAAAAAAGAGTTTCGAATGTTAATCAAACATTGCTTTTTAAAGGGAAAAAATCTGCCCGCTTCGCGAGCACATTCTCATCGCGCGCAGCTCGCTTCGCTCGCAAGTTTGAGCGCGCCTAGGGCGCGCGATTTGATCGTCGCGCTTCGCGCTCCGTTCTCTCTGGACCTCGCGCTCCGTTCTCTCTAGACCTCGCGCTCCGTTCTCTCTGGACCTCGCGCTCCGTTCTCTCTGGACCTCGCGCTTCGCGCTCGGTCTTGTGCTCTTTGCATACATTTAAGTTTATTTATTATAATTTGATACTGAAGCTCAAACCAATTTTATAATAATATTACAGATGATGTAAATTACACATTTTCTCAAAGTCACTCAATTTCTTTTTGAATTTAAGTGAAATAGGAAATTCAATTTACTTAAGGCTCTATCAGCCTTAAGGAACACATTCTCATCATGGCGCTCGCGCTTCGCGCTCGATTTTCTGTATACATTTCAGTAACTTTTTAATAAATTACATGATTAAAATAATTTATTTTCTTTCAAATCTCTCAAAAAGAAAAAACAATCGTAGACTTTATTTAAGGAAACGATTTTGCAGAACAACGCTTATTTCATATCTCACATATTTTGGTGAAAAAAATCGAATTTTTTTAATATTAAAAATAAAAACTTAAAATATACATCCTGTCCCGAAATATCTTAATAAGAATTTTTAGACCTCATTTAGGCAAACAATTTTCCATCTAAACGTTTTTTTTGTATCTCACATATTTTTTCTAAAAAATTGAATTTTTGAATTTTAATCGTATTTTTTGGAATTGAAACGAAAAATATATGTTTTATCAGAAACTGTGTGATACAAAACTTGTAGATCTTTTTGAAACTAACAACTTTGTATTCCTACGTTTTTTTCTTATTTTACATATTATTGTTAAAAAATTGAATTTTGGATTTTCAATAGTTTTTTTTTTAATTAAAAAGAAAAATATGCATCTTATAAAAAAATGTTACAATTCAAATTTGTAGGACTTTATTTATTCAATAATATTGTATCATAACGTTTTTTCGTATCTCGTATAATTTAACTGGAAAATGGAATTTTGATATTGACTTTTTTCGAATTTGAATATGCTGTATCATTTCTAATTTTGATTTAATCAAAAAATGTTATCAAAATAATTTGTAGAGATTTATGAGCACTATCAAAAACCAGCATTGGAATTTTTGATTTTTTCAAAAAATTATTTTCAAAAACACAAAAATAGTGCTCAATCCCTCAATTTTGATTGGATGTGGCTGGTTAACGAACTTGTCCTTACTTTTTCGGCTCCGATAAAGTGTGCCAAAGCTCAATTCAATCTGATAATTCTATCGAGAGTTATGCCGCACACGACCTACAGACAGACAAACAGACAGACAGACACTGTCGTAAAAACCGTTTTTTCTGACTCAGGGGGTCTCAAAACGTAAAGATTTCATGAAAATTTCGAAAGTCATTTTTCACATAAAACCAATACCTTCTCATCCATGATGAGAATGTAAAAATACTGTTGAAGCAAAGCAGTGGCTTGATAAGCGTTATGGGGACTCTGCACCAAGGAAATCAATAATCATCGAGTGGTATGCCGAATTGAAACGCGGTCGTACAAACACCGATGACGCTGAACGCTCTGGTCGCCCAAAATCAGCAGTTGTTCCGGAAAACATAACAAAAGTCCACAAAATAGTTTTGGATGATCGTAAATGAAAGTTGCGTAAGATAGCTGACACCTTAAAGATATCGGAAGGTAGTGTGTTTACAATTTTGCACGAATTTTTGGGGATGTGTAAGTTGTTTTCGAAGTAGGTGGCGCATTTGCTCACACCCGACCATAAACAACAACGCGTTGAAGATTCAGAGCACTGTTTGGAGCTGTTCAAGCGAAGTAAAAAGGATTTTCTGCGTCGGTATGTGACAATGGATGAAACATGGATCGACCACTCCACACCTGAAATAAAAATATCGTTAGTGGAGTGACATTACTGAATCGACTGAGCACAGGAATAAAAAAACGGCCTTATATGCAAAAGAAAAAAGTGCTGTTCTACCAAGACAATGCACCGTGCCACAAGTCCATGAAAACAACGTTCAAATTGGATGAATTAAGCTTCGAATTGCTTCCTCACCCGCCACATTCTCCAGATCTGGCCCCCAGCGACCACTAGCTCTTTGCTTACCTGAAAAAATGCACCGGGGAAAGATATTTGGCTCTAATGAAGAAGTGATTGCCGAAACTGAGGCTTATTTTGAGAGCAAAAGTAAATAATTCTACATAAAAGGCATCGAAAAGTTAGAGAAGCATTGGAAAGAATGTATTACGCTTGATGGAAACTATGTTGATGAATAAAGTCGAATTTCTCAAAAAAACTGCGTTTTTCTTAATTAGACCGGAAACTTATTGAGTGACATATTATTAGCATGCGACTTTGGAATTTCCAGTTGGGGCTCCATAGGCCCAAGTTGCCGATTTTTGTCAATATATTGGCCACTGGGTCTCGGGAATGGGTTCATATAACAAATATAGTTCATATACTGTGAAGGAACTTTCTTGGAGTCAAATGAATTATTCTCTTGTTTTCTTTCTTCATTTTAAAATTTTTTTTATCATGGTTCGCTGTGAAAGTGATGGTTATCCAGATTTCCTAAAAAACAGTTCCTACACTCAGAAAAACATTTTAGTTGGCTGAAGAACATTGTTTTGTTCAAGGCATCTGGTTAATTTAAAAAAATATTTTTCCAATAAAATAAATGTCTGCCCATCTGACCAAACGTTATTGCTCAAATGAACCAAAGCTTTTGCTTGAACAATCTTGCTACATTTACAAAATGTTTTGTTAACGTCAAAAATTTTTCGGTCGGATCAATAAAATTATTTGACAGCATCAAACACAATTTATGTAGCATGAAGAAAAATATTTAGTAGAATTGTTGCACCCCTGTAACTTTTTGATTTTTCTTCATTGTGTCTGTACAAGTGCAAATAAGCAATCTCTAAGAAACCAGGTCACCTCCTAAAGTAATTAGACCTTATCCCTGTATTCCGGGCTTTCTAGGGGTGGACAAAGTGTTTGCCTAGATATACGTGAAGTAGCTAGGAAAAAATCATGAAAAATGAAAAATTCCACAAAGATTTCCGCGAGAAGTTGTTTGGGGGTAAGTTAAATGTGACGGACTTGCGGAAGTAAGATTTAAGAATGGTCACGTGAAGAAGAGATTCCAAGAGAAGATCAGGTTGATCGATATGGTAGAGGACATTATCGATAAAATAGAGTCATCTTGCGAGACTAAGAAAAACGTAGAATCTACAGAAGGCTAGGTTAATGTTTTCGTGTATCATCTTGGCGACGCACTCGAAAAGAGTATCAAGCAGGGAACGTCGACGAAACCAAAGAACATCATCAGCGTGGGTTTCCAGACGGTTCCCCAAATTTGAGAGGTTTCCAGAACGCGCGCTAGAGAGACGATCGTAAGTTGACAAGAGGTTACCGCGAACGAACAGATTGAAGAAACCCAGGATTTGGGACAAGGGTGAGTGGTTTATTGTCATAAGGACGAAGCCATTTTCATCAATCCTCTAACGCTCACATTTTGAACTAAGTTTCGAAAAAATCGGAATTCTAAGCGAATGGCTTATTTCATCATTCTCAGAGAAAAATAGCGATTAGAAACACTTTGAAGCCTGCGAATTGATTTTTTAATTTCTCAATATGTTTGACGAATTATCAAAGTTGATGTTGCATCTGTGCAACATTCAGCGCTAAAGGAATAGTTACGTGTTAAACTAGTCAACTTTGACATTAATTAACTCAGCATCGGTCCAGTTGAAAAATTTGAAATTAATTTAGCATAAATATAAATAATCATCATTTTTTTAAAAATTTTACCGGAGATTGATTTTTTTACATACAACCTTAAAGAAGCGTGTCAGCCCTGAAGAATTAGGCGTCAAAGTCCGAGGAACCAGAGAAACAAGAAACAAGGATGTCAGGAGTTAGTGTCGCACTCGAAGACAGAACTAGACTTTCCTCTGCTATTAAGTACATTGTGAGGGAACGAACAAATTGTAGCTGAAAAAATTGAACGATTTCCACTGCTTGCTTTGTTCGATTATTATTGAATTATTATTGAAAAAGGAACGAAATTAGCATTTATGTCTTCTATGCTGTCGGTGAATTTAAAACATGGCTGAATTTCGATTTTATGTCATTGTGTCATTTTACAATCCGATCCGTAAAACTCCATTTGCTGTCGTAGCATTTCGGTATTGTGTATATAAAATTACTACGACAAGGTAATATTACATTAGCTGTTCCAAAAACTTCGCACTTTTCAATTTGTAAAATTACAATAACAGTCGTTAAAGAATCGCCACGGTGGTGCAGGGTCCTTTTATTACCCTTGACGGTCGATGTAATTTTACGTAGCTGTTGTGGAATGACTTGTACTACTGATGCGTATTCACATTTCAGTGTAATTTTACGAGGACAGGGTATGAAAAGTGCGCAGACATTTTTCACAGTGTAAGATTCACAGTTTAGACCTCCAAATTTCCAACACCACAAGAGAGATATTACAGTTCACGTTATAAATCTAATTTAAATACGTAGTTTTTACTGTAGCACGGTTTAAAAGTTTTGATCTCTCTACAAAATCTCTTTTGTGGTTTAACAAATTTGTTGCTTTAGAAATCGAAGTTGTAAACCTTACGGTCCCCTTTTTGTGATCTAATTGAATCAAAAAAATTTCTGTAGCGGTAAGTAAATGTTTTTAACAAACGCCTTTCACTTGAATTGTTTCTTTCCTATTTCAGTCTCTTACCTTCAATATTTTAATATCATTGTAGTAACTCAGTTCTATTGGATTTTTTTCTATCTGGACGAAATTTCTTGTCTCAATGTTAGAGATGCCAGTAAGAAAGCTTCGTACATGCTGCACTAAATGATTTCTCTGAAAGCTGTAATCAACAAACGAAACTACATAACAACATACGTCACAGTAATAATCCTAATTGTTAAAGGAAACTTTGTTATATTGTCTTGGATTCTATTTTTTCTGTGAAACAAAATAGAATGAAAAGCAGCCCCCCCCCCCCCCCTCCCAAGTTTAAGCACATTTAAAGTGCATGAGAATATTGTCAATTTGGATTTAATATTCACAATGTATTTCAACTCTGAAGAGTACATACGGAGAAAAATGGATATTCAGGATTAGCATCTAGAGATTTAATTATGGAATTTCCATCTTATATATTCAGCTGTAGTTTCTCAGATATTAAAATGTGCAGAAACTAATACCTTAGATATTACGACTTAATATCTAAATATTACAACTGAATATATAAGATGACTGTTCCTTACTTGAATATTCATTTTTCTCCGTACATTCTCATCCATGGCAAAAAATTTCGAAAATGTTCATGATTTTGAAGCATTTCTAGTAGTTTAGATGATAAAAAAATTCCACGTGAATTTCTACGGGAACTTTTTCAAAACGTCACCTCAAATTCACGTAAAATTTTTCCACAGGATTCTATGTGAATTTTTTCAGTTGGGCTAATGTTATTTGTCACGCTTTTAGTCTGAATCACGGCTACGTCTATGAAGAAGTACCCAGTGAGAGTCTGGAGTTTTTTCAATAAAGAAAACACTTAATTCTCAAGGGAATCTCAAAAAAATTTTATTCGAAGTATTGACCATTGGATTCTACACATTTTGCCAATCTTTCAGGCAAATCATGGATACCATTCCAAAAAAACTTTTATTCTTTTAAGGCACACCATTCGACGAGCCATTTTTCGACTTCTTCAAAATTGGCGAAGCGCTGCTCTGCGAGTGAGTGTCCCATTGATGCGAAAAGGTGATAGTCGGGCGGGGCGAGGTCTGGAGAGTACGGCGGGTGCGATAATATTTCCCAATTCAATGCTTTTAATGTGTTCTTCACCACTTTAGCGGTATGAGACGATGCGTTGTCATGTTGCAGGGTAACTTTGCCATGTCTTCGGGCCCATTCCGGCCGTTTTTCGATCAACGCATGATTCAAATTGATAATTTGTTGTCAGTAGCGATTCGTATTCACCGTCTCACCAGGTTTTAATAACTCGAAGTACACCACACCACACTGATCCCACCAAACACAGAGCATTGTCTTACGGCCAAAGCGATTTGGCCTTGGAGTAGATGGGCCGACCTCACCAGGTGAAAGCCATCATTTTTTCCGCTTCGGGTTCTCGAAATAAATCCATTTTTCGTCCCCCGTGACAATTCGATGCAGAAAATATTTTCTTTCGAACCGTTGAAGCAGCATTTCACAAATGGTTTTTCGATTTTCCATTTGTATATCGTTGAGTTGGTGTGGTACCCATTTTCCATACTTTTGGATTTTTCCCATGGCTTTTAAACGTTGGCAAATTGCTCCTCGGGTCACTTTAGTGTTTATGCCAATTGTTGTTGCGATTGGGTTGGGTCTTCATCCAATAACGCCTGCAATTCCTCGTCTTCGAACTTTTTCGCTGCACTAGGATGTTCATTGTCTGTTAAATCGAAATCTCCACTTTTAAATTGACGAAACCATGTGTCACATGTTCTAATCGCTGGAGCATGTTCACCATAAGTTTCTACCAGCAATCGAGGAGCTTCAACTGCTTTTTTCTTTTGATGAAATAAGAAAAGCAACGAATGCCGCAAATGCGATTTACTTGGAATGAAACTCGACATATTCACTGAGGTAAACAACTATGATGCTATTATTTTGGCAGAATGTAATTGTGTATTTTTGAAGGTTACTGTCCATCGAAAAATATGACATAGATGCCAAATCATAGAAATGTATACATATCTCTAGCGACATCTATGAGTAAAACCGGCAAATTTCAACTAACACCCCTGGTACATGCCGTAGCCTTGTACCACTCTTTCTGGTGTTCCTCGGCCAGCCACTTACCAAAATCAGATCTAAAGTAGATCTGGTCAGATCCGGTCAGATCTCGACAAAATCAAGATCTAGGTTAGATCTGGGAATTTGATCCAACCAGATCTAACAAGATCAACTTTTTTTGCGCGGGAACACGCAAAAAGAATTAAGGTTGAGTATATACGAGGTCTGTTAAAAAAATAAGGTGAGTTTTCATTTGTTTCGCAAAATACTAATTTATTCATGAATCTCTATGTTGTACCCTTCGAATTAATCCCCCTCAGATATAGTACACTTATGCTAGCGCTTCTTCCAATCCTGTCAGCACTTCTGATATGCACTTTTTCGTATGTCCTTAAGGAGGTTCTATCGTAAAACGAATTAACGGTCAGAAAAGGATGAAATTTGAAACATAGTTATTTAAATGCATAAAAATGAATCACTCAAATTTTCAAGACTCCAGTGTACCTGTGAGCTAAGATAATTTAATAAATATTTTCCGTCATTTAACATGTGCTCTTATGGATAACTACCTTTTCATTATTTTCAATTACCCACTACACATTTACTAACTGTTGAATATTGATGAAATATTTTATAATAGTGAGAAAAATATTTTAAAAACATTTTTAGCTTACAATATTGTTAGAAGGGTACTTGTAAATCAAAGAAAATGGAAATAAATGTTACAAAAATTATGATATTGAGTGATAATGTAGTAGATATGACAACACCGCAGCCGAGTATACGTTGGTAGGTTATGCCATGCTATTCAAAAAGAAACATTGAGCCTACATACACGCTTGCCCTGTCATAGTATTCACACCTGAATGCCTTAGATTTATAATCTAGTTCAATAAAATGCCTCTTATGGTGCCAAATTTAGGAGGGACACTAAAAAAGCGAGGCTGTGTTGCCACATCAACTACCGATAGAAGCTCCTTAAGTCCTCTCAGCGATTCGGTTTTTATCTCCGCAATCAGGGCAAAACGCCGTCCTTTCATGGGTCTCTTTAATCTTGGGAACAGAAAAAAGTCACAGGGGGCTAAATCTGGTGAATACGATGGCTGAGGCATGATTAGGGTGTTGTTTTTGGCCAAAAAATTACGAACAAGCAATGACGAGTAAGCAGGTGCGTTATCGTGATGCAAAAGCCATGAATTGTTTCTCCACAATTCCGGGCGTTTCTTTCGTATTGTTGTACGCAAACGGCGCATAACTTCAAGGTAATACTCTTTATTAACCGTATGACCTTGTGATAAGAACTCTTAATGCACTACGCCATGATATATTGGGACGATTGTGCTTTGGTTTCGACGTCATAACCATATACCCATGATTCATCTCCAGTTATGACCCTTTTAAGCCAATCTGGATCGTCGTTGACGTCACTCAACATTTCCTAAGCGATGATCATGCGACGGGTTTTTTGGTCAAAATTCAGCAATTTTGGAACGAACTTCGCTGACACCCTCTTCAGACCCAAAATATTTGAAAAAATTGCATGTCATGAGCTGAATGATATGCCGACATCCTTAGCAACTTCTCTAATAGTGATTCGACGATTCTCCATAACAATTTTCTACACTGCTTCAGTGTTTTCATTGGTTGTTGACGTACTGGCCCGTCCAGGGCGAGCGTCGTCACGCAAAACACTTCTAACCTTTATGCCTCTCACAAACAAACAAAAAATGCTATATTGCTGAAATTGGGAACATACATTCGGGACAAGTGTGCCAACATAGAAAAAAAAGTCGAAAGTCGAATGTACATAGCCCGCGAAATTTGAAAATTCACCTTATTTTTTTAACAGACCTCGTATATAATACACATTACAAACCTCCAAAAATCTAACCGGCGCTCAGACCATTGACGTCCTCTCCACGAAGCACTAATTAAATGTTACTTAATGACACGGGAAAATTCAGAAAATGGCGAAAACTGCGGGAAGACAAGCGCCATCAATCGACAAAAACCGGGATTACAATCTGGTCTGTTATTTTCACGCCGCTTGGAAACGGTATTTTACATATCTTATGAAATTACACAAGGGTGTAAAAACACAGAAACCAATACTATTTTACACGGCTGTTGTACAGTGTACCATATTCTCTGATAGTGTAAACAGTACATTGTGTACCGAGGGTAGTGAGTGTGTGTTTATAGTCGAGCGTGATGTTTGCAAGACAAGTCGTAGACGAGCGCGATCCAATGTCAAGTCCTGTATACACAAAAAACATTTTATCTCAGGCATTTTCGAATTAAGTTATAGCTCCGTTGGATATATAGTGAAAGTACAGAGTAGCGTGGACGGCATTACTGCCGAAAACGAATTTAAAGATATTCTCAAGTTGTTTCTGTACTATATATGAACAGAATTCAATGCAAATACCTGCACTCAGAAAAATATACTATAAAGTCATTCTTATAGCATCTTTTAAAAATCAATAATAGACTTGCTTTTCGCAAAAATGCTATAGATTTGATAGCATTTATTCTTTAGTGTGGTTTTTAGGTTCTGGAAGTCTCAAAACGCGTAAATTTGATGAAAACGGTCGATATAAATGAAAATATGGATATAAGTGTACTTACTCTAGGTTTGTGCAATCTCTAAAGACAATGGCATACTTTTTTGTGAACGCGGTTGCCACACATAAATGTGAGTAAATGGTGTCTGCATTGACAGTTCGTTGCCTTATCCCGTAAGATAACACATACTTGAATCTATTATCTTGCACTTTGTCGTAGTTCTCTCCCATTAATTGTATTTTACTTTCCAAAAGTGACGAATTTGATTCTGTAACAAATGAAGAAACCCATGGGATTCGAAATTAAATTTCTGGAATATTTTTTTTATAATGCGCAAACAAGTTTTAAGCTGATATTCCTAACAATGTGCAATTGTGCAGTCACAAATTTAAAGCCAATAATTTACATTTAAAATCCCCTTTTTAATATTAGAACTCTATTTTACTACAAAAAATGTTTAAAAGTTATCTTGATATCGAATTAAACATAGTCATAACTAACATAACCTAAAATACAGCTACTATAAAGGCGTCAAAGCTTGACATTTATATCATGCTCCACAATTCAATTAAAGTTTTACGATTGTTTATGAAAAAAATTATTCATAATTTATTCATTATTAAATTGTCACTTTTCATGTAATAATATCTTTCTATCTCTGAACCTATATTTCCCATGCCAAGGAATATATATCTCTTCTTATCTCTCAACCTATCGGTTGACGACGACAAAATAAAAGCGACACGAGAGATCGCAGAGAAGCTTAACATATCACATACATGCGTTGAAAGACATTTTAAATAACTTGGTTTCGTTAATAAGCTCGATATTTGTGTTCATCACAAATTGAACGAGTTTCAACTCACCAAACAAATTTCTATTTGCGATTCACTACTGAAAAGTAACGAAGCCGATGCATTTTTAGAGCGAATCATAACGGGCGATGGAAAATGGGTTGTTTACGATAACTTCGTGCAAAAAAGATCATGGAGCAAGTGAGATGAGCCTGCACAATCGACATCAAAAGCCGATATTCATCAAAAGAAGGTTATGCTGAGTGTTTGTTGGGATTTCAAAGGTATTGTTTATTTTGAGCTGCTCCCAAGGAACCAAACTATCAATTAGAATGTCTACTGTCGCCAGCTAATGAAAATGGTCATAGAAATCATGGAAAAGCGGCCAGAACTGGCAACACGTGAAGGCGTTATCTTCCATCAAGATAATGCCAGACAACATACATCTTTGGTCACTCGCAAAAAATTATTGTAGTTAGGCCTCATCCACCGTATAGTCCTGACGTTGCATCATCCGATTATTATTTATTCCGTTCACTTCAAAACCATTTGAATGGAAAAACATTCGATTAAATGAGGCTGTCAAAAATGAGTTGATTCAGTTTTTTGCCTCTAAGCCTCAAACTTTCTACGAAAGCGAAATTGTAAAGCTGATTGAAAGACGGCAGAAGGACATCGAACAAAATGGCCAATACATAATTGATTAATGTTTGTTATTTGTATAAATAAACTTGCTTTGAAAATCATGAAAAAAATAGAAATGGCTGTTAAATTAGGTACCTGGTTCATCTTAAAGAGCATTCCAACACGGAGAAAAAAGATCAGTAAAATTTACAGGAAGTTCGGTACTTATTTGGACAACATGACTTTTTAGTAAATTTTACAAGAAGTTGAGTTCAATCAACAGATTTTCTGTACAATTCACTTAGCGTACAGTACAATCAACTTAACTCGGATTTTTTCGTATTCAGTAGATTTTACTGGACGCTGAGTGAAACGTACAGAAAATCTGGTAATTGAACTCAACTTCTGGTCAAATTTACTGAAAAGTCATGTTGTCCAAATAAGTACCGAACTTCCTGTAAATTTTACTGATCTTTTCTCTGCGTGAATGACCGCATTAAATACGTACCGAGCCCGTATTTAATTTTATTTTGAACGCTCTTTAAGATGCATTGGGCAACTAATTTAGCGGCCATTAAATACGTTCCCGCATAAAATGAACCCGTATTTCAGAGGTGGACGAATTTCCTTGAGACCTTGAACAATACGGATTTAAGGCAGAGCTGTGTTTATCGGGCCTGGTCTCTAAGTGGTGCCAGTCCGGTAACCGCAAACATCGAGTTCCGTTAAAATACGTATACCGTCGTATTCAGCTGTGTTTAGACCAAGCAACAGGGAATTTGTTATGACATTATTTATTTCAGAAAACGGACAGCGCCATCAGAAGAGAGGTTGGTCATAGAATGATTGTGTCATGTTTTGGACAACGAAATATGATTTATAAATTTGTTATTAACATTTAACACAAAAAAATCGCACTTTTTTTAATTTTTTGTTTATAACATTAAAGGTAATAATCCAATCTTGATGACATTAATTGAAAAGTTGTAGAAAACTTAATTTCGAACAAAATGAGTCGTCGCTTGATCCGATTGGGTAATTAGAAGCGGAGAAAATTCGGAAAAACCGGAAAATTGAGCTTTTGTTAAACAAATTAATATCTCAGTAAATTTTTAACTTTTCAGGTTGAGGTTTGGTGGGAAAGTAACCGACTTTATGCTCTTCAAATGAATAAAAAAAGGGACACTTTAAGATAATACGTTTCCGCGCTATTGACATTTTAATTTATTTCATGCGTTAATTGTAAAATGTCTGCTTGCCGCAGAGGTGGTCCGATTTTTATTTTGAAAACGGCTTTTAAAAATATAAATCAAGCAGAACAGAACGTCAATCTTGGTTTTTCGCTAAAATGTTGCAAAGTTTATTAAAAAAAGGTCCAAATATGGCTCTAAACGCTTGAACACAGCAAAGTGACACAGTGAGCCTACTCGTCTTCTCCCCCCACCACTGTCACTTTGCTGCGTTCAAGCGTTCAGAGCCATGTTTAGACCTTTTTTTAATAAACTTTGCAACAGTTTAGAGAAAAACCAAGATTGACGTTCTGTTCTGCTTGATTTATATTTTTAAAAGCCGTTTTCAAAATAAAAATCGGACCACCTCTGCGGCAAGCAGACATTTTACAATTAACGCATGAAATAAATTAAAATGTCAATAGCGCGGAAACGTATTATCTTAAAGTGTCCCTTTTTTTATTCATTTGAAGAGCATAAAGTCGGTTACTTTTCCACCAAACCTCAACCTGAAAAGTTAAAAATTTACTGAGATATTAATTTGTTTAACAAAAGCTCAATTTCCCGATTATTCCGAATTTTCTTCGCTTCAAATTATCCAATCAGATCAAACGGCATCTCATTTTGTTCGCAATTCAATTTTCTACAACTTTCCAATTAATGTCATCAAGATTGGATAATTACCTTTAATGTTATAAACAAAAAACTAAAAAAAGTGCGATTTTTTGGTCTTAAATGTTAATAACAAATTTATAAATCATATTTTGTTGTCCAAAACATGACACAATTACTCTATGACCAACCTCTCTTCTGATGGCGCAGTCCGTTTTCTCAAATAAATAATGTCATAAATCATTCATAACAAATTCCCTGTTGCTTGGTCTAGTTCTATGCTATTATAACTGCAGGAGACGAACTTAACCGGTGTATAGCAAGTAAGTTTAATTTTCTGATATGCTTCACGTACTACTTGACCAGCACTACTTAACTCCAGCCACGATTGTGTTGTTATCCCGTTACTAAAAAAGAGACCTATGCGACAAAACCTCAACTGCAGCGAGGATTGTTTCGTTATTCGATTGTTTTGGCAAAAGGTCAATAAACAAAATTGTCGCATTTGGGGCTCAGAAAATCCAAAAGTCATCATTGAGAAACCGATGCACCCACAACAAGTGACTTTTTGGTACGGTGGTATCATTAGGCCATTTTTCTTCCAAAATGAGCAAGGAGCCACCGTCACGGTCAATGGCGAGCGTTACCGTATCATGCTCAACAAATTTTTGTTTCCAAAAATTAAAGAGGATGACGTGGATGTCATTTGGTTTCAACAGGACGGGGCCACTTGCCACACAGCTAACGTAACAATCGATCTTTTGCGCACCGTTTTCAAAAATCGAATAATCAGCCGAAATTCTCATGTCCATTGAGGCTTCGGTTTCCATAGCCGACTGAGCGCGCGGCCTAGTAGGCAAAGGAGGGGATAATGCAAAGCGCGAACGTTTTTTTTTCATTTAAATAATGTATTTGGAAAAATGATTAACGAAAAATGCCAGTACAAGTTAAATGTCGTCCCGCATATTTTTTCTTCCATAAAGTTTTGTGCCAGAACTATAGTTTTTTTATAATCGAAGGAAACCGTATTTTTTTAAAGTACGAAATCAATCGATTTTTTACAATCAACTCTCTGTTTTTCGTGGAAATTCGTTCGGAATAGTCCGAAACTTTATCAACAGCCTCAAAAAAGCCTAGAGCTTCAGATGGTTATGTTCAACATGACAAAATTCTCAATTTGTTAATAATTTTTATTATAACAGTTGCGGCAGGTAGAATTCTCATGTTTCAACTTCAAAGAAGTTTAGAGTTAAGAGAAGTTTTTGCGAGAAAGTTGTTCAGCAGGCTTTTAGGCAGTTTTTTACATTCTCATCATGGATGAGAAGGTATTGGTTTTATGTGAAAAATGACTTTTGAAATTTTCATCAAATCTTTACGTTTTGAGACCCCCTGAGTCAGAAAAAATGGTTTTTACGAAAGTGTATGTCTGTCTGTCTGTCTGTAGTAGGTCGTGTGCAGCATAACTCTCGATAGAATTATCAGATTGAATTGAGCTTTGGTACACTTTATCGGAGCCGAAAAAGTAAGGACAAGTTCGTTAACCAGCCACATCCAATCAAAATTGAGGGATTGAGCACCACTTTTGTGTTTTTGAAAATAACTTTTTGAAAAAATCAAAAATTTCAATACTGGTTTTTGATAGTGCTCATAAATCTCTACAAATTATTTTGATAACATTTTTTGATTAAATAGAAATTAGAAATGATACAGCATATTCAAATTCGAAAAAAGTCAATATCAAAATTCCATTTTCCAGTTAAATTATACGAGATACGAAAAAACGTTATGATACAATATTATTTTCTACATAAAGTCCTACAAATTTGAATTATAACATTTTTTCATAAGATGCATATTTTTCTTTTTAATTTAAAAAAAAAACTATTGAAAATCCAAAATTCAATTTTTTAACAATAATATGTAAAATACGAAAAAAAACATAAGAATACAAAGTTGTTCGTTTTAAAAAGATCTACAAATTTTGTCTGACGCAGTTTCTCATAAAACATATATTTTTCGTTTCAATTCCAAAAAATACGATTAAAATTCAAAAATTCCATTTTTTAGACAAAATATGTAAGATACAAAAAAAACGTTTATATGGAAAATTGTTTGCCTAAATGAAGTTTACAAATTCTCATTAAGACATTTCGGGACAGGATGTATATTTTATGTTTTGATTTATAATATTTAAAAAATTCGATTTTTTTCACCAAAATATGTGATATACGAAATAAGCGTTGTTATGCAAAATCGTTTCCTTAAATAAAGTCTACGATTGTTTTTTCTTTTTGAGAGATTTGGAAGAAAATAAATTATTTTAATCATGTAATTTATTAAAAAGTTATTGAAATGTATACAGAAAATCGAGCGCGAAGCGCGAGCGTCATGATGAGAATGTGTTCCTTAAGGCTGATAGAGCCTTAAGTAAATTGAATCTCCTGTTTCACTTAAATTCAAAAAGAAATAGAGTGACTTTGAGAAAATGTGTAATTCACATCATCTGTAATATTATTATAAAATTGGTTTGAGCTTCAGTATCAAATTATAAGAAATAAATTTAAATGTATGCGAAGAGCACAAGACCGAGCGCGAAGCGCGAAGATCGAACCGCGCGCCCTAGGTACGCTCAAACTTGCGAGCGAAGCGCGCGATGAGAATGTGCCCGCAAAGCGGGCGGATTTTTTAATGTATTTTGAGATCTTTTAATCCAAAACTGCGGTCAGGATGAGAATTTATTCAACTGCGTTCGAGCCCACCGATACCGACGCAAGGTATATCAATCGAACACAGGAGAAAGAAAGATGTACCCATGCCAAGAGCACAAGATTCGACAGATTTGCAACATCATTTTTGCCCATTCATTTTTTTTATTTATGTCTATTCTGTAAAAAGTATTTAGAAACACTTTAGACGAGTCGGAAGAAATGATATATATACACTTTATATTGGCAATAATATAACAAAAATTTGATCATTTATCGTTAAATATACGTTAAAATAATCGTTATTACAGGTTTGGTAGTTACATATTAAATATAAGCTCGAAATTTTTTGAACTTTTGAGGATTAATACATTCTGTAAGATAAATACCCGAAATATTCGTGGAAATGGAAGACAAACAACCTATTATTAAAAACATTTCATTTGACAGATCAAAATTATCTAAATCAAATATAATATAATTATGATGCTAATAATGTTATTCAAATGTTATTCGAATATTAATACTTTTTTTGCTAGCTCAATAATAATCTGTACCAACTGTACCTTGTTTGTGGTTTTCTTCCCGATATTCCGGCTCCACTTTTCGGGATTCTTTGATCTTTTCCTTCCAAATACAGGATTTGTCTCTTGGGACATTTTCATGACCACAACAATAAATTTTTGACAATTTGTTAACTGATTTATTGCAATAAATTACCGTTGTTCGCGATAAATTACATGTTTGCTCTTCAGAGGAAAATCATGAATTGACTTTAAAAGAATAAAAACACAGAAAAGCTTCAGAATATTTTTTCAAAAATTATATTTCGAACCGGCGTAAACAGAACTGTTCCTAGAACTCTAAGCATAGTGCGTTTTTAAAGTTCTCTAATGCATTTTGGTATATTATTGCGTATATAAAGTATATACTAATATATCATTTCTTCCCATTCGTCTAGAGTTCTCTAAATAATTTTTACAGAATAGATATAAATAAAAAAAACGAATTGACAAAAATGACGTTGCAACTCTGTCAAATCGCGTGCTCTCGGCATGGGTATATCTTTCTTTCTCCTGTGTTCGATTGATATACCTCACGTCGGTATCGGTGGGCTCGAGCGCAGTTGAACAAATTCCCATCCTGAACGCAGTTTCGGATTCAAAAATCTCAAAATATATTAAAAAAATCTGCCCGCTTCGCGGGCACATTCTCGTTGCGCGCTTCGCGCGCCTAGGGCGCGCGATTCAATCGTAGCGCTTCGCGCTCCGTTCTTTCTGGACCTCGCGCTTCGCGCTCGGTCTTGTGCTCTTCGCATACGTTTAAGTTTATTTCTTATAATTTAATACTGAAGCTCAAACCAACTTAATGATATTAAAGATGATGTAAATTAGTCATTTTCTCAAATTCACTAAGTTTCTTTTTCAGATTAAGTGAAACAGGAAATTCAATTTACTTAAGGCTCTATCGGCCTTAAGGAATACATTCTCATCATGACACTCGCGCTTCGCGCTCGATTTTCTGTATGCATTTTCGTAACTTTATAATAAATTACATGATTATTGATAAATTTATTTTCTTCCAAATCTTTTAAAAAGGAAAAACAATCGTAGACTTTATTTAAGGAAACGATTTTGCAGAACAACGCTTATTTCGTATCTCACATATTTTGGTGAAAAAAATCGAATTTTTTCAATATTAAAAATCAAAAAATTAAAATATACATCCTGTCGAGAAATTTCTCGATAAGAATGTGTAGACCTTATTTAGCCAAACAATTTTCATCTCAAAGTTTTTTTTGAATCTCACATATTTTGTCTAACAAATGGAATTTTTGAATTTTAATCGTATTTTTTGGAATTGAAACGAAAAATATATGTTTTATCAGAAACTGTGTGATACAAAACTTGTAGATCTTTTTGAAACTAACAACTTTGTATTCTTACGTTTTTTTCTTATTTTACATATTATTGTTAAAAAATTGAATTTTGGATTTTCAATAGTTTTTTTTTTAATTAAAAAGAAAAATATGCATCTTATGAAAAAATGTTACAATTCAAATTTGTAGGACTTTATGTAGAAAATAATATTGTATCATAACGTTTTTTCGTATCTCGTATAATTTAACTGGAAAATGGAATTTTGATATTGACTTTTTTCGAATTTGAATATGCTGTATCATTTCTAATTTTGATTTAATCAAAAAATGTTATCAAAATAATTTGTAGAGATTTATGAGCACTATCAAAAACCAGTATTGAAATTTTTGATTTTTTCAAAAAGTTATTTTCAAAAACACAAAAGTGGTGCTCAATCCCTCAATTTTGATTGGATGTGGCTGGTTAACGAACTTGTCCTTACTTTTTCGGCTCCGATAAAGTGTACCAAAGCTCAATTCAATCTGATAATTCTATCGAGAGTTATGCCGCACACGACCTACAGACAGACAGACAGACAGACACTTTCGTAAAAACCATTTTTTCTGACTCAGGGGGTCTCAAAACGTAAAGATTTGATGAAAATTTCAAAAGTCATTTTTCACATAAAACCAATACCTTCTCATCCATGATGAGAATGTAAAAAACTGCCTGAAAGCCTGCTGAACAACTTTCTCGAAAAAACTTCTCTTAAATCTAAACTTCCTCGCATACTTTTTGTTCATTTGTTGTAAAAATCGTGATTCCGTGGATTAGTTGCACTGAATGAGTAGTTCACCTTTTGTTTAGAAATGTTCTTTATTTACTTGTTACTATGTTAACGGAACTTCACAATACAGTAAAAAACAGTTACACAAAAGTTACCTATGAATTCCAACGCGTTGATGAGAACAATCTGCTTCTATTCTTAATATAATGTGTAAGAACTGCAATTTTTATCCTTGCAGTTTGAAAGTTGTATTGATTCTGATTCTTCTCTTCAAGGAAGTTTCGAAGTTCATTCATTGATGGGAGTGTGCAGATTTTCGTACAGAAAAATGATTGGTTGGAAACAATATAGGAGGGAGTACCTAAATTTCACTACATTTAACTTAACTGTAATTTTAGTAGTATGCTAATCCGAGCCTCGTTCAAAACTGATTTCAGTACATGTTTACCTAACTTATGAAGGGACCTCTAACTTAAATGTTTTACATACAAATGCTGAATAGTTAAATATTGATAATGAACATAGACATAATTGTAAGAAGCGTATGACAAAGGAAGAAAAGTAAACTAAACTGAGTTCAAAATTAATCATCTTCCACTGGTTCTGTGGAAAGTGGACAAAGTGTTAATGGGAGAAGATCGTTTGGATCGGTGGAAAGTGGTGTGAGAGGGCGAGAGTTGAGGACTGCTTCAACCTCGTGTAGGACTGTTTGGGATTGTTCATAAGTTAGTAGTTTGCCGCCTATTGTTCGTACAAAATGGTGTTTAAATGACTTGACTGCCGCCTCCCACAAACCTCCAAAATGTGGAGACCGGGGAGGGCTAAACCACCAATCGATTTTTTCCTTTGCTAAAAATTCTTGAACTGGAGAGTCATATTGCGTTGGTTGAATAGAATTTGGAAGTTTTATTAATTCATTGAATGTCCCGACAAAATTTGTTCCATTATCCGAGTAAATGGTTTTTTACTTTCCTCGATGTGAAGAAATCGTTTTAAGCAACCGATGAGTGCTTCAGATGTTAAATCACCGACCAACTCGAGATGAACTGCTTTAGTCGCAAAGCAGACAAAAATTGACACATAAACCTTTTCCTTTTTGCGGTTTCTGTGACGTTTCTCTTTGATAAAAAAGGGTCCACAATAGTCCACTCCAGTATGCAAGAAGGGACAGGTTGAACACAATCGATTTCTTGAAGACTTCCCATAATGTAATCGAAACTGCGAGGCTTTGCCCTGAAACATGTGACGCACTGACGAATGACGTGACTCACCACATTTCTACCGTCAATTGGCCAATACGTTTCGCGAACTCTATATAAAGTAGCTTGGGCAACCGCATGCATGTTTTTGAAATGTTGTTCACGAATGATTAATTTCGTAATGTGATGGTTCTTGAGTAAAACAATAGGATGTTTTTGTTTCTCAGGAATATTCGCGGTTTTGAGACGGCCGCCGACTTTGAGAATGCCCTTATCGTCTAGAAATGGATTTAAAGAAAGTAAATCACTGTTTGAACTAATGTTTTTGCCATTTCAAAGATCGAGTATTTCTCTTGAATATGTGGATTGTTGTGTAAGTTTCAATATGGTCTGCTTTGAGTGATCAAGTTCTGATTCCGAGAGAGAACCAGAGAGTTTAGATTTGTTTCTCAAATTGTGAATAAATCTGAGAATGTACGCGACAACATGTTTAAGTGTTTTCAGGCACGAATATTTTTCTAAAAAAGTCCAGGTACCAACAGTGAGTTTAAGATTGAGAGGACCAGGATTTTTTCGTATTTCTGGAATTTCCTCAATGTGTGATTTTAATTGAGGCCAAGTGCTTCCATCTTGAGACAACCATTTTGGACCGTTTTTCCAAAGGTTAATGTAAATTGGCAGGGATTCTTCCGTCCCAATCAATTTGAGCTTTCCAAAGATTTTGAATGAGTAGTTTTGCTACGACGATTACGAGACCGAGTAAACCTAGAGGGTCAAAGATTTTAGCTGTTTGAGAGAAAATTGACCGTTTTGTTGGTCGATCAGTCGAATTTGTTAAGTTAACTGTATACATTATGGAATCTGCCTTTGGATTCCAAAAAAGGCCAAGAGTTTTGACAGTTTCTGACGGATTCAAGGTTATTTGAGCGTCAGAGATGTTTTCTTGAAAATTGCTGATTAAATTTGGGTCATTCGAACTCCGTTTGCGGAGTTGGAAACCGCCTTTGCTCAGGAGTTTAATCATGTCATCGCGAAGAGCAAGTGCTTCGTGGAAGGTGTTTGATCCTGTTAAGAGATCATCAACATAGAAATCGCGTTTCAAAACTGTAGCTGCTAAAGAATAATTATCCCGTTCATCTTCTGGTAACTGATAGAGGGTGTGAACCGCGAGGAATGGAGCGGAAGCTGTGCCGAACGTTACCGTATTTAGTATGTAAACCTTTATCGGATCATTTGAGTTTTCACGCCACAAAATTTTATGAAACAAACGTTCTTCTTCAAGCAATTGGACCTATCGATACATTTGTGCAATATCGGCTTTGAGAGCGTACAGAAAGGTGCGAAATCGGGTGAAAATTGAGAATAAATCCTCTTGGCTTGTCGGGCCGACCATCAAAGTGTCATTTAACGACAGTCTTGTAGAAGAATTGCATGTGGCATCAAAGACAACGCGAGTTTTTGTCGTGATGCTGTCTGCTTTGAGAACTGCGTGGTGCGGGAGATAGTAGCCGCTCTCCTCTTTCTCGCAATCTTCTGACAACGTCATGTGATTTTCATTTAAATAGTCTTTAATACATTCCACATATTTAGTTTTAAGAATGGGATTTTTTCCAATTTCGTTTCCAAAAACTGGAATCTTTTGAAGGCAGTGTCACGTGACTGACCAATTTTTAATTTATTTTTGTTAAATGGTAGTCGATCAATATAACGTTCCGATTCATCGCATTCGGTTCTATTTACATTGTGTGTTTTGCAGGCGTTTTCTTCTTGTGAACGCAGTGAGGTTGCGCGAGTTGAATTTAGTTCCCATAGAATGGTTAAATCAGCGAATTTTGTAAAGTTGCAATATACTTTGCTCGAATTCCTTAAACGCGATTGATTAATGAAATATCCTGCTACACAGAGAAAATAGCATCTGGTCATAGTGACTAGGAATAATGTAGTTGGAAATAATAAAGTGACTGTAACGAGGGAGACTTGTTGTCGCTACTTGACTCATGGCTACAGTAACATGATTTGTAGCCATGGTAGCCATATTCTGAATCAGTGATCCCAGATCTGAAACCGACGCAGTGTCTCACACTCTCAGCCTGCCTGTCGGTGTGAATCGGGTAGGGAGCGAAGACGGGGCACGTTGCCATTTTTCTTTCCTCGTCACTCTTGCATGCGAGAACGACTCGTCCCATTTTCCCTTACTCTCCTCGCATCTTCGTTACAATGCATGCGTTTTCAACTGTTCCAAGTTTTAGATTTCAGGCTGTCGTTTATCGAGTCGAAATTGAGAAATGTGTTTTTCTCGACTCCGTGCAAAAGAGGCGCGAAGCAGACGACAATTTCAAATTTACAGAATATGTAGTTATGGAAATAATTCTGTAATATTTATTTTGGCTTGGGGTCAGCTTAGTTTCTAATTATTTATGTCATCGAGGACATAAACATTAGGAAGGCAAACGTTTCGGCCACAGATGGGGGGCCCTCTTCAGTGCCAATTAGCTTAATTGTAACCTTTAAATATTTATTAACTAATACATGCAATTAAGAAATATATGGTATTTTTTTGTTTTTTTGTTTTTTTCTTTTGCTTATTAATTAAAAATAGAGTAAACATGCAGAAAAACTTATGAGTAAGCGAGTTTCTAGGCTTGGCCACTCTTTTTAAGACAGACTCCGTTTAACTCGCGTATTACTTGGCTACTTATAAAAATTCTTATACTCCTAAGAACTCGCGCATTGCTTGGCCACCTTATTTTAAGTCAGAGCCCGGAAATCTCGCGTATTACTTGGCCACTTTATAAAAATTCTTATACTCCTAAAAATTCACGCATTCATACTCCCAAGAACTCGCGCATTACTTGGCCACCTCACTTAAAGTCAGAGTCTGAAGTGCTCGCGCATCACTTTGCAACTTTTTATTAGTCTCAGAATCCGTAGTGCTACCGTATTAATTGATCTCTCTATTCAAATCAGAGTTTGAATAGCTCGCGTAATATTTTACCACTTACAGCAGTCTTATAATCCGAAAAACTCGGACATCATACTTATAAACTTAATATTGTATTTTTCCGGGTTCCAGTTATTAAGAATCAGAGGTTTCGAAAAACCAGGAAATTAATTTTTCGTGAATTTCCACCTTAGCTGCATTTTACTTTCTATATCCACAAAAATGTGTATAATTTTTACGACGCCGGGACCGTATTGAGTGTACCTTTCCTTACAGAATTCTTCGAACACGTGGTAGGGGTTTGCTTTCCTTGGACGCTTGAGCACATAGGAATCTCAAGTGCCGGGGACATTAAAGTAAATTTTGACTGTGTATAACCCTTGGTTAATTAAATTTGGAACCTGACCTATCATGGAGAATGCTCTACATATACGCTGCAAACTCTGAACACTTGTCTTCCTAAACACATGTTTATTCCCAAATCAGTTTTCTTCTAGCCATGTGGCAGAGTGGTGGACTTACATCCGTCTGTCATCTCTGTGGTTTTTGAGAAAATAAATAAAAAATTTTCTGTACCAATTGCAATGTTCTGATTGTTTTAACTTCAGTGTCCTTTACTTCTGGTGCTCGTGCATATGTGTGTGGTTTGCTGTGCGTGCTTTACCAAGGACCCACGTTATATTCTCCCGTGTGTTGTTTCTTTCTGGTTTGAAATAATTGTGTTTATATATGTGCCCTTGAGGTGAGTGCGTTCCGCGGCCGCATTTTTTCACGGTTCCTGTGGGAGAGGATTACTTGTTGGAGCAGTGTTTGGAACGGCCTGGTTCTTCACACCTAGAAACTCGCTTACTCATAAGTTTTTCTGCATGTTTACTCTATTTTTAATTAATAAGCAAAAGAAAAAAAAAACAAAAAAACAAAAAATACCATATATTTCTTAATTGCATGTATTAGTTAATAAATATTTAAAGGTTACAATTAAGCTAATTGGCACTGAAGAGGGCCCCCATCTGTGGCCGAAACGTTTGCCTTCCTAATGTTTATGTCCTCGATGACATAAATAATTAGAAACTAAGCTGACCCCAAGCCAAAATTAAATATTACAGAATTATAACTGTGGGTCAATGTAACAAGGAACATGTACGGAAACATGTCACGATATGGAAATAATACTTACTTTTTCGATATTTTAATCAATTTTTCCCTAGAATAAACATCTATAAGTTTTTAAAAAATTGTGGAATCATTCTGAAAGTCTATACATTATTTTTAAGTGGAAATTTGAAATTAATAAATATTTACAATTTGTGACAAAAATTTCAAACTCAACTAATTAATTTAAAATAAATTGAAAATATTTGAAATTTTTAAAGGAAAGCTTAAGTTATAAATTTCGAATTTCCATAATTTTTACCAATTTTTTACATTTAAAAAATTTTCAATTAGCGAATTATTTAACATTAAGAAGAGATAAACATAAAATTTAAGATTGAATATTACATTCTCAATTTTATGTTAGACATATTTTCATCTCACTGTTTGCAGCCTAATCACAGACTTTTCATTCAAAAAATGTCAAATCTGTCAAATGAAATATTTTGTAATTCTTAATTTGCCTGTTCTTCTGAAATCATAGGAAAAATTCAAAGTCGATAAATGGTTAAAATTTTACACCAAGATTTCAATTGCAAAATTTTAAAGCTTTGTGAATAAACTGCTTCATATATAGAAAATACTTCAACTCTGTGAAGCATTTTTATATTTTAAGTGTAAAATCTGTGCTTAGGTCACAAAAAAGTAAGACAAAAATACTGTCATTATAAAATTAAGAATGTAGATTTAGCACTCATTAGGTCAAATGTTTATTACTTCTTCATATAAAATACTTTGCACATAATTCTCTGATTACATATTTTTTAAATGTTGGAACATTTAAGAAATTCATGAATATTTAACCTATTTATAAAAAATAAAAATTTACAAATAAAGCTTCGACTGACAAATCCAAGAATTTGTCAATTATTGATCTATTTTCTTGTAAGTTTGAACATAGGAGAACTTAAAATTCCACAATGACTTTATTTTTCAAGTGATGCTTAAACCTTTCTTTAATCTTGAGAATTCTTCCAGAACTTTATTTCAGGCGAGTGACTTTTTTTTTAAATGAAAGATTTCGTAATTCTAAATTAGGCTCATCTTGTAAAATTGTAAAAACATTCTAAAACTTCAAAGTAAATTTTTCTGTCTAATTTAAAGCTAATAAGTATTCAATGTTTCAAATCAAAATATTAAATGAAAGATTTTCAATCTCTGGGAACTAACTGCTTTAAGAACACAATTTCTTCCTCTTTATAAAAAATCTCAATTTTCAAATTGAAAGTCTTCGGATAGGTCACTAAAACTTGGGATGAAAATACTTGGATTATACAATTTACTTTAAATTTTTAAATCTTTTTACAATGTTGCAAGATGAGCCTAATTTAGAATTACAAAATCTTTCATTAAAAAAAGTCACTCACCTGAAATGAACTTCCGGAAGAATCCTCATAAGAATAAAGAAAAGGTTTAAGCATCACTTGAAAAATAATATCAGTTTGGAATTTTAAGTCCTTTTTACTCTCTAAATCTGAATCAGTCAAATTTTTCACTGATTGAATTAGTTGATTTGCCTTTTCACTGATTTTATCAGTAAACAAAAATATTTTTCACTGATAAATTAGTTCATTTTCACTGATTTAATAATGTTCCAACATTTAAAAAATATGTAATCAGAGAATTATGTGCAAAGTATTTTATATGAAGAAGTAATAAACATTTGACCTAATGAGTGCTAAATCTACATTGTTAATTTTATAATGACAGTATTTTTGTCTTACTTTTTTTGTGACCTAAGCACAGATTTTACACTTAAAATATAAAAATGCTTCACAGAGTTGAAGTATTTTCTAAATATGAAGCAGTTTATTCACAAAGCTTTAAAATTTTGCAATTGAAATCTTGGTGTAAAATTTTAACCATTTATCGACTTTGAATTTTTCCTATTATTTCAGAAGAACAGGCAAATTAAGAATTACAAAATATTTCATTTGACAGATTGCAGCTGCCCATAAGATCTTGTAAAATCGTGTCAAGATTTAAACACGAACTTGAAAAAAAAATTGCATGTAAAATTTGAAATCAATAAATACTTATGTGATCATATGAAAATATCACTGAACACATCTTTAAGCTTTTTAATTTATCTCCTTCTATTAAAAAATTTTTCCTTTCCATAAAGCAATTCATTTTTTGAATGAAAAGTCTGTGATTAGGCTGCAAACAGTGAGATGAAAATATGTCTAACATAAAATTGAGAATGTAATATTCAATCTTAAATTTTATGTTTATCTCTTCTTAATGTTAAATAATTCGCTAATTGAAAATTTTTTAAATGTAAAAAATTGGTAAAAATTATGGAAATTCGAAATTTATAACTTAAGCTTTCCTTTAAAAATTTCAAATATTTTCAATTTATTTTAAATTAATTAGTTGAGTTTGAAATTTTTGTCACAAATTGTAAATATTTATTAATTTCAAATTTCCACTTAAAAATAATGTTTAGACTTTCAGAATGATTCCACAATTTTTTAAAAACTTATAGATGTTTATTCTAGGGAAAAATTGATTAAAATATCGAAAAAAGAAGTATTATTTCCATAACTACATATTCTGTAAATTTGAAATTGTCGTCTGCTTCGCGCCTCTTTTGCACGGAGTCGAGAAAAACACATTTCTCAATTTCGACTCGATATACGACAGCCTGAAATCTAAAACTTGGAACAGTGGAAAACGCATGCATTGTAACGAAGAAGCGAGGAGAATAAGGGGAAATGGGACGAGTCGTTCTCGCATGCAAGAGTGACGAGGAAAGAAAAATGGCAACGTGCCCCGTCTTCGCTCCCTACCCGATTCACACCGACAGGCAGGCTGAGAGTGTAAGACACTGCGTCGGTTTCAGATCTGGGATCACTGTTCTGAATACCTGGTCGTGGCGACTAGTTAACATCGTTGAAATTGTCCTTAACTCTTAAACCTAGCTATGAGAACTTGAAACATTGAGTTGTCATAGCTAGAATAACGTAGTCGCTATAACCAGTGCAGCAAACGTCACACTCGTTAAATCCGCTGTGTATTGTTTCGAGTAATGCATATTATTTTTCATAGCAACTGATAGCAACTCTTTTGAGAATTTGATTTGATGTGTCGAGCGGCTCGAAACTGTGGTTTTAAATCCTACTACTTTTAAAGTTTTAACCCGCTCTACAGATGCTGACAAACAGAATTTCAAAAGAGGTGCTATGAAAAATACATTGTTCCACGTAGCGATTTCATGCATTTTATTTTAGGAATTTGATTTTACATAACTTTATAGTTGACACTTACATATAGTGACTGTGATAACATTACATAGTCGCTGTGACTACATTACTTAGTCCCTGTGACCACTTTTAGTACCTACATTGACGGGTCAACCATTGCTTGAATTCAACCACAAAAAGTAGTTAAGGACATTTTCAACTACATATATCACGTCACTATGCCCAGGAATTTTTCTCAGTGTACTACCCAACCTAAATCTGTTTCTTGAAATATAGCGGAGTGATCGGCTACCGAGATTTGACCTGAGCGTAAGAAATGGTAGAAATATTGCGCTCCTAAAATCATGTCAATCTCAGCTGGACAATCGAATTTTGGATCTGCCAAGAAGAGATATTGTGGGATTACGTGATTATACGTGTAACTACAAATAATGAAAGGTCACATTTTAAGTTGCTATAGCGAGACTTTATTGTTGCAGTTGTGGTATATTTCACGCTTGTAGGCAATTCGTCTACTGACTGTAGTGGGATATTAACTGCAACTTTTTTAAGTCCGATTTTATTAACAAATTTCTCAGTCACTGCATGAGGTTGAGAACCTCCGTCCAACATAACGCGACATGAGTGTGATTTACCATTTTGATCGATGACGTCAACAATGGCAGTTGCTAGGACGACTTCTGAAGGAATAAAAAGCTGGTAGTTGCTAACACTAGTAGAAGTGGGTTGATTATTTGGGCCAGGTTGACTCTGTTCGATTGACTCATTGACTGTTTCTGAATTGGGTTGATTTATGTGTAATAGTGAATTGTGACGTCTGCCACACTTTCGACACCCACCAGCCAGACAATTTTTTGGATTATGTGTACCTCGCAAACAGTTTGTGCACAATGAAATATTGCGTGCTGCCTCATAACGTTCTTTAGGGGATAGGTTTTAAAAAATTTGACATGAAAATACGCCATTTTCTGCTTTACAAATGTAACAAGAAGTTTTGTTGATGAGTGTTTTTAACTCGATGAATCGTGTGAATTGGAACTTGTAGATAGAGTAGCTCCTGCGAATGGTTGATTAAAACGTGTAGTTGAACGAGGATGAGGATTGTTAGTCGAATTTTGAAATGTTGGTACATTTGTAAGTGGTACATTTGTAAGTGGTACATTTGTACGTTGCCTTATAGCTGCTAAATTATTAACAAATTGAGAATTTTGTTATGTTGAACATAACCATCTGAAGCTCTAGGGTTTTTTGAGTCTATTCATGAAATTTCAGACTATTCCGGACAAGTTTTTACGAAAAACAGAGAGTTGATTGTAAAAAATCGATTGATTTCGTACCTTCAGAAAATACGGTTTTCTTCGATTATAAAAAAAACTAGTTCTGACACAAAAATTTGTGGAAGAAAAAGTATGCGGAACAACATTTAACATGCAGTGACATGTTTTTTGATCATTTTTCAGAATTTTTTATTTAAATGAAAAAAAACGTTCGCGCACTGCGGTATCCCCTCTTTTGCCTACTAGGACACGCACCCCGTCGGTTATGGAATCCGAAGCCTCAATTGGCCGCCTCGGAGTTGTGATTTGACCTCGTTGGACAATTTTGTGGGGAGTCGTTAAGGATAAGTGTTTCGCTAACCATCCAGAGACGATTGAGGCCTTGAAACACGAAATCGAAGTATCCATTCATGGGATTGAAGCCCAAACAATCGAAAATGTACTGAGAAATTGGGTTGATCGAATGGGGTACTGTAAGGCCAGCCGTGGCAGTTATTTGAATGATGTAGTGTTTCATTCTTAAATAGAAAGGTTCAATCTTTCTAATACAACCATACTTTTGAAAAAATATCCATAAGTTTTTTTTATAGCCGATTATTCCAAATGTTAGATGGCCCACCCTGTACACACATATTTTTTAATTAATAATACTTGTAACATTTTCCATTTACTTACATTTATTATTACTGTAAATAAAACGAATCTTTAACATTGTGATTGAAAGCAATGCACCAAGCCGAAATCAAAAGAGTAATTTAACTACCTACATTGGAAGTTCAATACTTATATTCTATTAAATTACATTAAAATAAAAACCGCTGGGGCCCAGATCTGGAGGATAAGGTAGGTGGGGAAGCAATTTAAAGCGTAATTTATTGATATTATGTAAATTGGTGTTACCGGTATTTTTGATATTAATAATTGATATGTGGCCTTTCCGGTATTGTCTTGATGTTTATTGCAAATTCGTCGACGTTTCGACCAATGTTTTGGTCCTTTTCAAGACGATAACAATATTCTTATTAAAACTCTATGATGACTATCATGTCCAGCATGAGTAGTATTATACTGATATATTCAGAGTATGTAGTGTTTAAAAAAGTAGTTAAAATAATTTGTTTTGATCCTCTTTAGTAATCAATGTGACAAAAACTATTTCATAGTACATAATAAACATCAAGGCCACATATCAATTATTAATATGTAATTTATTGATTTCTGCCAAAGTTTTTATCGATTTGTGAGCTGGTGCATTGTCTTGGAAGAAGATGCATTTTTTCTTCAACAAATGAGGGCGTTTTCTTGTGATTTCTTCTTTAATCGATCCAATAATGCACATTAATAGTCGCTGTTGATTGTTTTTCCTTTTTCCAAATAGTCGATGAACAATATTCCACTAGAATACCAAAAAACTGAAGCCATAACCTTTCCAGCCGATAGTTGTTGTTGATAGCTCGTTTTGGTGCAGTTCCACCGGGTCCTACCCACTATTTTGCTTGTTGTTTGAATTCTGGTGTGTACAATGATAGAAAGGAATGGCTGTTACAACGATTTTTATGATTAATTTAACTTTACCTTATTGCTGGCATAGATACAGCAATATGAGATTTGTATTTTAACCATCCGATTATAACTGAATAAATATGAACGAATGAACCATATTATTGGTTGCTATGGAAAAATGTATTGTTTGCCTTCCCATATTATATTTCTGATTCGCCCAGTTTCACTTACAATATTTTGATTTCTGTATTGAACATCCTGCGTTGTTTAGAGAGACATATTATTTTATAAATACAATTATAAATTCCCAACCTACAACCGAATGGCTAAAACTCCCGAACCATTTCTATCAGTGTAGTGTTAGATCCAGTTTTCATGAATGATCACTAATCGGCGCAAAAAATCGCTTGGATTACGGTGAAAAAAGTCCAAACAGCTCTTTAAATCACGAACTCGTTGGCGTTTTTGATCGATTGTTTGCAAACGCGGCACCCATTTTGCGGCTAGCATTCTCATGCCCAAATCCTCATACAAAATTTTAACCACTGACCCAATTGATATGCTGGTGGCCTCAGCTAACTCACGTACTTTGACTTTTAGATTATCTAATAAGATGTCATGAACTTTTCTGATGATTTCTAGAGTGGTAACGTCTTTTGGCCTTCCCGATCGCTCAGCATCATTTGTGCTCGTGCAACCTTGTTTAAATTCATTAATCCACTTCTCAATTATTTGCCCCAATGGAGAAGATTCCCCATAACATTTATCAAGCCACTGTTTCGTCTGCACTTCATGGGAAAAGTATGAAAATGTAATTAGTGGTGCCATCTCTACGACATCCTACAGGTTTATTGAACTCTCTGGTATATGTTACTTTGAATTATTTTCAGGGAGTTCCTAAATCATTTTCAATGCAGGTCATAAGTTTCGTCGAAGATTTTGTAGGTAAAAAATTTCTCATTTCAACATATTTATAGTAAAAGTTTTCCATTGAAAATTTCAACGGCATATTGCTAGATATCCCGAAAAATTATATCGTGACATGTTTCCGTACATGTTCAATGTTTTATTGACCCACAATAATAATTTTGTAAAAGTTAATTTGGCATGGGGTCAGTTTTGATACGGATTTATTTTTTTAATTAAGTGATAGAACACATAAAAAATACAAAAGGCAAACGTTTCGGCCACAAATGGGGGCCCTCTTCAGTGCCAATTAGCTTAATAGTAACCTTTAAATATTTATTAACTAAGACATGCAACTTAATAATTATTGTATTTTTTGTTTTTTTCTTTTTTTCTTTGCTTATTGATATTAGAAAAAGATAGAGTAAACATGCGGAAAGACTTATGGGTAAGCGAGTTCCTAGGTGTGAAGGAACCAGACCGTTCCAAAAACTGTTCCAACGAGTAATCCTCTCCCACAGGAACCGTGAAAAATGCGACCGCGGAACGCACTCTCTCAAGGGCACATATATAAGCACGATTATTTCAACAAAGAAAGAAACAACACGATGGAGAATATAACGTGGATCCTTGGTAAAGCACGCACAGCAAACCACACACATCCACGAGCACCAGAAGTAAAGGACACTGAAGTTAAAACAATAAGAACGATGTAATTGGTACGGAAAAATTTTTATTTTGTATTTTCTCCGAAGCCGCAGAGATGACAGACGAAAGTAAGTCCACCACTCTGCCACATGGCTAAAAGAAAACTGATTTGGGAAGAAGTCGTATTTAGGAAGACTAGTGTTCAGAGTTTGACGTGTATAGAAAGCATTCTCCAGATAGGTCAGGTTCCAACACCAAGGGTTATACACAGTAAAACCTTATTTTAATGTCCCCGGCACTTGAGATTATTATATGCTCAAGCGTCCGACAAAAGCAAAGACCCACCACATGTTCGAAAAACTCTGTAAGGAAAGGCACTCACTACGATCCCGACGTCGTAAAAATTGTACACATTTCTGTGGATATAGAAAGTAAAATGCAACTAAAGTGGAAATTCACGAAAAATTAAATTCCTGGTTTTTCGAAACCTCTGATTCTTAATAAATGGAACCCGGAAAAATACAATATTAAGTTTATAAGTATGATGTCCGAGTTTTTCAGATTATAAGACTGTTGTAAAGTGGCAAAATATTACGAGAGTTATTCGAACTCTGACTTAAATAGAGTGGCCAATTAATACAGTAGCACTAAGAATTCTAAGACTGATAAAAAATGGCCAAGTAATGCGCGAGCACTTCGGACTCTAATTCTGAGTAAGGTGGCCAAGTAATGCGCGAGCACATCAGACTCTGATTCTGAGTAAGGTGGCCAAGTAATGCGCGAGTTCAATGGACGTCAGGACTGATATAAATGCAAAATTAGCCGCGTAATACGCGAGATCAAACGAAGTCTGACCTAAATAAGGTGGCAAAGTAATGCGCGAATTCTTAGTACAGAATTTTTATATAAAGTGGCCAAGTAATGCGCGAACTCTTCGGATTCTGGCTTAAAATTATGTGGCCAAGTAATTTGCGAGTTCAATGGACGTCAGGACTGATATAAATGCAAAAATAGCCGCGTAATACGCGAGATCAAACAAAAATCTGACCTAAATAAGTTGGCAAAGTAATGCGCGAATTCTTTGTTGTGTATTTTTATATTAAGTGGCCTATTAATGCGCGATCTCTTCGGACTCTGGCTTAAAATTATGTGGCCAAGTAATTCGCGAGTTCAATGGACGTCAGGACTGATATAAATGCAAAAATAGCCGCGTAATACGCGAGTTGAACAAAGTCTGATCTGAAAAGAGTGGCCAAGTAATGCGCGAGTTCAATGAACGTCAGGACTGATATAAATGCAAAAATAGCAGCGTAATACGCGAGATCAAACGAAGTCTGACCTAAATAAGGAGGCAAAGTAATGTGCGAATTCTTAGTACAGGATTTTTATATAAAGTGGCCAAGTAATGCGCGAGCTCTTCGGACTCCGACTTAAAATTATGTGGCCAAGTAATTCGCGAGTTCAATGGACGTCAGGACTGATATAAATACAAAAATAGCCGCGTAATACGCAGTTAAACGAAGTCTAACCTGAAAAGAGTGGCCAAGTAATGCACGAATTTTTAGGGTTATAAGAATTTTTATAAAGTGGCCAAAAAATAATAATTAACACGTAGGCTCCTTAGACTATGACCTGAATAAGGCGGCCAAGTAATGCGCGAGCACTTCGGACTCAGATTTTCAGTAAAGGGGCCAAGTAATGCGCGAGCACATCAGACTCTGATTCTGAGTAAGGTGGCCAAGTAATGCGCGAGTTCAATGGACGTCAGGACTGATATAAATGCAAAATTTGCCGCGTAATACGCGAGATCAACCGAAGTCTGACCTAAATAAGGAGGCAAAGTAATGCGCGAGCTCTTCGGACTCTGGCTTAAAATTATGTGGCCAAGTAATTCGCGAGTTCAATGGACGTCAGGACTGATATAAATGCAAAAATAGCCGCGTAATACGCAAGATCAAACGAAATCTGAACTAAATATGCTGGCAACGTAATGGGCGAATTCTTAGTACAGAACTTTTATATAAAGTGGCCAAGTAATGCGCGAGCTCTTCGGACTCTGGCTTAAAATTATGTGGCCAAGTAATGCGCGAGTTCAATGGACGTCAGGACTGATATAAATGCAAAAATAGCCGCGTAATACGCGAGTTGAACAAAGTCTGATCTGAAAAGAGTGGCCAAGTAATGCACGAGCTCTTCGGACTCAGATTTTCAGTAAGGTGGCCAAGTAATGCGCGAGTACAATGGACGTCAGGACTGATATAAATGCAAAAATAGCAGCGTAATACGCGAGATCAAACGAAGTCTGACCTAAATAAGGAGGCAAAGTAATGCGCGAATTCTTAGTACAGGATTTTTATATAAAGTGGCCAAGTAATGCGCGAGCTCTTCGGATTCTGGCTTAAAATTATGTGGCCAAGTAATTCGCGAGTTCAATGGACGTCAGGACTGATATAAATGCAAAAAATAGCCGCGTAATACGCGAGATCAAACAAAATCTGACCTAATTAAGGTGGCAAAGTAATGCGCGAATTCTTAGTACAGAATTTTTATATAAAGTGGCCAAGTAATGCGCGAGCTCTTCGGACTCTGGCTTAAAATTATGTGGCCAAGTAATGCGCGAATTCTTAGTACAGAATTTTTATATAAAGTGGCCAAGTAATGCGCGAGCTCTTCGGAATCTGGCTTAAAATTATGTGGCCAATTAATGCGCGAGCTCTTCGGACTCTGGCTTAAAATTATGTGGCCAAGTAATGCGCGAGTTCAATGGACGTCAGGACTGATATAAATGCAAAAATAGCCGCGTAATACGCGAGTTGAACAAAGTCTGATCTGAAAAGAGTGGCCAAGTAATGCGCGAGCTCTTCGGACTCAGATTTTCAGTAAGGTGGCCAAGCAATGCGCGAGTTCAATGGACGTCAGGACTGATATAAATGCAAAAATAGCCGCGTAATACGCGAGATCAAACAAAATCTGACCTAATTAAGGTGGCAAAGTAATGCGCGAATTCTTAGTACAGGATTTTTATATAAAGTGGCCAAGTAATGCGCGAGCTCTTCGGAATCTGGCTTAAAATTATGTGGCCAATTAATGCGCGAGCTCTTCGGACTCTGGCTTAAAATTATGTGGCCAAGTAATTCGCGAGTTCAATGGACGTCAGGACTGATATAAATGCAAAAAATAGCCGCGTAATACGCGAGTTGAACAAAGTCTGATCTGAAAAGAGTGGCCAAGTAATGCGCGAGCTCTTCGGACTCAGATTTTCAGTAAGGTGGCCAAGCAATGCGCGAGTTCAATGGACGTCAGGACTGATATAAATGCAAAAATAGCCGCGTAATACGCGAGATCAAACAAAATCTGACCTAATTAAGGTGGCAAAGTAATGCGCGAATTCTTAGTACAGGATTTTTATATAAAGTGGCCAAGTAATGCGCGAGCTCTTCGGAATCTGGCTTAAAATTATGTGGCCAATTAATGCGCGAGATCTTCGGACTCTGGCTTAAAATTATGTGGCCAAGTAATTCGCGAGATCAATGGACGTCAGGACTGATATAAATGCAAAAATAGCCGCGTAATACGCGAGTTAAACAAAGTCTGATCTGAAAAGAGTGGCCAAGTAATGCGCGAGCTCTTCGGACTCAGATTTTCAGTAAGGTGGCCAAGTAATGCGCGAGTTCAATGGACGTCAGGACTGATATAAATGCAAAAATAGCAGCGTAATACGCGAGATCAAACGAAGTCTGACCTAAATAAGGAGGCAAAGTAATGCGCGAATTCTTAGTACAGGATTTTTATATAAAGTGGCCAAGTAATGCGCGAGCTCTTCGGACTCTGGCTTAAAATTATGTGGCCAAGTAATTCGCGAGTTCAATGGACGTCAGGACTGATATAAATGCAAAAATAGCCGCGTAATACGCGAGATCAAACAAAATCTGACCTAATTAAGGTGGCAAAGTAATGCGCGAATTCTTAGTACAGGATTTTTATATAAAGTGCCCAAGTAATGCGCGAGCTCTTCGGACTCTGGCTTAAAATTATGTGGCCAAGTAATGCGCGAATTCTTAGTACAGAATTTTTATATATAAAGTGTCCAAGTAATGCGCGAGTTCAATGGACGTCAGGACTGATATAAATGCAAAAATAGCCGCGTAATACGCGAGTTGAACAAAGTCTGATCTGAAAAGAGTGGCCAAGTAATGCGCGAGCTCTTCGGACTCAGATTTTCAGTAAGGTGGCCAAGCAATGCGCGAGTTCAATGGACGTCAGGACTGATATAAATGCAAAAATAGCCGCGTAATACGCGAGATCAAACAAAATCTGACCTAATTAAGGTGGCAAAGTAATGCGCGAATTCTTAGTACAGGATTTTTATATAAAGTGGCCAAGTAATGCGCGAGCTCTTCGGAATCTGGCTTAAAATTATGTGGCCAATTAATGCGCGAGCTCTTCGGACTCTGGCTTAAAATTATGTGGCCAAGTACTGCGCGAGATCAATGGACGTCAGGACTGATATAAATGCAAAAATAGCCGCGTAATACGCGAGTTACAAAAAAGTCTTATCTGAAAAGAGTGGCCAAGTAATGCGCGAGCTCTTCGGACTCAGATTTTCAGTAAGGTGGCCAAGTAATGCGCGAGTTCAATGGACGTCAGGACTGATATAAATGCAAAAATAGCAGCGTAATACGCGAGATCAAACGAAGTCTGACCTAAATAAGGAGGCAAAGTAATGCGCGAATTCTTAGTACAGGATTTTTATATAAAGTGGCCAAGTAATGCGCGAGCTCTTCGGACTCTGGCTTAAAATTATGTGGCCAAGTAATTCGCGAGTTCAATGGACGTCAGGACTGATATAAATGCAAAAATAGCCGCGTAATACGCGAGATCAAACAAAATCTGACCTAATTAAGGTGGCAAAGTAATGCGCGAATTCTTAGTACAGAATTTTTATATACAGTGCCGAAGTACTGCGCGAGCTCTTCGGACTCTGGCTTAAAATTATGTGGCCAAGTAATGCGCGAATTCTTAGTACAGAATTTTTATATATAAAGTGTCCAAGTAATTCGCGAGTTCAATGGACGTCAGGACTGATATAAATGCAAAAATAGCCGCGTAATACGCGAGATCAAACAAAATCTGACCTAATTAAGGTGGCAAAGTAATGCGCGAATTCTTAGTACAGGATTTTTATATAAAGTGGCCAAGTAATGCGCGAGCTCTTCGGAATCTGGCTTAAAATTATGTGGCCAATTAATGCGCGAGCTCTTCGGACTCTGGCTTAAAATTATGTGGCCAAGTAATTCGCGAGTTCAATGGACGTCAGGACTGATATAAATGCAAAAATAGCCGCGTAATACGCGAGTTGAACAAAGTCTGATCTGAAAAGAGTGGCCAAGTAATGCGCGAGCTCTTCGGACTCAGATTTTCAGTAAGGTGGCCAAGCAATGCGCGAGTTCAATGGACGTCAGGACTGATATAAATGCAAAAATAGCAGCGTAATACGCGAGATCAAACAAAATCTGACCTAATTAAGGTGGCAAAGTAATGCGCGAATTCTTAGTACAGGATTTTTATATAAAGTGGCCAAGTAATGCGCGAACTCTTCGGATTCTGGCTTAAAATTATGTGGCCAAGTAATGCGCGAGCTCTTCGGACTCTGGCTTAAAATTATGTGGCCAAGTAATTCGCGAGTTCAATGGACGTCAGGACTGATATAAATGCAAAAATAGCCGCGTAATACGCGAGTTGAAAAAAGTCTGATCTGAAAAGAGTGGCCAAGTAATGCGCGAGCTCTTCGGACTCAGATTTTCAGTAAGGTGGCCAAGTAATGCGCGAGTTCAATGGACGTCAGGACTGATATAAATGCAAAAATAGCAGCGTAATACGCGAGATCAAACGAAGTCTGACCTAAATAAGGAGGCAAAGTAATGCGCGAATTCTTAGTACAGGATTTTTATATAAAGTGGCCAAGTAATGCGCGAGCTCTTCGGACTCTGGCTTAAAATTATGTGGCCAAGTAATTCGCGAGTTCAATGGACGTCAGGACTGATATAAATGCAAAAATAGCCGCGTAATACGCGAGATCAAACAAAATCTGACCTAATTAAGGTGGCAAAGTAATGCGCGAATTCTTAGTACAGGATTTTTATATAAAGTGGCCAAGTAATGCGCGAGCTCTTCGGACTCTGGCTTAAAATTATGTGGCCAAGTAATGCGCGAATTCTTAGTACAGAATTTTTATATATAAAGTGTCCAAGTAATGCGCGAGTTCAATGGACGTCAGGACTGATATAAATGCAAAAATAGCCGCGTAATACGCGAGTTGAACAAAGTCTGATCTGAAAAGAGTGGCCAAGTAATGCGCGAGCTCTTCGGACTCAGATTTTCAGTAAGGTGGCCAAGCAATGCGCGAGTTCAATGGACGTCAGGACTGATATAAATGCAAAAATAGCAGCGTAATACGCGAGATCAAACGAAGTCTGACCTAAATAAGGAGGCAAAGTAATGTGCGAATTCTTAGTACAGGATTTTTATATAAAGTGGCCAAGTAATGCGCGAGCTCTTCGGACTCCGACTTAAAATTATGTGGCCAAGTAATTCGCGAGTTCAATGGACGTCAGGACTGATATAAATACAAAAATAGCCGCGTAATACGCAGTTAAACGAAGTCTAACCTGAAAAGAGTGGCCAAGTAATGCACGAATTTTTAGGGTTATAAGAATTTTTATAAAGTGGCCAAAAAATAATAATTAACACGTAGGCTCCTTAGACTATGACCTGAATAAGGCGGCCAAGTAATGCGCGAGCACTTCGGACTCAGATTTTCAGTAAAGGGGCCAAGTAATGCGCGAGCACATCAGACTCTGATTCTGAGTAAGGTGGCCAAGTAATGCGCGAGTTCAATGGACGTCAGGACTGATATAAATGCAAAATTTGCCGCGTAATACGCGAGATCAACCGAAGTCTGACCTAAATAAGGAGGCAAAGTAATGCGCGAGCTCTTCGGACTCTGGCTTAAAATTATGTGGCCAAGTAATTCGCGAGTTCAATGGACGTCAGGACTGATATAAATACAAAAATAGCCGCGTAATACGCAGTTAAACGAAGTCTAACCTGAAAAGAGTGGCCAAGTAATGCACGAATTTTTAGGGTTATAAGAATTTTTATAAAGTGGCCAAAAAATAATAATTAACACGTAGGCTCCTTAGACTATGACCTGAATAAGGCGGCCAAGTAATGCGCGAGCACTTCGGACTCAGATTTTCAGTAAAGGGGCCAAGTAATGCGCGAGCACATCAGACTCTGATTCTGAGTAAGGTGGCCAAGTAATGCGCGAGTTCAATGGACGTCAGGACTGATCTAAATGCAAACTTTGCCTAGTAATTCGCGAGATCAAACGAACTCTGACCTAAATAAGGAGGCAAAGTAATGCGCGAGCTCTTCGGACTCTGGCTTAAAATTATGTGGCCAAGTAATGCGCGAGTTCAATGGACGTCAGGACTGATATAAATGCAAAAATAGGCGCGTAATACGCGAGTTGAACGCAGTCTGACCTGAAAAGAGTGGCCAAGTAATGCGCGAATTCTTAGTACAGGATTTTTATATAAAGTGGCCAAGTAATGCGCGAGCTCTTCGCACTCTGGCTTAAAATTATGTGGCCAAGTAATGCGCGAATTCTTAGTACAGCATTTTTATATAAAGTGGCCAAGTAATGCGCGAGCTCTTCGGACTCTGGCTTAAAATTATGTGGCCAAGTAATTCGCGAGTTCAATGGACGTCAGGACTGATATAAATGCAAAAATAGCCGCGTAATACGCGAGATCAAACAAAATCTGACCTAAATAAGGTGGCAAAGTAATGCGCGAATTCTTAGTACAGAATTTTTATATAAAGTGGCCAAGTAATGCGCGAGTTCAATGGACGTCAGGACTGATATAAATGCAAAAATAGCCGCGTAATACGCGAGATCAAACAAAATCTGACCTAAATAAGGTGGCAAAGTAATGCGCGAATTCTTAGTACAGAATTTTTATATAAAGTGGCCAAGTAATGCGCGAGCTCTTCGGACTCTGGCTTAAAATTATGTGGCCAAGTAATGCGCGAATTCTTAGTACAGAATTTTTATATATAAAGTGTCCAAGTAATGCGCGAGTTCAATGGACGTCAGGACTGATATAAATACAAAAATAGGCGCGTAATACGCGAGTTGAACGCAGTCTGACCTGAAAAGAGTGGTCAAGTAATGCGCGAATTCTTAGGGGTATAAGAATTTTTATATAAATTGGCCAAAAAATAATAATTAACATTTAGGGTCCTTAGACTCTGACCTGAATAATGCGGCCAAGTAATGCGCGAGTTCAATGGAGTTCAGGACTGATATAAATGGAAAAAAGCCGCGTAATACGCGAGATCAAACAATGTCTGACTTAAATAAGGTGGAAAAGTAATGCGCGAATTCTTAGTACAGGATTTTTATATAAAGTGGCCAAGTAATGCGCGAGCTCTTCGGAATCTGGCTTAAAATTATGTGGCCAATTAATGCGCGAGCTCTTCGGAATCTGGCTTAAAATTATGTGGCCAATTAATGCGCGAGTACAATGGACGTCAGGACTGATATAAATACAAAAATAGCCGCGTAATACGCGAGTTGAACAAAGTCTGATCTGAAAAGAGTGGCCAAGTAATGCGCGAGCTCTTCGGAATCTGGCTTAAAATTATGTGGCCAATTAATGCGCGAGCTCTTCGGAATCTGGCTTAAAATTATGTGGCCAATTAATGCGCGAGTACAATGGACGTCAGGACTGATATAAATACAAAAATAGCCGCGTAATACGCGAGTTGAACAAAGTCTGATCTGAAAAGAGTGGCCAAGTAATGCGCGAGCTCTTCGGACTCAGATTTACAGTAAGGTGGCCAAGTAATGCGCGAGTTCAATGGACGTCAGGACTGATATCAATGCAAAAATAGCCGCGTAATACGCGAGATCAAACAATGTCTGACCTAAATAAGGTGGCAAAGTAATGCGCGAATTCTTAGTACAGAATTTTTATATAAAGTGGCCAAGTAATGCGCGAGCTCTTCGGACTCTGGCTTAAAATTATGTGGCCAAGTAATTCGCGAGTTCAATGGACGTCAAGACTGATATAAATGCAAAAATAGCCGCGTAATACGCGAGATCAAACGAAGTCTGACCTAAATAAGGTGGCAAAGTAATGCGCGAATTCTTAGTACAGAATTTTAATATAAAGTGGCCAAGTAATACGCGAGCTCTTCGGACTCTGGCTTAAAATTATGTGGCCAACTAATGCGCGAGTTCAATGGACGTCAGGACTGATATAAATACAAAAATAGCCGCGTAATACGCGAGTTGAACAAAGTCTGATCTGAAAAGAGTGGCCAAGTAATGCGCGAGCTCTTCGGACTCAGATTTTCAGTAAGGTGGCCAAGTAATGCGCGAGTTCAATGGACGTCAGGACTGATATAAATGCAAAAATAGCAGCGTAATACGCGAGATCAAACGAAGTCTGACCTAAATAAGGAGGCAAAGTAATGCGCGAATTCTTAGTACAGGATTTTTATATAAAGTGTCCAAGTAATGCGCGAGCTCTTCGGACTCTGGCTTAAAATTATGTGGCCAAGTAATTCGCGAGTTCAATGGACGTCAGGACTGATATAAATGCAAAAATAGCCGCGTAATACGCGAGATCAAACGAAGTCTGACCTAAATAAGGAGGCAAAGTAATGCGCGAATTCTTAGGAGTACAGAATTTTTATATAAAGTAGCCAAGTAATGCGCGAGCTCTTCGGACTCTGGCTTAAAATTATGTGGCCAAGTAATGCGCGAGCACTTCGGACTCTAATTTACAGTAAGGTGGCCAAGTAATGCGCGAGTTCAATGGACGTCAGGACTGATATAAATGCAAAAATAGCCGCGTAATACGCGAGATCAAACGAAATCTGACCTAAATAACGTGGCAAATTAATGCGCGAATTCTTAGTACAGAATTTTAATATAAAGTGGTCAAGTAATGCGCGATCACTTCGGACTCTGGCTTAAAAAAATTATAATTAACACTTAGGTTCCTTAGACTCTGACCTGAATAAAGCGGCCAAGTAATGCGCGAGCACTTTGGACTCTGATTTACAGTAAGGTGGCCAAGTAATGCGCGAGTTCAATGGACGTCAGTACTGATATCAATGCAAAAAATAGCCGCGTAATACGCGAGATCAAACAATGTCTGTCCTAAATAAGGTGGCAAAGTAATGCGCGAATTCTTAGTACAGAATTTTTATATAAAGTGGCCAAGTAATGCGCGAGCTCTTCGGACTCTGGCTTAAAAAAATAATAATTAACACTTAGGGTCCTTAGACTCTGACCTGAATAAAGCGGCCAAGTAATGCGCGAGCACTTCGGACTCTGATTTACAGTAAGGTGGCCAAGTAATGCGCGAGTTCAATGGACGCCAGGACTGATATAAATGCCAAAATAGCCTCGTAATACGCGAGATCAAACGAATTCTGACCTAAATAAGGTGGCAAAGTAATGCGCGAATTCTTAGTACAGAATTTTAATATAAAGTGGCCAAGTAATACGCGAGCTCTTCGGACTATGGCTTAAAATTATGTGGCCAACTAATGCGTGAGTTCAATGGACGTCAGGACTGATATAAATACAAAAATAGCCGCGTAATACGCGAGTTGAACAAAGTCTGATCTGAAAAGACTGGCCAAGTAATGCGCGAGCTCTTCGGACTCAGATTTTCAGTAAGGTGGCCAAGTAATGCGCGAGTTCAATGGACGTCAGGACTGATATAAATGCCAAAATAGCCTCGTAATACGCGAGATCAAACGAAGTCTGACCTAAATAAGGAGGCAAAGTAATGCGCGAATTCTTAGTACAGGATTTTTATATAAAGTGTCCAAGTAATGCGCGAGCTCTTCGGAGTCTGGCTTAAAATTATGTGGCCAAGTAATTCGCGAGTTCAATGGACGTCAGGACTGATATAAATGCAAAAATAGCCGCGTAATACGCGAGATCAAACGAAGTCTGACCTAAATAAGGAGGCAAAGTAATGCGCGAATTCTTAGGAGTACAGAATTTTTATATAAAGTAGCCAAGTAATGCGCGAGCTCTTCGGACTCTGGCTTAAAATTATGTGGCCAAGTAATGCGCGAGCACTTCGGACTCTAATTTACAGTAAGGTGGCCAAGTAATGCGCGAGTTCAATGGACGTCAGGACTGATATAAATGCAAAAATAGCCGCGTAATACGCGAGATCAAACGAAATCTGACCTAAATAACGTGGCAAAGTAATGCGCGAATTCTTAGTACAGAATTTTAATATAAAGTGGCCAAGTAATGCGCGAGCTCTTCGGACTCTGGCTTAAAATTATAATAATTAACACTTAGGGTCCTTAGACTCTGACCTGAATAAAGCGGCCAAGTAATGCGCGAGCACTTTGGACTCTGATTTACAGTAAGGTGGCCAAGTAATGCGCGAGTTCAATGGACGTCAGGACTGATATCAATGCAAAAATAGCCGCGTTACGCGAGATCAAACAATGTCTGACCTAAATAAGGTGGCAAAGTAATGCGCGAATTCTTAGTACAGAATTTTTATATAAAGTGGCCAAGTAATGCGCGAGCTCTTCGGACTCTGGCTTAAAATTATGTGGCCAAATAATGCGCAAAGTTAAATGGACGTCAGGACTGATATAAATACAAAAATAGCCGCGTAATACGCGAGTTCAACGAAACCTGACCTAAATAAGGTGGCCAAAAATGCGCGAGTTACAACGAAATCTGACCCAGACAAAGTGGCCAGATGTAAGAACATAAACCGTGAAGGGACGACTGAAACACGGTGGGTCCCAATTTCTCATTTCACATTTTTTTATGACCCTTTTTTAAGTATAGGGTTGTAAATCTTAGAAAGGTTTTCTATGTCGGTTCTAAGATTCACCGCATCGTTCGTACCTGCAATGTGACACATTTCCAACAGCAACCTTTTTTGTAGTTTTTTTTCGTTAGCTAAGATTTTTGTTCTATCAAAATCGAAGAAGTGATCTCTTTCAATCGTATGTTTTGTTAGCGCGTTTTGTTTATTGGGGCTTTCTCTAATGTTGTTTTTATGTTCTTTTAGTGTGTTTTTAAGGAATCGTTTCGTTTGACCTATATAGACAGCCTTGCAGTCATTCGCTTTGCACGGAACGCTGTAGACGACGTTAGAAGATTGATCTTTGGGTATTTTGTCCTTGGTGGGTATGAAGATCGTTTTTAGGTTTTTTTTGGTTTTTGTACGCAGTGTTTATGTTGTAGCTATGTAAGATTCCTGATATTCTCTCTGACAGAACTTCAACGTAAGGGATACTAATGAAGGGTTTGTTTTCTGTGTTTATGTCGGCCTGATTGTTACCTAATCGTGTCTTATGTTCAAGGGTAAGAAGTCTTAGATTTATAATCTCTTGCGTGAACTGTTGTGGATAGTCATTTTCTAGTAGTGTATCTATAATTAGTTTAAGGTTGTTTTTGTGAAATTCTTTATCTGAAAGTAGAATTGCCCTGTCAACTAAGTTGTTTACAACACTTTTCTTGTATCTGAGGGGGTGATGGGAATTAAAGTTAAGGTATCTTCCAGACCAAGTCGGTTTCCTATACCAATTGAAAGAAAAGTTTTTGATTCTGTTTCCTAGTCATAGTGACATCTAGAAAATTAATAGCACCATTTATCTCTTTTTCTAGGGTGAATTCAATATTGAGGGAATTGTTGTTGAAGATTTGAAAAATGTGGTTCACTTGTGTGTCAGGAACCACGATGAGAATATCGTCTACGTATCGAAAGTAAACAGGTACTTCAAAATCAAGATTAGAGAGCCTGTCTTTTTCTAGGTCATCCATCACTATATCTGCAAGGACGGGGGAGAAAGGAGAACCCATTGGTAATCCGCGTTTTTGAAAATAGGTGGTGCCATCGAAATTAAAGTCTGTGCTATCCAAGCATAATCGCAACCCTTCTTCATATTCCTTCCATGGCAATGATACTTTGCGACGAATCTCTTCCCATCTATTTTTTACAGCAGAGATGGCTGCTTCCTTGGGTATATTTGTGAAAAGGGACACTACATCCAAGGAGGCGAGAACAAAATTATCAGGGACAATAACATTTTTAAGTTTCTGGACTAGTTCGAAACTGTTAATGATTTTTGATTTTGGTGGCGTGGTGTTTTTAGATATGGTAGTGCTAAAGAAGGATGCTAGATTGTAGGTAGGACTGCCTACATAAGATACAATGGGTCTAATGGGGTTGCCTTCTTTATGGATTTTGGGTAATCCGTAGAATCTGGAGGGAACAGCATTACAACACTTTAAATCCTTAGCTAACAGGTTGTTGATTAATTTTTTGTTTTCCCATGTTTTGACTAGACAATTTACTTTATTTTGTATTTTGGTTGTAGTGTCCTTGGAGCGGACTTTGTATGTGTTTTCATCATTTAGAAGGTTCAATACTTTCTCGTTGTAATCTGTTCGCGTCAAGGCTACTGTGGTGTTACCTTTGTCTGCCCTAGTAAAAACTATGTCCGGGTTATTTTTTACGAAATCCCTAGCTTCTTTAATTTCTTTAACAGGTTGTACGAATTTAGATTTGTGTTCATTCCCATTTTTCTTAAAATTATTAACGACGTTAGCAACTTTTAAGCGCAATTCATCTTGAGATTCAGGATCAATTTTATTAATGTTAGATTCGATGTCCGCGATTATATTATATGTAGGAATTTCCCGTTTTTTTATAATAACACCGAAATTTATTCCTAAGCTAGCTATTTTTGCGAAATTCTCTGGAATTTGGTTTCCTGTTAAATTTTTTGAACCACTTTTGGTTAAGTTTACTGTTGGAAACGGTCTTTTTATTGCAATCAAGAGACCTTATCAGTAAGTCGAGTTTCTTTTTGCATTTAAATTTGCTTTCTTCAAAACGGCGGGAGACTTTCCCGGATTCGAGCTCAAAAAATCTGTCGAACATGTGGTTTGGAAAAATAGCAACTATTCTACTTTGAAAATACATAATTTGATTCACAAGGTACTTTAAATGTGCACATATGTCACAAATTTCAAGATTCAAAATGGACCTAAGAAAAGTATTATGCAGGTTTGAGACTTTGTTACTCATACATCTCGAATTAAAACCAATGTGTTGAGATCGGATACCTTGTAAATGTTTGGGAAGAACTTCAAGTTTCCTACACCGTAGTAGGAAAATTCTCTGATTAAAGCTATTCGCATAGTCTAGATTTAATTGAGACCATTTTTTGAGGAGTGATGCCTCCTCATATCCATATGTCTCTTCTATTTGTTTGTAAAAACCCATCCCACTTCTACCATTTTGATTGTTGCCATAAGTAAAATTATATCGTGACATGTTTCCGTACATGTTCAATGTTTTATTGACCCACAATAATAATTTTGTAAAAGTTAATTTGGCATGGGGTCAGTTTTGATACGGATTTATTTTTTTAATTAAGTGATAGAACACATAAAAAATACAAAAGGCAAACGTTTCGGCCACAAATGGGGGCCCTCTTCAGTGCCAATTAGCTTAATAGTAACCTTTAAATATTTATTAACTAAGACATGCAACTTAATAATTATTGTATTTTTTGTTTTTTTCTTTTTTTCTTTGCTTATTGATATTAGAAAAAGATAGAGTAAACATGCGGAAAGACTTATGGGTAAGCGAGTTCCTAGGTGTGAAGGAACCAGACCGTTCCAAAAACTGTTCCAACGAGTAATCCTCTCCCACAGGAACCGTGAAAAATGCGACCGCGGAACGCACTCTCTCAAGGGCACATATATAAGCACGATTATTTCAACAAAGAAAGAAACAACACGATGGAGAATATAACGTGGATCCTTGGTAAAGCACGCACAGCAAACCACACACATCCACGAGCACCAGAAGTAAAGGACACTGAAGTTAAAACAATAAGAACGATGTAATTGGTACGGAAAAATTTTTATTTTGTATTTTCTCCAAAGCCGCAGAGATGACAGACGAAAGTAACTCCACCACTCTGCCACATGGCTAAAAGAAAACTGATTTGGGAAGAAGTCGTATTTAGGAAGACTAGTGTTCAGAGTTTGACGTGTATAGAAAGCATTCTCCAGATAGGTCAGGTTCCAACACCAAGGGTTATACACAGTAAAACCTTATTTTAATGTCCCCGGCACTTGAGATTATTATATGCTCAAGCGTCCGACAAAAGCAAAGACCCACCACATGTTCGAAAAACTCTGTAAGGAAAGGCACTCACTACGATCCCGACGTCGTAAAAATTGTACACATTTCTGTGGATATAGAAAGTAAAATGCAACTAAAGTGGAAATTCACGAAAAATTAAATTCCTGGTTTTTCGAAACCTCTGATTCTTAATAAATGGAACCCGGAAAAATACAATATTAAGTTTATAAGTATGATGTCCGAGTTTTTCAGATTATAAGACTGTTGTAAAGTGGCAAAATATTACGAGAGTTATTCGAACTCTGACTTAAATAGAGTGGCCAATTAATACAGTAGCACTACGGATTCTAAGACTGATAAAAAATGGCCAAGTAATGCGCGAGCACTTCGGACTCTAATTCTGAGTAAGGTGGCCAAGTAATGCGCGAGCACATCAGACTCTGATTCTGAGTAAGGTGGCCAAGTAATGCGCGAGTTCAATGGACGTCAGGACTGATATAAATGCAAAATTAGCCGCGTAATACGCGAGATCAAACGAAGTCTGACCTAAATAAGGAGGCAAAGTAATGCGCGAATTCTTAGTACAGGATTTTTATATAAAGTGGCCAAATAATGCGCGAGCTCTTCGGACTCTGGCTTAAAATTATGTGGCCAAGTAATTCGCGAGTTCAATGGACGTCAGGACTGATATAAATGCAAAAATAGCCGCGTAATACGCAAGATCAAACGAAATCTGACCTAAATAAGGTGGCAAAGTAATGCGCGAATTCTTAGTACAGAATTTTTATATAAAGTGGCCAAGTAAGTGTGGTTTGCTGTGCGTGCTTTACCAAGGATCCACGTTATATTCTCCATCGTGTTGTTTCTTTCTTTGTTGAAATAATCGTGCTTATATATGTGCCCTTGAGAGAGTGCGTTCCGCGGTCGCATTTTTCACGGTTCCTGTGGGAGAGGATTACTCGTTGGAACAGTTTTTGGAACGGTCTGGTTCCTTCACACCTAGGAACTCGCTTACCCATAAGTCTTTCCGCATGTTTACTCTATCTTTTTCTAATATCAATAAGCAAAGAAAAAAAGAAAAAAACAAAAAATACAATAATTATTAAGTTGCATGTCTTAGTTAATAAATATTTAAAGGTTACTATTAAGCTAATTGGCACTGAAGAGGGCCCCCATTTGTGGCCGAAACGTTTGCCTTTTGTATTTTTTATGTGTTCTATCACTTAATTAAAAAAATAAATCCGTATCAAAACTGACCCCATGCCAAATTAACTTTTACAAAATCCCGAAAAATGTTTATTTAATTTGTATTATTGTGTATAGGGTTGCCACCTGGCTGGGATTCAACCAACTTAGTCAGAATTTTCATATCCTGTATTCGGTCGGCCCTAAAAATATGTCAAAAATGTATGATATTGTAAGTTATTTATTGAAAAGGGGATGAAATCAAGATTTATGCATCTTTATTTTTCGATATCAATCCGTCTACCAACTTTTTAATCATGGAAAAAATATAATTATACATCTAAAGATCGATTGACAAAAATTTAAGTTTTATAATATAGAAATAAAAACAATAAAAGAAAATTAATGAATTGGGAATAAGTTACGAAAGATTCAATGACTGTGAAGATACAGGATTTAAAATGAGTTAATAGTATGTAAAAAATGCTAAAAATTATCAACATCGAGTTTTTATAGCAAGAAGAGAAATAAAATCAGTACTAGGATGTTTGATATTGTCATGATATTTCTATGAGAGGTCGCTACTAATAACAAACGGCTTTCAATGTTGATAAGTACCATCCTTCAAACCTCCTCTGTCAAAATTTGAGCCGAATCCATTCATTGATTTACAAGTTACAGTGTCTGGAAGCAATCAACCTCCGAATTTTCTTGCAAAGATGGAAAAAGAGAATTACGTGTGTTGATTAAACATTCCATTTTGCTTGGAAAAACTTTATCCGAATCCAAGGCCAAGCTCGATAAATATTATTCGAACTCTGCTCTATCGTATGGAATATTTCAGAAGTGGTTTATCGAATTTCATTGTGGACGTACGCGCAGAGCCGTAGCAAGCTCTTTTGGCGCCCTAGGAAAATTCCAAAATTCGCCCCCCCCCCTCTCCGCCCTAACAAAGTATATATTTCTTCCAAAGTTTGACGGCCACCACCGTACTGCACCTTATTCCACTCAATTCCACTCCCGCGTATATCTGCGTACATCCGAGTGGTGGGAGCAAAATACCGAAAGGAATACGTTGAAAAAAGAGCGCGTACACGCCGAGCTTGGATATGTACATAAAGCAAGATAAAGTATATTGGAGCAAGCGAAAGTATCGTTCACTCGGCGAGAACATCGGAGCCTGCACCCGAAAATTAATCATTTCGATACATTTTAAATTTTAATGTTACTTTAGGTTTAGTATTTAAGGTCAAAGTTAAAAGTTAATATACCTCGCTGCCGGTCCCTAGTTGCCCCCACTTTCTCGCACCGGAGAAGAGAAACTTGGAGCAACATGGGCCTGCTGTGAGTGGCGTGCGGGAGAGGTAGAGAGAAGCGGGAGAGGAAACTCTAGCATGATTTCACCGGAGTTGGAACCCCCTGCATGCGCCAGTGAGTTAATATGAAATGTATAAGTATATCACCGACGCTCGAGGTGCTTCAAACCGTAGTTGGGTAAAATGAGCATCGGGCGTATTATTTCAACTGGCAATGGTATGGTTCTATTGAATAAAAAAAATTCTTACCTCGAGCCTACCAATAGTCATCCGGTACATACATAGACAACATACAAATACATTCAAACCATTCAGTCGTAGCCAAACATACTTTAAATCAGAAATATTTTTAAACATATAACCTTACACTACCGTCGGAAATTGTGCGCACGGTGCTTGTGAGCGCTATTAAAAATCACTGCTGACTTTGAACCACGATATCTTGGTAAAAAAAAGAGATAGGGTATTTTCAAAAATACAGTTAGAAAGCTTATGAAATTCCACGTCTAGTGATGCTCAACAAATATTTTTTTATTTGCCTCAGCCGCGGAAACTCGTTTTTCCGTTACAGCTGAGAGTAAAGCAATGTTGTATATTCCGTTACAGAGGAATACAACGTAGAAATTGAACTGCACATGCCTATTATAGTCTTACAGCGGAACGCAATCTATTTCTCATTCTTCTTCTTCTCACTTCTTCTTCGTACGGCGGAACGCAATCTATTTCTTATTCTTCTTCTCACTTCTTCTTCGTACAGCGTTAGCACTGACTACTACACAAGACCGATAAAATCAAAATGGCCGGGACTAGTCGCCAATTTGCGCCCGCTTCGTACAACTAGCGCAGCAAACAACTACAATAAGTACTAGATTAGATTCCAATGTACGCATAAAAACTCGTACCCGCACCACAGTCACATAAAATAGAATATGTGCCAATGCACACAATTCGGGACATTGCGAGACTCGCGACAATGCTCGCAGGACTGATCGCGCCTCGGATTTGTCTCGGCTTTGTCTCGACTACGCCTTGGCTTCGATCTCCTGCGAACATTGTCGCTCGTCACGCAATCACCCTCATTGTGTGCCAGGCACATAATATACTATTGACCTCCTGAAAATAATACAGCACGTGAGGTGTTAAAAAAAAAAATTCAAGATTTTCTCAAATTCTCTACTTCAACTTTTAGCACGACCTAGGGAAAATGTTTCTAAAATCTGAAAATTATACGACACAAAGTCTAAAATCTTATCTTTAATTGAAGCCAAGAAAACTTGAAAAATATCCATGGGTACCCGAGATACGATTAAAAATGTTCAATCATATCTGAGTTGAATTTTATTCGACGATCACGGTTCTCGGCCAGTTTGTTGCTCGCCTCCTTCGTTGAGGCAGGACCGATTAGGCCACGCACGAAGGTGGCGCTTAAGTGGAGCCCTCTTATATGTATTTTTGAGTCTGTTCATTAGTAATTTTTATTTCTAATTATTCTAAATTTTAAAAAATATCTATTGTTATTTGTGATTATTAAAAAATATTAAAATCCAATATTATCCCCATATTAACGAATAAAACAATGATATGTAAACATTTTTGATTTCTTAAAATTCTTATAAACTAGGACATTAATAAAAATTTTAATAGTCATTGTAAATATTAACTAAGAATGGAAGGGAAGGAAATAAAGGAAACACGTTCTTGGATCAAAGAACATATAAGAGAGCTCCACTTAAGCGCCACTTTTGTGCGTGACCTATTCGGTCCTGCCTCAACGAAGGAGGCTAGCAACAAACCGGCCGAGAACCGTGATCGTCGATTAAAATTCAACTCAGATACGATTGAACGTTTTTAATCGTATCTCGGATACCCACCAATATTTTTCAAGTTTTCTTGGCTTATATTAAAAATAAGATTTTAGAATTTATGTCGTACAATTTTCAGATTTTGGAAAAATTTTCCGTACGTCATGCTAAAAGTTGAAGTTGAGGTAGAGAATTTGAGAAAATCTTGAATTTTTTTTTTTAACTCCTCACGTGCTGTATTATTTTCAGAAGGTCAAAAAAATATTTGTTGAACGATACTAGACGTGGAATTTCATAAGCTTTCCAACTGTATGTTTTTAATTGATTTTGATTATTAAATATAATGACTTGGAACATCAGTATGCTGAAAATTCAACAGGTTTTTCGAATTAAAAATATTTTATTTGTGCCCAAGGCGCAGATTAGTTTCATTCGTTCCTGCGTGAATAGATATAGCTGGTGGAATAAGTCTTGCGATTCACGATTTACTCAACTCTCGATTGAAACGTAGAGTAGAATGAACGGAAAACTCTACTATTTTTGTGATTTAATAAAAGATTGGTTTTTTATAATTATACGAGTAATAATATATATATTTGAAAAATTTTAATACACGATTTCATACTTCACCCTACACTTCTGAATTTTACTCGACTTTGATTCATTTTTGAACATTTAATATATCACAAATAATTATAATGATACTAAATAACTTCTAACTTGTCCATATGTCCCAAATTTGATCGGAAGTTGAGTAAAATTACTTCAATTATTTTTCTGTGTATTAGAAACTTGGTTCGGATTCATCGGACTGAATCGCATTGAGTCGGATTGTTTTTTATCAGTTTTTTGGATTGGTTCGGAATGACGGAAACAGATTCGAGAATGCTTTGGAATAGCTCAGACACGTTTTTCCCTACATTGAAACGTACTTCAGCAAAAATTGTGAAGTTTGGTTTCTTCGTGTATAATTCCAATCGATGCTTGCCGTTTATTTAGCAGTCGAAATTTGGTGAAATTTAAATTTCATATTATGTTATTTGATTTTTCAAAAATAGTTAAGTTATTATCACTAATGTCTCGATAACTTTCTCTACTGACATTTAATCAAAATTTAACTTGAATTGTTACTTTAACAAACTGAATAGTTACTTTAAATTATTAAATCACTGAGACAATAAATACTAATTCGTAAATAAATATTATTGCTATTGTTATAGGAAATGTTACTTACTAAGTGCGTCGGACATTGCCACAAAAGCAGACAGTAGTAGAACACTTAATTTCCACATTTTAATGTTCTAATTGGATTAATTTAAATTACTAATGAGAACCGAATCAGTCATTTTTTAGGGTTATTTATATGCCGGTGTATCCGAATTTCTGTTTGCCAAAAAAATATTGATTGTATGCATAAGAATATCCTGTCTTTACTGTCATATAACTTTATAGTTGTGCTTTTAACTTGCCAAGGTCAATGTACGCTTATGTTATACAACTTTGGCTCAAAAATCTTATAAAATTGTTTGGATAAGATTTCCTTGAAATTAACGGGATTTGATATTTCTTTAAAAAAGAACAGAATATCACGTCATTTTTTATATTAGAATAAATTAAACTTAATTTTCACCTTTCTGGGAAAAGCGTCACATCATATGAAAAGAATGTTTAACTCGTTTCACAATATTCAATGTATTAGGATTAATTACTTTTGATATTATAACGTTCTGGTTACTCACCTTTTATTATATTATTTATTTTTTCTCGTTTTTTGATCGGGAAAGAGATCTGAAGGGATTTCTTAAGCAAAACAAAGGATGATGATAGCCAACAATAAAACCCAAGAATATATCACAATTATTAACCCTTTTATTAAATATTTACATACAAATTGAAGAGAAGTTCCTTTGAAAATTCCTCCTAGGAAGCAGCTTAAAAATCAAAGGAGAAGAATTTATAGATCGATTCAAAATTCAAATTAGGGACTTAATAAAAATTTGGTACTTATCGGAAATGTTTTAAGTAAATGGTATCGATATCGAAATGATCCTAAATATATTCCCACTCAGTTACAGGTCTTCTAAATTTTCCTTCGTGTTCCTCTAGCTTCCCTATTTCCCTTGGGTGAATGAACTTTTCAAGTAGTAGAGGATTAATGGTTTGTGTACATAACGCATTATAATGCAGTCCGATGGGGTTCCCCAATGAGTACAATTTCATTTTGTCTAGACATTTAGAGTTTTTCTACGATCAATATATTCAGAACCTGCTTTTTTAGGATCAACGTGTAGGTAAAGTAATTAAGATTTTTTAATTATTCCTTCACGATTTTCTCGCTTTATTATTAAATATTTTGCATTAATTGTTTCAAAGGTGTTATTAAATTAGTAAATAAATTATCGAAGCGGGAACGAGACCTTCTCATAATGACAGACCCAAACGGCGTGCAAGATACAGTACGCATCTGTCTTCTGAAAAGAAGAACGAAAATACTTCGTTATTCATAATTAAGTTGCCGAGGTACTGACGTAGGGATTTAATAAATTTTGGAAAATTGACAAAATGGCGCACACCAACTTGAAAAACACGGTTTTGAGAAAAACGAGCTCAAAGTTTGTAAACGGTATGAATCATTGTTTTGATCAACCAACCGCGGGAGCCTTTAAGGGAGTATGGTGGATAAGACTATTAAAAATGAGAATTACTTGTAATTTTGACAGAACGAGTATTATAGCTTACTTGAACTATGGTTCAAATTTGGTGACCCTTCAGAACCTCAAACCCGAGAAATTAATTATTGAAAATAACATGTGATCTTATGGGAAAATACTGTTTTTTAAGGATTATTTAAAAATGGGAAAATTATGAAAAAACTCTGAGATACGTGGGATTTTTTTATAATTTTCCCATTTTTAAATAATCCTTAAAAAACAGTATTTTCCCATAAGATCACATGTTATTTTCAATAATTAATTTCTCGGGTTTGAGGTTCCGAAGGGTCACCAAATTTGAACCATAGTTCAAGTAAGCTATAATACTCGTTCTGTCAAAATTACAAGTAATTCTCATTTTTAATAGTCTTGTCCACCATACTCCCTTAAGTCCTGCAGCTCAAAAACTAAGCTGGTTTCGAACAAACTCTTTTAGAAAAGTCTTTTTAACATGATTTAGATTAGAAATAAGCAATAAAAAAAATCGATTTTTCGAAAGTGACACACAGGTCTACCCCCTAATACTTTTATATTATTAATTTTACACAAATTATTTTGCAAATAAATATTGATAGTCACGGGACTTGATACCTCCCCCTTAGTTCGAACACGGGACAAAAAGTACAAGAAGTTACAATAAGTAACAAGTTTTTGTTAGAATTTGATCAGTGTGATTAAGGTAGTTATTGCCCAAATATGCAGGTTAAGCGAAGACCTACGTATCCTATATTTCATTATAAACATGAATATACATTTAAATCTAATTTAAAAAATCGTAATTATGAAAAAAAAAATTTATGGTTGTACTATATCGATACACGTAAGAATTTCGGAAATTAAAAAAAAATTGTTAAAATAGTTGCACCTGGTAAAAACGTAATGCGAGTAAACACAAATTTATAGCATATTCGGAGCATGCACGGAAAAAGTAAGTACTGGGAAATTTACATGACAAAGTGCTCGACTTTCAGATACGTTCAAAAGTTACTTAAAACCAGAAGTACCGTTCTTGTACAATTAGATCAATAATTCTGGAAAAAGTATAGAACTTTCCAAAAGTATTCAGCAGAAAGTCCGTGAAAATTCTGAATACGCTAAATGTATAATTTCTATGAATCATTTGAAAAAATAAAGTTCAAAGATTGGATATTTCTAGGATTTAATATAAAATTCTGAATATAGATAGAGCTCGCACAGCACTCGTGCATGAAAATTTCAAAGCCAGTCAATGAAATTTTTATGGACTATCAAAGGCAATAAGAAAGAAAATTATTTTGGCAAGCTGTCTTTTTTATACATACTTTTTTATTGAATTTTATTAAAAATTATACTATTATACACTATAACTACACATCGCTGACTATAATATATTATTGCTGTTGAAATTAATCTTAACGTTGACACAGGATTCGAACCTTAACTTTTACCTAACCTACATCTATAACGCAGTTTAACCTTATAAATTAAACCGCACGGCTACCGAAGCATTTGCGATATTTTCCAAAAAATTTTGGGTACATTTTATCCTTAGAAAATGCAGGGCAGTATAAGAAATTGCTGCCCCTTGTTTCGCCAACAATTTTATATAATAAAAAAGTTGAAAGAATTATTATGTTTCTACATTTTTAAATGATGAGATTTTTGATAAATTAATTACTTAATTCTCAATTGAGCACACCGATCAAATAATCAACATTTTTTTTTCTAAAAAACGTTAAACAAAAAATACTATGATGTTCAGCTCAATAAAGTGCATCTTTTTTGTTATAATAATTTTCTTCCCTGATAATTTGTTTATTCACTGTAAAATAAACAATAGGTTTTTTCATACCTTCGAAAATCAATGCCGTTTGGAACTAAAATTGCTGAAACTCAACTAATATTTAACCGATTTTGTTGAAATTTGGTTTGTGAATTCCCATGACGCTATACCTTGCACCGAAATCATAGAATTTTCGAAAAATATAATATTATTATTATTATTTATTAATTTATCAGCAGCGGTTGGAAATCAATCTATTTTTTTTCGACATGCGAGGAAGTTTTTTTCCTATTGAAGCTAGGAAAAACTTCCAGTGGAGGAGTTGGTGAGGATCGTTTGAAAAAGTTTTTGGGAAAAAGTGATGTTGGTTGGAGCAATACTTGATGAGATAGAAACGTTTTACTGAGAGTGTGGAACGCGCTTAACAAAGTTGCTCGCGCGCCCGATGTTCTCGTGCCCGTATTAAAAAAAAATCTGCCCGCTTCGCGGGCACATTCTCATTGCGCGCTTCGCGCTCGGTCTTGTGCTCTTCGCATACGTTTAAGTTTATTTCTTATAATTTAATACTGAAGCTCAAACCAACTTAATGATATTAAAGATGATGTAAATTAGTCATTTTCTCAAATTCACTAAGTTTCTTTTTCAGATTAAGTGAAACAGGAAATTCAATTTACTTAAGGCTCTATCGGCCTTAAGGAATACATTCTCATCATGACACTCGCGCTTCGCGCTCGATTTTCTGTATGCATTTTTGTAACTTTTTAATAAATTACATGATTATTGATAAATTTATCATACATCCTGTCGAGAAATTTCTCGATAAGAATGTGTAGACCTTATTTAGCCAAACAATTTTCATCTCAAAGTTTTTTTTGAATCTCACATATTTTGTCTAAAAAATGGAATTTTTGAATTTTAATCGTATTTTTTGGAATTGAAACGAAAAATATATGTTTTATCAGAAACTGTGTAAGACAAAACTTGTAGATCTTTTGGAAACTAACAACTTTGTATTCCTACGTTTTTTTCTTATTTTACATATTATTGTTAAAAAATTGAATTTTGGATTTTCAATAGTTTTTTTTTAATTAAAAAGAAAAATATGCATCTTATGAAAAAATGTTACAATTCAAATTTGTAGGACTTTATTTATTCAATAATATTGTATCATAACGTTTTTTCGTATCTCGTATAATTTAACTGGAAAATGGAATTTTGATATTGACTTTTTTCGAATTTGAATATGCTGTAATATTTCTAATTTTGATTTAATCAAAAAATGTTATCAGGATAATTTTTAGAGATTTATGAGCACTATCTAAAACCAGTATTGAAATTTTTGATTTTTTCAAAAAATTATTTTCAAAAACACAAAAGTGGTGCTCAACCCCTCAATTTTGATTGGATGTGGCTGGTTAACGAACTTGTCCTTACTTTTTCGGCTCCGATAAAGTGTACCAAAGCTCAATTCAATCTGATAATTCTATCGAGAGTTATGCCGCACACGACCTACAGACAGACAGACAGACAGACAGACAGACACTTTCGTAAAAACCATTTTTTCTGACTCAGGGGGTCTCAAAACGTAAAGATTTGATGAAATTTTCGAAAGTCATTTTTCACATAAAACCAATGCCTTCTCATCCATAATGAGAATGTAAAAATACATTTACTTTGCATGCAATTGAACGATGGTTATTAGAAAATTTATTTTGAACTTTTACAATGAAATTGTTGATAAGTTTCATCAGTTACAAAACCACTGACACTTATCTTTTTCAACTTATAATCTTAGACATATTACAACTTCTGACATTGCGAAATTCAAAGATCGTCGTAAATTATGCAATATAATTTAAAATTATGTCTTTCATGCAAAATAATAGAAAAAGATGCGCTTTGTTGAGCTGAACATCACAGTATTTTTTGTTTAACGTTTTTTTGAAAAAAAAATGTTTGCCTCGGTTTGGAAAGTGGACAATACTTCTACCCCTTTTCGAGCGGAGAGGCCCTTATTTGATCGGTGTGCTCAATTATCAAATATAAGAATTTCATCATTTCTGACGTTTGTGTCAATTTACAAAGTAATAAAAATTGTATATATCAGGTATTCATCTCGCTCTTATCAAATTATTCTATCTAAACTCTTCTAAAACCTGAAGCACTTTTTAGAAGTATTTGCCTTTCCATAATTTGTTCAAAAACTATACAATAAAATTTGAAAGAATTTCGTTCTTTGACTGTGCTTGAATTAATCTAGGACATTATTTCTTTTTTTCGATGAAGTTCTAAGCTTCTTCATAAAAAGTATATAGGATCTTCGGAAAAATTTGTCCTGTCCAAAAGTCGAAAACTGTCAAGTAAATTTTCCAGTACTTATTTTTTCCGTGTGGAAGTTTAGAAGTTGATAAGCGAAATTTTTTTCAAAATCGATTTTTTTTTATTTTTGTGATCTACAATCAATCGCCAACACGGGATAATTATTGCCGATTTTGTATCGCGTTCTAATGTACAAAGAATAATAATCCATTTCGCACTTTTGATAATTCCACTGGTATCGGAAGTTCAAAACTTGAAAAGTGCCTATTGAATCGTATGGGTGTTCAATGTTTTTCGGGTCGTTGGGTCAGTTTCTAGGAACAATTGAAACTCGGAATGACATTTATCATGGAATAGATGGCTGATTGGCCTGAGATTTTAACATGCATATAATCTTTGGCGCAAGAATTAATTTTGCATAAAATCTTATAATATTGTCGAGACTTTTAATTTAAGCAATAACTACCTTACATCTAACAAGTGATAGTTTTTGTCTTTCAATAAAAAAATTACATTTTTAAACTGGATACGTGTACCAACTACTATGGTCTTGAAGTCAAGATGGCCTTCAAACAAAATTACAAGGCGTTTATGTAAACAAATTGCCACACTTTTTTCAGACTAAACTTTGATATTATGTAGATACCAATTCTAGGAGCGTTGAAACTTCATGAAAATATATAATTGAGGCTCCGGATTCCATAACCGACGGAACGCGTGACATAATAGGCAAAAGAGGGGATAATGCAAAGCGCGAACGTTTTTTTTTTCATTTAAATAATGTATTTGGAAAACGGATCAAAAAAACATATCAGTACATGTTAAATGTCGTTCCGCGTTTTTTTTCTTCCATAAATTTTTGTGTTCAGCAGGCTTTCAGGCACTTCTTTAATATATCATCCGAAGCACCTCCATCGAATGTCGAAAATTCGAAATCCGAAATGCGTCCGCCGAGTGTCGAATATTTGACATCCGAAGCGCGTTCCAGTGGGCACCCAGTGGGTAAAAAGTCTAAAGACGTTCTAAGAATGTCTATATGACATTTCTAGGACGCCTTTTGGCACGTGTCCTTTGGTCGTCCTAAGGACGTTCTCAGGACGTTCAATATCAGTACAAATAACGTTCCGGAGATATCTCGTGTCTTAAGGACGTTTATAGGATCTCTTTATGACATTAGACATCTTTCGTACGTTAAGTGGACTGACATTAGACGTCCTGGTAACGTCTAAAGAACATCTTTAGGATATCCAAGGTTTTGTGCCTACTGCGGTCCGATCGAATGTTGGATTTTTAAGATTCGACTGGCACAGAATGTGGTTTGCAATTTTTAATCAAACATTACACAATATACATACATTGCATAATTGTATTTTAATTTTATATCGTCATAGTCGAATTATTTGTTTATAAGGATATGTATAATAACTAGTAATGAAAATTAAACAGTCCATTTGAACAAAAGGTTGTTCAACTCAAAATTTTTAAAGGGGTTGTGTTCTTTTGATACAAAGATATGGAAATTGAGCATTATTAATCGAATCGTTTTAGTTGAAATTATTAATGAGTAAATATTATGGCCTGGCGATTCGTCGGAATCCTCAATCGATCGCAGGAATGAAGAATGATATTTGGGCAACGCTTTTGCACAAGTTATCAACCGATGAGCAACCGCAGCATGACAACTGTCCTCCCGGCATCGATTCGTGGTGTTCATGGCAGCGAGCAAAGGCCGAAGACAATTTGGATGATTACGAACATAATCGGCCTCTTAATAGTGAAGTATACGAAGCAATCAAGCCAATATATGAAGAATTGACCAAAGATGAGTTACTGTACCGCTGCTTAGGGGGATACACACAAAACAACAACGAAAGTTTCAACGCGGCGCTATGGTCAATGGCTCCAAAAAATGTATCAAGTGGTAATTTTGAAGTATAATTGTAAACTGTTGTGCAGTTTTTGATGAATAACCTCTCAACAATTATCATCCTTTGTTACATTTTGAAAAACAATCATTAAAAAAGTTTTTCTCCTAAACAATTCTAACCTAAGAAAGTTCCCATCGACATTAACAAAAATAAAATAGATAGAATGATAAATTTAACATTTTTTTCAATGTTGCAATTACTATTTTAATCATGTACGGATGAAAAAAATTAATCAGTTTCTAATTAAGATATATATATATATATTTTTGTAATAACTACACTGGACAAATAGTAAAAGCAATTAACGCAATTAGTAAGTTTTACAAAAACGTATTGGTAACATCTATTATAAGCTCGATACAATGTGGGAATGCATGAAAATAGTCGTGGCTACAAAACGGACCGACTAATCGGATTTTGTAAGTTTTACTAAAAGTTTTAATCATTGCTACTCAGTTAATATTGCTGTAAGAACTAGGGTGCTTAGATGATACAGACTAAAAAACATACTTGTGACCCTTTTTTACAAAAAAAATAGGTAACCACGACTAATACTTTCTCTCAGTGTGAGCATCACAATTAGAGAAAACTGCTACAACTTTTGCATGGAAGCTGTCCAGACGCGCATCGACTACTCCGAGCGCTCATTGACTGAAGAGGCGAGAGCGGCACGCATGTCTTTGAAATCATCTACAAAAGCAGAAGAACATGACAATAGCAACTTGGAAGGTCAACTCTATGGTGCTGGTATCGCAGACTAAAGGCAAAAACCATCATATGTTGATAAATTTAAAATTATGTATGATTTTTTCAGTTTTAAAAATTTAAACGCGTTTTTCTCGAAACCACTTTTTTCGAATGGCATCATAAATAACTCAGTCAATTTTTATCTAATCGATTTGAAATTTTGACTCAATCTTTATAACATCATTTTCTAGAGAGCCACGTAACATTTTGTCAAAATCATAAAAACTTTTTATGTTACAACTAATTTTTCATGATTTTTTTTCCAAACTTACGTGATTTTTAAAAAAATTGATATTTCTAAATAACCGTACGCGGTTCACTGGCTTTTATTTCATAGATTCAGAGAAAATTTTTTATGCACCCGTGCAGAAATTTAAGTGTGGCGTCCTTCGGGCCCTAATGGAGCTAAATGGGGCCCTGATGAGGCAATCCCGTTAGCGCCCGATGGGAAATAATTTCTCCTCAATTTATTTTTGTAAGAGGTATTGATTCTTTGGTGCAACTTCACACTTAAACGATATTCAAAAATTAACAAGTATCTTTTTCGTAGCTACCAAATTAGAAAACATTGCTTGATGAGTTAATTACCTTACTTAAAATGTATGCGTTTTTGAATTTTGTACAATTCTCCTGAATTCTTGGTATTCCGCAGAATTCTCTCGAGTTCTGTAGAAACCACTTTAACACCGTGATGCCAGCTTTTAAATATATTTATTTATCATATTCTTAAATTTGGCTTAAGAACAGCCAAAAAATTCGAGATACTAGCAATTTTGATTTTTTTAGAAAACTTATTTATTTAATATTGACTGAGCAACAAGTTTATAATGACTGTACAAGTTATAATTATAAATCAAAACAAATCAATGAAACGATACTAAGGTACATTGCCGATGGTTTTTGTTTTAATTTCTACCACTCCCAGGGCAACGAAGTTGATGAAAAAGGAGTTTCTGTTTACAATGTCCTAGTAGAACGGGCGTGAATTTGTTTCGCTGCTTAGTAGCAACTCCTGTCTCTCGCCGCGCACGATTTTGCACTAACCGACACATTTTTCGTATTGTAAAACAATCAATGAATTGAAGAAAAATCAAGACAAATTGCTTTGAAAAAGAGAAGTCAACGTGCTTTCAAACGAAGCACTTCTCTTTACCAGATTTTTATTCAATCCTGCTCGGGATATCAATAAAAATTACTTCTTTCTGCTACTACTTCTTCTGTCTGCTTGTCGTTAAGACGCGACGACAACAGTCTGATGCCACTAATTCACTTTTGTGAAAATTTCTACAAATTATTAGTGAAATTTCAGTATTTGGTTTAGCAATTCTGAAAATTTCACTGAAGTTTTAGTAAACAGTATCTAATAATTAGTAGCAATTTTCCGAATTGGGAACATATCAGTTTGATTCCTGAGCTTAAGAACTTCGCAAAGCACTTTAGAAGTAGGTGTTTTTTCCGTTCAAATCAATTATTTATTTATTTCCTGGAATCATGAGAAATTAAAAAGAGTTTTATAAGAAATTACTCAGATTCAGCAAAATTCGTAAGAATTTGTAGGATTTATGAATTTTTCAATTTCAACAATTTATTGCATATTTTCATAGCTTGAAAAGTATTTGGACGTTTTTAAATTAATTCAAACGTGTTGAAAGGTATTCCACTGAATTCGTGATAACTATGCAGAATTCGAATAACGAGTACATCTTCATTCACTGGTATAGGTGAGCCATCGACCTATCTTGACTCATTGAGTAAGAATTACGAAAATTACGAGAAATTTAGTACAATTCGGAGGAATTTACAGCATTCAAAAACCTTGAAATTCCAAATAATTAGGTGTATCCAAAAGTGTTCAAGGTAATTCAAAGATGTTAAAGGGATTTCTAAAGAACTCAAAAGAATTCTGCGAAAATGCCAAGAATTCAGCAGGATTGTACGGAATTAATAAACGCATACATTTTTACCTACGGTAATTAACTCAGCCAGCAATGTTTTCTAATTTGGAAGCTACGAAAAAGATACTTGTTAATTTTTGAATCTCGTTTAAGTGTGAAGTTGCACCAAAGAATCAATACCTCTTACAAAAATAAATTGAGGAGAAATTATACGATCTAAACTTGCATTCTCACACTCTCTCAGCGATAGCATATAAACAGTCGTCTATCTAATGCATTTATATGATTGGTCAATTTTAATTGCTAATTACTCAGTAATTATACACTTCACAAATTTTTTGCATTAGAATTTTTCATTCCATTTTTTTTTGGAATTCAAAAATATTAATATGTACCTTGAGTCCTGGGACACCCTGTATATATATATACATATTTAATTAATTATTTTCTTCTTGGAACTGCTTGTAATTTATGTTGATTTTTTATTCAAAACCAGAAATTGTTAAATAAGTCCATAAATTTTGTGAAAAATTTCGTGGATCAAAAGTTCCACATTGAAAATTTCAACGGCAAATCGCTAGTGATAAATCATAACTATTTGAGGTTTGTAAAGGTTATATGATTATAATTAATTTGCTTACCTTGGTCTTCATTGCGTAAGTAAGGAATACTAGCAATGTCCCTGTTTTTTCGAACACGTGAAGTGCTCTTAGCTTTTGGCATTTTTTGATCATTTTTTTCAACTTTTATTGTATTTCACTCAACTTCACAAATGCCTAAATTGAAATAAAATGCCACAACATAAAAGCATAAATAAATAATAACAACAACATAAATTATGGCGCTCATAACACCAGAGTAGATGGCGTTGCGACTATTTTTCAACCATCCCTCTCTGGCCCTCATCAGAATCGCAAAATTTTCCCCACTACGGCCTCAAGTGGCCAACCTCATCGGGCCCTCATCGCAAACTCGGACCAAGTTAGGCAATTTCTGCACGGGTATGTTTCAGATTAATGGCAATGTGGAAAAAGTGAAGCCGTGGAGGCCTCTCTGAAAAGCAGAGGTGCACGCGTCGCTCTCTACAGGCGCCATTTTGTTTTTTATGATTTTGAAAAAATTAATTTTTGTACCTCAAAAGATGTAAAATAAAGTCATCTACTTGGATTTTTAATATATAATAAAGTTTCTTTAAAAAAAAAAATCGAAAAATGACCTTCAAAAACGATGTTCCACAGTGGTGTTACCCCTTAAGCGAGTCTGGTAATTACCCGAATTGTGTGCATTGGCGCATATACTATTTTATGTGACTTCGGCGTATTTACGAGTTTTTCTGCGTATACTCGAATCCAATCTAGTAAATACACGCAGAATCTTTCAATCGAATCTTCGGTAATAGAAAATTACGCAATTGACACGAGACGCAGTCAATACATGAGTGATTCGGAGAGAACGATTTGAAGGTTAGATTGTAATAGCGTCCAACATCATTATTTTGTATTTATTATTGTACAATGAATGTTACAATCAAATCGTCTGGAACTAGGAAGCGTATATTAATGAAGGGCCACCAGCAATAACTCGCCCAGCGCTCGAGATGGCGGAAAACTATTGAGATAACCAAGTTGACGTCACAGGCCATGTGGTAGGGATAGATTGTAAGTTAGGTTGGTCTTGGACGAAAGAAATATGTGGGAATCATTGGGAAATTGATGAAACAAAATTTTCTAGCGTAAAAGTAAGTCATAAATTTATTAATAATTATATTTTTCAAGTGCAAAATTCATTTCCGCTTATTTTGAGTACCGACTTGTCGCTTGTCATTCTTTTAATTTTTTAATATAAAATAAAATGTCATAAATTTGTAGGTTATTATGACCGTTTGTTTTGAAAGATTTGAAGAATGTATCGATAAGCATGTTCTCGTTTTCAACACATTCTTTAAATCCTTCAAAACAAACGGTCATCATAACCTACAAATTTATGACATTTTATTTTATATTAAAAAATTAAAAGAATGACAAGCGACAAGTAGGTACTCAAAATAAGCGGAAATGAATTTTGCACTTGAAAAATATAATTATTAATAAAATAAATAAAATAAAATAAATATGGCCTGTGACGTCAACTTGGTTATCTCAATTGTCCACTCACGAAATACATCGCTGCCACATCCACAATAATAAACAAATGTTTCTGAAAATTGATATGTATAAATCGCATAAAACAAAAACAAATTCTTTCGACTCACGATTCCGATATGATAAACTAATAATAATAATATCTTTAATAATTTATTTAACAATTATTCTAAATGTAATAAAATGAATAACTATATATATTTAGAAAATTAGTTAAAATTATATCAAATTAATGTGTCAAATTGAAATAATTAATTTAATTCATATTTTTTTATTCCTCAAATATGACGATGTAAAATTAACGTACAATTACTCAATGTATGTATATTGTGTAATGTCTGATTAAAAATTTGAAACTACATCCTGCTCCGGTCGAATCTTAAAAATCCGACATTCGATCGGACATCGGAAGAAGCGAGCTTAGGATGTCGAATATTCGACATTCGACGGACGGCCGATCGAATCGAAAAAATCCGATCCAACAAATAGGGACCGAGCGTTCGGCGGGAGGGGATAGAATATGTAACGAGCGACTATAGAATCTCGCTCGAAGTTTATTACGTAATCGACCTATCGAATTAAACTCGCGGAATTATCAATTTCGAAATAAATAAAATATGTTTAAATTAAGGAAATTCCTGACTTATCTGAAGAAATGAATTTCCCACGAAAAGGAGCTGAAAATCATAAAAGACCTTGGGAAAAGCGTACAAATTCTTTAGCTAAATTTACTTTCTTTAAATAATAAACTTAAGATTATTCTTCGAGTGTTTGACATATGTACTCGTCGAGAAACTCGACATTGTAAATTAGTTTTAAGATTCCTCTGTAAGTTATATATCACTACTATGTATGCTAGTTTTAAGGATAAGAAAGGTTAAGTCTGGACGATAGGATTTAAATAAATTAAATTCCTATTTACCAATAAATAGGTATTGAAACTATTTATTCACGTAGACCTAAAAGATTTAAAATAGGATGTCTGGTCGCCAGAAGGAAGTAAAAAGTAATCCTTTAAGATTTACTGCTTTACTGCCTTCTTTTGCGCTTTCACTGCAAGCGCCATAAAAAACTTGCAGCTGAGAGAAGAGAGGCTGGGGTTTTTCTGAATCGGGCTTCTCCGGACTCGGATTTTCCTAGTCGAACTTCTCCGGGAAATTGGGCTAGGCTTAGCGAGGGCCAGCGCGTGAAAGTGAGAGAGAGAGAGGGCATGCGTGAGTTTGGTGGAGTGAAGGAAGGTTAGAACACAGTGGGTCCACTCATATAGGAGAAAAGGGGAACGAATTGTAGTGTTTGCTATCAACAAGTGTTGGCGCTACTGTCGCTACTGATGTTCTTTTTAACCTGTTGTAACCATAGCAACCATTGTTTGATATTCTTTTGATAAAATCAGATGGTATAAATCATTGATTCATGTTTAAAAAATGTCCGCTCTTTAGAATATACCTCGTAACAAGGTGGACATTAAATGTCATTAAAATGTCAAAATCTGGAAAGAAATGGAATCGAGAATGAAACTTTTGAATGTATTTTAATTCCTAGGCATTAAAAGGCATTCAAAATTTGCATTCTCGATTCTGTTTTTTATTTCAGATTTTAACATTTCAATGTCATTCAATGCCCACCTTCTTAATATAATAATAATAATAATAATAATAATTATTATTATTATTATTATTATTATTATTATTATTATTATTATTATTATTATTATTAACTCCGCCATTGCCGGTCCCAAGCCCGGATGAGAAAGGAGGAGGGATTACACGGACAGCAACATGACACAACACTTTTACAGCGACTCTGTACACTACACACCCGAGTCCTGGGAGAGTGTTCCGCGGGAGGACAGGGTCTCGCCAAAATGAATGCATGAGTCCAAGCACGGAGCAGACGCGTCCTGCAGCCCGCCAACGGTAGTAGCCGAAAGGACTCTACCAGGAGTAGGGCTGTCGCCGCCAGGATGGCCGCCATGGGAGCCATATAGACGGGCTTTCCCTAGTGATGGGCTTTCCGGGCGCACGCGCCATGTCGGCTTCTCTGTGACCTTCAAGCGCGTGAGGACGCGGTGTGGAGCGAAAGCATCAGGGGACCTTAGACAGGTTCCTTGATGCCGTATGGATGGATAAAGAGTGAATGCGGGGGGCCCGTTAATCGGGGTATCGCCCCAAATGCGCATGCGGCGGTGACGCTGAACTTTTCGCATGCCCTCTCCCGATCACACCACAATCACATGCACGACACTGACACCCTCACACTTCAGAATGAATGGAATGCTGAGTGAATGGGGCTGCGGTCGGCGCCTGGTGGATATTCCCGATAGACTAGCCAAGGGAGGAGTAGTAGCCTCTCGACCAGGGTAGGACGCGATGTCAGTACCTCACCTCTGTGGAAGTAATATGGGTAACCGTAAGTCCCTCCGGTGTTCGGCCGCGAAGGGCAAAGATCCCGTGAAACCACATGTTAATCTGGGAAAACCGCTCACGATCCTACTGTCTGGAGCCAATGTCGGGGTTGAAATCATGGACGTCTGGGCGCAGGAATGAAGGATTACCTGGTCAGTATTTCCTTATATCCGACGCTGCGTAGGATAAATCGCACACCGTCTAGCCTGAAGTCCGGGTCAGGTGTCGGGGCGGACCCGGCACTGCTCGCTCGATAGGGGTGACGTTAAACCTTTTGCATCATTATGGCGCGGGCCTATCCCGTAACCTTTTTATTAGCTTCAATAAATGCGCCGATAGGATCGACCATCCGACAAGTCGCTTCTCGGTTTCGGCACACGCAATTAGGAATTTATACAGGCGGGGATAGTAGCGCTACTGCGGTAGGGCTCCCATGATTGGCGAACCGTCTTAATGGAGGAAAACTACTCAATATGAATACAAATCAAACAAAAAAAGAAGGTAAGGAGAAAAAGGAGGCGCCTAAGACGCCAACATATGCTGCTGTTGTGGCGCCCACTCTGGGCACCACAACAGCAACGAAGGAGGATGTGGCGACACTTCGACGAATAATCGAAGAGTCCGAAAGGAGGAGCGAGGAGCGCATGCAGGAGATGCGTGCGCTCATTAAAATTATGACAGCTGCCGTTTCGCGGCAGACAAACGTCAGCAAAGACGTGAAAAATGCGCTTCCACAATTGGAAGCGATAATAGATCACCTCGAGGAGGCAAATAGGGACGGCAACGAAGCGAGAAGAAAGTTGTCGTCTTTTGCAGCCTCAACAGGAGGCATGGGAAGCAAAAGGCAGGCCTCTGCTTCCCCTTTGGCACCATCTGAGGGTGCCAAATTAGCAAAAAAAAAGAAGGGGGGGTCGGCCACAGGAAAACCGACCGCCGAAGAATGGACCGTCGTCCAGAAGAAGACAAAGAAAAGAAAAAAGTCTTCTCAGCAGCAGAAACAGGAGAAGGATGGTGAAGGGACGGGAAAAGCCCCACCTACACCCATCATCTCAAGAAAGCCGGCACACAGGCGACCTCGGTCTGAAGCGATCGCCCTGAAGCCAGCTGAGGGAAAGACCTATGCGGATATCCTGGGTGGGATCCGCAGCAAGGTCGATCCAACAAAAAGCGATATGGGCGTCAAGGCCATTCGCAAGACAAGGAGCGGCGAAGTTCTCATTGAACTTATAAAGCCTACGATCGAGAGCAAAAGGAGCTTTACCGATGCATTAAAAAATGCAATAGGTGAGGCTGCCAGTGTCCGCGTCCTGACTCCCAGGGTCACCCTTGAGATCAGAGACGTAGACAGCTGCACAACCATTGAGGAAGTGCAGCAAGCCCTCCGCTCGAGGCTGCAGGAACACGAGGGGCAGGTTGAGGTGCGCCTCACCAAACCAAATGCGGCCGGGCAGTGCATGGCTGTGTTCTCCATTGAGGAGAAGTCAGCCGCACGCCTCTTGGAGACAGGACGCATCCACATAGGTTGGGTCAATTGCAGGCTGAGGCGCCGGGAGCAGGTTACGCGCTGCTTCAGGTGCCTCGGATACGGCCATGAGAGCCGAGCCTGCAAGGGGCCCGACCGTAGCTCTTTGTGCTACAAATGTGGTGGTGAGGCGCACAAGGCGGCGGACTGCACGTCTAGTCCGAAGTGCTTCTTGTGCCCTGGCACCGAGATGGCACACATAGCCGGATCGGGCGTGTGCAGGGTCTTTCGTGAGGCCCTGGCCAAGTCTAGCCGCCTGCCGTGATTTTCCTGCAGGCTAATCTAAATAGGAGTAGGACAGCGCAAGACCTGCTTGCCCAGATCAGTCTCGAGAAAAACGCTGATATTGTCATCATCAGCGAACAGCATCGAGACGGAGCTCGGACGAGCTGGTACAGCGACGAGCTTGGTACCGCAGCCATCTGGATTCCTGACCCACAGAGCCAACCGGTAGCTCAACATGGGTCAGGCAAAGGCTATGTCTGGGTGAGGATCAACGACATAAGTATTGTCAGCTGTTACCTCACCCCAAACGAGAGCATAGGGGACTTCCAGGCTAAAATGGATAGCCTGGAAGACATGCTCCGAGACATAGGAGGAGAGCTGATAGTGGCCGGAGATTTCAATGCCAAAGCCCTTGAGTGGGGTGAGGGCCACCCCGACTCGAGGGGCGGACGAGTCTTGGACATGGCGTCCAGGACTGGTCTGGTGATCCTAAACACCGGATCCACGTCCACTTTTTAGAAGAGCTGGATACAGGGAGACGATTCCGGACGTCTCCCTGGCAACGGAGAGGCTAGCGGCGAGTGTACGGGACTGGCGAGTGATCGAGGGATATACAGCCAGCGATCACCAATACATCACCTTCCGCGTTCGTGATGCTAAGCCGGCCCGGCCAAAAGCCCGCGATAGTCAAATCCGTTGGAACATCCGAAAGATGGACGAAGAGGTATTGAATCTGGCCCTAGAGCGCGGTCAGCGATCCTTATATGCGATCCCGGACGGCGCGGTGACTCCGGCGCAGGCCAAGGTGGTGTCAAGCATTACTATGCAAATTATCCACCGGGCCTGCGAGGAGGCGATTCCAAGAACAAGAGCTCGTGGCGGTAGACGTCCTGCTTACTGGTGGACGAACGAAATCGCGGAGCTCAGAAAGAAGTGCCTGAAGCTCAGGCGCGCGGCCCAGCGCGGCAGACAGAGTGACCGCGATTTTGCCCTTAGAAGCGCGGAATATCGAACGGCCAAAAAATCCCTAGGACGGGCCATCAAAACCAGCAAACGGCGGTGTTGGGACAGACTCAAGGATGATCTGAACAGCGATCCGTGGGGCTTAGGGTATAAGATCGTTATGCGAAAGCTCGGGGCGTTCACTAAGAGTGCCCCGATGGAAGCAGAAACGATGGACAGAATTGTCGATACCCTATTCCCCGCACATCCCAAGCGGTCTGTAGACCCGGAAATGTCGGAGGACCTCGAGGTGCCACCGTTTACGGAGGCGGAGCTCAGGCGAGCTGCGGGCGCCTTGAAGAACAAGAAAGCTCCGGGACCGGACGGATTACCGGCCGAGGTCCTTAAGGCAGTAGCGAGGAGTCATCCGGACCTCTTGCTTAATATGTACAACTCTTGCCTTAGGGCGGGGGTTTTCTACTCTCGCTGGAAGGAGGCAAGATTGGTGCTGATAAGCAAGGGCAAAGGACCAGCAGATGCGCCGTCGTCGTACAGACCACTGTGCATGCTGGACACCGCCGGGAAACTCCTGGAAAAGCTGGTGAGACCACGGCTGCAAGCTGCTATAAGAGCGGCGGGCGACCTGTCCGAGAGGCAATATGGCTTTCGGACAGGCAGGTCCACCATTGATGCAATCCAGGAGGTAGTGAAGGCTGCCAGGAGCACAGAGAGGGGAAACCACTTCTCTCGGCCCGTGTGCCTCTTGGTGACGCTGGACGTCAAAAATGCCTTCAACTCCGTAAGGTGGGTTGACGCGCTGGAGGCTTTGAAGCGGAACTTCAGGGTACCACAGTACCTCCTCCACATCATCGGAGATTATCTGAGGGACCGCTTCATTGTCTATAAAACGGAAGATGGCCTCAAACGTAAAGAGCTTACCGCCGGGGCGGCCCAGGGCTCGATCCTGGGTCCCGATCTTTGGAACGCGTCCTATGATGGCATCCTCCGCTTGGAGATGCCTGAGGGCTGTTTCTTGATCGGATATGCAGATGATGTGGCAGCTGTAATTTCGGCAAGGGATGTCGATGCTGCCCAGATGCGCCTCGGTCAGGTAATGTCTAGGGTACGCCGTTGGATGTCTGAACGCGGGCTGGAGCTAGCGCTCACCAAAACCGAGATCGTGCTCCTCACGAAGAAGAGGATTCCCCGTCTGTTTCCTGTACAGGTCGGCGAAGTAACTGCCGGAACAAAAGCGGCTATCAGATACTTGGGGGTGATGCTAGATACGAAGCTCACCTTCTGGGATCAGATTCGAAAGGGAGCGGACAAGGCAGCCGAGGTGACGGCGTCTCTAAGCAGGATGATGGCCAACATTGGGGGCCCTCGTCCTTGCGTGAGACGCCTGTTGCTCCGCACCGCTGAGTCCATTATGCTTTACGGAGCCGAAATATGGGCGGATGCTATGCGATACGAAAAGTATCGCAAGCGTCTGTCCGCTGTACAGCGGAGAGGGGCTCTTCGAGTGACGAGCTCGTATCGCACGGTCTCGGAGCCTGCAGTTTTGGTGATCGCGGGGGTCATACCGGTGGACCTGCTCGCCCAAGGGCGAAAGTTCGTCCACGAAATGGAGGGCACTCTTGGTCGAGCCAGAAGCAGAGAAGTCGCTAAAGAACAAGCGCTTGGTGCCTGGCAAAGACGCTGGATGGAGGATACGCGGGGAAGGTGGACGGCAAAGCTCATCGGCGAGCTGTCCACATGGTTCAACCGTCGGCATGGTGAGGTTAATTACTACCTCACCCAGATGCTGACGGGACATGGACTATTCTGCGCGTACCTCCACAGGATGGGAAAGGTGGGGAGCCCGCAGTGCAGGTACTGCGGGGCCCAAAAAGATGACGCGCTTCACACCTTCTTCCACTGCGGAAGGTGGGTGTTGGAGCGCGGCCGTATAGATGAAGCACTGGGGCAAATATCGCCAGATAACATCGTTGGCGTGATGCTCCAGTGCGAAAGGAACTGGACGATGGTCGCCGGCTTTGTCCAGGATGTCCTTCTAAAAAAGAAGCAGGACATGCTGAACGAGGCCGGATAAACAAAAAAGCAGAGAGAAGCACGGAGGAGAGGACAGCATCGCCTCAAGATGGCCCCCACCCTGACGTAATGCCTAACGGCGGTTCCGGGGTGGGAATTCATGGCCTAGAGACAGGGAGGGAGTTTTAGTGGGTAGGGCTGCGCGAGCAGCAGAGTCCCACACACCAGGGGGGCACGGAGTTCCCTTGACGGTGCATAAAGCATTTCTCCCTTCCTCAAAAAAAAAAAAAAAAAAAAAAATTATTATTATTATTATTATTATTATTATTATTATTATTATTATTATTATTATTATTATTATTATTATTATTATTATTATTTTTTTTTTTTTTTATTTTTTTTGGTGAGGAGGAAAAATGGCAAAATCTTTTATAGACGTTGTACAGGACTCTCCTAGGACGGGTCTAGGCATACCTGTTAAAACCAAAAACCCCCTCTCTCGAACCAATACACCACCCGCGGGACCGCCTTTCGGCTTTAAACTTCACGGGTGGTTGGTTCCATTAAAGTCGCGTACGACTCTTCCGTCATCCGTTCGCTCGGAACTTCCACCCGCGGCCACACGCCCACTAGGATAACCGACTAGCCGCGCCACCCAGGGGAGAAACAAACAGATTCCCTCCCCGAACGACGCGGACAGCCAAGTCTACCCGAGACGCAGGACCGCGGGTGCCGGCCCCGATGCGATTTCTACTGGCCCTCCCCGTTGTTTCGCTCTCGACGCCCATCAAGCTCTCTCGTCTTCATCACAAGTGTGACGAATGACTCGATGAGCGTCCAGAACCGTTCAGACTGGAGCATGAGGGGGACTATCGTGTCAGGAGTAAGTTCGGAACCCACGGACTGACCGAGGACCCCCCTAGCCACACCCCATTTTGCGCAGACGAAGAGTGCGTGCTCTGCGTTATCCACCGGGGATTCGCAGTAGCAACACGTCTCCTCGTCTCTCTTCTTAAAGCGCCTCAGGTACGCGTTAAAACAGCCATGGCCCGAGAGCGCTTGCGCCGAAGTAAAAGCCGACTTCCCCGTGCTTTCTGTTCAGCCAGGTGGCGAGCTCCGGGATCAGGCGGTAGGTCCATCTCCCTGTCTGCTCACAATGCCATCTCATCTGCCATTTCTCGACGAGTCTGCGCCTTCCATCCTTGCGGATGGCCTCCTTCGCGCGAGCGATTTCCTGCAGGTCGGCGCAGGTAAGCTCCTTGCGAAGCTTAAAGGTTTCCTGCCTTTCCTCCGCCAATAAATCTATTGGCGGGACGCTCGCCAGGACCAGCACAGCGTTCGTCGAGATAGTTCTATATGCCGAAACTATTCTCAGCGCGACAAGTCTCTGCGCCGAGAACAGCTTCTTCTGGATAGCATGGTTTTGCAAAGCATTGGCCCAGACCGGAGCTGCGTAAAGCAGCTTCGAATGGACCACGCTCGCCACCAATCTTCTTTTCGCTTCCCTGGGTCCACCAATGTTTGGCATAAGCCGGGCCAAATTCGCTCCACATTGGATGGCTTTGGCAGCTGCGATCTTTAGATGTTCGCCAAAGCTAAGCCTACGATCCAGCTGCACCCCCAGGTACTTAATGCTTGTTTTCCACTCGACTTCATGCTCTCCGAGAACGATCCTCGGGTATTGGAAGGATCTCCTGTCCGTAACGAGCAAAGCCTCGGTTTTCTCAGGGGCCATTTTAAGACCCCTGCCATCCAACCAGCGCCTTGCTCGCCACAGACTTTCATTGATCCTCAGCTCTAGGATTCTGACGTCGTCAGCGGCGCACACGACAAGTGCGTCATCCGCGAAGCCGACGATGCTCGTTCCAGCAGGCAGGTCCATGCGCAGGAAGTCATCATACATGATGTTCCAAACGAGTGGACCCACCCGCGACCCTTGAGGAGCGCCACATGTCATCTCTTCTTTGAGAGACCATTTGTCGCCCTCGTATATCACCCACCTGTCGCTCAGATAGTCATCCATCATTCGCAACAGGTAGTCTGGAACCTTTTTCCGCATCATCGCCTCGATGCAGATGTCCCATCTCGCGGTATTGAACGCATTGCGTATGTCAATGCTAATCAACGCACAGAATCCCTTACGCTTACCAGTTCCTTTTCTTGCATTTGTGGCGATGTTAACCACAGCTTGGATGGCGTCCACAGTGGATCTGCCTTTCCTGAATCCGAACTGGCTTTCCGAGAGCCCGTTCTCCCCGACCAAGAGAGCCTGAAGCCGTTGTAGAATCAACTCCTCCAGAAGCTTCCCCATCGTATCCAATAAGCATATTGGTCTATACGACGAGGCAACCCCTAGAGGTTTGTTGCCCTTCCTCAGCAGGACCAACCTCTGCTTCTTCCAATCTGCGAAGAACCTCCCATCCCGAAGACAGGAGTTAAAGGCTTCTAGGAGGATCTCCGGGTATGCCCCGATCACCTCTTTGAGGATCTCGTTCGGCACCCCGTCGATACCCGGCGCTGTATTTGCCTTAAGCCTTACACCCGCTCTCTTTAGTTCTTCGAGAGTGAAGAGTTCTTCGCGCCGGACCACGCAGGAACTTCGGTCCTGTCTTTGGAACGGCTCTACGTGTGGAAACAAGCTTCGCACAATGTACTTGACTCGATCGGGATTATCCAGGCCCGGGGTCTTTCTTCTATTCACCAATCTATTAGTGACTATTTTGAAGGCGAGACCCCATGGATCCTTCTCGACCTCACCGATCAAGTCTTTCCAGCATTGAAGTCGGCTTTTCTTTATGCCTCGCCTCAAAGCTGTTTTTGCCCCTTTCCATGCCTCGTGCAGCGTAGCATCCCCCTTTGAACGGGTGAATTTTCGCCGCGCTGCGAGGCATTCTCGACGTAGGGCTGCTAACTGGTCGTTCCACCAGTACATCGAACCCTTGGCTTCCCTGCGCTTACGGCGAGGCATCGAGTAGTCACAAGCCGCGACCACCTTCTGCCTCACCGAGCGCACAGCAGCTTCGTACGACCCAGCAGGGCAGACCCAACCAAGCTCATCCATGAGCCTGGTTTCTTCGAGGTGTTCGCGAAGTCTTTCCCTGCTGAGTCGTCTCGTGTTCCAGGAGGGGCTCCTTCCTTCGCCGCCCCTACCCTTTTCCACCGCTTGGCACCCTTGTTCTAGGCTAAATTCGATGCACCGGTGGTCACTCAAGGTTATTACCTCGAGGACCGACCAGTCGCTTATCCTTGAAGCGAGGCGAGGTGCGGCGATCGTGAGGTCAATTATTGACCCTCCCGCTCCTCGTCTGAACGTGAAATCCCCGCCCTGATTCAGGACGATCAGGTCGTTCCTAGCGACCATCTCGCCAACCAAGATTCCCCTCCTATCTAGGCGGGCCTCACACCACTCGGGCGATTTACTGTTGAAGTCACCCCCTATGAGGGATCGCCCGATGGCCTCACTGAGGCTTTCCTCAAGGAGGAGGATCTGGGTCTCAAAGACATCGAAGGGATCGCCGGGGGAGAAGTAGCAGCTGTACACACGCACACCCGCCACCTCCACCCAAACGAACCCCGCGTCGGTCTCCAGGAAGTCTCCGACGCCCAAATCAGGGTTACAAACAAGAATGCCGGCCCTCCTTGATGCATCCTGATACCAAGCAGAGTTTTCGGACCACTTGTACTGCTCACTAATGAGCAGCACATCGGCCCCCCTCTCCCTGGCAGTCTGCATCAGGAGGTCCTGGGCATCCCTCCCCCTTCCGAGGTTGAGCTGCAGGAACTTCAATTCCTGCCTCTCAACCTCCAAAGCTCTTCCCGGAAGACCGAGCAGGAGCCGCTCCCTGACACATGTGCGACATCTTTTTCGCCCCTGTCTATGCATGTCAGGCACCTTGGTGGCGCCTTACAACTCCTGGCCAAGTGTCCCGTGGCGCCACATCTCCAACAGACGTTTTTTCTGTCGGGGTTGCTGCAGCCCCGGGACCCGTGGCCGTACCCAAGGCACCTGAAGCAGCGGGCGACTTCCACGTGCCCGCGAATGCGGCACGCGACCCACCCGATCCTCAGCTTACCTAGCTGAAGCAGACGCGCGGCGTCTGCCTCAGCCAGGCGGATCACTGCAGTCTTCACCCCACCAAAGCGGGTGAAGAGCCTGCAGGACCCCTCAAAAGCCGGTCTGCCCAGTGCCAAGCACAGGGCAGACACAACCTCCTCTTTTTCAACGGCCTCGTCGAGGTCCCTAATTTCGAGGGACCTCGTCGAGACCAGGGCTGAAATTTGCGCCCTTTCTCCGACCGCCAGGTCGAGCTCCTTTCGGAAGGCCGAAACGTCTCCCCCCTTTTTGAGGACCAGAAGGACTTCTTCCTTCCTGGTCCTCCGGATAGACAGGACCTCAAGTCCTGCCTTCCGGGGGTCGACCTTCGCCTTCATTTCCTTCAAGATGTCGGCGTAGGACTTGCCGTCCTTCGCCGACACCTTGATGGCGTCGCCCGACCTGGCGGGCGTAGAGCGCTTCGACTTAGGAGTGGCGGTGGCCCCCTGCGCTTTTTGCGCCGGGTCCTCCGCCCTTTTCTCCTTTTTTCTTCTTTTTTTCTTTTTCTTTTCTTTTCTCTTCTTTGTGACCACATGCCAGTCCCCTTCTTTATTTGGGGGCTGGCTCGTGGCCACCTGGGCATAAGAGGGCGAAGAGGCACCCTTTCCCCTCTTAGGAGTTTTTCCAGAGGGGGAGGGTGCAGATCTCTTTTGCCCCATCACCTGATTTTGGGGCATCTCCCAGAGACGCCGAACGTGGTCTCTGAAAGATCCCCAGTTTCCTCATAGCGGGGTGAGATTCCATTTTCTTCTGGATTTTCACCCCGCTTTCCAGGAGGCACTTGTGGGTGTTGAGCATACCGCTCAACACCTCAGTTGCCTCGTTCACCGAGTCTTTAACGAAACCAGGGTTATTCCTAAGCATACCCTGTTGGATAACGCTGAGGGCCCTGGCTAGTTTCTCCATTTTGTCATTTTGCTCCTTCAGGAGCTGGAGGACGTCTTGCCATCCCTCAGCCCCTGGAGGAGTGTGTGAGTGCGCATCTAGCGCCTTCACCTCCTTATCTCTTTCATTTTTTTTAGAATTCATATCTAATACCGTCGTGTCTTAAGACGGTTCGCCCATCATGGGAGCCCTACCGCAGTAGGGCTACTATCCCCGCCTGTATAGATCCCTAGTTATGTGCGCCGAAACCGAGAAGCGGCTTATCGGATGGTCGATCCTATCAGCACATTTAAATGAGGCTAGAAAAAGGTTACGGGATAGGCCCGCGCCATAATGATGCAAAAGGTTTAACGTCACCCCTATCGAGCGAGCGGTGCCGGGTCCGCCCCGACACCTGACCCGGACTTCAGGCTAGACGGTGTGCGATTTATCCTACGCAGCGTCGGATATAAGGAAATACTGACCAGGTAATCCTTCATTCCTGCGCCCGGACGTCCATGATTTCAACCCCGAAATTGGCTCCAGACAGCAGAAACGTGAGCGGTTTTCCCAATTTAACATGTGGTTTCACGAGATCTTTGCCCTTCGCGGCTGAGCACCGGAGGGACTTACATTTACCCATATTACTTCCACAGAGGTGAGGTACTGACATCGCGTCCTACCCTGGTCGAGAGGCTACTACTCCTCCCTTGGCTAGTCTATCGGGAATATCCACCAGGCGCCGGCCGCAGCCCCATTCACTCAGCATCCCATTCATTCTGGTGTGTGTGGGTGTCGGTGTCGTGCATGTGATTGTGGTGTGACCGCAAGAGCGCACGCGGGAAGTTCAGCGTCATCGCCGCATACGCATTTGGGGCGATACCCCGATTAAGGGGCCCCCCGCATTCACTCCGTGCTCGTTCATTCGGCATCAAGAGACCTGTTCAAGGTCCCCCGATGCTTTCGCTCCACACCGCGTCCTCACGCGCTTGAAAGTCGCAGAACAACCGTCGTGGCACGTGCGCCCGGCAGGCCCATCACTAGGGAAAAGCCCGTCTATAGGGCTCCCTTGGCAGCCATCCTGACGGCAACAGCCCTACTGCTGGCAGAGTCCTTGCGGCTACTACCATTGGTGGGCTGCAGGACGCGTCTGCTCCGTGCTTGGACTCATGCATACACCTCGGCGTGACCCTGCCCGCCCGCAAAACGCTCTCTCGGTTGTTAGGCGTTTTGTGTTCAGTGTCGCTGTTATGTGTTGTGTCATATTGCTGTCTGTGTGCCCCCTCCTCCTTTCTCATCCGGGCTTGGGACCGGCAATGGCGGAGTTATTATTATTATTATTATTATTATTATTATTATTATTATTATTATTATTATTATTATTATTATTATTATTATTATTATTATTATTATTATTATTATTATTATTATTATTATTATTATATATATATATGTATGTATGTATGTATGTATATATACTATAATAATATAATAATACTTGCTATCAAAACTTGGCGGCGCTGATGCTCATTTTCCCTTTTTTAAGTACCCTCCTAAAATACATGGTAGTGGACGCACTGTGGGTCAGAATGTTCAGGACTTGCAATAGAATACCTTCGTTTAACTTCTGCAAATTCCCTCGTTGAATTTGTAGAAAATTGAGATCTTTTGTAGATCGTCGCGAAGATCGGTATTCCAAATTATAAGTTCAGACTTAACGGGTCGTGAAATAATATGATATATTTGATTATTAAACACTAACCTTTCTCGAGATTTGTGCTTTATTTATTTTCAATTCATACATTTTCCCGGTTCCTCGTAAGGATTTACGCCACTAAAGAACTGACAAATCAGAGACTGCGCGCAATTCACACGTAAGCGGCTCGTAACAAATTAATTGGGGGCCGCGCTCGCAGTGGCGAAAAGTGAAACTTATGGAGTAAATATATGTACATGTTGTTATAGAAAAATTCAATAACAATGGGTTTTTCATGTTGTATAGTTAACTGTAAAAATACAGCTTCGAATAGCAATATCCTGCCTCTTATTAAAAACACTGTGAGCGTTCCAATTAGCGAACCTAAATCGCTTCCCAGCTTGAGCCATCCCGATGCAGCGATAGCATAGACAAACAAGAGAGAAAATATATAATAACTAGCCGCAAGGCAAAAGCTAATCTAGATTAGGAGATATAAAGACAAAAGTAATAATTAAGCTTGAGATTAATACTTAATAAGGGTTGGATAGGACTACTCATAGTCGAGGAAAATCCAACTCAAGCAAAAAAGAAGAAAAAAAAAGGGGAGGAACAAGGTAGCCTCATAAGTAGCAAGGAAAACAACAAACAAAACAACAAGACAGAGCAAAGAGCTCGAACAAATACAATTATGATTGGGTAGGGCGAGCCATAGCGAATGTAGTAGAGAGCCCATCCGAGTAGATACACCTAGGGAAGCCGAGAAGTTCGATCAGGAGAGGGCGGGGCGATCCCTAAAGGAGGGCCCTCAAAGTCCTGGGAGGAGGCACGGACATCCATCAGACGCTTAATGCACTCGTCACTCCGTTGACTAAGCTCCAAGAGTGACCTCGCGATGTCTATGACCGAGTCAGATGTACAAGGACGAGGAACAGAGTCCCCAACAAGTGATCCGGCAGAGAGGCGTCCAGAAGTAGAAGCAGCGAGACCCGGAGTCCCGCGGCCCGTCAGTCGAGACGGCCGCAAGACACCCCGCTCGCCAAAAACGGCCTCGGCCTCAGAGAAGCCACAGTTGCTCCAGAATCTGACTCGCATGACCTCATACTCAAACCGAAAAATCGGACAGACCCGAGAAGAGGCCATGTGGTCTCCAAAGCAGTTGGAGCACCGGCCGACCGCACCCCATGAGAGCAATCCCTGGTGTGATGATGGCCCGCACAGAACTCACAGCAGGGCTTAGAGGATCTGCATTGTCTCGAGATGTCACGAAATCATTGGCATGTATAGCATCTCCTGGGGGGGGGGGGGAATGACCGGAAAGAGCTCCAACTCAAAGCCCGAGAGAGAGATAGCAGGTGGAATGGAGGAGGTCTCGATGGTGAGCTCCACAGTATCCGGGGGAGCGCCATCACTGTCCGTCCTGCGTCTAATCGCCGTAACAATGTCCCTGCTGCGAGGGTCAAGCCTGTTCAGAATGGATATCGGGCTGTGTCTGGCGTCAATGTCTCTGATAGTCGCCTTCTTGCGGACCATAGAGATGGGAAGAAAGGCCTTATAGCCCGCAATCCTAAGATCGTGAGAAGTAATAAGAGAGTTGGCATCCGCGCGCACAGAGCAGAGGATCGTATCTGCCTAGATTACGGCCAGGAAAAGTGCTCTCCATCAGGACAATAAAGGGGCCGTCGGACAAGTCCGGGTAGACAATTGGCTCCGAGGAGCAATCGCGAACCCACAGAAGATCGGGGGCGGCGATAGGGCTCGAGTCAGCCCGCGGTTGCGAATCAAGACACGAGAAAGAGCCTGAGGGGGAAGCAGGCAGAGAGGAAGTCCGAGGCATAGAAGGCTCAGTCCTGCCCCTCTTGCTATCCCCGTTGCGCGCTGAGAGGGCAGGGGAATTACGACCACGCTTCCTAAAGTCAGTCCCCAAGTCATCACCAGCACCAGCAGCACCCGTCCGGGAACTCGCGGGGGCACCACCAACCCAAGACGCCGCCGTACTCGCCAGACAAGAACCCTCGTCCCCTAGACGGTGCAGATCGTGAGGGCGCCGAAACACGCCCCGGTCCAAAGCTCCTACCGCTGGTGGCCATGGCGAAGAGCAGATCAGCCAACCCTGAACAAAAAGCAAAGACAGAAAAAAGGTAGGCACAGGATAAGAAGTAAAAAATAAAAGAAACCAATCTCAAACCAGGGCTCGCCCCTAAGAAAAATTAAGAAATCATAAGATAAGAAATATACCAGTTAAATCAAATCGCATATTCAGCAGATAACTATTTACTCAAATTAGCAGTTCTTATAATAAGAGATAAGCTGTGATCGGGTTTACATGTCCTTGCTCACAACAGCTGACAATCCGCCGGATGGAGCGAGTGAGAAGGAGTATAGATAACAAAGATTAAATACTAATAATAAGTAAGAAAAATTGTCCAAGACCAATCAAAATAACTAGAAGTAGTAGTAGATACAATACTACCAAATGGTAAGAATAATCAAAGAGAGATTGAAAATTGGAAAATTTTACTTACAGAATCACTTAACCTAATCGCTCAACAAACCACCTCAGAATTGAGCAAAATATGTTACACAATTTAAACGAGACCGGTGAGAGCAACCAAAGTGCTGAGCTTATAAGTAGAAAAAATAATAAAGGAGCGAGCGAGCTCAGGAGTCAAGCCAAACACAAGCCAAGCACAGGCAAGCGGCAAACAAGTAATCAAAATATAACATACCGAGAGTTCAACACACAGTTCATCTTGAGAGTTTAGGTTAGGCAAAAAAGGCCATCACATAATCCAACAAAAATTGAGATGTTCACAAAATTATGTAATAGTAGCCGTCGTTGTGCAAACGGGGAAAATATTCCAGTAATTTCCATAGAGCGGGCAACCGCCATTGGGCCAGTATTAATAATGTCACTCTTTCCAGCGTAGCACAGATACACAATGGCGCGCAAACTAGCGAGACGATGCCTGTCCTCGTCAAAGCGTCCAAGAAAGGAAAGTCCAGAACACACCACTGGTTAGTCAGTAAGTAGAGGCGCCACGCCTAATAAAAAAGTTGGACGTAGCCAGCCATCCAGGCCGAGATGCAGTTGCAAAAATATGAGACACAGATTACAGCAGAGAAGCACGCAAGCAAAGACGAGAATCAGCGCAGAGAGAACCAAGATGCAGAGAGACGGCGCACGAGCGACCGTCCTAGATCACAGCACAAACGAGACTCCGAATGCACACGTCTTGACTTGACCAGTAGGCACAAAACCTTGGATATCCTAAAGATGTTCTTTAGACATTACCAGGGAGAGTCCGGTCGTGGCCTTGGCCACGGCCGGTCGTGTTTGTTTGCTCGTGGTTCGCCTGTTCTTTGAATACTATTCTGGCGTTCTCTTGATGAGTGGATTTACTGTCCGGTTCGTGCGTGGCTCCTTTGAGCATTGGTTCAATAAAGTCTTTTTTAATGTGGTTATATCCCTGGTGTGCTCTTTTGTGCGCCTACTGTGCTTTATCATTTACGAGAGTGTTTCTAACCCTGCGCCTCTCTGATAACTCTTAGTGTGCCGGCTTGGTCTCGTACCGGTCATGTCTTCGGAGGTGCTACCTTTGACAGGACATGCAACGGATTTTTGCGCCTTGTCTTCGGAATGCATAAACATTTTAGCATTTCTACTTATATGGTGAATGTATGCCAATGAACATTGTCTTTTCAAATTAAGTCTGAAGCGTATTGTGGGGTGACCTCTCTCTGGTTGAATTAGTGTTACTTTGACCTTTTCTGTTTATTATTGAGCCCGATCTCTAAGTAGGCCCTTTGTTTTCATCCGGAGTTTGTCACGTGGACCGTGTGTTCATTTGTTATTCGCATTACTATGACATTGGAAGTAAACTTTGTGTGCGATTGTTATGGCTGTTGCTGGAAAGCAAGAGACCACATTCAAAGATCCTTGGAAGATCTTACGTATAAAATTACGGATATCAGTGGTGTCTCACTTGATGTCTTGCGCTTAATTTTGAAGTTCACTGGCTGATTGCTGATAATTTTGAAATTACGGATTTTCGCGCAACTTTGGTGCTGCCGTCTGTGAACTATCTACTGCACTTACCTTGGTTCCATTGATTCATGAAGAAAGGCTAGCGAGAGGCCACAAATAGGAAGAAGAAGGGTGAGAGTGGAAGACGTCATTGGCAGCTAAAGCATAGAGCTTTTGTTATATTGTTCTATAGCGTGGGGACATTTTGGACGGTTAACTTTTGCTGACTTTAGTGTCCTTTTACGATGCATTGAAGCATTTTTCTGCTAGTATTTTGAAACTACTCGTCTTAGTGCGAGGTGTCTCAGACTTTTAACGCCATTTTTGAGTGTGCGCATACTCGTGGCTATGGAACTGAATTTTGATTGGGCGAATTACTACTGCTGTGTCTTGATTCGTCAACTATTTTGCAACCTTTAATTTTATTTGTATATACGAGTGTTTCTATAAAATTGAGGAGACTAATTCGTGGAGGTTTCCTATTGTGTGGTAGTTATGGCTATTTGCTGAACAGCAAGAAGCCACAAATAAGAAGAAGAAGAAGAAGAAGAAGAAGAAGACGTTACCAGGACGTCTAATGTCAGTCCAATTGACGAACAAAAGATGTCTAATGTCCTAAAGAGATCCTAGAAACGTCCTTGAAATACGAGATATCTCTGGAACGTTATTTGTACTGATATTGAACCTCTTGAGAACGTCCTTATAGGACGACCAAAGGACACGTGCCAAAAGGCCTCCTAGAAATGTCCTATAGACATCCTTAGAACGTCTTTAGATTTTTTACCCACTGGGTGCCCATTGGCGGGTTATATCATCTAGATTATACTACATAATATCTAATATATTTTCTCAAATATATAAGATATTAATGACCAATAACAGTTTATATTCAAAATTTACAATATTAGATATTAAACTTTAATATCTAAGATGTTATAAACAGTAGCGTGCACGTGCCTGAGGAAAAGTCACGTGATCAGAGTCTTTGAATTTTATATAATTTGTCTATCGCGCTCACCCATAGCTTTGCCGGTCGCGTGGTTTTTGGTTTCGAGACTAAATTAATTGTGTTGTGTACACATGAAGTTTTGAAGTGTCATTTTTTAAAAAATTTCATATTACCAGTACTGAAATCAGTAAGTATCTATCTATATAAGTATGTCATTTTTATACCTTCAATCTTTGAAATGAATTTTCTAACCTCGGAATAACACGTTCTCTATGCAGCCGTTTTTAAATTCAACATCGAATCGGAATTTTCTTACTGGAATTCTCAATAGATTCCAAATGTTTACAATTATTTTGGACGTTTTTATAATCTCCATTTATCAACAGGTTGCCTTGACTTTGAGAATAATCAACCAAACATGGACTTGCGATAACTTTTAGATCGAGGAATTCGAGAAAAAAAGAAGATTATGAGAAAATTTTGAATTCTTTAATAAATTATTATTTATATCATGTTATATTTTCTCAATTTTATTTTTTTCTTTCAATTTTTCAATCAGTATTTTTACATAATTATTAGACAATTGCATTCAATGACATAAATATTGACTTAAATTATCTAAAATATTACACTTTAATTATTTAGAATTAATTAGTTGAGTTTGAAATTTTTGTCACTGCCTACATTATCGGAGGATCACTAGTCGCGTATCAGATAGGATACGTTGTTGACAGGTGTCCTCGTAGACAATTTCAAACTCTTATATCGCAAATAATGCAAATAAATTCAATATTTAAAGAATTTGAAAATCTTTCTGTGGAAAAAATGACGCTTTCGACTGCGCTGGGATTCGAGCCCAGGTCTTTCGATTGCCGGTCGACTGCTCTACCACTGAGCTACACAGGCGTCCGACATCTCTTTCTCCACAGGAAGATCTCCTTATATCGCCTAGTGGCTCAGCCTTGCGGCTTTAAATGATTTCAAATTAATTAGTTGAGTTTGAAATTTTTGTCACTGCCTACATTATCGGAGGATCACTAGTCGCGTATCAGATAGGATACGTTGTTGACAGGTGTCCTCGTAGACAATTTCAAACTCTTATATCGCAAATAATGCAAATAAATTCAATATTTAAAGAATTTGAAAATCTTTCTGTGGAAAAAATGACGCTTTCGACTGCGCTGGGATTCGAGCCCAGGTCTTTCGATTGCCGGTCGATTTTTTCCACAGAAAGATTTTCAAATTCTTTAAATATTACACTTTAATATCTAAAATACTATGACCTGATATCTAATGTATTTCAGTTTAATATCTGAGATATTTCAAATTAACATATTGGATTCTTTAGTTTAATAACTTAGATATTGCGAACAAACATTTTTTTTTTAATATCTACAGATACTCTGTTTCAATATCTAGATGGCTGTCGCATAGTTAAATCGTAAATATATTATCTGCTAATATTTTCGCAACGCTTTGCAAGATTATTCCGGAAATAAGTTCACCGTTGGCTCTTCATTGTTGGTTAAACCACTCAAAACCAATGTGGTCAAGGATGTAATCTGTATAGCGCAATCGTTTTCGGCTGAGATCCGAGATAGATAATTATTAATACTTCGTAACTTAATTAAACACCTTACTGACGTAAGACAATACTCCTTTTTTATTGTTATCTAAGTATGATTTGTCGATTCCGCGTAATACTTTTTAATTAATTAGTCCGTCGACAACCCAGGAAAAAAAACCGATAGAACGCGCGTCTCTTTGAATTGCGTATCTGTCATTTGCATATTCAGGATATAAAGATTCAATCGGATGGTGACATTTGGAATCTGCCATTTGTACGCAAGGTATTAAACCTGCCATTCGACATTGGTTAAATCGTTGAGTGAATAGAGTTGAATAAGACTGACTAACCTCAAATAATTTCTAATGGCAATGTACGATTCATTGATGTTCGCATGAATCGGTTTCAATGAGCGTGAACCGCAACGTGGAGGTTACCTCAGGTTATTTTAAACTAAGTGGAAAATGCAGATTACAATTGTAAACAATGAATTGTTTGGGTTGAGAAGTATAAAATTATTCATTCGAATTGGAGATTAAATAATAATTAAACGAATGAAAAATAAATTATTTTTATAAAATTTTAAACGTATACGAAATAAAGGAAATATTATAATGAAAAACAAAATATAAATTATTTTTAATGAAGTAATAATTAACTAATGATGTATTTTAGCTCTGAACGAAATTTTAAATCAATGACAAAATATAATCATATTCTTATAATAAATAACTAAAATTAGCTAGGCGTGACTTGAAATGAAAGTAAAAAGAAAATGTGATAAACTTTTTTTGCAAAATGATTTTCATTATATATACCCAGGAAACAAAAAATATTCACTTGCGTTTGAATGAGTTTTGAGGTGTTCTAAATTACGTATCTATCATTGGAATTCCAGATTGCCACCCATTGGTTAGAGTGACTTTTTAATGAGAAATCAGTTATTTTAATGGGTCATGGAATTTTTTCTCGGACCCATTCAACAGAGATTATGAATCAGCATTAACAGATTGAAAACCAATATTTCCGATAGAAAATAATGTATTTAAAGTAAATAATCGTTAATTTGAAGCAGTTTAATTATTTAATTAACCAATGAAATTATCTAACTAATTTAGAAATATTTTAATATTTTGAATGAAGGAGGTGTATATAGGTTTATTATTTTCTAAGAAGGTTATAAATAATTATAAAAGTAACAGTTTTAATGAGATTTCAAAATTTATTAAATAGGCAGAGGAATAAACCTTTTCTGATATATATATACATATATATATATATAATGAAAATCGTTTTGCAAAAAAAGTTTATCACATTTTCTTTTTACTTTCATTTCAAGTCACGCCTAGCTAATTTAAGTTATTTATTATAAGAATTCGATTATATTTTGTCATTGATTTAAAATTTCGTTCAGAGCTAAAATACATCATTAGTTAATTATTACTTCATTATAAATAATTTATATTTTGTTTTTCAGTATTATATTTCCTTTATTTAGTATACGTTTAAAATTTTATAACACTAATTTATTTTTCATTCGTTTAATTATTATTTAATCTCCAATTCGAATGAATAATTTTATACTTCTCATTACAAACAATTCATTGTTTACAATTGTAATCTGCATTTTCCATTTAGTTTAACATAACCTGAGGTAACCTCCACGTTGCGGATTCACGCTCATTGAAAGTTGCACTGTTTTTATCGTATTTCTCTTATTCAGTGACCTTTTAAGACCTCCATTCCATTTGGAACTTCAACTGATTCATGCGAACATCAATGAATCGTACATTGCCATTAGAAATTATTTGAGGTTAGTCAGTCTTATTGAACTCTATTCACTCAACGATTTAACCAATGTCGAATGGCAGATTTAAAAACATTGCGCGCAAATGGCAGATTCCAAGTGTCACCATCCGATTGAATTTTTATATCCTGAATATGCAAATGACAGATACGCAATTCAAAGAGACGCGCGTTCTATCGGTTTTTTTTCCAGGGATATATATCAGAAAAGGTTTTTTCTTCTGCCTATTTAATAAATTTTGAAATTTCATTAAAACTGTTACTTTTAAAATTATTTATAACCTTCTTAGAAAATAATAAACCTATATACACTTCCTTCATTCAAAATATTAAAATATTTCTAAATTAGTTAGATAATTCCATTGGTTAACTAAATAATTAAACTGCTTCAAATTAACGATTGATTGCTTTAAATACATTATTTTCTATCGGAAATATTAGTTTTCAATCTGTTAATGCTGATTCATAATCTCTGTTGAATGGGTTCGAGAAAAAATTTCATGACCCATTAAAATAACTGATTACTCATTAAAAAGTCACTCTGACCAATGGATGGCAATTTGGAATTCCAGTGACAGATACGCAATTCAGAACACCTCAAAACTCATTCAAACGCAAGTGAATGGTTTTTTGTTTCCTGGGAAGCCGCACTGATAATTGTAATGACGTGATATTCACTCAACGGTGATATACAAATATTCGTCATTTACATAGCTGTATGGCGTGTTGCCTTAGTGCAGGCGTTAAATTAAAATTTAAACCAGATGGCTGAGTTCGAAATTTTTCCACTGCCCTCATTGTACAATTTATATCTTCCCTGTACTAGAGATGTTCGATTCTCTGGGAAGAATCGATTTTTGAGTTGATCCAAGATCAAATAGACGAGAATCAATGTTTCAAAAGATCAACTTGGAAAGAGTCGATCTTCTAAAGATCGGTCTTTTACGAGACGCATACAAAAAGTTAATTTAAGACATCAATTGTTTATTTTCGGTAATTATGTAATTTGTTAGTAAATTTTTGGTATTATAATGAAAAAGGGAAGTATATTTTTCAAAGAAAAAGTTATTTAAAAAAATAAATAAAACTAATTATTAATCGACAAACATTATATGAAAATTTAGAATCTAGAAATCAAATAAAGGAATAATCAATTATGAAAAAAAGCACTAAAAATATAATTAAAATAATACTTATTTATATACTTATTTTAAATTATATTGAAATTGCAAACCAGTTGATTTTTAAATTAAATAAAATTTAAAATGTAAAATTTTCCAACATGTTTCAATTCTGATTTTTTTTTATAATTTGAAATTTTTTTCAAAAAAATATCGAAACAACCGAGGTTTTTTGAAAAAACATCGAAACATCGAGGTTTGGTTTCGGGTACATCGGTGACATCGATGTTGACCATTTTCGATGTCCTAGGTTCCTTAACATCGAGCTTCTGCTTTCAAGGTTCCATCACTATCTTATTTCAGATAAAAAAAAATGAATCAACACCTTGATCTTCAGCAGGGTTGCGTTGGTATTATACCTTAGGTATTTTACGTAGTTTTTTACGTGTAAAATTTTGTTAATTGCGCATTTTACGTAAACCTTTACGTGTAATACATAAATACGTATTATACGTATAAAAGTTCGAGTTACGCCTTTCCGTGCAACCCTGGTCTTCAGGGAATAGAATCAACCAGCCCAGTGCTACTCCTCTAGAGGCTTGTGGAATAAAAGTTGGCTGAGAGTTGGATCACGGCCACCAGGCGAAATGGTGGCGCTGATTACCTATAGGGCCGACTTGCTTTCAAATACATGGCAAAATGTAAATATTTATGTTTTTTCTTAAATTTGAACTGCCTTTTCGTGTTTTTTTTTGACAGAAAAATAAAGCTAAATGTTTTTGGCATATAATAATACAAAATATATGAGGAAAAAAGTGAAATATATTGATTTTCTGAACGATCAAGTAGGGGTGAAAGAAATAAGAAAAATTTTTCCCAGTTAATAAATTGAATAAAATAAATATAAAACACGAAGTAATCACAATAAAATTGTTATTAATTAAATAATTAATATAATTAGTCAATTAATTAATTTTAGAATTTTAGTGCAATGATTATAAGTTATAATCAAATATGAGTACATTTATTTATACACCGGAAAGGCCATTTATATTCGCCAAATAGAAATACCGGTAACATCAAATATATGCTTTTAATATAAGTACATTTATTTGTGCTGTTACGTCAGAAAAGTAACATTTCTCTTCTTAAAAGATTCCTCGTTTTATGTTAGGATCGAAAAGGATCCTCTCTAAGGGATGAGGAGAAGTCAGTGATTGAGAATGGTTATTAATATAAAGTATGTTTATTGACAATCAAATTGAGAAACGAATAAGCATCATGGAATTGGAAATCGAATTGAAAGTTAGATGTACCTTTGTAATTACCCCGAGTGAAATTTGTCTGATGAATTATTGAGTCCAGTGGAGCGAAGGTGGTCAGTTGAGTCCTCGTTGAGATCGTTGAGATAGTATTTGTTTGATGGGAAATTCGTTGTTGAGACGGTTGGTCTAGTCGATTCTTGATCCAAGTTTGGAGAGAATTTTGGACGGTGATTCCCCTTCACTTTCTAATGTCGTTGAACTCAGCGTCGAGTAGGAATTCGTCTGAGTAGCGGTAAAATCTGATGAGGCTGGACTGAACTCGTAGCGTAGAGATAATAAAACTGGACTAGACTCGCTGTGTAGAGATAATGAACTGGACCAGACTCGCGGCGTAGAGATGATGGTACTGGACTGGACTCGCGTTGGTTACATTGTAAAAATCGGATGTCGACTGACTGACTGAACTCACGTTGGTTACATTGTAGAAATTGGATGTCGACTAAGTGACTGAACTGACTGAACTCGCGTTGGTTACATTGTAGAAATCTGATGTTGACTGAACTGATCTCTATTAGAACTTTCGCTTTTTATAGAACTTTTACAAGGTTGCCCATGGTGGGAGCAAAACAAGGTGTATCGCCTTTTCCATATTTGGTATTAAGATCGGATGAGTTGCCTTCTCTGATGACTCGTGCTCCAATGAAATTCATTGCCTAAGACTAATGTCGCAGTCTATTTTATCTGTTATTCGGTTCTAACGAAAGGTCAACTACTGTGGAAATAAAAACAAGGTGTATCATCTTTTCCATATTTGGTATTTTAAGATCGGATGAGTTGCCTTCTCTGATCACTTATGCTTCGATGAAATTTATTACCTGGCATTAGTGTCATAGTCAAATATATCAAGTCTATTTTGTCTGTCATTCGATTCTAACGAAAAGGTCAACTACTGTGGAAGTAAAAACAAGGTGTACGATCTTTTCCATATTTTGGTGTTTAAAGTCGAATGAGTTGCCTTTACCGATGAGTCACGTTCCGATGAAATTTATTACTTGGCGTTAATGTCACAGCCAAATATATCTATTTAGATTTCCCTTTCGATTTTAACGATCTTCCTATTTCTTGTTAGATCTTGCTGTTGAGTCAATATAATCAAGGACGTGGTAATATTGCCTTGATCTCTTCATTGGTTCCTTAATTTGTTTATTACTCTAGGTGGTGGAGTCTCGGGACGTGACATATGCAAATAAACATTAATATTAAGTTTTTCATATATTTTAAGTATGTCATAGTAATTGGGAGAAGTAAATAAAAGTGTGGAAATTGTTAGTTTTCAAAATCAAAATTCTAAATTGGTTATTGCATTTTTTTAAACTGTAGTTATAAAGTAACTGACTCAACTGTTCATTAAAATTTATTTAACATGATGAACTATTTTTACTAACACAAATTATATTTTGCAATTATAAAAATAACAATAACCAAGAGACATTAGGCATGTATATAGGATTTATAATAAGTAAGGCAATTTTAAAATTTCAAGATTGTAATTCTTGTAAATATATTCAAAAATCCTGTGTAGGATACCACATAGGATCTCATATAGGACCTTACATAGGATCCTGCATAGGATCCTATATAAGATCTTATGTACGATCATATGTGAGTTCCTATGCCAAATTCCTACATAGGATCTTGCATAAGATGTTACTCAGGATCCTATGTAGGATCCTATGTAAGATCCTATATGAGACCCTATGTGGTATCCTACATAGGATTTTTCAATGGGGCATATTCTATTCCTTTTACTTCAAAGGTTTTTATAAATCCTAGGTCGAATAAAGCTTTGATAGTTTTTTGAGCTTAGAACTTTCTTTTTTCTGGTCAGCTATTTGAATTTTAGCATACTGTCGCATTCTGAGTTGCAAATAATAATGCAGAATATATGCTAAAACATCCTGAGCATGACTAACGCAAGGAAATTTAAATTGTCTCTCCGTGATTTCGTTTACTACCAAATCGTAAGCGTTACCTCGCTTACAATGTTTTGCAAATATTTCCTCCACTTCTTCTAGAAATTTAAATAAACGCACATTTGGATGCTGAAGGTCCTGATCTTTATCAAAAGTTACAATTCGAGCAACAGGATGATTTGCAATAAAAGCACTGCCTTCAGATTCAAAGAATGCCGTTCGACAAACTTCACACTTAGTGAATTTTGTGAAGTCTTTGCAAATAGTGCCTGTAAAAAAATACATGAGACATTGTTTAACATATGGAAGGTCGTAGTCGTGGTCTATGGCGTTCGTGAAATCTGCGAAATCACTGTCATTTTGTTCGATCACAAGATTCAGTTTTGTTTTAATTTCTTCGATGAACGATTGCTTCTTGTCCGACTTGTAGATTTCTTTTATTGTGGACATGGACATTAAGGGTTTTATAGGAGCATCTGGTAAGGAGCAGTTTCCTGTTCGGGAAAGTTTTAGAACACTGTAAAAAAACAGTATTTTATAAACTTGCAGGAACGTTGGAGTGGCGGGATGATCATTAGTTCCTCCTGATAATCGGACCGTTCCAAAAAATCTCTGAACAAAATAAGCACACCAAAAGAAAAGCCATTAGAGAATTGTTTAAAGCATACAAATATATATTTCAACCAGTTCGCGCGCTGCAAAAAGCATTATTCAGAAATTTATAAAAAATTAGTATATTGAACTTCAGAAAGAAACCGAAAACCTTGTAAACTTTCAACAGATGATACTTTATTTGATAAAAAAATAAGAAAAACATTTTTGAGTACAGTATTATATTCCTTAATTAGTGGACGAAACAGCTTGTTTTTTTTGAAGCTACATTCATTATTAAACTGTATGTTAGTAATCATAAAAATTAAAAATTCCTAGGTTCGTGGCTCTTTTTTGAGCTTTTCGTCTCGTCCCAGATGTAGTGTCGGTATGGCTCCTTCCCGTAGTCGGGGCTTTTTAAACGGAGTCTACAAAAAATAGTTTATTTAAGACGTTTTAATAAAAATATAACAAGTATATTTTTCACTTGGAGTAAAAAGAATTATTAATACCATTCATACGTATTACACATTCTCAAATTCAAATTGCCAGTCTAAAATAGAATGACAAAAGAATATGATGAATGACTGGTATTAATACAATTCATTTGTATTATTTTCAGCAATTTACAAATTATGAATAGAAAATATATATTATATTTTGGACCTGAAGGTATTATTATTTATTTCAACTATTGTAAATTTGACGGTACATAACTCTCGGCTTTTTTATATAACTTGAAAAAGTACTCGATTTTTTGCTTAACTATAAAAATAATCACTAATAAATTTCATTCCTCAAGTTCATATTTAAGGTAGTTATCACCCACGAAAATTAGACCTCAGGCAAAAATAGATAATTTTGCTTTCTAGAATAGCAATCTTATTATTGAAGGGCTATTTTGAAAGAGAAAAGATTATTTTACATGAAAAAAATTTGAAACACAGAAAAATAATTTTATTAATCAATTTTATTTCTTACCCAATTTTTTTTCTTATCGCTTTTCGCCAAATTTCAAAAAATTATGCGATTTTAATAAATTACAAATCACTTTTTCGAGAAAAAGATTCCCTACAACTTAACCATTTCCAATTTTCGAAAATGAATAAATTATTATCAAATTCAGCAATTTGTTTATAAAAATTTCGTTTTGGAAAATTTTTTTTAATGTTTTCAGCCATTAAAGAATTTATATTTAAAAATCAGAAACGGTAAAGTTGTGGGAAATATTTTCTCTGAAAAAATGATTCATGATTCATTAGAATCGCATAATTTTTTAAAATTTGGCGAAAAGCGATAAGAAAAAGAATTGGGTAAAAAATAAAATTGATTAATAAAATTATTTTTCTGTGTTTCAAATTTTTTTCATGTAAAATAATCTTTTCTCTTTCAAAATAGCCCTTCAATAATAACATTGGTATTCTAGAAAGCAAAATTATCTACTTTTGCCTGAGGTCTAATTTTCGTGGGTGATAACTACCTTAAACTTGGAAATTTCGATTGTTCTTATTTTAAATTTAAATTAAATGATTTCAGCCAAATGTGAATCATATTTGTAAAAATATAGTTTCACGTTAATTTCTGTTAGCGAATCCGGCGGGATTGTGAATTAGAAGTACACAATAAACAAAACAATATACAACAGAGAAAATAAATGCGAAAAATACATACCGTTCCCAAAACAATTCCGTCAGGACCAATAATTGTTCTTTCGCGGATGATGTCACTTTCAGCAAAATGTTTGTCACAAACTGCTTGACCTTCTCTGACTTCAATATCGTCTCTTAAATTTGCGCGTTGCCATTTTTTAATTAAATTTTTATCTTTTGGCACATAAAAAAATCGACGAGTTTGCTCCTCGGAACTCCGTTAATTTTTGTAGCCAGAATCACACTTCACGAAAATACACTTCACCATTTTTTATTTTTTTTTACATCCTTACACCAAGAAAACTATTCACTTTACTTTTTCAACAAAAAACACGATAAAAACACTACTAAATATCAAAAAACCTCGAATCTTTACTGTTTTGCCATGCGTTTGACAGTTAGTCGGCCATAAAGCTTATCAGCGCTGCGCTCGGTCACATTAAGTACTAATGCCCTCGCCAGTCAAAAGTCAGCCCACTTCTAGTTTTAAGTTGCAGAGGGCTGGTTGATAGATCAAAGACCTCGAAACCTCGCAAACTAAAAAAAAAAGAAAATGAAAAGAAAAGCGTATAGAATACAACTTCACAACGTTCAAGGTTTTGACAGCTTATAAAGCAGGTTAAAAATCAGTTGAATTTATCGATCGTTACGGAGGACGATAATATTAACGATTCGATCATACTCAAATTAAACGAAGAGGCGGTCACCATAATAACTTTCATTACATTATGCTTTTAAATAATTTTTTTTAACAATGTTTGCTCTGATGTTATTATTGTTTATTGATAAAAAATAATGTTTTCTATTTTGAGAGTTGTTTTTTTGAGTAGGGGGGCTCCGCCCCCCAAACCCCCCGGCGGGGCTACACCCTGAACCCCCCTCCCCCCGGGCAATTTCGTATTTACTCCATGAACTCACTCAAGCCGCCAAATTTCATGTTCTCATCGAGAAAAATAATATACGCACCTCGAGGCGAAAGTGCTCATGCAAACTCGCGTGAAGTTCGCGATACTCGGTCGAATTGATCGCGATTGAGCGTTATCTCACGCGCTGACTGCCCTCGGCCTTCGGCCACAGGCTGTCATTCTCGCGTTCAATAACGCTCAATCGCGATCAATTCGGCCTCGTGCGGCCAACTTCACGTTCGTCTGCATTCGCTCACTTTCGCCTCTCTACGCGTAATGTACTATTTCCGTAACGGTTCAAGCTTTCAATTGTTTTTGATAAATGCTTTGTTCTGGAAGTTCGTGTAACGTGCGCAATAAAAATGGGGAAAAAAAGAATATAGTTTGGAATTATTTTATAAAAATTATTGATAAACAAAATAAAGCTTCTTTAAAGTGCAAATACTGTGATCAGGTGTACAGAAAGCATGCCACTCGACAAGTAGAACACTTAAAAAAGTGCATAAACTGTCCCGAAACTGTCAAACAATTATTTAAATCAAAGCGTCATTTATGCGAAGAAAACTTGAATTACTTGTTCTTTATGTTTGAATTTAATAAAATGGCTATAAAAAAATTTTGATATTGAATTCCGATAAAACTTGACATTTTTCGTAGTTTTATTTTTATGAAACCTTCACTATTGCAATTCATAGTGTTTGGAAATAAATTTACAATATTATAAGGTTTAATGATAAAGAAAATATTGGTGAAGGTAAAATTCTCTGTAAATTCTCAAGTTTTCTTAAAATGACGGTCACAGTCACGAGAACGTGACCGGATTTTAAATGTCCGAGAAATTTAGAACTCTAGGAAGGATCCTCTGGAACATTCATGGAACGTTTCTGGAGCTAAGAAAATTTCCGGGTTTTTTTAATGTTCTAAATTAATGTTCTCTGAATGTTCTTGTGAAACGTTCAGAAGGAATATTGATAGAACCTTCCGTAGGAACATTAAGAGAATATTCGCAGAGAACGATTCTTGAACATACCGCAGAAACATTCAAAGAACATTTGCAGTGGTTGTTCTTTCCGGAATAATTAGTGAAGTCAGCAAATAGAATAATTCTTCTAAACTGAATTTCAGCGTCTCTAGTGTACGGAATCTGACCTATTTCTCGGATTTTTCAATAACCACCAATTTTTATGTTGACATTTTCGTGTGTTTCCAATATACGTGTTATTTAAAAATTATTACGAGATGAAGTGCTTTATTCCCAGCGGTGACTCTACCACTGATATTAAATCTAAGTTTCGGAAGAATGGGGGAAAAAGCCAATTTTTTTGTGCAGTGAAAACGGTAAGTAATCCTAATCTGAGTTGTAATACTTGATTGTAAAGGCGCCATCCCATGACTGCAGAAAACGAACAGCCAATTACAGAACACCTTTAAGAAGAAAGAAATCTAAAGATCTTCTGTAATTGGCCGACCGATTTCTGCTTTGCGTTTTCTGCTGTCATGGGATTTCACCTTGAGTGTAATTATATTTTTACTTTAATTTTTGATGCAGATTTCTTCTAAATTTTATTGAAAGTAAATTTATAATTAAGTAATTTAATATGTGCCTAATGAATGGCATTTCTTTTTTTGAAGCTTCTCTTTCTGTCAAAGAAATATATTAAAATAGGTTTTATTTATAAAAAATGTATTTAATGCATAAGGAATACACACTTTATACTACACGTAAATATGAAAATAAGTCTGTATCTCTACATGTTTATGGTTCTATAAGTAAAATATAGAATATTTTACATGGCAAAGGGTGGAGTCCCATGATGAAGATTAATAGAATAGTGGAATAGGCATTGACCAATATTGTGATCGCTTTAGAGTTTGAGAAATTCATTCATGTAAGATAACTTTTTTAATTTACAAAATGTCTTTCAGAAAATTTGGGAAACGTAGCAAAAGACAATAAAGCACGTCTGTTAACTTGTAATCCCAGCGCAGTCGGGGGCGTCTTTTTTTCCACAGAAAGATTTTCAAATTCTTTAAATATTGAATTCATTTGCATTTATTTGCGATATAAGAGTTTGAAATTGTCTATGAGGACACCTGCCGACAACGTATCCTATCTGATACGCACTAGTAATCTCTCGATAATGTAGGCAGTGACAAAAATTTCAAACTCAACCAGACTGACACTGACGACTTTTATATAGCACCTCTATACGTATCACTTGGAGAAAGTACGGCGCGATTTTTGAAAAGTTAGAATATTACCAAATTTCATATTGTTCATTGTAATATACATAATTTGTAAGTGAATAATAAAATTGAAATAATACCTTGTAAAAACGAACAAATTGAATGAAAAAGCATTACATCCTGGCACAGCGCAAGAATAAGTGGTAGGTATACATTGTACCATAGTTTTAGTTGCCCAAAGTTTCAATTGCCCATAAAATCACCAGAGGTCACTATATTAGAAAAGCAGTGTTAGACGAAGATTATGAAAGGAATGTGTTGGCAAAAACTGCGAGGATTGCAAGATGCAGGATTCCTGTACATTTCCCTGAAGCGCTCTCTACCGCCTATATTTGATATATACTTGCAATTTTTGCCAACGCATTCCTTTCATAATTATCGTCAAACACTGCTTTTCAAATATAGTGACTTCTGGTGATTTTATGGGCAATTGAAACTTTGGGCAACTAAAAATATGGTGCAATGTATACCTAAGTGACAGAGCTGGGTAAAATGGTTCTCAAAATGTATTTAAAATGTAAAATGCAAAATAGTTTCGCAAAATCCATTTAAAATGCAAAATAGAAAATGGTTTCCTATTTTCTATTTAAAATGAAAAATGCAAAATGTATATTTGAAATAGGTTAGTACAAAATGCAAAATGGATTTTTAATAATACAAAAAATTACAAGAACATTTATTATTCTTTGCAGATGTGTTTATTTGCTTTAAGTAGCAATTGCTTCACGAATATTGCGACCCCCATGGATCTTCTTTCTGGGCGCAAAATCATGCCTGCGTAACTAAATAGTAAAATAAAATCAGTGTTTCGAATAATGTCTGCCTGCGCGAGCAGCGCGTGTTGGCTTCCCGCTGGAGAAATTCTGCCATCGGTTGTAAACTGGCGCGCGATTCAATATCGAATTAAATTAATTCGATTTTAAATCGCGCGCCAAATTTTGACCAATGGCAGCATTTCTCCAGTGGGAAGCCAACGTGTGCTTTTACTTGTCCAGGGCAGAACCAAAAAAAAAACTAGAAAATAGTATTTTAAGTTGAAAATAGGTTGAAAACCTATTTAAAATGGAAAATGCAAAATGGTTTTCTCCTTCCTATTTAAAATACAAAATGGAAAATGGCATTTTGCATTTCAAATAGGTATTTGAAATGGAATCATTTGAAATAGTTACCCAGCTCTGCTAAGTGAATAATAAAATTGAAATAATAGCTTGTAAAAACGAACAAACTGGATGAAAAGCGTTACATCCTGGCACAGCGCAAGAATAAGTCATTTTTTTAATGATTCGTACACTTGTAAACACTTTTTTAGATCATTTGTTTATATAACAATTTTTTGACATATTGCATATATTTGCAAACATGGCAAGACTGCAAAAAACGTTGAGATATTTAAATGCACTCAAAATTGAAAAGACGACATCAGCGCCATCGGGGTGTGTTACTCAGAAACAATAACACCGCCGTCATTCTCGATAGTGTGCTCTCACCCTGTCCTTTACCCTCTAATTTCATAGTTAATGCATTATATCTGATTATACATTGTTATTTGTACATGTATACCTGGATGCGTACTGTTTGCCTCAAATCAGTCCAAGTCACTGGCGTGGGTGTGAGTCGGTTTAAAAGAAAGGAAATTTTGGTGCAAGTACAACTGTTGAAAAGTTCATCCGTTGATACAAATTTGAAAAATCATTGGAGAGGATTCAGTGTTAAGATCGAGGGATTGTGGGATAAAATGTCTACAGAAAAAAAGTTGTTTCAAAGACTACCTACAGATATTTGTCCATATCATTATCAAATCTCATTGAAACCAGATCTGAAAAACTTTATTTGTGAAGGCGAAGAAAGCATACATGTTGATGTAAGTCGGGAATTTAAAATTTTATATTTTATTTCATTCATCTTTTATTTCACTCAGTTCGTATTTTTATTTATTCGAACATTTTTTACCATATGGATTTACCTAACCACAAAACTAAATAAAATATACAGGAACCATATAGGGGACGCTTAAATATTTTTATCTAGTTATTCTTATGGTTAATATAAAGCATAAATTATGGTTGAATTATGCTCTTTTTGATTAAATAAGGCAATTCAAATTTTTTTTGCTATTTCTGCCAAAAGCCTTTTATAAAATTGCCCCCAAAGCATTAAGGATTTGAGTTTTTATACCTCATGGCTAACTCGCACCAGGGAAAGATTTTTTTAAATAGGTAAAAAATAAACACATATTCCTAAGCTAAATTTTTCCATTAGAATTTAGATCAGAAATAGTTATTATAGGAATTGGACGAAACAGAATTCTGCGTCAAGTGAAATAGAGAATTTTTATTTCCAATAGTTTTCGAGATTCTGCATTCTGAAAAACCTCTAATTTTCAAATTAGGTGGTTGAGTTCGAAATTTTCGCCACTGCCTACATTATAGGAGGATCACTAGTCAAGTATCAGATAAGATACGTTCACGACAGGTGTCCTCGTAGACAATTTCAAACTCTTATATCGCAATAATGCAAATTAAAATTATATTCTTTCAATTTTAATTTTTCCCTAAAGGGCTGTACTTTTAAAAAATTGTCTTCTAGTATTTTGTGTTGAATTTATACATAAAAAACCTCAAGATGATTAATGATTTATGAAGAAGTTTATCGGAATTAGACTTAATTTGCAACACATTTGAATGAATAACAATCTTTTAGGATAAATAAACCAAAAGTCATGAAAATTTTAGGAACAAAGTATTTTTATAAAAGGAAAATCGAGAAATTTAAAAGTCTTTTGGAATTATGTGTCTGAGAAACTACTTAAGACGAAGAGTTTTTTTTAATTTGGCAACAATTTTCATCATGATAGTTTTTCCAATAACTGTCTCTTACCTCAAATCCAATGGAGAGTGCGAATTCACGCATATGTGATTTTTAACGTCTTTTTGAAAAATCTTTTCTGGGTTCTGGCCGATCACGAGATAAAAACTGAGATTTTCTACAGAACTGCAAAATAAACAAGTTGAGCAAAAAAAAAGCGTAATTGATTAATGTCAATTTAATTCCATTTTGTACACAACTTAATTGGACTATTCGGCAAAGGAAAAAATATTTTTAAATGTTTATTTATTTTCTGAACAGGTAAAGAAGTCTACCAATGTAGTCATATTAAATTCTCTGGACATTGACATAAAGAATGTTACTTTTCATACAGCAGAGGGAAGTTCAATTCCCTCTAAAGACATATCACTTAATGTTGAGGAAGAAACAGCAACAATACAATTCGATCAGAAACTTCCAGTTGGCCGGACAGGTTATTTACATTTCTTATTTCAAGGAGAAATCAACGACAAAATGAAGGGACTATATCGTAGTAAATATACTGGGTATGGTGTTTTTTAAATTATGTTTTAATAAAGTGATACAAATATTAAATTAATCTTCAACTTTTACGTGATATGCTTGACTTAATAGATACAATATTGGGTTACATTTAAATTATATTCAAGTTATATTTAAAACAGAAATTCATCTTCCCATCAAAATTTTCATTATAAGTTTATCAAGTTTTAAAAGTTACAAGGAAGTTGTTTTTATAAATATCTCCACAGATGTTAAAAAAATTAAGATTTTGTAAATTAATTTGAAAGTGGAGATACCACGCTTTGATTTGCCGTTAAAAAGCAATAGCAGTAAGACGTATTGTCAAAATCATTTATGTCATTATTTGATTATTTATTAATCATGTTTATTATATTTTCAGACCTGATGGTGAATGTAAATATGCAGCAGTTACTCAATTTGAATCAACGGATGCTAGACGTTGTTTTCCTTGTTGGGATGAACCGGCACACAAATCAACGTTTGATATAACGTTACAAATACCTGCTGGTCTCACTGCCTTGTCAAATATGGTAAATATTTAATTCAATTTGCTATTAATCTAAATCTTATTATGCTTCTCATGAGTATTAAATATCCTTCATTTCTATTATTTCAGCCAGTCAAGTTGAAAACCACGAAAGATTCGTATGAAGTATTAGCTTTTGAGACAACTCCAATGATGTCAACTTACTTGGTCGCTGTGGTCATTGGTGAGTTTGACTATGTAGAAGATAAAACCAGTGATGGTGTTTTAGTTAGAGTTTATACTCCAAAAACAAAAAAAGAGCAGGGTCAATTCGCTTTGGAAGTGGCTACCAAAGTACTGCCTTATTACTTTAATTATTTCGGAATATCATATCCATTGCCTAAAATGGATTTAATAGCTATCGCAGACTTTTCCTCTGGTGCTATGGAAAACTGGGGCCTAGTGACTTACAGAGAGACATGTCTCTTGGTTGATCCACAAAACACATCTACTGCTAGAAAACAATGGATAGCATTAGTAGTGGGACATGAATTAGCACATCAATGGTTTGGCAATCTTGTTACAATGGAGTGGTGGGATGATCTCTGGTTGAACGAGGGTTACGCATCTTTTGTGGAATTTCTTTGTGTTGACCACCTCTTTCCTGAGTATGACATTTGGACTCAGTTTGTAACAAATACACACATCAAGGCTTTAGAGTTAGATGCGCTTAGAAACAGTCATCCAATTCAAGTTCCAGTTGGCCACCCATCAGAAATAGATGAAATTTTCGATGATATTTCCTATAACAAAGGAGCAAGTGTTATCAGAATGCTTCATTCCTATATAGGCGATGAAGATTTCCGAAAAGGTATGAATCTGTACTTAAAAAGATATTCTTATGCAAACGCAGAAACAGATGACTTATGGGCAGCTTTACAAGAGGCTAGCAGCAAGCCAGTTCGTGAAGTCATGTCGACATGGACAAAACAGCAAGGTTACCCTCTAGTAAGTGTCGAACAACGTCGAGAAGGAGACAATGTTGTATTGACGTTTAACCAAAAACGATTTCTGGCTAATGGTTCCCTAGATACGGAAGACTCTTTGTGGATGATTCCGTTAAGTGTCAGTACCGCTCAGGCTCCTAAAAAAGTGGCGCTCCGTACTATTATGAGTAAAAAAAGTCAAGAAGTTGTTCTTAATGACGTACCGCCTGACGCATGGATTAAAATTAATCCAGGAACAATTGGTTTTTATCGGACAACTTATAACGCCGATATGCTGAAGCTTTTCTGGCCTGCCATTAAAGATCGCACGCTACCACCTCTCGATAGACTCGGTCTTCTCGATGACTTATTTGCTATTACACAGGCTGGCCAAGCAAACACAGTCGATGTATTACAACTAATGCAGGCCTTTCAACTCGAAGAAAATTATACTGTTTGGACGACTATTATAAACTGTCTCACTAAAATAGGTCAGCTAATTTCTCATCTAGACTTTGAAAAGTCGTTCAAGGCTTTTGGCTGCTCCCTCCTAAGGGATGTTAATGCGAGATTAGGATGGGATCCAAAACCGAACGAAAGCCACTTAGATACACTTTTGAGATCGCGTGTACTGGGAAAATGGGTTTCTTTTCAGGATGAAAGTACTATTCAGGAAGCAAAAAAACGATTTTCTTTGCATATTTCTGGCAAAACTATTTTAGCAGCAGACTTACGTAGTCCTGTATACAGAGCAGTGCTTTCCGTTGGGGACAGTGAAACTTTTGAGACTATGTTAAAATTATATCGAGAATCCGATTTGCACGAAGAGAAGGATAGGATTCTAAATGCTCTTGGAAGTGTTCAAGATGAAAGCTTACTTGCTAAAGTACTCGAATTTTCCATGAGTGATGAAGTACGTGCACAAGACACTGTCTTTGGGATTATCTCGATAACATCGACCTACAAAGGCCGTTTACTCGCTTGGAAATTCTTGAGAGAAAACTGGGATGTATTATTAGATCGATACCACGGAGGATATTTGCTTGCACGATTGGTAAAGGAGGTTACAGAGAACTTCTCCACAGATGAAAAAGCAGAGGAAATTGAGCAATTCTTTGCAAATCGTCCAAAACCTGGCGTTGAACGAACTGTTAAGCAATGCGTTGAATCAGTTAAACTAAATGCAGCATGGCTGAACCGAGATAAAGACTCTATCAAAAAGTTTTTAACGTCACAGGTGTAAAGGGATTTTCTAAAATATATTCTGTCATCTTTATTATATTAACATGAACCCTTTATACACATAAAAACAAACAATGAAATGAAATATCTTGAAGATGTTTTTTTACATGTTGTAGCAAATTTAAATCGTTTAATATATCAATCTCAATTTATCAAATTTGAAGAACGAATTCTGACAGATTTTCTTCGTAAATGAATTTATGTGAATTTGCTTAAATGCATTCATTATCAAACAAAACTGACTGTAGGATTTCAATTTATCTCGAGGGGAGCCCATAATCTGCTTTTAAACATAAATGGCAGTGCCTAGTTTATCATTTTATAAAAAAGAAAGATTTGGGCTTCCATGACTCAAAGAAAATCATAGTTATTGTTCGTGTGAACATTAAACGATTTTAACTTTTTTGTTGCTTTGTTTCACATTCTTCAAGTTATAGTTGATTCACTAAGTATTATTTAAAGTGCATTTGATAAATGGAATGTTTAAGCTTTTGATATAATTTTGTATCAATGTTTCCACTTATTCTCAAATAGTAATTTATTATATAAGAAACAAATGTAAAAAGCCTTGAATAATATTTGTTGAAATTTAAAATTGAAATATAAAACCAAGTTACGTGCTTGGATTTTATGACTTTTAATGACTTTATTTTATTTCGCCAATTTTAAAGAAAAATTGTTTTATGAAGTCAGCTTTGTAATAACATGTTTGATTGGATTTTAAGGGGGTCGTCTAGTGTGAAGGCCGTATTTTTATGCTTTTTTTGACAGTCATTATTTAAAAAACCGTTCAAGTAAAATAATTTTTGAATTTTATTTCTTCTTTGAGTACATTTGGAAAAACTTTTTTAATTTTTTGAAGCCAATATATTGAATAATATCGAAGATGCACCGCTCAACAGGAAGGCGTAAAAAAAAAATTGCTCCACTGCTGCCATGATTCCGGGCGTTCTAATTATCTGAAATCAAAAAACCGAACGCCATTTTATTCCTGAGACTTAAAACTGCAAAATGAACTAAAAGAAAGTTTGAATTCCCAAAAAAAGTATTTTTTTGCTTCACCAAAAAAAAAATCTTAGTTTTTCGACTATTTTCGCGTCTATATAATTGAAATAAAAAAAACTAATTAAACAATCTTAATTCTTTTAGCTTAATTTGTAGTTGGACATGTACTAAAGATGCTGTAAAAAGTTGAGCATTAACAGTGAAATAGTTTTTGAGATATCGTGGCAGCAGTTTTGAAAAAACGTGTTTTGAGAAAAACGCGTTTTAAAGTTGGTGTACATTATTCATAATAAAAAAATTGTCTCACCATCAATCTGCTATGCCTGGACCATAGAGTACACCTTCCTCTTCTTCAAAAAAGTCATGTTTTAGACGTGATTTATGAAAAAAAAAAAAAACGATTTTTTTCACCCGTCACACTAGACGATCCCCTTAAATCAGTTTGCACTCAGAAAAAGATGTTTTTGATTACAGCACTTCATTTGCTTGTCTACAGTTAGTTAATTTTACAAAACTTGATTAGAAATTCGGAACATACTTAATTTTTACAAATAAATGTTATGTGGTATAAATAGTTCAAAAAAGTAAAACTTATCATAATTTATCGTTACGTAAATGTTAGTGCTCCAAAATATAATCTCAGTTTGCAACTCAGATTAAATTACTAACCTCGATAAGTGAATTGCAAATTGAGATTCTATTTTGGGGCACTAACGTTAAAGTAATAAATTTGCATAGCTTTTACATGTTTTTTAGTCATTTACACTATATATGTGTCCAACGTTTATTGAGAAGAATGAAACATGTTCTAGATCTCTGGATTGTAAATCTATATTTAATTTAGATTAGATCTAGATAAAAGGATAAAGTATACTAAGAGTACACAATATTGGAAAACTTTTAGATTTAATATAAGATTAGGCATTTATTTTGCCCCATCTAACTATACTAGATACTTTCTCAAAGAAACTGGAATTTTTTTGTTTTCGAATTCATTTTCCTTATTTGAGATTCTGTCTCATGCTCCTAGCTGATTGAAGATAATTTTATACGAAATCTTAATCATTTTTTTTAAATTACTCAAAGTAAATTGACCGTGGCTAAGAAAATCACTGGTGAAACATAATTATTTCCTGATTTTGAAAAATCTCAGTACTATTACTCTTTACTTTGCCAAAAAATACATAAATAATGCCTTTTTCAATGGCAATGATTGTCGGTCAAAATCTAATGAATGAGGGCTATTTTCAAGAATTACCTTCAAAATTTTTTTATATATTTAAAAGAGAAAAAAATCCAAACGTAGAGACTTTATAAAAATAACAAGCTCAAAAGATAAATCAATTCTAAACTCAAATATTGAAAGCTTTCGTATCGATTCCATAGAAAATCTTACTCCTGATATAAGTCTTGAAATATCATTTAAAAATGACTTTTTAACTCAAAAGTGTTTAGGAAAGTCATATGTAAGCATTGTATTTTTCAGTCAAGTTTCGGCATAGAAATACATTGATTGCGAAAATAATCAAAACAAAATCTGAATTAATTAACTCTATTAAAAGGGAAAAAGATATTTCCTATCAGTGGAGTACAGTAATTGTTCTGAAAAAAGCGTAATTTATGAATTTTTTTGACTGCGTTCGGAAAAAAGCTTCTTTTACTCAACAGTCAAATTACGTTATCTTTATGGTTAAATAAATTCCTCTTTATTCATATTTTGGACTTGCATTGACCCTTAGTAATTGAAGATACATGTTGATGTCATCAACATCAACATGCATCTTCAATTCTTCTTTTTCTTGAAAATATTGTTATACTCACTAAAAAAAGAATACACTCTCTAAATCTGAATTAGTCAAATCAGTGATTTGCCTTTTCACAGATTCATCGGTGAAAACATATTTTTCACTGTTAAATCAGTTACATTTAACTGATTTTGCCTGATTCAGATTTAGAGATCATGATAAAGAAACCATTTCTTTAATAGAAATACAATTTTTTTGTAAGTCTGTCAAGTTGACATTGTTCTCATAAAATATGTATTGAGTGACAATTCCCATATTTTTTTAGTGGTGATTAATTATGTCTTTCACGATTCCTCAGTAACTCTCAACCCTATCAGATATTAAACTGAAATGTTTTCTACAGAAATGAATATAAATCGATTTTAAAATCTTAAGAAAATAATAAAAGATTAACCTCTTTAATTTTAAAGAGATTCTCTGGGTATTTAAAAATTAGCATTTTCAATCGTTTATATTAGGAATTTGTGGAAAAAGAGCGATTGGTATTTTCAGACTCTTCTTAGTCACTGGTTGATCGATCAACCCTCTAATGCTGAAAAGAGGGGTTGCTGCTTGGCTTTAGTCGTGAGTCAGCTCCCGTTTCCATTATTAGGACACATCCACCAGTCTAGTCGAGAACCCACCACCCTCGACGAGGGTCCTTGCCATGAATGCGAAGTGGATTGGAGTGGTTGTCGAGGGGTCGTTCGGGGAAGAGAGTGGTGGGCATTGGTTCCCATGGGTATACCATGAACATCGCGTTCCCAGGAACGCGCACGCGACCCGGGATACTAACTGATCAATACGGCATTTCCTAGCACCTACACCCCAGAACCATTTCAATACTATCGCACAAATATTCATAGATATTATCATCCAGTCGACTTGTCATTGTATAAAATTTCAGAATTTACTTCTTTTCTTTTTCGGTGCCGAACTGAGACTCATTAAGCATTTATCAGAAAACAATTTCCGGGTAAATTATTGATATGGATTATTTAATCGTAGGGTTCAAAAATAAGTGAAATATTAAAATTTTATTTAAAATTTTAAATATCAGTTTCTTATTTATTTGAGTAAAATGGGAAAATAATTATTTGAACAGATAAACAATTTATAGTAAACAGACACATTTTTGCATTTATTTATTTGATATTCTAGCACGGACTTTAATTAAGTCTATGCATAATATTTACAGCCTTTCAGTCTTTAATATACAATACAATAAAATTACAAGAATCTAAAAAATATGAGAGCAATAACAATAGAATAATAGAAATAATAATACAATAATGATGCTTAAAATTTACTATCATACGACGTTTGCATTAACGATATAACAAATAATTTAGACTGACTGTTTAAAGTAACATACAATATAAAACTCTTCTAGTCCTTGAATGACAATTTTTCTTGGCCAAAATTAAGCATTTATTCAGAAAACTGAAAATAACTATATAATTCAAATTTTGTTTTATTTTAATGTTAAGTCTAGTTAACTACCAATTTATATTTTTACTGAAATTATGTTTGTTAAATGTAATTGAATTTGCAAGCATGGTAATTATTAAACAAGCCATTAAATTCACCTTTACTCTCTAAATCTGAATCAGTCAAATTTTCACTGGTTGAATCAGTGACTTGCCTTTTTCTGATTCATCAGTGAACAACATATTTTTCACTGATTGCATAAGTTAAAAATGTTTTACTGTTAAATCAGTGTTAACTAAAGTATTCAGTAAAATTTGACTGATTCGCAGTAACTTCTTTTTAGCTATTTGAATCAGTAAAAATTCACTAATAATCCGTAGATTTTGACTGATTCAGATTTAGAGAGTACATGGGCTGACAAAAAATTCACTTCCTTATACATATATATGAAAAATACTAGACAATTTCAGAACCACAAGAGTTTTTGCAATTCATCATGAATCTGCAAACTTGTAGTTTTAATAAACACATTTCGCCTTGACATAATTTGTAGTTTATACTAAACAACTGGCCAAACTTTAATTATTTTTAAGGAAGTATTTATGACTATAACTTAAGCAGCTGAATCTTTTAGCAAACAAGGATGTAAAATTTACATTCTTCTTAAGTGGGAAGATAACGTCGTGTGAGGAATGCGATGATGAGTTTATGTACAAATATCTACACAGTCTTTCACGAAGAAAGAGATCTAACCCAATCCGATTCACTCTCGTTTAATCGGAATGACTCTGATTCGCTCAGATTGAATTTCAATCCGAAACTTTCGCCAAGGAAATTTCTCCCAAGTATACCCAACAGCAAGCATTTTTAAATTTCAAACTGCAGAAAATACGACAATATTTATTCCTACTCTCTAAATCTGAATCAGTCAAAATCTACTGATTATCAGTGAATTTTGACTAGTTCAAATAGCTAAAAAGAGATTACTGTGAATCAGTCAAATTTCACTGATTACTTAAGTGAAAATGAACTGATTTGATAGTGAAAAAGATCATTTTCACTGATAAATCAGTAAAAGGGCAAATCACTGATTCAATAAGTGAAAATTTGACTGATTAAGATTTAAAGAGTAGGCTTGTTACTTTCGCCGAATACAGCAAAAATTTATGGAAAAATTGCGAAAATAAACTTTGTCTTTTTGCTTCAAACTAAAATTGACGTGGCACATTATGTAAACGCATTCGTAACGATAGACAAACAACAATTCTCGGATTGCAGAAACTTTCCATCAGTTATACGTTCAGTAATGTTTCTTCATTGCAGTGAATCCAATTGAATTCAAACAGATGCGACTGCCTTTCTTTTAATTAACTTGTGTCACATTTTCCAGATGTTGAAACTATCCTGCTTTTCTCTTAAGACACGTTTTTCCACGTTCTTTTAAAACCGATATTACGACCTCGTTCCTACGATTATTCAGTTTCTCGTGGTCACCGTTCTGAGATCGTCGCAGCGGTCGTTGTAGCGGCATTTAACAGCGGTTGCAGTGGTTGCCTTGGAGAATTCTTGGACATTGTTGGCTCCTGATGGATACTAGTCTCTTCAAGAGTTGTCTGCAAGACACAAATATACTCAATCACCCTCTGGATCACCTCCAATTTCGAAAGTTTCCGTTTCCTTGGCATGTCAGGTACAAGGGATCGTAATTTCGTCAAGTAAGCAGCAACTTCTTCTGCTTCGAGGTCACGTCGGGTTCCGCTTATTCCAAGACCGTTGTGCAAAACTCCTCGGGTTTGTGGAACCCGACCTCCCACAGGACTCACTACCATTGCCTTCATTCTTCCTCTTTTATGGTCTCAAGTTTCCTTTTACTTGCAAACGACACCACCTTTCAACACTCAACTTATATCTCAGTCTTTAACGTCTTTAAAAATCCTCTTTTACTTTTTCAAGCTTTCTGATCTTACTACACTGGTCAAAATCATAAACAAACACAAGACTGGAAACAAAGTATTAATGTTTGAACAGATTTACCGACATTTCGACATGACGAAAATACACAGGTCAATTTTCGACGCAGAAGTAAATAAGTTTTAAATTTTCCAGAAGAGTACACCTTCCAACGAATTCAAGCTGACTGCTTTCCGCCCCTCACCTGCACTTCTATATAAGAGACTCCCTTCCCTCTCTACTTGCATGATCTCTCCCCTCTCACTTCTCTTACAGCGCAATCGCTGACTGACCAAGTAGCGAATTATTGAAAATACTATTTTAACTTTCAGGTGTAAAAGCCATATTAGCAGCCACTTTCCGTAGATGTAATTAATATTTATACTTAGAAGATTCTTACTAATTTTTTTATTGTTTATATATATTTACATTTATTCGGTACACTTAGAAAAAAATGTTGTCGGTATAATAAAAACATACTATGGTTCATCCAACAAAATTATTTTATTGAGTCAACCAAATTTTTCAAATGAATCTAATAAATACTTAGAATTTATCAAAAGTGACTAAAATTTAAAGAATTTTAAATCTTTCTGTGGAAAAAGAAAGACTTTTGACTGTGCCGGGATTCGAGCCCGGGTCTTTAAATTTCATTTTGTTGGATCAACTAAATTCTTGGATTAAAGAACGAAATTCGTTAAGCCAATAAAATAATGTTTTTGGGACAACCAAATATTTTGTTGTTTTAACCATAGTATTTTTGTGTTATACGGACAACAAAATGTTTGATTGGATCAACCAAATTTTACTGAACAAAGAATTTTGTTGAGTCACTGAAATAATTTTGTTGGATCAATCAAATATTTTGTTGGTTTAACCATAGTATTTTTGTGTTATATGGACAACAAAATGTTTGATTGGATTAACCAAATTTTGCTAAACAAAGAATTTTGTTAAGTCACTAAAATAATTTTGTTGACTTAACCATAGTATTTTTGTGTTATACGGACAACACAATGTTTGATTGGATCAACCAAATTTTACTGAACAAAGAATTTTGTTGAGTCACTGAAATAATTTTGTTGGATCAATCAAATATTTTGTTGGTTTAACCATAGTATTTTAGTGTTATATGGACAACAAAATGTTTGATTGGATTAACCAAATTTTGCTAAACAAAGAATTTTGTTAAGTCACTAAAATAATTTTGTTGACTTAACCATAGTATTTTTGTGTTATACGGACAACACAATGTTTGGTTGGATCAACCAAATTTTACTGAACATACAATTTTGTTAAGTCACTGAAATAATTTTGTTGGATCAATCAAATATTTTGTTGGTTTAACCATAGTATTTTTGTGTTATATGGACAATAAAATGTTTGGTTGGTTTAACCAAATTTTGCTAAACAGAGAATTTTGTTAAGTCACTGAAATAATTTTGTTGGCTTAACCATAGTATTTTTGTGTTATACAGACAACAAAATATTTGGTTGGATCAACCAAATTTTACTGAACAAACAATTTTGTTAAATCAATGAAATAATTTTGTTGGATCAACTAAATCTTTTTCTGACTACAGAAAACGTTGATTAAGAATAATTATGTCTCTGATACAAAACAGATTGCAACATGTTCTATAGAACTGGTTAAGAACAGGTGATTCACCTGTTCCAAAAATTTTCGTCTCAACCTGATAGAACAATATTTTTCTCTCATTTGCAGTTTTAGGTGATAATGATTAACTGATTCTGTAAATTTTACAAACATTTCATAAATTTACAGATTTTATTTGTAATTATAACAGAATTGGTAGTAAATATTTTAAAAATTCGTCATGTAAATTTTCCGAATAATAATTTCGTGAAAACATGAATTTATAAGATAGATTTCTTTAATATTTATCTGTATACAGTTGTATTTTTACAGAAAATTGAAAAATTGTACTGAGATGTCTGTAAATGAAATTGAAGAAACAAACTTTTTCGCTGCATTATTTTGAATCAAGAAAGAATTTCTTTAGATCAAATTGAAGAAAAAATAACATGTAAACGATAATAAATTTCTTTTGGCTAAACAAAGAAAGGCAATCAAAATATTGTTTTGAATTCAACAAAATTTTTTTCAAATGAAAAAAATCATATATTTTAAATCTTTTTTACCAATTCAGTTCCTAATTCCAATCCTTTCAATCAAAGAAATATTCAAGGATAAAATAAAGCAAAAATTTCTTTTAATCGGAGAAGATTTTTTACCGAAACCATAATCAATTTCTCTGAACCAAACAAAGAAAAACATCCGAATTATTTCTTGGATTCAAACAATGTACATTTTTCTTTGATTCAAAAAAGTATTCTTTTTAATAAAATAAACGTCTTTTCGAGTGCACTTATCGTTTTGTAAATCAATAGTTCTTTACTCTCTAAATCTGAATCAGTAAAAATCTACTGATTATCCGTAAAATTTGACTGATTCAAATAGCTGAAAAGATGTTACTGTGAATCAGTCAAATTTCACTGATTACTTCAGTGAAAATTAACTAATCTAGCAGTGAAACATATTTTTTCACTTATTCAATTGGTGAAAATTAACTGGTTTAGCAGTGAAAAACATTTTTTCGCTGATGAATCAGTAAATGGCAAATCACTGATTCAACCAGTGAAAATTTGACTGATTCAGATTTAGAGAGTAGTAAAGTATAGATTACCAGAGGTGTTTAAAAGGGGAAAAGAGGAATTTATTTTAAATTTTCTGTTGGTTAGAAAATTAAAAGTATTTTCCCGTACAATTTTACGTGACTCTTCAGTATTTATATCTTTATGAAATCCATTTTGCGATACAGATTACCGAAATTCTTTTTCTTTTGGCCCCAACTTTATGAAGCCAACAATAAGTCACGTAAAATTTCATGGATCTTTCGTCCCATGTATATGTTGTTAAGAAAGCAATTCCTGTCCGTTGTGTCCCACGAAAATTCTACTTTAGAGTGAATACTGGCATCCAGTGATTGTGTGCTAGAGGCTAAGAGTGCTCTCTGAGTGCACGTGCGCCTTGCACGTGTTAACCGTAGGGCGACCCTCCCGATTCCTGACTGCCTACAGAGTGTAACATCGGATCATGGCCACGTCGTTGCAACTATATATGTATACATATATATATAGGGTGTTCAAAATTTGGCATAAGAAAGAAAGAGTTTTTAACAAAAATGATGTAAGATCGGTAATTTTTAAATTCCACTCAGGAAAATACTGATCATTGAAACAATCGTTTTGTTCAATTCACAACAATTTTTATTGAGCTACCAAATTCTTTTGGTTAAATCTAATAAGACTTGAAATTTGTTAAAAGTAACTAAAATATTTGGTTGAATGAACCAAATAATTTTTTAGTTCAACCAAACATTTTGTTGCCCCATTCAAAACAATATACTATGATTGAACCAAAAAAAATATTGTTCATTGAACAAAATCGTTTCGTTGAATTCGCAAAGAATTTTATTGACTTAACCAAAGTTTTTGGTTAAATATGATAAAAACTTGAAATTTATTAAAGGCAACTTAAATATATGGTTGAATGGAACAACTATTTTTTTGCTTCATCTAAACATTTTTTATCCGTATGACAACAAAATAAAATGGTTAAACAAAAAAATTTTGTCATTGAAGAAGATCGTTTTGTTGAATTCACAAAGAATTTTATTGACTTAAGCAAAGTTTTTGGTCAAATATGATAAAAACTTTAAATTTATTAAAGGCAAATTAAATATTTGGTTAGATAAAACAAAAAATTTGTTGGTCAACCAAACATTTTTTTGCCCCATTCACAACAATATACTATGATTGAGCCAACAAAAATGTTGTTCATTGAAACAATCGTTTTGTTGAATTAACCAAATGGTATGGTTAAATATTCGATATATGTATAAATTGGCTTTAAGGTCCAGAAATTTTGATAATTGCTTGAAATTTATTAAAAGCGACTAAAATATTTGGTTGAATGAACCAAATATTTTTTGTTTCAACCAAACGTTTTGTTATCCCCTTCCCAATAAAATACTATGATTGAACCGAAAAAAATGTTGTTTATTGAAAAAAATCGTTTTGTTTAATTCACAACAGATTTTATTGACTTAACCAAATTTTATTGGCTAAATATAATAAATACTTGAAATTTATTAAAAGCGACTTTAATATTTGGTTGATTCAACCAAATCTCTTTCTGAGTGTGCATAATATCTGCTGTTTGTTTTGCTCTACCGTATACTCAAAAAATATGTGGTTAATCTAACCAAAATTCATTTGGATCAATCAAAGAATTTGCTTATAAAAATGGTAATTTTGAACACGATTTGCTTAATTCAAACAAATATTCGAGTTGATACAGCCAAATTATTGTTTATTTAACCAAATTTTGTTTGACTCATCCAAAGATCTTGGTTCATTCAACAAAATGGTTTCGTTAGATCAAATAAATGTTTTCCTGGTTCTGAAGTACAGATAAAACAGTTTTATTAATTCAACAAAAATATTTTGTTGGTATTTATGCAATAAAATTCTTTTCTTATACCAACATAAAATTCTGTCAATTCAATCAAATTTTGGCTATTCCAACAAATTGTTTTGTTAGGACAACAACAAAAAATTTTGTAGCATACATTTTTTTCTCAGTCTATTAGTCTCAAGAATATTGAAGAAACATACTTTTACAATTATAAAGATTAATATAAACAAGGGTTAATGAGAAGTTTGTTAACTTTCTTTTTAAAATGTCTATTTCAGAATCTGATAAGATAGACTATATAAATAACGGAGACGACTCAGTCTTAGTCTTGTTGTATGTACTGTAGATATAGAGTATTTAAAAAAACCGATGACGTGGTATTTTCGCCGGCATTTGAACAGCTGCGTAAACAAGCTATCCTCGCAGATTCCCAAGTCGCTAATTACCTTGATTTTTGTTTTACTTGCTTTCATAATAGATTGCTCAGATATCTATGGAAATACCTTCCTTGGTATATTATTTATTCATGCTCCATTATTCTTCCACATTAAAACGCAAATTTCTTGAATCTTTGTGTCGACATAATGGAGCCTACAGGTAACAAATACCGTAACCTCCACGTCGAAGGTGATACAGAGCCTAAAGTGTTTCGAATTTCTAAGTATACATTCTTATGCGTGTACATACCCTGGCGAAACTTTCGGAAATAAATTCAATCCGAGCGAATCCAAGGCATCCCAAAATCTCTTTCAAAACTGACCCGAAAAACGTTCTGAATCTCATTCGACGCTCTCTAAATTTGAATCAGTAAAAATCTACTGATTATCAGTGAAATTTGACTGATTCAAATAGCTAAAAAGAGGTTACTGTAAAACAATCAAATTTCACTGATTACTTCAGTGGAAGTTAACTGAGTTAAGAGTAAACATATTTTTTCATTGATTACTTCAGTGAAAAATAATTGATTTAACAGCGAAAAATATTTGTTTGCCGATGACTCAGTGAAAGCGCGAATCACTGATTTAATCAGTGAAAATTTGACTGATTTAGATTTAGAGAGCGAGAATTTTTAACCAATTTGCAAGGAAAGAAATTTATAACGTTTTTCGGATTAGTTCGGAATGGATCGGAAACATATTTTGTAGAGCCTTGAGTTTGCTCGGATTGAATTTCTTCCCAAAACTTTCGCCAGGGTACTATTATTTCTGTCACTTTCTTTTTCATCATATTATTCTCTCTTACTGCAATATTATTCTGAATTCCAGTCAGCATACAAATAATGTCTACCATTAAACAAGATTTTAGGTTTTGAGGTGATAATCATGTAATACTGATGATGCAATCGTTTTTTTGACATCGATTCAAAATGGCACAAGAAAGACGTTTATGTCAACTCATTTGCGTGTACAGTATATCAAATTTCATATGCTCTCTAAATCTGAATCAGTCAAAATCTACTGGTTATCAGTGAAATTTGACTGATTCGAATAGCTAAATTGGTTACTCTCAATCAGTCAAGTTTGACTGATTATCTCAGTGGAAATTAACTGATTTAACAGTAAAAATTTTTTTCACTGATTACTTCAATAAAAATTAATTGATTGACCAGTGAAATATATTTTTTCGCTGATCAATCAGTAAAAGGGCGAATCACTGATTTAATCAGTGAAAATTTGACTGATTTAGATTTAGAGAATGGAGAATTAATTTGGGAACGTCCACACATAAAACTAATACCTCCTCATTTATGATGAGAACGTAAAAAGAAAGTCAACTAAGGAATTCGTAACAATCAAGAAAATGATTTTTTGACCCATAGCAATATATAAATTTATTTCATTTAAAAATGTTTTGTTTAACTATAAAGTACTTTTTTCTGATTGTTTTGTAGTCTATATTAAATTTAAAATACTTTTAACTTAAAAAATACAAACTTCTATATTTAAATAATGTGTATTTTTCAAAAAAATGCTTATTACTTTTTACAATTCACAAAAAAATTAATTTTAATTTATTTTTTTTGTAAATAGAAATGTATAAGTACTAATAACTTTGTTAACAGTGTATTTTAAGAAAAAAATATGTTTGACGGGAAAAAATTCAACATATAAATAATCCCCTTCTCTCTAAATCAAAATCAGTCAAATTTTCACTGATTAAATGAGTGATTCGCTCTTTCACTGATTCATCAGCGAAAAAAATATTTTTCACTGTCAAATCAATTAATTTTCACTAAAGTAATCAATGAAAAAATATTTTTACTGTTAAATCATTTAATTTCCACTGAAGTAATCAGTGAAATTGAACTGATTTACAGTAACCTCTTTTTATCTTTTTGAATCAGTCAAATTCCACTGATAACCAGTAGATTTTGACTGATTCAGAATTAGAGAGTTTTCAATATAATAATTAATACAAGGAACTATTCATTTGTAGTATATATCTGGAAATAAAGCGATATTAACATTTTAAGTATTATATTTCATATCTGAGATATTTGAGAGTAAAATCTAAGATATAATGGTTTAACATTAAGATATTACAACTGAATATCAAGGTAGTTAAATACATACTAATCCTGTATAGTTCTGCTTTTATTCGTGTAATATCATAACTTACAATCTAAAGTTACTGCAAAACTCATTCAAAAATTGGATAAAATCTTAGAATGGGAATGTAATTTTTTTATATTTTATTTGATAACAGTTATATTATTTTTCAATTATTATACTATTTTTTGGATTTAGAGAGTGGCCTTGTAACAAAATGATTTCAGTGATGCTTTTGTTTTTTACATTCTCATCATGGATGAGAAGGTATTGGTTTTATGTGAAAAATGACTTTCGAAATTTTCATCAAATCTTTACGTTTTGAGACCCCCTGAGTCAGAAAAAATTGTTTTTACGAAAGTGTCTGTCTGTCTGTCTGTAGGTCGTGTGCGGCATAACTCTCGATAGAATTATCAGATTGAATTGAGCTTTGGTACACTTTATCGGAGCCGAAAAAGTAAGGACAAGTTCGTTAACCAGCCACATCCAATCAAAATTGAGGGGTTGAGCACTACTTTTGTGTTTTTGAAAATAATTTTTTGAAAAAATAAAAAATTTCAATCCTGGTTTTTGATAGTGCTCATAAATCTCTACAAATTATCCTAATAACATTTTTTGATCAAATCAAAATTAGAAATGTTACAGCATATTCAAATTCGAAAAAAGTCAATATCAAAATTCCATTTTCAAGTTAAATTATACGAGATACGAAAAAACGTTATGATACAATATTATTGAATAAATAAAGACCTACAAATTTGAATTGTAACATTTTTTCCTAAGATGCATATTTTTCTTTTTAATTAAAAAAAAAACTATTGAAAATCCAAAATTCAATTTTTTAACAATAATATGTAAAATAAGAAAAAAACGTAAGAATACAAAGTTGTTAGTTTCAAAAAGATCTACAAGTTTTGTCTCACACAGTTTCTGATAAAACATATATTTTTCGTTTCAATTCCAAAAAATACGATTAAAATTCAATAATTCCATTTTTTAGACAAAATATGTGAGATACAAAAAAAACTTTGAGATGAAAAATTGTTTGGCTAAATAAGGTCTACACATTCTTATCAAGAAATTTCTCGACAGGATGTATATTTTAATTTTTTGATTTTTAATATTGAAAAAATTCGATTTTTTTCACTAAAATATGTGAGATACGAAATAAGCGTTGTTCTGCAAAATTGTTTCCTTAAATGAAATCCACGATTGTTTTTCCTTTTTGAGATATTTGAAAGAAAATAAATTTATCAATAATCATGTTATTTATTAAAAAGTTACAAAAATGCATACAGAAAATCGAGCGCGAAGCGCGAGTGTCATGATAAGAATGTGTTCCTTAAGGCCGATAGAGCCTTAAGTAAATTGAATTTCCTGTTTCACTTAAACTGAAAAAGAAACTTAGTGAATTTGAGAAAATGACTAATTTACATCATCTTTAATATCATTAAATTGGTTTGAGCTTCAGTATTAAATTATAAGAAATAAACTTGAACGTATGCGAAGAGCACAAGACCGAGCGCGAAGCGCGAGGTCCAGAAAGAACGGAGCGCGAAGCGCGACGATTGAATCGCGCGCCCTAGGCGCGCTCAAACTTGCGAGCGAAGCGCGCAATGAGAATGTGCCCGCGAAGCGGGCAGATTTTTTTCCTTGTTTTTTTATAAAACCTGCAAATCTTTTAGAGTATTTTGTCGGAGAATTTTTGCCAGTGAAGTTGCAACTACTGAATAAAACATTGTTATTGTGTGCAAATCACATGTTATATAAGTTGAGTAACGTTTTTGTAAATTAGTTGGATATTCATCTGTATTGGTGATTTTCAGACGAAGTACAAAGTGCCAAAACTCGTCAACTTGTTTTTATATTTTATTTTATTATATTTATGTATATTTATATATTATATTTATGTGTATTTCAAAATTTCATTTCCAGAATATTTTATACAAAATGTATTTGTTTTGTTCATCATAATCTATCCTTTTTTATCCGTGATTCCATTACTTGTGGTCATAACTTCCTCACTTTTTGAATACGTGATTTTATAGATCTGTTGCTTTTGGCAATTTAAAAAGGTAATTGATAATAAAATAATTTATTCTTTAAAAAATCCGATAAATTAAATATCATGTTAATCAATTCTATTATATTTTCTACTTATCTGAATCACACATATCCGTTTAGATTTCAGTCTTTTCAGCCATATCAGTCTATTTTTATATATTTTTTTGCAATTCATAACATTAAAACTTATTTCACAAAATTTCTTGTACTAGAATTAGTTACTTTTAACATTTGACCATTTATAATAATTGTTAAACGTAGATGTATCACATCCACCCTGGCGAAAGTATCGGATTGAAATTCATTCCGAGTCAATCAGAACTATTCCGATTCATTCCGATATCTGTATCCGATCCAATGCGAATCATTCCGAACCAATCCGAAAAACGTTTTGAATATCGTTTAATGAATAACGGTCAAAAAACAATCCGACTTAATCCGATTAATTCCGAGCCATCATTCCGAATGATTCCGAACCAATCTGAAACCAAGTTTTCAATCCAGATCAATCCGAATCGATCTCAGCTCGGATTGATTCAAACCGAATTTTCAATCAGAATCAATCCGAATGAATCCAAGGACAATTACAAAGTATGTTCGCTGGGTTGTTTTCTCTTGAATTTGACTACATTTTGGAAACGTTCCCTATAACCAATTGTTCGAATCTTTTTAACAGTTTCCGGTATTTGGCTTTTCCCTGATGGCTTTCTGGTTTCGTCCCAAAATATGATTCGCAGTAAGTAAGAGGGACAAACGGGATCAAAGACCTTTTTCTATTCCTGCACGGAGAAACAAAAGAATTGTTGTAGGAATAGGATATTAGTCCACAAAACAATTTTCAATTGTAAATATAAAACTAATATATTAATTTATGTGCCTCTGGCACGTAAACTCGCTTTTACGCTACAGTTGAGAGTAGTGTAACCCTATTGAAAAACTTGACTTCAAAAATGATGTCAAAAACAACATGAAAAAAGTCGTCAAAAACGTGATAAAGAATAACGTAAAAAATTACGTCAAAAAGAACATCAAAAACGTTGTCATGAATTGGGACAGTTTTTGATATCATTTTTAACGTCGTTTTTGACATCATTTTTGACATCGTTTCTGACTTCATTTTTGTCCTAATTTTTTTTTAAATACAAATAGGACCGTAAACATTTTTACCACTTTTGCACGAAAGTACTATTTATTATGACTATAACTAGAATATTAAGGAATGTTAAGGAGACTTGTGATTGCGGAAAATAAATACTTCCATACACGGAAAAAACAATATAGCTATTCGACCTATACCGGTATATAGTGTCTCGACCCATGTGGTATAGGTGAGACAACTATACTGGTTTGCCGCGCGACCTATACTTGTACATTGCTTCGCATGCACGCGACTCTTTTTCGAAGCGTTTGTCGATTTGTTTGGAGCATTTTTTCTTTCTTTGAAAGATCATTTTTGCGTATCGCGTATTATTTTATCACACGCGAAAATTCACAAGAGCGATAACGATGGCATAATATTTTGTTTACGATCGCTATACATGGTATTGTTATATCAACGAACTTGTATAGCTGTCTCACCTATACTCGTATAGTTTTGAGGACCATACCGTAGCATTGGTCTGATAGCAATATTTTCTGGTTCTGAGGACCAAAATATAGTTCTCCTAGCTATACTGTTTTTTCAGTGTACCTTTTAACTGTAAACTTATTTTATTTAATATTTGAACTTTATAAAAACTATATCAGTGCATAATAAGAAATTAGGTAAAAAATGAAGTAAAAAACGATGTCAAAAATGATGTCAAAAACGACGTCAAAAACTGTCCCAATTCATGACAACGTTTTTGATGTTCTTTTTGACGTCGTTTTTGACGTAATTTTTTATGTCATTCTTTATCACGTTTTTGACGACTTTTTTCATGTTGTTCTTGACATGGTTTTTGAAGTCAAGTTTTTCAATAGGGAATGTTGTGTATTACGATACAGAGGAATGTAATGTAAAAATTGAACCGCGCATGTGCCTATAACCGTACAGCGGAGCGTAATCTTCTTCTTTTTCTTCTACGTACAGCGTTGGTACCGTACTGACAAAGCCTTGTACATTTGAACTGCGCATGCTCTATTACAATACGCTACTACTACACAAGATCGAGAAAATCAAAATGGCCGGAACTAGTCGCGAAATATCAAGTGCAATGGACGAGAATCATGATGAATACTAGATTAGATTCGAGTGTACGCATAAAAACTCGTATACGCACCGAAGTCACATAAAATAAAATATGTGCCAATGCACACAATTCGGGTAATTACGAGACTCGCTTAGCTCGCAGGACTGATTGCGCCTCGGCTTCGTCTCGGCTTTGCTTCAGCTACGTATCGGCTACGCCTCGACTACGCCTTGACTACGCCTCACCTAAGCCGCGATTACGCCTTGGCTTCGATCTCCTGCGAGCATTGTCGCTCGTCGCGTAATAACCCTCATTATGCGCCTAGGCACATTATATACTATTGTCTCAAAAACAAAACAAAATAAAATCGTTGCACACCGATTGTTAGTAAAACCAACTAAATTCTTTCCCATAGCAAAAATATTCCCAAGTTCGAAGTTAGATACGGCCCAACACTGGCCCAGCATCGCCAAAAATTTGCCGAAGATCGGCTGCCAATATTGTGCCGTTGCTGGAATGATAACTCTGGTATGCACTTGGCGGCCAATTCTGGCCGCCAGCACTTCACTGAAAAAAATGGTTAGTAAAACCAACTTCTTCGGTTTGTAAAATATGCCTCAGCTATTTTATTAGTTAGCATAACGATTTTTTTAGTTGGTGTTACTACCCAAGTTCTTGTGATAACAATGGAGATAGTAAAACCAACAAAAATATATAAAACAAGATATTTGCAAAATCCTACGTGACGCCAGAGGCACTCATCCATAGAGTAAGTGTGTCAAATTTCAAGTCGATTCGTTAATTAGATCTTGAGATATCATGTACACCGTTTTGAAAAACATCATTTAGAGAAAAGCGCGTTTAATCATTGGCAAGAGCGCATTTCAGAGCATTTCGAGGCGCTCGAGTGATAACTCGAAATTTCAAAGAAAACGACTTCCGGTAGGTATAAGATCTTTTGTCCCTTATTTTAGAAGGTCAAAAGGATTTTTTAAGCCAATAATAAAAAAAAGACTTTTTTGAAAAATTTACTGTGATCTAACCCCTTAATCGGTGGGCACTCTAGGACTTTTTTTTTGTCCTGGAACAAAAAATCAAAAATTTTTTTTAGATAATAAAATATGCATCGCTCTGAAAAAAAGCGATTTTTGTGTAAAACTATCGTCTTAATTATGCAATAAAAATAGTTTAAAAAATAATTTGTACCAGTTTTGTAAGTTCATCCTGTGCGGAATTCAATTATGAATATGCATGTACTAAGACATTACACGATAGCCAGTTACGTTTTTTGCAAAGTAACGTAAGTGTAACGAGTTACTTTTTAGAGAGTAACTTACCCAACACTAATAACAACGTATGATTTATTAATATAACAAGGTTATCTTTGTCCGTGTGAGACTGATAAAATAAAATAAACTTTTGCGGCTCTCAGGCAAATGTATAGTGCACGAGTGTGGAGATCTAAGACCTAAGAGCATCCTCCTAAGCCAAGCATGCAGACCAGTTCAGACCAGTTGACCGATCCTCGTGGTTGGCTTCTCTGTCGATTTGGTCTCGTGGGAACGCGTTGGTGGCCAGCTGCACTGATTGCCGTGAGAGGACATGGTAAAGCATGGTGTAGAGTCGAACCTTACAGCTTACATCGACGAATGTTCAGAGTTCAGACGGATGTATTGGTGTATTCGCGTGAATGCGGTGGTCGGAGAAAGAGGGCCATAGAGGCGGCATCAAAAGAAGGGGAAGAGATTCTGCCCCACCGGCTAAGGAACACACATTCCAGAGAGGCGCCGGCCAGTCTGCGGCACACCTGCGCGTTTAGCTGAATCACGGCGCCTCCAACGTACACCATTCCCCCCTGCCACCAATTTCACCACCTCTCTTACCCACATTTTTCTCTTGTTCATGTTCTCGCTCTAACCTCTTTAGAACTCTCTATATCTCTCTGTTACGTTCACCATTTATGCCTTCACGATACTTTACTCACATACCCTTGCCTTTTCTATCTTTCAACTGTTTTTTTTTCTATTTATTCCCAACCCTGCGACTTACATCTTACCTCTTACATATATTTTTCGTCTTATTTTCTTGCTTTGTTTTATCTTTAGGGTCGCTGCGAAAAAGTGGTAAAATTCAAGTCCTAGTGCTTTTACGCACTTTCATTATTAGATGTATGTATATTTTAATAAGACCGATAAATTACTTACATCGAACTAAAAAATTATTCTCTTAATTTGAATCAGTAGTTTTTTTTATTAATTTCAATCAATGACTGAAATTTAGGTATACAATCAGTTGTTCTCAACTGATTTGTTAGTTAATATGACTCAAAACAACTGAATGTTTAGCTAAACTTAAATCACTGATTGAAATTAGTAAAAAAAACTGATCGACATTAAGAGAGTTGGAAATTGAAATATTGCTACTCTCTAAATTTGAATCAGTCAAAATCTACTGATTATCAGTGAAATTTGACTGATTCAAATAGCTAAAAAGAGGTTACTGTAAATCAGTCAAATTTCACTGATTATTTCAGTGAAAATTGAATGATTTGACAGTGAAAAATATTTTTTTCACTGATGAATCAGTGAAAAGGCAAATCACTGATTCAATCAGTGAAAATTTGACTGATTCAGTTTTAGAGAGTAAAATGTCCGCTTGGTATAACTTATCCATAACTAACGACTTCACAAATTAGAAGTAAAAATAAGCAATGAATAATTAATGCTTATATAAATTATTTTTATTGAGTTAAAGAAGGTAAAAATGATAAGTAAAGATTAATATTCTAAATTGAAACATATTTAAATGTATTTTAGAGTGTGTCCCTGAAGTTCCATGTCCACTCGGTAACCTTTATATTGTAAAGGGTGGGCCAGCTGATAACGAGGTTTTCAGCAATCAATACTTGACATGCTATGAATCTCTTGGGTGATTTTTTTTGACTTATGAAATTTCAAGGCTATGCCATTTATATTCATGGAATTGTTTACCACGCAACAACGTATTTTGGTTGTCGAAACTTATTATGAAAACGGTCTTTCTGTAAAAAATACATTCTCTAAACTTCGGAATAGTTTTGGTTAGATTTACATTCTTCAGTCTGTAATTTGCGACATTGTAAATCGTTTTGAGAAGACTGTTGGTGCGGATTATGGTTTGGTGACATCATCGGGCCATTTTTCATTGAAAATAATTGTGAAATGGTCGTTACAGTTGATTCTAAACGTTATCGTGGCATGCCAACTAACTTTTGGTGACCAAAATTGAATAAATTGAATGTGAATGAGCTTAGGTTTCAATCAGATGGCAAAACATCGCACAAAAGTCGTCAAACAATCAATTTATTGGAGATCAAGTTCAGTGAACGAATAATTTCAAGAAATTCTGACGTGAATTGACTTGCAAGATCACACCGTTCGACTATTTTCTTTGGGTTTTTTTTTAAAGTTAAGTGTATGTTAATGCTCCACGAACAATTCAAGATCTTAAAAGTAACATTCAATATAAAATTGAGGCTGTGGATCCACTTTTTTGCAGAGAGTCATCGAAAATTTCGACATTCAGATAGTCCTGTAAAAGGAGCCGGGGTGGACATATAAAGGGTATTGTCTTCCATAGATAAATGGCATAGTACCACCTTTCATTACACAATAAGACAAAATTTTACGAAACTCCTAACCTACAAGTGCAAAAAACACGGTTTTTTTGCCATATTCGAGGTTAAATTACATCGCGAATTAGTTTTTTTTTCTAATAACTCGTTACGGCATCTAAAAGTATCACTTTTACCCTTCAAAACCGTATTTGAATTTTTTAGATACCCTTTTATTTCGTAGAGATATCGTTTAATGAAGTTTAGTAGTTATATGTTTCTTGAGTAGCTTTATCCGAACTCGCAGTGGGTTTTCCATCGAGTCATGATTTGTCCTTAACCTTTCAAAATTCAAAATGGCGAATCCAATATGGCTGGTCAACATTCTGAAGAGTCTAAATTACTATAAAAGTCAATATTTGTGTATGAAATTACTTACATCCTTCGAACTCTAATTCGCAGACAGGTTACGTCTGAATCTAAATACCTTATAACCTCAAAATACTTAAACACAGAGAGGCAACTCTTCAACCCAAGTACCCCACACCATCAGAACTCTTGTACACAAACAGACCTATGTTGCCTAGACTCGGTTTGGGTTTTAATGGTTTAACGCCAAAGTACTAAACTTCATTAAACAATATCTCCACGAAATAGAAAGATCTTAAAAATTCAAAAATGTTTTGAAGGATAAAAGTGGTACTTTCAGATGCATAACGAGTTTTTAGAAAAAAAAATTAATTCGCGATGTAATTTAACCCCAAATATAACAAACAACCGTGTTTTTTGCACTTGTATGTTAGGATTTCTCGAAAACCTGACGTGATGGAGCAATTCTGAGGTCGGATTCGGATTCAGCACACCAAAAAACCTTCAAAAAAGTATAGTCGGGTCCCAGGGTCTAAAAAATATCGGCCTGTGTTATCAGTAAAAAAACTGGAGTTGCCAACATAATATGTGTGTTTTATTTGAAATTTAAAAAGTCGGTTACAGATGGCCCATCCTGTAGTTCAGAACTCGATGGGAGTCGGTTTAAAAATTTTTTTAAATTTGAAATCTTTCTGATTTTTTTTCGCTTAACTGTTTATACAAATACAAAAGTTTCCATTGTTTGAAAGCGTTCATTGAATGTCCACTCAGTAACCTTCCTAACGTGCAATTTATTGATTCTCAGTACAAAAAAAATTGTCCTCCTAAATTATTACATACGTTATAATGTAGATTAAGAATAATAAAAAAAAAATTACTTTAATTGATTCTGAAATTATTATTATTTTTTCTAATCAATAGTCCGAACTTATCAATTTTCAAAAATTTTTTACATGAACTAATCAGACAAAAATTGAATATATATTTTCAAATGTTGCTGCACCTTGCATCACTATACTTAATAAGACGCTTTTCAGAGACACCAGCTGTGCAATCAACCAATCTCAGTCGGCACAGGTGGATACCAGTCATGATAAACTTCGACATATTCAGGTGCGTTCAGGTGTTCTCATGGGCAGGTACATTTGCACTCAAACAAGTCAAGAAATTATTTGAGTGATTAATGCGGTCATATCGTTTCTTTTCGGTGCAAATCGATACACATCTATTGATTGATCCGGTATTTTCACGTCAATATTTATCAGTTAATATTAAATGGAACAGGAAATCAGTCCAGTTACATTCGGATTATGTCCAAATAAAAATTATTCCCATCTGAAATCAGTCCAAGGTAATCCTCAATATATCTGACAAGTTTTTTTAAATTGCAACATATTATTACATAAAAAATTCTAATATTTTTATTGTAATCATTATATCTATATCACGTTAATATTTTTTCAGTACTGGGAGTATTCTCGCAAAACAAAAGCAGAGGTCACAAAGATTATGGATTGTTTTTTAATTTAGCATTAAGATATTTAAAGTTTTCTCAATTATAATCGCACAGAATGAAAAACTAGAAAAAGCGTACAGTACCAAGATAGAGCCGGGTTAGCGTATCGTGAATAATTAGACAAGACTAATTATTTGTGCTGATATAATCCAAGTCTGCAATATATTTTTTTCTCACACTGATCCATCCCGAAAAAGGTAATTTCCCATAGCCCAGGTCTGGCTAAGCATTCTATTCCAGGCCAGTGCCAGGTCAAGGAATTGAGATGTATTCTCTTACAATTTGAAATTTCCGATTCATGTACTCTAATTAATTTATTTACTTATTAATTTAGAGATTACATGTAGAAACAATGATCAATAATCGCTGATTAATTGTAAGTTTACGGTTTTTACAAATTTTCACTAGAAAAATACTTTAAGGCCATGGATAAATTGGACCACGTGACTAAATTATAAATTAATTAAATCGTGTAAGATAACTTTTTGAATTAACAAAACATCATTCTGATAATTTTAATGAACGTAAAAAGAGAAAATCAAGTACCATATGTCTGTTGACTTCTTTTTAGTAACAATTTTATATAAATTGGAAGACTTATCAATAATTACAGTTAATTGTAAGAAATTTTGGAGAATTTTAAAACAAAAGAAGTTAACAGAAGTTCTGTATCGTATTCTCTTGTATTTTACGAATTATTAGAAATATTTTGTAAATTGAAGAAGTTATATTACACGAACTTTTACAGAAATTTGGTTACGTGGTCAGGTTAGTCTATGGCCTTAGGGCCATGTCTTATTTATCCGATCCCTACCCTACCGACACTTTTTTTCGCCCTTCGTATTTCGACATTAATTCAGATATCGATTTAAAACTTTGAGTAATTAAATAAAAAACATTAAGGAACGTCTATCTGGTCCAAATTTTTTATAATTTTTGGTAGAGCAGTTGACTGGCAATAGAAGGACCAGGGCTCGAATCCCGGCACAGTCGAATACATCTCCTTTTCCACAGAATGATTTGAAATTCTTTAAATAAAAACAAATTTTGGAAATTTTTTCTCTCATAATTATAAAAATTTAGGAGCAAATAAACGTTCCTTAATGTATTTTATTTAATTTCTCAAAGTTTTAACTCGATATCTGAATTAATGTGGGGATGCGAAAAAAATGTCGTTAAGATAGAGATCGGATAAGAAAAATATGGCCATAAAAGCGTTTTTATCTGAAAAACCTTCTTGCAACTGGCGCAGATGCTCTCTAAATCTAAATTAGTCAAATTTTCACTGATAAAATCAGTGATTCGCCCTTTCACTGATTCATCAGTGAAAAAAAATATTTTTACTGTTAAATCATAGTTAATTTCCACTGAAGTAATCAGTGACATTTAACTGATTTACAGTAACCTCTTTTTAGCTATTTGAATCAGTCAAATTTCACTGATAACCAGTAGATTTTGACTGAAATTCCCCAAATCCGAGCACATAATTAGTTGGCTCTATTCAACAAATAAATTGACTCAATTTAAGTGAAATCTGAGGTCGGAACGATTCGAATTGAAAACTCGGTTTGGATTCATTCGGACTGAAGCGGAATGAACTTGTTTGTTTTTGACCGTTTTTCATCAAACAAGATACAAAACGATTTTCGGATTGGTTCGTAATGATTCGGAATAGCTTTAACTCCTTCGGATTGAATTCTAATCCAAAACTTTTGCCAGGGTACTTTTAACATTATAAAATGTATAATAAACAATTGACAAAGAGTAAATTAAATTTGTTTGTATTCCTTTACAAGTAGATGACAAGTCAGTGTTGGGTAAGTTCCTTTATAAAAAGTAACTCGCTGTAGTTACGTTACTTTACAAAAAAAAAGAAACTAGATACCGTTACTTTTTCAAAAAAGTAACTCGTTACAGTTACTGGTGAAAATAACTTAAGGGGCACAACTAGTTTGACCGCCTGAAAAAAGGTGATTTTTGTGAATTCAAAAAAAAAAAATTATTGCATCGAATGTTTTAAAATTTTGCAGATATATTTGTGCATAAATAATGAATACAAAGTAACATTTTCAAATGAAAATATTCGATTTTCAGCAAGTTATCCACCATCTCCTGTCTTCAAAAAAAAAGTTCTCCCACTGCTGCAGTGATTGTAGCCTTCACAGTGCCTGAAATAAAAAAAACCAAAGATTTTATTAAACTAGAATATATTTCCTATACAATGACCCTCGATTGTAAAAAAAAAAATTAAAACGCAACAAAATGGCGGATTTTTTAAATAAAAAATTTAAATCTCCTAAAAAATTTTATGGTTTTTGTCCTGACAAAATTATATTTTTTATCCAATCATAAAACTGGAGGGTCATTGTATGGAAAAACAAATACACAATATGCTAAAAAATACCCAAATCGATCGGATGATTTGTTATCGAGCTACAGCTGCAGCAAATTTAAAAAATGTAGTTTTGAGAAATACGCGTTTAAAGATAAGAGTACTGATTTCATTGTTATAAATTTTTATATATCATACCTAAAGCTAATCTGCTATTCCAGGCCCATACAATTCACCTTTCTCTTCTTCGAAAAGCGCCTGCTGGGCTGTTGAAAAATTCAACAACAACAAAAATTGAAATTTTCAAAATTTCAAACTAGTCGTGCCCCTTAAGGGGGGAGATACCTCTAGAACCCTTAAAAAAAAAGCATTTTTTTTTCAATTTTATTCTGGGAGAATGAAAACGAAGCAAGTCCAGATTTTTTGCATATATTAGAAGGCATTTTTTAACTTCAAAAAAACAATTTTTTCATGATAGAAAAATACAAAATGGCTGAAATATGGCGGATCCCGTCGAAAGCGTCGCTGCTAACATTTTTTGCGGCCGTCAACTTCCTGGCTAGGTTTTTCATCTGAAACGATAAAAGAAAATTTTTTATAAATCGGGAAGCTTTTATCGAGTGCATAGCGGGGGGCTTTTGAGAATTTCGAAAAATTGGGTATATTTTCGTGCATTTCGTGAAAAAGTGCCATTTTTACTCGTGTTTTTTGACATGAAAATAGTTAAACAACTGTAGAAATACTATTTTTCTCGAAAAAGCGCCCTACCTAATTTTTCGATCCCGAGAAGAATGAAATATAATGATGTTTTTTTTAAAATATAAAAAGAAAAACAAGCAACGTTTTCCGACAAATGGAGAACATACATATATTTCAAAGCAATCAAAAGGAAGATTTACAAAAAAATATAAAGTAACGAAAAAGTAACTGAAAAAAAGTTACCAGTTACTGGGAAAATAGTAACTAAGTTACGTTACAGTTAGTTTTTTGGAAAAGTAACGAAGTTACTAAAAAAGTTACAAGTCACGTAATTTTGAAGTAACCGTTACTTTTAACGAGTTACTACCCAACATTGGACCCAGTACTTGGCAGTGTAACAGTGATTATTATTTTAATTTTGAAATTTGACAAAGTACTGAAAAACAGCTTTAACTGAAATCTTTTACAACAACTGATAGTACGACTTGGCAACATAGATTATAAAAAATTGTTAAAATCAATGATAATCCAATAAAATGTAAGATTTATTTGTATGCCGATTACTGAAACAAAGATGCCGATTACTAGGACATTTACCGTAGCAGTTTAATGAAAAATACAGTTTTTGTTGCTTAATACAGTGGTTTTTTTTAACTAAGTTATGAAAATTGCTCCAATTTTTGTGAGGAATAATTATTGTGCATGTTTTATTCTTTTAAAATCGGTTAAATATACATATTTTCTCATTCAAGTAAATCAGCATAAACTTTACGAAGCCATTAAAATGCTTATTACCAGGATCACCTTAGTTGTAGGCGTAGGCGTGCTCCTTTCAGAGGTCAGTCGTACTACCTGTTGTGAGAGAGATAAAATGCAAAATAAGAAAGAGGCAATAAATGCGGGAAGTGGGGAATGTAGTCCCGACAGTTTTCCAAGTGTAAGATGTACATGTACAGAGGATGGGACTACAGGTTGCAATAGTGTGAAGCAATCTGAGTAGACTTTCTTGAGGGAGGGCAGTGCAGCGGAGTGAAGCGGGAAGTGCCTGGCGACAGACTGGCGGGCGCGCACCTGCGCTTGCTTTGCGAGGCTGCTAGTCGACAATCAGGGGCGCACCTAAAATCTCAAATCTCTCCGCGATCTCTTCTATTCAGCTCTTCTCTTCTCTTCTTTGTTGTTCCTCAATATGAGTCCGTTACTGATTACGCTACAAATATTTTCCACATTCCGAAAGGTCATAAGTTTCTAACTTCTATTTCGTCACCTCGCAGCCTTTTTAAATTGTGCAGAATTTAAATTAAAGATTATATTTATTTCAACCTTCATTTATATATCTTGCTGAAAATTTATGAATTCATTCAATTATTTTTTATGTTAAACAAATTAAGCCAAACTTACAAAAAAATATTGCTTCCTAACCTCTTTTCAATAGCAGGCCGATGACATTTCCCTCGTTATTCTCTTACATAAAATAATAGGAGGAATCTTCATTGTTGAAAACTGTCGATAAAGAAGGGATCGCTCTGTATGAACATATTTTTCAAATTAAAACTAATATTGAAAAATCCATTCATTTCTTTCAACTTAATTTTTCTCTTTGAAAATTATATTAGAAATAAGTTTTCAAAAATAATTTCAAGAATTTTATCTACCAGACTGATTAGGAGACTATCTGGAAAAAATTCACAGAGTTTATCTTCCGCAGCTTTTCCCTGAGATAATAATTTAATCTTGTTGAATTTCTTGAATAGGTTAAGAGCTAAAACAGATCTAGTGACTTATCTTACGTTTGTTTTCTTTAAAAAATTAATTTCTTTCACACAGTCGGCATTACAGTATTTAATTTTTTTAATTGCAGAAACTATAAATAAGTTACCAGACCCGTTTTGTCGTAAAATCTCAGGATAAGACAATTATCATTTTGGGAAGAAACTGTAAGAATTAAATTTGCTATATTTTTTTCAATACCTACGTAACAAGCCTAATGCACCGCCTTGAAATAAACTATTTTTGATTTTGAATATAAAAATCATACAAAGTAGCCACGAGTAGGTTCAAAAATAGGAATTATATAGTACAAAAGAGTTAATATACTACTATACAGCTGGTATACAGTGGAATTTTCTAAGTCAGTAAAAAAGTTTATAAACGGATTACCCGGAGATTCCTACTTTACCGGTATTGCAGTTTGCGTAACCCCATTTTCATCCAAAATGAGATACCAAGATGAAAATTAGTAAAATTGAATAAAATTCACTAAGAAAGGTCTGTCCAGCTATAAATTTTCATAATACCAAAAAAAATATATTTATAGTAAAAATTTTTTAAAAAATTTGGAAGACTTATCAAGAATTACAATTAACTGTAAACATTTTTACCAAATTTTCATTCAAAGGAAGTTGATAGACGTTTATTTATCTCTTTTTGTTGTATTTTCGAAATTATCAGGAAGGTATTTTGTGAAATAAAAAAGATATCTTACATGAATTTGTACAAGAATTTTGTCACGTGGTCTGGTTGTTCCATGGCCTTAATTATAAACATTCATCACCAACCAAAATTATATTAGTGTGTTTTATTTAATTTCAAAAATTTTCAACGTGGTATCTCATTTTGAATAGAAATGAGATTACAGGAACTAATATGTCGGTAAGGTAGGAATCTGCAAGTGATATATGGTTTTGAAAAAAAATATTTTGCAATTTACTCTTAATAATTTGTATATAATTTATTGTTTTATTGCATTCAATATCACTGCCCGATCTCCAGTAACCTCCAGTTGATAAAATAGAAACCTACCAATCGAAGATCTTACACTTTTCGTAATGTCGATAATATAGACAACTTATAAGATATGGATTACCGTCAGAGTTTGTGATCAAAATTAAGATAACTTAGCTCCCTATAAATTCATGTATTACCAAAGACATCTCGATTTAAAATTCAAATGCACCCTTTATTTAAAATGATTTAAATCATTAACATTAGCTAGCAAGATAAATTAAAAAATTTTAATGTCCTAATTTTTTTATTTGCTCCTCTTATTCTATTTAATTTTATTATTTATTAATTGTGGTTCTCTTATGACAAAGAAAAAGATTGAAATCTATAAAGAAATGGTCTATTTGTTTTCATACGTTTCTTGTTATATTATTTCTTTTCGATATATTTTTATAATAGATTCAGGAACTTAGATTATATCTTTCTGGTGTGTATTTTCATTCCGGAAGTTTTCAATGAGTCAAAAATTTAGATTTTAGAGGTCGCAAAATGTGTGAAAACATATTCCCCCTTTTTTCTTTGTAAAATTTCCGGATGCAATGTATATGTTGTTATGAAGAATGTCAAACTTTCCGCTTAGATTCTAGAAAGTGTTTAGACACAAAACTTGATATATTGTTTTAGTTTCGGGTTCACACAAAAGGTCCTTTATTGTGTTTATTTAACATGGTACTCTTTATCCTCTTCAAATTTCCAGATATTCTTCTCATCCTGTCTTGTCTCAACGAACGCAAAGTCCCAATGAAGTTTTTATTTATAGACGAGACAAATTTTCGAATCATTGCTGCATTTAATATAGTTTGCAACACAAAATAAAGACTTATGTAAGTAATTTTATTTTATAAATCAATCCTAAATATATATATATACATACATAAATAATATATTATTCCAATTATAAAACCCTGCCGAAAGTATCGGATTGGAATTCATTGCGAGCAAATCAGAGCTATTCCGAGCCATTCCGAAATCTGTTTCCCAACCAATCCGAAATCGTATTGTAACTCGTTTGATGAAAAACGAAAAAAAATGAATCCGACTTTATCCGATTCAATCCAAATCAATCCAAACCAAGTTGTTAATCCGAGCTCCGATTCATTCGGATAGAAACAGAATGAATCAGATTAATTCAGATTGATTTTTGACTCTTTTTCATAAAAAGAGTTACAAAACGTTTTTCGGATTGGTTCGGAAACGGACTCCGGAATAGCTCGGAATAGCTCTGATTCGCTCGGAATGAATTCCAATCCGATACTTTTGCCAGGGAAAATAAATAAAAGCTTATCAATTCTTTGGCGGGCTACTCTCTAAATTTGAATCAGTCAAATTTTCATTGATTCAATCAGTGGTTTGCCTTTCCACTGATAAATCAGTGAAAACAATATTTTTCACTGTTAAATCAGTTGTTTTTCACTGATTAATCAGTGAAAACAATATTTCACACTCTTAAATCAGTTACTTTGCGATGAAATAATCAATGAAATTTGATTGATTCACAGTAACCTCTTTTTAGCTATTTGAAACGGTCAAATTTCACTGATAATCAGTAGATTTTTACTGATTCAGATTCAGAGAGTAATGCAATAGCAGTTTTACAGAAATGCGTCTATTTAGAGAATTATTTGGTCCCGTATTCAGCATATTGTGGTATATACGATCCGTGATTGTGGCGATTCGACAAATTTTGATGAGTCAATGGATATATGTTTTGAGATTCTGGAGAACTTTGTTGACATTGGTACTGGCTAGAAACAGAAGAAATCCGTGTAGGTGACACACTGCTTTCACTATTCGTCAAAATTGGCAGTCCTGTACTTTGAATCGCAAACGGCCATGACTGAAACATTAAAAATAAATCTGTGTTTGAATAGACATATGTGCTGTAAAAAAAACTGATAAATTTTTACAAACTTTTCTGAGTTTTTCTTAAAATTTTTTGGAGTTAATTTCTCAAACACTCTTGTGCAGTATTTTTCAAACTGTTTTCAGTTTTCATAATTTTCTAATCAATTAGTAAAAATTGAACGAACAGTATTCTCTTGGAAAACATTTTTTTCAAAATTTTTTCTGAATAATGTTAAAATTTCTGAGTAAATGGTCAAATAATTTTTCCTATCTAAAATAGGGAATGTCTCCTACAAAATCATTGGTGGATATCCAGATAAGTTTTACAGTAAATGTATACTTACACTCAGAAAAAAGATTTGATTGAATCAAAGAAAATGATTTGTTTGAACGACTGTTTTTGATTTAAAGAAATGTTTTGTTTAAATGAAATAAAATTTGTTTGATTCAAACAAAATATCTTTGAACCAAATAAATATTTGTTTGAATCAAATTAATTTTTCTTCAAAACAAAGAAATTAATGCATTGATATATGATCAAAGATAGAATTTGTTTGATTTAAGGCAGAAATTTATTTGATTCGAAAAAATATTTATTTGGTCCAAAGATATTTTGTTTGAATCAAACAAATTTTGTTTCATTTAAATATAACATTTCTTTACATCAAAGAAAGTGTTTCAAACAAATAATTTTTTTGATTCAATCAAATATTTTTTCTGAGTGTATTATTAGTACAACAAAAAAATCCAACAGCTAAATAAAATTGATTTTTTGGGTCGAAACTTGAATTTAGATATATTTTAGAGCTAAAATTTGGTAAGGAAATTAATTTACTTAAGGGGGGAGCCTCATGTAAACGACTGTTTTTTTGAGAATTTTTTCAGAAAAATGAAAACTTTTATCAAATTGGAATAAATTATATGATAATATTTACTATACAAAGTATTTGAATTTTTTTTTATAGCTTAAAAAATCCAAAAAATTTCTTGCGCCTTGTACATAACCTCAACAGTAGCGAAAAACCCCATTTTTCGAGCACATAACCTCAAATATCTCAAAATCCTGACGTGATAAGCTGATTCTGATTTTGGATTCGGATTCTACGTCAAAAATTACCCCGGAAATGATCTTTCGTTTTTCAACAACAAATACAATCCCATTATATGCAGACCTGTGTAATTTCCCAGAATGAAAGAAATTTTTTTTTGATATTCTATAATAACTGGAAGTCAGTTGATCACTGTATTTTAAAAACTACTTGATGGATTTAAATTAAATTTACACAGCATATTCTTGGCATTAAAAAATAGTGATCAATTGAAGGATTTTTTTTTATAAAAAATAAATGTGCGCTTTTTTCTCTCAAAATTCATAAGTAAACTTTCATAGGCTGCCATTTTGCTTTATTTTATTTTATTTTTTCATTGATTTTAGATAAACCAGTGAAAAGTACTGATGGTCACCGCGAGGCACTATTTGTAAGAAGGGGGTCAACAATCGTCTTTTCTTGTATTTTCCAAATTTTCAGAAAGATATTTTGTAAATTGTAAATGTTATCTTACATAAACTTTTACAGAAATTTTGTTACTTGCTCTCTAAATCTAATTCAGTCAAATTTTCACTGATTGAATCAGTGATCTATCTTTTCACTGATTCATCCGTGGAAAATATTTTATACTGTCAAATCAGTCAATTTTCATTGATTCCCCAGTGAAAAATATTCTCACTGTTAAATCGGTTAATTTTCACTGAAGTAATCGGTGAAATTGGATTTATACACAGTAACCTCTTTTTAGCTATTTGAATCAGTCAAACTTCACTGATAATCAGTAGATTTTGACTGATTCATATTTAGAGTGGTCTGTTTGATCCATGGCCTTAATACTATAAAATAATATTACCTTGATCCTGAGAAATTAGACACAAATACTCTCTAAATCTGAATGAGTTAGAGTTCTTAATAATTTAAATCAGTGATTGACTTCTTGCTTTACAATCAGTTCTTTCTGACTGATAAGCAATTACTTGACTAATTGAAAAGTAAAAAGTCAGTCACTGATTGCAATTATTCAAAATTCTAACTGGTTCAGATTTATAGAGTACATTTTGTTGATCCTAAGCATTTTTTAAAAAGAATACTCTTAACTTTTTAGTAAAACCACTTAACAAACAATAAGAACAATGAACCGACATTAATAGAATTCAGAAATAAGACGACAAGGAATAATATGAGCGAGAAGCCTCACAAGTGATTTGATCCACCTGGTTTAGTATAAACACAGAAGAAGTGTGCGCAAGTTTTGTGCTGATGGTATATCTTAAGATTTGACTCAGAGCTGATCCACCTGGAGTTATTTCCCTGCAATATTTCTGTCTGGAAATTGCGATCATTTGAGAGGAGTAAAAATAACCATTCGAAAATTTGTACTCTGTTTTTCCATTTCCTTCCGAACTTATATTCCAATAAAAAGACACGAGAAAAAAATCTTTTAAGTTCTGCTACCATCGAAATATCTTATAGCAGGGGCGTAGCTTGGGGGGGGGGGGGATCTGCCCGAGCCCTGCGTGGACCCTCTTGAATGCGATGGAAAAAAGGTCAAAAAGGGAAAAAAGGGCCCCCTACATTTTTTTGCCCCGGCCCCAAAATTTCTAGCTACACCCCTGTCATATTCTTAAGAAAATCTCATTGAACCCGATTAAGACCGATTAACTTAAGTGGACCTGATTCAGATACACTATTAAAACCATTTTATTTTATTGAATTCAATGACTCTGTACCAATTGAAACCGATTGCATGAATCACTTTCAGTCGTGTTTATCAATATATGGTCCAATCGGATGCAGTTTTTTCTTTTAAGTACAATTATTTTTCTTTTCCTAGATTTTTGTAATGTTACTTATTTATCACTATATATAGAATCTAATAGAAAAAAAAAGATTGAAAATAATTGAGATATTTTCAATCTACTTTAACAGAATTTTTTAATCATGTTTACGGTATACCGTTATAAGTGAAACCATGGAAAGGTCAGTGCAGTTTTTAAAAAGTTAAAATATATTTTAGTAAGTCTTTATTAGTAACTTTTTCGAGTACTTTTTTCAAATTTTTAAAATCGGCTCAGTCTAGCACAATTATGTGGAATGTTTCCTTATTTTTATTCACACTTATTTGAATGGCCGAATACTTATGCATTGATTTGGACTAATCAAATCGAATTCATTGTAATTGATATTAATTCAAACTTTTTGAAATAATCAGACATTGAAATTATGGATTCATATTAAAAATATTTCGTCGGGTGCTACTCTCTAAACGTGAATCAGTCAACGGCTACTGATTCGCAGTGACTATTTACTGATGCGGCAGCAGCTATAAATCTTTCACTGAGAATTAGTGAAATCTTCGGGTGGGAATAATAAAACCAGCAATATATTTTAACGATCGATGAACTCATTTTATTTTAGGTTAAATAACACTAAAAAGAAATTACGTAATTATAATTATAAATTGTAATTATTATTGTGTATAATTACATTATGTATAATTAAAAATTAAAGATTGATCGTTATACATTAATCGTTTTAATCGAATTCAAAAGTTATATAAAACTGATTCAGGTTTAGAGAGTAAAAAAACTTTAGACGAACCGCGTTTTAAAAATGATCATCTCGAACAAATTGTCTGGATCTTAAATACTATCTAAATCTGAATCAGTGAAAATCTACTGATTATCAGTGAAATTTGACCGATTCAAAAAGCTGAAAAGAGATTACTGTGAATCAGTCACATTTCACTGATTACTTCAGTGCAGAGTAACTGATTTAACAGCGAAAAATATTGTGTTCACAGATTAATCAGTAAAAATTAACTGATATAACAGTGAAAAATATTGTTTCCACTGATTAATCAGTGGAAAGGCAAATCACTGATTCAATTAATGAAAATTTGACTGATTCAGATTCAGAGAATAAAACCCGACGATCCTTTTAATTCTTCTCAAAATGTTATTTTACTCAAGTTCAAAACAAACGAATTCAAAACTCATCATAAGCAGCATTTTAATCTCTGATTCAATTTAAGTTCGCACTAATTGCGACAGAAGAAATACTTGTTTCCAATTAAATTTTCGACAGTGAAGATTGGTTTGGAAACAGATTTTGGAATATAATGGAATAAAAAGCGGAATAGCGCTAAAAAAATCCTATTCGAAATTTTCACTATAGAATCAGTCAAAATCTACCGATTATCAGTGTCATTAAACCGATTCAAATACCTAAAAAGAGGTTACTGTGGATCAGTCAAATTTCACTGATTACTTCAGTGAAAAGTAACTGATTTGGCAGTGGAAAATATCGTTTTCACTGATTAATCAGTGAAAATTAACTAATTTAACAATGAACAACATTGTTTTCACTGATGAATCAGTGAAAGAGTAAATCACTGATTCAATCATTGAAAATTGGACTGATTCAGATTTAGAGAGAGACCGATTAAATGATTACTTTGTTGAATTGTTTTTACGCTTCCTGCATTCGTAAAAATTTTTTTTATTGATGCTAATCGTAATTTCACAATTGAGATAAACAATTCACGAATCGTATCTTGACGAATCAAAATTTTATAGACTGTGTCACTTAATCGTAAAACTACGATTCAATGTCATTGAAACAAATTTATACGATTGAAAATTCCTAAACGCAATTCAACAATGTTTCGATGCAATCGTTTTCAGATAAAGCTGCAGATTCAGAAACCTTTAATCGTAAATTTTAAAATAAGCAATTCACAGAAATTTCAATCAATCGTTTTATTTTCCTCTCATATGCAAGAATATAAAAAATTGCTTACCAGTGTCAAAGACAAGGATTTTGGTACCTCAGAAGTTGCATCTCCATCATCGCGTAAAACTGCTCGAAGATGAGCAATATAAGTAGCAGCTAAGCGTAGTGTATCTAATTTACTTAATTTTGTATCAGCCGGGACCCATGGTAAGGTTGTTTTTAATCGGCAAAAGGCTTTGCTTAAAACTCTCATCCTGGCTCGTTCCCGAGCATTTGCAGCATTTCTGGGTGCTCGGCTCTCAAATTCTTCTTTGCAGTACTTTTCTTCAAACCCACAATCATCATCATCGATATATGAAACCTCAGAAATTCTCCTCTTTCGTGGCATCTCTGCACATTGATTTTTAATTTTTAAACTTTTCTTTGTACTTTTTAAGAAATTTTGAATCTTTGTAACTCATACGATTTGAGGATTGTTTCTGATTTTTTATCAAAAAATATTTCAATAAAAAATAAATTAGAAACTCATTTCAGCTTTTAATGAAAAAAAAACATTAATATCGATTCCAATTTCTACAATCACCAGAATCAATCATTTATTTAGAGGTCGAATACTGATCTATGCACACACACACAAAAAATTAAAACTTTTTTCCGTAGATAGTTTTTCACAAAAAATGACTCACCTATTAATTATCACAGTTTTGTTGAGAATTTATTATTGTTATAAATTAATTCCTTAGTTGTAAATCCTTTTAATATATAAGTTCCGAAAAAATCTCCTAAGTTTGTAAGTTTATTTGTGAATTATCCTTTTAAAAGAATTATTTTATTTATTTATAAAATTTCACTAGTTACTGATGGAAAAGATTTTTTTAAATAGCAAATTTCATTTTAGCATGATTATTGGAAACGTTTGGTTTTAGTGATTAGACGGAACTAATTGTGTTACTAAGTGGATATGCATGTGGAAGCGGAAACAAGAGCGAAAATTTGAGTGTGGAAGGGATTTGGAATAATTCTGAAAACAGGCGGAGCTTTCTTCTTCATTTCCCTTCAGCTTCTTCCTTCGTTTTCTTCTCTTCATATCGTTATACTCCCAACTCCTCCTTCTCTTCTTCATAATCCAATCATTCAGATGTTGTTAGTCATCTGGACCATCCTCCCTCAGTTATTTTTTCCTTCTAAAATTATAATACACTTTTCAATGTTATAAATATTGAGGGGTCTGTTACCCTCCCTGGCGAAAGTATCGGATTGAAATTAATTCCGAGTCAATCAGAACTATTCCGATGCATTCAGATATCTGTATCCGAGCCAATGCGAATCATTCCGAACCAATGTGAAAAACGTTTTGAACCTCCTTTATTGATGAAAAACGGTCAACAATTAATTCGACTTAATCCGATTAATTCCGAGACAATAATCCGAATTAATCCGGAACAAAGTTTTCAATCCAGATCAATCCGAATCGATCTGAGCTCGGATTGATCCAAACCGAATTTTCAATCAGAATCAATCCAAATGAATCCAAGGTCGGAATGATTGAGATTGATTCTGATTGAAAATTCGGTTTGGATCAATCCGAGCTCAGATCGATTCGGATTGATCTGGATTGAAAACTTTGTTCCGGATTAATTCGGATTATTGTCTTGGAATTAATCGGATTAAGTCGAATTGATTGTTGACCGTTTTTCATCAATAAAGGAGGTACAAAACGTTTTTCACATTGGTTCGGAATGATTCGCATTGGCTCGGATACAGATATCTGAATGCATCGGAATAGTTCTGATTGACTCGGAATTAATTTCAATCCGATACTTTCACCAGGGCTTTCAATTTTCAAAACATCGATATTCAGATGCCAACAGATTCCTGTAAACTCAGGAAACAAAAAGCGATAGGCTAAAATCGCTGTGAATTCCGTATTTTAAAATTGCAGATTCGAACTATTTTCGTTTAATTGTGTTGTGGGCATTTGAATCGGTAAGCTTTTCCAATCAGCAATTTGATCCCAGACCGATTAAATCTTTATTTTGTTGAATTATTTTTACGCTTCTTCCATCCGGAAGGAATTGTTTTACTGATGTTAATCGTAATTTCACAATTGAGATGAACAATTCACGAAACGTATCTTGACTTCATTGAAACAAATTTACACGATTGAAAAGTCCTAAACGCAATTAAGCAATGTTTTTATTGCAATCGTTTTCAGATAAAATTGCAGATACAGAAACCTTTAATCATAAATTTTAAGATAAGCAATTCACAGAAATTTCAATCAATCGTTTCTTTTTTCCTGGGAATACATCATTTCTGTATATTTTAAAAGTGGTTGCATTGAGAAATTCCAAAAATTGAGAAAATGGCAACTGATTTTCCACGGATGGTCAACTTAAATTGTCAAGTTAATTATTAATAGCTCCAACGATTTTGCTCAAAATTTTTTTGGTAATATTTAAAAACATGTAAATTTGACGGAAAAAAAATTCTGAAAATTTTCCAACTAATTTTTCTGTTAAACTATACCAGATACGAAAAAACTTTATAATACAAAGTTTTTTTGAAACTGTCATTTAACGAAAGGAGTGATTTTTGCTGATTTAAAGGTAACAAGATCAGACCACGTGACCTAATTCCTGTAAAAGTTCATGTATAAGATAACTTACTTATTTCACAAAATATCTTCCTGAAAATTTGGAAAACACAACAGAAAATGATAAAAAACGTCTGTCAACTTTGTTTGAGTAAAAATTTTGCAAAAACTTTTACAGTTAATTGTAATTTTTCCAATTTTTTTCAAAATTTTTCCAAAAAAGAAGTTAACAGACATACAATCATCTAAATCTTTTTAGATGTTTTTATTGGCATCGTAAACTATAAAAAAATGTTTTTTTACATAATTTTACACAATTTTATAATTTTTTTTTTAAGCTAAAGTATAGAAACCTTCAAAAACTCCATCCGGTACTAGGTATAGACATTTTTATTAATAAATAACAGAATGTCGGACTTATGAAAAACCAATTAAAAAATCGTGATTTTTTCGTTGAAAATCGGTGAAAAAAAAGAAATTATTATTATACCAGTGTTGCCAGATGGCTGAGTCGCTTTCCCCCTAGATTAGTCCCTATTTTCCACTAGAAAAAAAAAATTTTCCACTAAATCCTGAAATTTTTTTTTTTAATAGTAAAATTCTTATATGCACATGATGAATTTTTCTTTTTTCAACATTTTAACGCTTTGTATATATTGTTTTTTAAGAAAAAAAAGAATTTCAAAGGAATTTCTGAAGAAATTCGAGAACGCTCGCTTTCGTTAGCTATGTGCCGACCTAACGTTTAATGACGCGCGTTTTTAAAATTAGGAATTTATTTCAAAACAGTAAATAATGAGAAATTATATTGATTGATATTTAATCGCTGCTAATGCCTTTAAAAGTGTTGATAAAATTAAAGAATATTATAAATATACTCGCCTAGGAAGTACAACCAATCACTTACCTTATTTCAAATTAAACTATTATGATGATTGGAGGATATTAGAGATTTTAAAATAAAATAAGATAAAATCCTAAAAAAAAACACTAATTTTTCCCACTAAAGAATTTCTCCCCCTAAATTTCCCACTGAAGGACCAAACATTCCCTAAATCTAGTTGAAAAACCCCTAATCTGACAACACTGTATTATACTTACGTAATTTTAGTACGCGACGGAGCCATTGTTGTGTATAATAACATGTGCAAAAATGAAATCAATCGGTTGGATAGAATTTTTTTAATCACCCGCGCTGATTATACAAAAATGGTGTTTCGAAAAAAATACATTCAAAGTTTTGATTTCAGATTTCATATAAAAAATTTATACTTACACTAATCAGCTATGCCTGGAGCATAAATTAAACCTTCCGTTTCTTCATAGACATCGTTTTCAGCTGTGAAAAATGTGAAAAAAAATCGATTTCCCGAAGCCCGAACACGATACTTTATCCTTAAGGAACACTTTCTCATCATGACACTCGCGCTTTGCGCTCGATTTTTTCAAATAAAAAATAAAAATTTCCACAAAGATTTTTGCTTAGAAAGAGGTTTTTTTATTTAATAATATTTTTTGTTAAGGGGTTAGATACACTTATTTCGCCAAAAAAAAACTCAATTTTTACGATTTTTTTTTTGAATATTTGTTTATTTATTTTGTAATAAATGTTGTGGCATTCATATAATAAATATTTCGAGATGCTATAGCAATTTTTTTTTATTGAATGATAGTCATAAATAAGTGAGTTACAGCCAATCTCCCAAATGTCCAAAAAAAGGCGTTTTTCCGTGAACATTGCTACTCGTGACTGGATCATCTGAAATAAAAATTTTGTGAGATTAGTTAGAAAACGACTTTCCCCTCCGGATGAACGATCAATTTTGACCATATTAAAACTTTTTAACAAAATTTCTATAATGCCAAAAGAAAAAAACAAATTTTCACCAAAAAAATCGCTCATTTTTTGGCTGAAAAAAAATCCATTAAATCAAAAAATCTCTCGTTCAGCTGGAGGCCATTTATATTATTAATAACTGGTGAAAATTTGCTAACGATTGGTTGAGCTGTTATGAAGCTGGAGTGTTCACCGACTTTGGAAACGTGGTTTCGAGAAAAACGCGTTTAAAGTTTTAAGTATGATTTGGATTGTATAAAAGTTTTATTTTTCAACCTACATTGAGTCATCAATTCCGGGACCATAAAGTTAACCTTCTTCCTCAATAGCAGCTTTCAGAAAATGCAATATAAAAAAATCGATTTTTTAAAAATGACAAGCGTATCTAACCCCTTGATAAACAAGAGATATAACTCCTATGGAAAAATGATTTTGACCAAAGTTGTAGATCTTTATAAAATAAACAATTTTGCTTCCTAACCTTTTTTACGTATCTCGTATATTTTGTCGGGAAAATTAAATTTTTGATTATCATAAAAACGTTTTTGATAAATAAATGAAAATATATAACTCTTATAAAAAAATAGTTGGAAGCTAATTTGTAGATCTTTTTGAAACGAAAAATTTTTCTTGGAACATTGTTCTGACTCAGGAGGTCTCAAAATGTAAAGATTTGATAAAAATTCTAAAAGTGATTTTTCACATCAAACCAATACTTTATCATATGATAAGGATGTAAAAAGTTATTTTACATGAACGAACTAATGTATAACTTAGTCACGCGATCCGATTGATCCCTGGCCTTAAAGGTAGGGTGACCATAATTAATTTTCGAAAAGTAGGACAGAAAGGTTTGAAAAATGATGACAAAGTAGGACAAAAATTTTGAAAAAGAAGAGAAGGTAGGACAGAAATGTTTGAAAAAAGAGTACAAAGTTAGACACAATAGTTTGAGGACAGAAAAAAGTAGGGCACAGTAAAATACAAAGGGTTGAATAAAAAAGAGAATTTTCAAACATTGTTTTAAAATGAACTATTTTATTAAATTTTATTAACGCTTAACATTTTATCCGGACGGATGGTCACCCTACTTAATTGAGAATTTTTTTCTTGAAAGCAATAGACTTATAGCGAAAATTACCAAGAATAAAAAGTTCTTAAAATTGGTCAAAGAATACATACAAATTTTTCCGGGTTGATTTGAGCAATTTTTTTATTTTGCAAAAATTATGCTATTTGCAAAATTGAAAAATTGCTCGAAACGTTTTGAAAAAATTCAGACGTATTCTTTGAGTGATTCTAAGGACTTTTCATTCTTGGTAATTTTCTCGGTTTGTTCATATTTTCTGACAAAAAAAATCCTGAATTTATTCGTGAAAATTTTGTAATTCGGGCGCCATTTTGTAAAGACAAAAGTGAAAAATTAATCTCTGAACCACACCTTCTTAAAGTTCAGACATTTATTCCATCGGTTAAAAATGTTCCAGGTCGTTGACGGACCAGGAAACCTTTCAAAACTCGCTTTCAGAAAAAAAAAGATCGAAAAAATCGTGCTTTTTTTTTAAACTGAATTTTTTTATAATTAATAATTTTTTAGATCAATTTCGTATTTACCATCGGAAAGGGCACATCTTGAACTTCAAAAATATATTCCTCTCAATTTTTTTAGTCGCGAATAGCATAAGTTACACGGCCTCAAAGACCGTTGTATCGTTTATGCCATTTTGGCCCTTAAAGGGTTAAAGGATCACTTAAGGACTTAAAAAAAGTAACAACTCTATGTGAACAACTTGGTCCAGTTTCCACAATGTTTACAAAAAAAATATAAAAAATTTGTTTTTTTAAATTTGGGCAATAACAAAGAAGATAGAAACGGACATAGAATACTTTTGGTTTTGGTAATGAAAAAATTTTCCCATAAATTTGGCTGAAATTGAACTATTTTCCCTTTTTCTATATCAAAAGTTATATATCTATGTCCGTTTTTCTCTTATCTACCATTTCTAACATTTTTAAAACAAAATTCTATGTATTTTGGACACAAAGATGCAGAAAGCTAAAATCAATAGAATTTTCTAATTTCTTAAGTGTCACAAGCTCCTAAGGCCATAGAACACTCATAGATTCCTACCTTACCGGCATTTCAGTTCCTGTAGCCCCATTCTCGTGCAAAATGAGATACTGAATTAAAAATTTGTTAAATTATATAAAATATACTAAGGTAAGTCTGTCAACTCCTAAATATTTATAATTATAAAAAAACTCCTCGAACAAATTTTTGTTGTTGTAATTATAGATATTTAGGAGTTGACAGACCTATCTTATAATGCACTGTATACCCCTTGTAGAAACAAATAATTAGACCCGATTGGGACCGATTGATCCGATTGACCCCACTTCAAAAACATCATTGAAACCGATTTATTAGTCGGATTCAAAATGGTCTCGCCTGATTGAATCCGTTTAATAAATAGTTTTCAATGATGTTTTTGAAATGGGGTCAATCGGATCAATCGGTCCCAATCGGGTTCAATTATTTTTTTCTACAAGGGACAATTTTATAAACTATGTTCCATGGCCTTAAGGGGGTTCATTATCCTGAAATCAGCAAAAATTACTCATCTCTGCTTTTGTTAAATGATCATTTCAAAGAAATAAAATGTTACCGATGTTACTAATTTTGACATCATTTTTGAGGTTGTTTTTAACGTCCTTTTTCCAGAGGAGACATGCCAGCCTGAAGCACTGATCTCTATAATACACTGGATGCACAATGCCAATGGAAAAGTCCGCAAAGTCGTGTGCCCAATTGAAGGCTGAGCCGCCATATTTACTTAGGTTGATTACAAAGAATGTTGCGGTAAATTCAAATATAGTAAAAAGGGAAAAGTGTAAATATTAAAGTAACAATATGAAATCCATGCTTTTTTACCGGTATTAGTATTGATAGTATACATAATTAAACTAATGAAATGAAATTTATTAAAGAATACTAAAATATAACTCGGTAATATTTATTATTATGGTATATAATGTTGTATATATTTAAATAGGCATATGTATTTATTTCTTAAATATAATTAAATATAAATTTATTATAAATTTATCAAATATAGATTACAGAATTCAACAAGTAAACGTACCTTGGAGTAGTGTAAAAATTATCTCACGTTCTGAACGTGAACTATTAATAATATTCACGTATAATAACTATTTTTAGTATAAATTAATTCGCGTTTTATAATTCAACCCTTATGTACCTGTATATTAACGGTTTTGAAAACTGGAAAAAAGCTCCATCCCCTTCTGTTTAAAAAAATGTTGAATTACTCGATCTTGTTGGCGTATTTCATCATACGTTTAAATTGCTCAGGAATAATAATTTTCTCCAACTGAAAGAAGTAATAGAAATAATTTTAAATATATACAAAAATTATAAACTATTGTATTTTGGTCGTTTACGAACATTTTAATTTATCAGAAAATAATAAAATTGGAAAAGAAACAAACCCTAAAATATAATTAATACTGAATGCAGATATTACATGAAAATTAAGTATGTACATGCTGTGACTAGTATGTTACTACATAATAGAATTCAATTCTATAAAGACCTAAGTAATAATATAGAAGATTATCACTAAATAGTACAAAACATCAGATAAGCAATGATTTCATTTATTATTTTTTTATTATTTTGTTTATTATTGTAAGTATTATTGATTTTTTTCTTTTAAAAATTGTTTATTTATTACTTTTGCATGTAGTTTAAAAATTAAGGTGTTGAATTAGTCACTACTTTAGTTTGACATTTAAAACTTCTTGTTTGTGATACTCTGGTGATTTTTAATTAAGTGATTTGCTGCTTGTAAAGTACTTTCGTACCTGATCCCTAGCGAACTGGCTGAACGATAGCTTTACGCTGTAGCGTAACATTATCGTAAAGTTATCGTAAAGTTATCGTAAAGTAGCATTATAACTCATGAATGAGGCAAAATAAATATTCAAAATGTTTTTATTCTTATTTTACGTTGAAAATAACGTTAACTGGTAATTGAAATATGCAATAATTTTATTTGTTTACGCTAAAAATTAAAAAAACATAATACCTGTCATTTAAGGCAGTGCAGTGGTTCATCACTTTCCATGTCTTCACCGTCAGGATTGACTATTTGTTAGAGTGAGATGAAAGTATAGTTGTGTCTCACTCCAACCAATGATCAACTTTAACGGAGAAGTTCCACAAAAGGTGAACCACTGCACTGCCTTCAATGACAGGTATTATATTTTTTTTAATTTTTAGCGTAAATAAATAAAATGATTGCATATTTAAATTACCAGTTAACGTTATTTTTAACGTAGAATAAGGATAAAAATATTTTAAATATTTATTTTGCCTCATTCATGAGATTTAATGCTACTTTACGATAACTTTACGATAATGTTACGATAATGTTACGCTACAGCTTAAAGCTATCGTTCAGCCAGTTCACAAGGGATGTTTTGTACTATTTAGTGATGATCTTCTATATTATTACTTAGGTCTTTCTAAAATTAGATTCTATTAGTTAGTTCTGAGTTTGGTTATTTTCCAATTTCTAATGAAAAAAATGAGTAAAATTTCTCGTGTGCATTGTAATGTTTACAAGAAGATATTTATTAAATGTTCATTTGTTTGAGGGACTCATTACTTTCTTTTCTAGAATCTTTATAGTTTGGTAACGATTACAATTTCGAATTGGAATCTGCGCTTTCGCACAGAAGAGGTGAAGTTTAGTCAAAATAACGACTAATCTCACTTTTTTTTCAATTACGATTGGAATATTATTTTTAATAAATGTATAATATGTTTTCGAGCTCTAGCATATGCTCGTACTTACGACTTACGAGAAGTTCTCTAGGCATTACAATTTTTCGAATATCAGTAAAGTCACAAGATATGAGTTGATTTAGGTACTGAGTAGTGCGCAGCTGCCAGTCAGTATCCGACATTCTATTTGGAGATCGTTCGACTTATTTGACCAAAAACGTCGCCACTTTTACAAACACGATTCCATATGAGTTGATTCTCCTTATACTTATACTTCTTTCTGTTTGACATTTGATGGCTGACATAATAGCATTATTTGACAGGTTGCTAGAGCGCTAGAGCATAGCTCGGAGTTCGTACGTCTAAGCTGCTCGGTATTATTAATTGTACAGTTGTACGTTTTGTAAACGTTTATATTATAATTATGGATCCCGCCGTCTTCCCTGAGGAAATCTGGATTGAAATTTTACTATACTGTGATGTACCTGATATTATCGCTTTTGGAAGCACTTGTAAATACCTGAGAAAGACTTCAGATAACGATTATTTATGGTGAGTTGAGGTTATGTTCTTTAACATTTTTGATCTATTTACTGGCAAATACTTGAATTGCCCAGTAAAAATTGATTTTGTGTAAACTGTGAACTCCTTCCGTTTCCAAAAAAATCCAGTCACTTTTAAATTAAAAGTTTTTGAAGCTTGTGTCAAACCTTGTAACGAATTACCTGTTGGCTGAACTGACTTGACTTAAGATATCATACTGTAAAAAATTTTATTTTACCAGTTTAAAATTAATTACGATTATTATCGATAATGGATATACGGATTTGAGAGTCAGTGATAGGTGTATGTAATTTACGTCGTATGGAGTAAAATTATAACGATTTATACATTTTTAGGTTATTGGGAAATCACTCATAAGAACTACGCCCTATTTTTATTTTATTTTGAATTACTTTATGGAGCGAATCTAATTTTTTCCAAAGTGCATAAAAAATAATATGATTAAGTCTGTGAACGAACGAAGTTTGTTCAGTCGCTTGTAAGTTAATTTGATCAAATAACTTTTTCAGTTAGAAAAATGGCAGACATTGATGACTCATTTTAATCGACCCTTTTTTTGCATTTTTCCAATAAAAGGAAACATGTCTAGATAATTAATCATCTATTTGTTTATCAAAATCTAGAACTGTATTAAAATTTATTTTTAAAGCAACAGTATATATGTGTATTGAATATTACATTTTTTGTTTTCAGGAAAATGAAATGGCTGCAGTTGCTCTCAAAAGTACAATTTAGATTTCCGGATATAAAATGTCTTCAGCTGCTTGGCGTGAGTTTCAAGGCCACGTGCTACAGACTTCATATGGTGCTGACATTAGGAGAAGCATTTCCTTTTCCAAAATGTTGCCACTGTAGTGGTTACACATGTCAGAGAAACTGCGTAGAGAGCTCTAGTGCGAAAGTAGTCTTAGAAATCGGTAACAAATTTACGTGGGTTATTACGCCTCAAATTGGTTTAAAAAGGCATTTTTCAATGTTTGGGATTCCAAAATATAATGACGAAATGCACGCTGAACAGACTCAGTTGCAAAACAATATTCCGACTTCTAGTGGTCGAACTAAAGATAGCAAATCTCTGGCTAAAACACTTAAGTTATTAAAGCTCTCAGAGCTGACAACAACGACAAAAATTCCTCGACCGAGTGGACCTTTCTGCGTTTTCTGTAATTCCGTGAAACTCTATCGCGAGAAAAGAAGATTGGCGTCGCAGCCAAATGATTTTTCTTACACCCATTCTAATCCAGTGGACCCGAAATTAGTCAATGGATATTGCACTGATGCAGTTGATGTTCTGGGAATTCCGAATGTAGATGTAGTATGTCCCGCAGAAGCTTTGCTTTGTGATGGATCATTTTCGGTTCTGAAGATTTATGTTGATCATCTGTTTCATCAAATGGGACTCACCACAACACTTCGGAAACCGAACGCAGTTCTCATGTTTTGTGAACCTCTGGCCATGCATCCCTCGCTTAGGAAACAGTTGCTGCATTATTTATTTCAAGAAGTCAAAGTTGCTAGGTAAACATTTTATTTTATTTTCAAAAAAAAAAAAATATTTTAATTCTACAAATATTTTAATTAACTAGAGTTCTTATTTCAATTAATAATGTACAGGGTATGCTTAGTTCCGAAGCCATTGGCTGCCTGTGCGATGTTGGATATAGAAACTTGCGTAGTGGTAGACAGCGGAGCCTTAAGTACGACAGTAGCAGTCGTAATTGGTGGGAGAGTAATGCCCCATCGATGGAAACTACTTCCCGTAGGAGGCTGGCATGTTGCTTGTAATTTAAAAAATGCACTTTACTGGCAAGCGAAAGAATATCATCAAATTCCAATATCTTTCCTTGACTACATGGCTGTTAAAGAAAAATGTAGATTAAATTACAGAGACGAAAGCGAAGAAAGAAAACTAAGGGAAAATGATAAGAAAATAAAGGAAAATGACAGAAAGATTAAAAAAGAGAATATTAAATTCAAAGTCGATACGTATGCGGATTATAAACAGTTTTGGGTGAATTTCTTTAATTTAATTATGTTTTATATTCACGTTTACAAATTTACTAAAATTATTTTGTTAACTTGATTTTTCAGAGAGTCTCGTTAGGAGAAGAACTTCACGTTGCTCCGGAAATGATGTATATCAGTCTAGGTTTACCTGAAGTAATAAAGAACGTAACTGCAGGTCTTCCTGAGGAAATTCTGCAAGATTGTCTGTCACACATTCTCCTCACTGGGGGCAACACAGATTTATCGGGATTTAATATTAGACTATCAAAAGATTTACGAGAATTGCTCCCAGAGTACAGCCATACTCTCGAAGTTAGAAGCTGCCCAGGAACGCATAGCTGGAATGCAGCGATGGGCTCAACATACGTCTCTTTAGAAGTTCATCCAGGTAATAAATATTAAAAAGTTTTGCATAACCCTAATATATATTCAAGAGAAATTATAAAATTTTATGTTTTATTGATAAACACAGATGTTTCTTAAATTTTGTTTTCTAGATAAAACCCCACCGGAGTACGTCGAGGGCTATCCATTCTGGCTTTCTCGAGAGGAATACGTGCTCTTTGGTTGTGAATCTTTGGAGCAGCAAAGGAGAAGTAAAGTCTCTACTTTTGAATAAAACATAGTTAAATTATTTCCCAAAATGAAGATTCCCTACATAATATCGCATAATATCAGGAAAGTAAATGTTACCATTATATAATATATTTTATCCCATATTGTCTATGAACCCTATGAACTCATAAATTCAATTGAAGGCAGGCACCTTTTCATTTTCTAATCATCTAATCAGGCGTTTCTGATATCTATTTATTTTTCAACGGCTTATATCGTTGCCAACTATATTTTGTACAAGTTATTGATATAAATTTATTTTCATTTAGATCATAAGACTAATTTTTAAGCACATTAGCTGCTTTACAAAATTCTGATTTTTCAGAATCGTTCCGTGGTAATTTATTTTTATAATTTTTTTGGTTAGAAAGGCCTTTAATTTTAAGCAGCTCATTTTCACTTATCTTGTTTTATTAGTTTTTCATTCAGAGTATACTACTTATCTATCGCCAAATAATTGGATAATTTTGCAACTAATTTCTTACTTTTATTTCAATACAAATTGAACTTTTGTCATGCGATTGACATTAGAAATCTTGTAATTAATTTTGATTTTTCGACTATGTATTACTAATTTATCATTTTAAGGGCCAGTTAATCCACTTTCTCATCAATTTCAGATAAATTTATCCCATAAGATAATGGATGAATTTATTTGGAAGTTATCAGAAGGTGAATCAACCGGCCCTTAGTATTATTTCTTTTTTAAACTCATATGTTCTATCATTTGATCAATACTTTTGTTGCATATTTTTAAATATTTACAAATTTTATTTTCTAGTAAGTATTTGTTTTATTTTTTATTTTTTAACTATTCTTTCATCCTCTTTTTTAAAAACATCAAATATTTATTTTTATAGTATCTAAAAAATCTATTTTTTGTGTTTCATCTCTGACTTGTGTTTTAGTTAAATTATTAACTAAAGTTTGTTTTAAACCTGCCTGTTATGTACAGTTTAATATAAATATATGATTCGAAAAATGAAAGTGTAAGTTGTGAAGACAAATTTTTATGAGTGTAAAATTTGAATATCATTACTGGATAGATTTCATTCGTGATTGATAACGCGATTTTTATTAAATGTGTATTATAAACTGTTTGTAAATACGAAAAGGAAGTGAGAAACGTTTGAATCGAAATGGATTAACAATAAGTAGTAGTATACGATATTGATCTTAGTATTTCTAAACAAGAAGTTATTCGCTGTTTCTTAAATTTGTATCAGATAAAACTTGCCAAAAAAAATTGACGAATCCTATGAGGAGAGATAATAGAATTAAAAGTTTCTAGTCACGGTGAAAACAATTTAGTTATAAGTAAGCTTACTTCCAAGATAATTTATTTGTTCAATAGCTATTTGTAATAATAGATAGTCTTAGAAATTGTGAATCTCTGCATTCTAATTTTACAAAATAATCAACTAATGTTACCATACGTGTGATCATCGAAGATCCCGCCGAAATGGAAGCTAATTAATGTTTACTGGCTAAATCTAGGTTGGTAGGTCGTTAGAAGATTGGTAACGTCATTATAAGTATTTCATTCATACCCTACGACGATAATAATTTGTAGCCTAAGCTAAATAAAGTGTATAATGTATCAATGCTTTAACGAGTAAAGTCATTGATCATGAAACTTTGGGTGTTTTTTAACAAAATAGGAACTCCATCAAGAATATTTGCAAAATTTCTTTATTTTTAAAGATTTTTATGCAATTTCATTCAGAAAACTAAAAATTATTTTAAAAAAAAAGAGTTTCAGAGTATATGGAAATAAAAAAATTTTATGCAAAATTGTAGTTGTAGCGCACAAATCAGAGTAGGTATTTTAATGCCAAATGATTAAGATTTAAAAATTTTTTTAAAAAAACTTTTTTTCTACTACTCTTTTTAATTTGCGAATTTAATAATCACCAAATTTTCTAAGCATGAAATTGAAATTTCCAAAATAAATGAACCCTTTCAAACTAAAGAAAGAATCCTTTTTAAAACGTATAAGATTATGATCTACAATTGGACCTTTGGATTAGTCACATAGATTTGTATAGGACTAGTTTTAGATTCGAAGACAGTCCCTGACCTTAGCTTAGTCAGTTTTTAAATTATATTTTTATATAAAACTGAAGATGGTTTCTACTTTGTGGAGTTTGAAAATTTTACATTTTTCTGAACACTTAATTCAATTTCATAACGTATCACAGAATCATTTGATCTTCATTTATTTTATTCGAAACTTAAAATCTATCTTCAAAAATAGTTTCAATTAATGTATCATTTAGCACTGTATTGCAATGAGGATTGTTTCAATCAGAAAAAGAGGTCGGTTGTGAACTTTATTTCAGCTTAAGGTACGAATTAGAAAAACTAGGAATTTTATCAATCAGTTTAATTAGATGATTTTTTCACTCTTCAGTCCAGTATATAAACATTTCTTCTGTTTCTTCAACTAAATTAATTCAATTAATTACATAAATAGTATAATAAAGTTAATTTTTCATTCATTATCATTTCATTTCTACAGATGGATTTTCAGAAAAAGATTCCCTGAGAGAGCAAACAAATATTCTTTCTCTTCTCAGAAAACTTTCCCAGTTTCATTTTCCATTCTAGATAAAAACACCTCAAGCGAGTGATCTCTATTATACGAATGTTTAATATTACAATGATGTTCCAAGTATAAAATATTTGTTACAAATTACATTACGGAATATTTGATTTCTCTAAATTCACAGAAATGACCTTTTTTTTAACGTAGGAATACAGTGCGAATTATTTGAAAAAATTATACAGGCGACAGTTCAGTTAGAAAAAACTTGTAAAAAGGTAGATTATTTTACCTTATTTTGTCTAATGTCAATTATAATGTACATACTTTATATCATTTATACAAACTATATACAAGAATCAATATCTATCTCTATACATAATATTTGATATATTTTAAGTCTTTTTTACAATCAGAATGAAATAGAAAATATTGCATGCATCAAAGAGCCAGTATTTTCTTGAAAATGATTTTTAGAAAAATTCAATTTTAACCAAATAATTAAGTTTTCGATTGAATAATGTCAAAACTTATCATTTCTTACGACAGAATATTATTGACACCCAATGTTATATCGACTAAAAATTTTCATTTTTATCGAAATTTAATTTCATTTGAATATAAATAAAGGACATTTCTTAAAATCAAAAGTAATTTTTCAGGCAGCAAATTTTCGTAGCTCATGATCAGTCATTATGATTGGCCATAGATATTTAAACTACCTGCAGTTAGTCATGATTTTCTCCTGCATTCGTTTTTTATTAAAAATTGACTCAGCAACAAGAACTCTTTGCAGGCTCAGCTTCGACTAGATTGAAATCCAAACCACTAGGTCTGAAAATTCCGGTTTTGATACCATCCCAGCCGTCTTCAATTTTATATTCTCCAGTCTGTATTCTATTGTAGACTTCCTGAGTAACAGCTCTAAAAGCGTCTTCGACGTTGACTCCTGTTTTTGCACTTGTCTCAATATGATGAACTCCATTTTGATCAGCAAAAGCTCGAGCTTCCTCCTTGGAAACTTCACGTCGACCTCCATTGGTTACGAGGTCAAGCTTGCAACCTACGAGGGCAAAGACTGGGCGATTGGGTTCAATATGTCTACGAGCTTCCATCATCCACTGGGGTATATGCTCAAAACTTGCTCGATTGCAGACGTCGTAGACAAGTAAAGCTCCCACGGAATTTCTGTAGTATGACTTCGTAATCGACCTGCACAGAAAAAAATTCAATTTTTCAATCAATGAATTTTTTATATTTGTTTTTTTATTTATAGATACTTCAATTTTTTTCAGAGTATTTTCGAACTTTTTTCTCATTTAGCTTAATTTAAGTTTTAATTTCAGTGAATAAAAATAATAAAATCTGTTTTTTCAATAATCAATCAATTGATTAAAGGAATAATAAAAGCTATTGTATTAATTGCTATTCCTTAGACATTGCTTTATTAATTACCAGCAAAAACTTATCGTGACTAAGAAACGTCCAGGATTTTTTCGATGATTTAAGTAGTTACTTTAAATCAATTCCACTTACCTAAATCTTTCTTGGCCAGCCGTATCCCATAATTGTAATTTGATTCTTGTACCATCTTTAACTTCTATTAGTCGAGCAAAGAAATCTACACCCACAGTTGGATCTGAAAGCTGCAATAATTCAATAAATTAAAAATCACCATTAAAATCCATGTTATTAATGTTTTATCAATTGATCAATCTTGACGATTTTGCCTCGATTTGTGTGAATAAGGAGGTTGTGATTTGAAGAAAATAATAAAAGACTGACATTGAGTTACATAATCACCATAGAATTTGCAATTCCTCAAATATTAATATATTTTTTGTTTCCTTCTAAAATAAGTATTATGTTTCCGAAAAATGCCATTATTATTAATTAAAAACCTTTTCTTTCTTCCATTGCAAAGAAATTTGATAATATTTACAAGGTGCATTCCAAAATAAACGAGACTGAGCTAAAATAGAAACGACAGGAGCTTTGTTCTGATAAATTCGAGTTTATTCATTCAAAATAGTCCCCTCCGGCCTCGATACACTGTTTTGCGCGATCCAAAAGCTTTTCGAAAGAATGTTTCAGGTCATTGACCGGAATGTCCTTCAGGATGTCGGTACAAGCCTTTTGGATGGCCTCTACGGACGCAAAACGTTTTCCTTTCATGGCCAAATGCAATTTTCCGAATAGGTAGAAGTCACAGGGAGCCATATCAGGCGAATACAGTGAGTGATTGATGGTTAAAATGCGATTTCTAGTCAAAAAATCAGTCACAAGAGTGGATCGATGAGATGGTGCATTATCATGCAATAAGCGCCAGCTTCCTCCTTCGCGGTATTCAGGCCGAATTCGACGAATGCGATGTAACAAACGCTTCAAAACGCCAAGATAGAAAATTGCATTGACGGTTTGGCCCGTTGGCACGAACTCCTTGTGGACAATTCCCTTGGAATCGTAAAAACAAATGAGCATCGACTTAATTTTTGACATCTCCAAACGCGACTTTTTGGGTGGTGGCTCTTCTGGGGCCTTCCATTCGGCACTTTGACGCTTGGTTTCGGGTTCATACTGGAAACACCACGTTTCACCACCAGTTATAATGTTGTAAAGGAAGTTCTCGTCTTTTCTCGCCTCTTTAATGATGTCTTTCGAATGTTGAATTCTGAGCAATTTTTGGGCATCAGTTAACTTGTGGGGAACAAAACGTGCACAGACCTTTCGTAAGCCCAAATGATCGGTTAAAATGCGATAAATCGATGTTTTGGAGATATTCAAATCCGATTCCATGAATTTCAAAGATGATTTCGGCTCATTTTTGATAAATTCACGCACAATTTTGATGGAGTTTTCGGTGATCACTGATTTTGGGCGGCCCGTATGTTCATCGTCATTTATGTCCTCACGACCATCTCTGAAACATGTAAACCACTCATGAACTCTGGCACGAGATAGACAATCATCGCCATAAACTTTTTTCATCAATTCAAATGTTTCGGTAAACGTTTTACCGATTTTAAAACAAAATTTGATATTAGCTCTTTGTTCGAAACTCATTTTTGTACCGATGACACAAACACACTGACACTTTAGACGCAATAACTTCGCTTCCACTGAACCGAATGTCATGAAACTGTCACTGGAAGTCAGGGAGGCATATAACTTTTCAACGCACTACATCATTCACAGATGGCGCCACCAAAAAAATTGTTATGACAAAAGTCTCGTTTTTTTCGGAACGCATCTTGTATAACATTACGATCACGCCATCTATTTAATTAATAAGCATATATCGTTTTGGACTGAACGCATTAAATTTTGCATTAACCAATCATCATGGTCGATTACTTTATAAGGTTTTACAAACATGAAAAAAAAATTTTCTTAATAAAAGGTATTGTGTTAATTATTTTAACATAAATATGAGGAGTACAAAGGTTAAAGTTTTTAAAGATTTTTTCTATGTACCTGTTTTTAAAATCGTACGAATTATCGTAAACGAGAAAACGCTAAAACTGTTTGCAAGAATAAATATAACCATTAACGTCCAGATTATCAATATCTCATTAATTAGACGACATAATAATAATGAATGCCACATTAATTAGCTATTATTTATAGCCTATTTTCTTGAAATTAATTCCAAGAAAAATTATTCTGATTTTCAGAAAACAAATGCAAATTTTTTTATATTAGATTAAATAAATTGTTTTAGGCAAATGTACTTTTTACATAAAATTTGTCGTTTTATTCAGTCACTTTTATTTTTAATTAACCTCATTAAAAATAAAATTACTGAGGCACTATAGCTTTTTTCTTCGCAAAATACGCTGCAAAACTTAAACAACAAAAGATGACATGAATCATTATGTAGATTGAAATTTATAATCTTAACACCACCTCATTATCGAAAAAATAAAATCAAGGACGTTCTGTTTCCAATTCTCTAAGCTTTTGTTTTTATTTCGAAAGAGAAGAAAAAAAGCACTGCGTACTTACTTCAGCGAACTTTCCATCGGTGAAGTATTTCAGAAGAGAACTTTTACCAACCGTGCTATCGCCAATTAGTATCAGGCGAAATTGATAATCAAACATTGGTTCCACCATTTTGATATAAATCCACTCAAAAAGGAGTTGAAGAACGGACTTGAGACTTCAAAAAGTTAGCATTTTCAAATGCGTAATTCTCGGTTGCGAGATTTCGATTGATCTCAGCTGACATAATACATTTTAATCACCACATCCAGGCAAACACAGACGTAAATATATACCTACAAATGAAGTGACAAAGATCACCGGAAGCAAAGATACCTTTGCTCCAGGTTTGCCCAAAGAGGGAAGGAGAGCGGCGACTATTAAATTTAGATTTGGCAGTTCTTTAGAACAATACAGAGCAGTACAAAGTTATTCACAGAAAACTAATAGGTGGTGGGTGCCAGGAGTTGGATACAGGTTGCAAGAATTAGCAACTCAGTATGTGACGATTGCTGATTCCGTCACCAGAGCGCGCTTTTAAATTAGAGGGAATTTTCAAATTAAGTTTTAAATCAAAAGGTCAAGTAAATTAAAATATAATAATGTCGTCTTATTTTATTTTGATAATGAAGTAAAGAAATTTATTTTAAGAGATTGGCTAGACTTAAGAGTGACTTGACATGAATAAAATTCTTGTTTATATTTATGTACATCAGATGTGAGATATTATGCTGGTTGGGAAGAGTGCGATTAGCCTTTCATTTAATTATTATGAGTTTTCTAAGAAATAGTTATTTTTGTTAGTAGTAGGCTTTCTTCAAAAACTCCTTAAAAATTATTATTTGCTTCGTAGAGATTCTAACTTAATCTAAGGTTCTAAACTTTCATATAATTGTTTATTTAAGAATGAACTAGGTGACTGGTTGTCGCGACTAACGTTCAATAAATTAAACATATCGTTTTATATTTGACAGGATATTTTCCTGTGCAACTTATTAATTTTAACGACTTAGATTTCTAGCGAATTCGAAATGCGTGAAACGTGATTTGAAGCTCATGCGGCATACTTTGATGTAGAAAACCGACAATTAGTGAGAGGATGCAGAAAGGGTGCGCAATTACACATGCCATGTGAAGCCGAGAAGACTTCATCGCACGAGATTCAGATTTGTTCAGATTGATCTGGGCCACTTGATCGATTGATCCGCGCGCGAGATCGTTCCAAACTGTTTAGAAAGAAAAAGACTTAGAGTTTTTCTTTCCTCATTTTTTTGTATTTGCAATAAGAACATTGAGTTCAAAGTTAATACTATATACTTCAGTGAATTAAATATATTAGTTTAGACTATTGAGTATCCAGTGTAATTTATTTAATTTACCTTTTTTCTTTTAATAAATAAAGTTTATTTCGTCTAAGTAGTTTCACTTCGACAAGCTGAGTTTCCACTCTTTGATGTGGTGAGCTCACACCCAGTCTTCACAATTGGAATTTACTATTCAAACTTATGTGAATTTCAAAAGTTCCCACTTAAAGTGACTCGGCGCTTCACAAGTGGTCACAAGTAGTAAGGATCCTCTAGGGAAGGATGAGCCCAGCCCTATCCGACGGCTAGATACATTTTGGTTCCCTTAGTGATACCAGATGGAAACTAATCCGTAAAGGAGGAATTACACCTTTGCATGCAGGTTACCATGGTAACATATTAGTGGGAAAGAAACAGAAAAATTGTCGGTCTCATTCTCTCTTGTATGTTACCATGGTAACCTGCATGCATAATGCTTGCATGCAGAGGTGTAATTCCTCCTTGAGGCAGCGCCGTCTCTGTCCTCTCCTATAAAAGTATTGTTTTGCATGGTGTTCATAAACAAATTTAAACAATTATCAGGAAAATAGAAATATTTCATGATTTCAAGTCATTGTTTTTATTATTATTGAAATTTAGTGTTTTTAGTGCATATTTATTCAATCATAAACGTACGTATATACATACTATCATTTTCAATTATACATATCTTTTCGGCACGTGAAAAAGAAATTGGTGAACATATTCATAACAAAATACAAACATATATTTATACTGCGTGTGACTTTGATTCTTCATTACTTTGAATTTTTTTATTTGTGAAAATAAGACATTTTTATCAATTCATTTTCTCAGAAAATAATATTGAGGGCATGTTATACTTGAGAGAAGTATCAAGTTCATGTAATGAATGTGGTCCAATTACTACATGTTTGTGTCCAAAACATATTTGAAAAAATGATAATTTAGGGAATGGTAGAGATAATATATAATATAATGTATAATATAATATGCATCACAATGTATCAGTTATGATGCATATACCATAATTAAATACTTATTAAACGAATATACCCACGTTCGTTTTAAATTACTTAACAAAAACATAACCGCTTAACACTTAACCAGAAGTCTCCAACAAACTCCGCTTGAGCAATCCGTATTAGGCACGGGGTTCGGCGCATTCTTCCCTAGAGGCACCGTGCGTGACTGCAGCGCCATAGCATGAGTGAACTAAAGGAGGCTGTTCGAGAACTTTTATAATGTATTATAATGGGACTTAGTTATAAAAATGTTTATTATCAATAAAAAAACAAACAAAAAAAAACAATTTGATTCACTTTAAAATTCGATTGTTTTTCCTTGTGAAGTATTTGTGTGAAATCAGCAGTAAAAAGTAAGTATTTTCCATAATAAAAATGATATAGAAACCAGTAAATATAAGGTTAAGGTAGTTGTCGTGCCAAAATTCAGTCTCTGGAAAAATAAGTTTTTCTATGATTTCAAGACTGGAAATTATATCATCAGCCGTGTCATATGTAAGGAAAGACACTCTTTTTAATGAAAAAATTTAAAAATTACGAAAAATAATTTTTTAATAATGTTTTTTGTAATAGGATTTTTCCTTACTATCGCTTCTTACCAATTTTTTAAAAATGATTGAAGTTTCTTAAATCATTGCTTATTTTTTCGGGGAAAGAATTCTCTACAACTTGACCGTTTCCAATTTTTGAAAATAAATTCTTTAATGACTGAAATAATTAAAAATCAATTTTCCAAAGCAAAATTTTTATAAACAAATTGCTGTATTTGATAATAATTGATTTATTTTAAAAAATTGGAAACGGTTAAGTTGTAGAGAATATTTCCCCCGAAAAAATAAGCTATGATTTAAGAAACTTCAATCATTTTCAAAAAATTGGTAAGAAGCGATAGTAAAGAAATATCCTATTATAAAAAACATTATTAAAATATTATTTTTCGTAATTTTTTTATTTTTTCATTAAAAAGAGTGTCTTTTCTTACACATGTCACGGCTGATGATATAATTCTCAGTCTTGAAATCATAGAAAAACTTCTTTTCCCAGAGACTGTTTTTTGGTGGCATGACGACTACCTTAAGTTAATGACAGATCAAAACAGACTAGAAAAATAATAAAGAATTGAATTGTAATTTCATGATGACACTTTTAGGTACTTGTTGAGTAAATAAATATTAATTGTTTATTTTCAGATTCAAATTCATCATGGATATAATTATTAAAACAGGTTTTCAATCAATTAAACATACAATAGAATTTCAACCACAAACGAAAATTAAAGGTAAAAATCTCGTTCTGGCAGAACACGTACGAGATGTCTAAGAGTTCCGTAGAAATAATGAAAGTTATTTAATAAAATCTCGTATAATTCGACAAGCATCAGTCCATGCAACACCCTACAGTACCCACTTATTCCTTTGATTTATTTTCCATTTAGACGTTGGAAATTTATAAAATTTACACTCACTTTTCCTGCTTGTATTTTTACAATTCACAACACAACAACTTCGGTCGCTCATTCCAGCTATATTTTTTTAATTAAAACAAAATTTAGATTTGCACATGTATTTTGATTGCTCGGAAATATAAAACAGCCTCCTTTAACGCCTAAATTATCCACTGCGTGCGCTGGCGTCGATTTAACTCTCCCTACCATGACTTCGCACGGTGCCTAGAGGATTCTTTCTTCATTACTGCCGTGCAAATGAAAATGATGTTGCAATTATTTCTCTGTCTGGCTGACCGGTGTGGACAAAAAGTACACAAGAGCAAAAAAGACAGACGTTTTCTTTTTGTCCAATTTTACACTGTCTGTCTCCTTTACTCTTATGTATTTTCTGTCCGCATCGGTCAGGCAGATAGAAGTATAAATGCACCATGAGAGTATCTGCAGAAGAGCCAACTTTACACTGGAAGCGAAAAACCACTATGACATACCACACTCATATTTTAACCAGTTTTTTGAAACTAAAAGTGGATGCCTACATAAAAAACATTGCCTTTTTAGATTTTGCAAAAAGAAAGACGTAGTTTTATAATTTTCAGTGAGAATTTGCAGTTACGCTAACCTACAATTTCAACTACTTGAATTGGAAATACCGTATTTGCTACAAAAACTTTTAAACAATAGTAAATCACCCAGTATCATCAGAAAAGGCAAATAAAATATCCAATTTTCTATATATGTTGATAAAACTGTTAAACGATATATAAGAATATCAAAATTTGCATTTATTGAACTGTAGAGAAATTCTAATATTATGTCACACATTCTAACTAATAGTTTGTACGAATTTTTTAAAAAAAAATTCCTTAATTTCTTAATTAGTAAATTAATTATTATTTGCATAGTTCATGATCTTGTTACATAAATGATTGGCATTTTATAACTTTATTACCTAAATTAATGTTAGTTAATGGGACTAAAAAAGGGAACACTATTTTCTGGTGAAGTTTGTACTTTTTAATTCACATAAGGCAACCACATTTTTTGTTACATTTGGTATTTTCTTGATTAGAATAACACTTAAAACGATGGTCAAGCTATTGAATCACATGTTTTGTATAACTCTTCACAGTTATTCAAAAGTAATAATTAAACGGAGACTTAAATCCAGATCACATTTTTTTAAAGCCTTATTCACTTATCATCGAAATTAATATTTAAGATAATGAGTCAAAATGAAAGAAAGTCAAACGAAATTTAAAGGAATCCACTTGAAACGAATACATAATGTCCACTAATCATAATCTTGCAATTAAAATTTTCTAACAAATTCACTGAAAACAAATTCAATTAAACTTTCTCAGTCAAATTTGGTGATGTGTTTTCTCTATCAGGCAGTGATATTGCAAAAATCCTATTAAAAAAAACATAACAATTAACCATAACCTTCAACACAAACACCCGTTTCCATCAAACAATTATCTAACATTAAATTTATCTCCACACATCTAAATATGTTTAAAATATAAATTTTCATTAAGAGTAATTGACAATACATAATTTTTTATTTACCGTATTTACAAAATACTATTTTATGTAAAAGCGTAACTGTACGGCGAGCATGCGTAGCATGACGCGGACTCCCATTTTCAACTTACGCTTCTTTCCATTTGCATAGTCTATTCTTCTCGCAGATACGATAAACTATTTTTCAAAAATTCAGCACTTTACGCTATCAATTTTTATTTTTCTCATACATATTTAAGTAAAGGGAAGTATCATAAATATACTGACGATTTTATCTCATTTTTGACAAAAATTGCAGATACGCTCATTTTCATTTGCACGGCAGATTAGCGACAATAGCGCTCCCACTTGTTGATAGAAAACACTATAATTCGTTCCCCTTTTCTCGTATATGAGTAGACGCACTGTGATGCAGAGGTGTAATTCTTTTTTTATATATACGTCAAAAACCCAAAATACACGTCATTTCTCAACCCTGTTTAGTAGTAAAAAACTCCGAAATTACGAGCACTTACGAGCATAGAGATATTATAGATAGAGGAGACATACCATAGGCCGCTCTGTAAATGGCAGCGTCGGTCTACAAACTCGGTGAGAGCGACAGAGAGAGACGATAAGTGGTTTTTTCTGTCTTTGTCTACGCATACCGCGCTAGCCTCGGCGTTAGCGAGAGACAGCCTAACCCGAAATTCACTCTCTCTCTCGCCCGAGCTGACAGGCTTCAGCCGCTGGCATGTCTCCTCATCTATAATATCTCTATGCTTACGAGACCAATACTGCTTTTAATTAAAAATACAACAATCACGGTTTGTTGTTTTAGTGCATAAAATGTTTTACATTTTTGAATTTACTAAAGTTTTCTATACGTTAATAATCTATATATTTATGCCAATGATAAGACATTTTTTATGTTCAAATTAATTAATTTTTAAATTGGAGAGTTTTGTATTGTTCATTTTATACTTCAATATATTGTTCTTATATATTTATATATATTAGACGCTTCTGTTATTATTTTCTATTTATAATAAACGGGTATTTTAAAACACGTATATGAATCAAGTTGATCTTAAATTGCAATTTGTATTTTTTTAAAGGGAAAATGGATGAAAAAAGTTTGTTGGAAGAAATTAAAAATTTGGAAAAGGTTTTGCGAGAAAAAGAAAAATGTCTTGCTGAATTAAGACTTGAAAAACAGATTTTGCAAAGTAACGGACTAAATAATGAAGAAATTGCTAGATACAGTAGACAAATTCTTTTACCAGAGATCGGGGTAAAAGGTTTACAGTTTTTACTTTTTGAAATTATAGCGGAATTGTAAATAAGTTATTACAAACTTTTTAGAAGCTTACTTATCAATCTATTTACAGGACAAGTATTATTGAAAAATTCATCAGTTCTTATCGTGGGAGCTGGTGGCCTTGGTTGTCCAGCAGCTCAATATTTAGCAGGAGCTGGAATTGGACATATTGGGATTGTTGACTACGATGAAATTGAGATTAACAATCTTCACAGACAAATATTATTTTCATGGACAGATGTTGGTACACCGAAAGTGGAGGCAGTAAAACAAGTTCTTAACAGGTAAAACTTTGTGAAATGAAATGCCCCGGTAAGAAGGTATGGATTGAATTAGATTAAAACTTTTCTATCCAATTCAATGCCGTTTTTTAAAAAATCACATTTCAATCCAGAAGAGTATTAAAGAAGTAAAAGAAACGGATTGAAATGAATTCACCTATGGAATCGGGATTAAAATGTAGTCAAAAGTACCGCATTAGTGGAATGGAATTAAACAGAATTTGCCTCAAAAAATAAAGAAAAAAGTTTATTTATTCATGTTAAGTTTACACGTCATTTTAATTTATGAATTGAATTTATTTTAAATTATGTATAATTTTGAATTGATTAAATCAACGTGCATTTAATTTTTACAAGAGTTTCTCGCTTTTATTTTTTTCATATTTAGTGAACATAACATTCATTGTATTATTTGACAAATTTATTTAAGATATATTAATTTCATATTTATTATTTCTCTATTGCATTTTTCAAGGGAATTTATCTGAATTGTTTAGAACAAATTTGCAAAATAATTAATTAGAATTCAAACTCCTGACATTACAGTGGTCAAAACGAATTAAATTGACTTCAATTTTAGACTAGAAACAACAGAATTAGTTTGTTCCACATATCCACTCACAGGATGAAATTAAAATGACTTCAGCTTCTTAGGTTATCCTACGTAATTAAATTGAATAACTTTCTTTCACATTTTGACATAAAAACGAACTAAAATGTAAATGTATTGCTTTGGATTAAAAGAGTTGAAAAATCGCCCATATTCAAACTAATTTTAATTCAATTTGATCCATACCTTCTTACCCGGTGTACTTCAGATAAAAACAACAAGCAGCCCTGCTGGAAGTAAAAAGATTGAAAAAGATAGAAACTGGGGGATTGGAAAAGATAGAACATTTCTATCTCTCCCAAGCCATCACTTTGCATCCCCAAAACTCTATCTTTTTTTATCCCTCACTTATCTCCTCATAGCGCAAATTTTAATCTCTCTCTATATCCTTCAGTATCTATTCTTACCACGAAAAGAAGAGTACAGTTCTAAAAAGTATTGTGTCCATTTTAAATAGGGGAAGACTATTACTTCATTGGCCATAAAATATAATTACCCTTATAGAAAAAGAATATAAAATATCTTAGTAGTAGACTGATCTTCTTTTGTTGTAAGAAGAGATAATGAGAGATAGAAAGAGAGTTTAAAATTTGTAATAGGGAGAGATAGGCATCGACTAGATTGTGAAGAAGATAGAAAAGTAAGTATTCGAAAAGATTGACGTGAATTTATATTCAAAAAGAGATAGAAAAAGATTAAGAATGATAGATAAAGGATTGAAATGGATAAAAAAGTAGTTATTAGAAAATATAGACGTGAATTAAGAATGTAAAAGAAATAGAATTGTATAAGTTATCTCTATTTTTTTCTATAATAAAGATTCAAAATGATTCAAAAGGATAAGATTTCTATCTTTGTACTTCCAGCAGGGAAGGGCTGATACTACAACAAGGAAATCTTAAATGAACTTTGTTTCTCATAAAATAAAACAAAATCTTGAAAGATTAAAGATGTTTCATTTAGCTGAAAATCCTAAAATGCATCTGTAAATTCACAAAAAATAATAATAATAATAATAACATAATAATAATAATAAGTAATAATATTTTCTTAATATTTATCTACTAGAGAAAATCCATTTAGGTTAGTGGTTTTAGAATCGAACCTATTAATAAAATTGGTAACGTGAGCACGTTAATGAATTAAAATCTCTAATTTAGGCTTAACAACAACGTGAAAGTTACCCCCTACAATGTTCAAATTCAAAGCGACAATGCCTTAAAAATTATTGAAAATTTTGACATAGTTTTGGATGCAACTGATAATGTAGCAACAAGATACTTATTAAACGATGCCTGCGTAATTAGTAAAAAACCTCTTATATCTGGGTCTGCATTGAAATTCGAAGGACAACTTACAGTTTATAATTTCAAAGGTCCTTGCTACAGATGCATTTTTCCGAAACCTCCACCTCCTCAGGCTGTAACCAATTGTAGCGATGGTGGTATTCTCGGTGCAGGTAGATCATTTTTTACTTAATATTAATCCATTTCAAATTTACTATCTGAACTTCAAAAGATAATGCGCCAATCCATAAAAAGTCAAAAAAATTTTGATATTTTAAGTGTTATATTTTTTTCAAGTACCTTAATGTTCATACCTTTTCATTGTACAGTTTCAAGATTTCAAAATTTAATGCTTTTTAATTTAAAGCTTTTCCAAATGACATTTTTTTAGTGAAAATTTTTAAAATCTTAGATTTATTACGAATTTTAATGAGTAAGATTATAAAAAGCGTGGCAAGATTTACGTATAAAAATTAGAAAACATATTTTTCCAAGAGTGAGATTTCAAAAATTTAATTCACTAATTTATTAAAAGCTCTTTGAAGTAGTAGTTAGATATTTATTGAATAATAATTTCACATGTCTTTTTTGTCAAATTATTCTGGAAAACTTTGGAAAGTCCAAGAATTTTGACATTCAAATTCTGTAGCAACTCTAAAATAATAATAAATCTTGATTTTCAGTCGTAGGAGTAATAGGTGTTTTACAAGCCCAGGAGGCAATAAAATTGCTTCTCAATTTACCAGGAGTTCTGTCCGGACGACTTTTATTGTACGACGGAACAGAAACAACATTTAGAAACCTTCGTCTACGTTCCAAAGATCCAAATTGTGTTTATTGTAGCAAAAATCCTGAAAGTTGTGAATTAATCGACTACGAACAATTTTGTGGAGCGAAAGCAGTAGATAAAAGTCCAAATTTGAAAATATTGCAGAATGACGAAAGGATCACCGTGAATGAATATCGAGAACTAGCTATTGAGAAGCCTCATATTTTAATAGATGTTCGCTCCCCTGAAGAATTTGAAATTTGTCGACTGGAGCAGTCGATCAATATTCCAATCAATGATATTAGTAAGGAAAGCAGTCTAAATATAATCAAAAATGCGATTATTAAAACTGAATCTGACACCTCAAGTGGTTTGTACCTATTCTGCATTTTTATATAAACTGCATTAATGTTATAAATAAATACAACAATGACTAGTAATTAATTTCAATAAATAAAATTATCAATTTTTTTCCAGTTTACGTTTTATGTCGACGAGGAAATGATTCACAAAAAGCTGTAAAGATTTTGAAAAATGTACTTACGGATTGCAAACTAGAAATCAAGGATATCGTCGGTGGCCTTCACGCCTGGACAAATAAAATTGATCAACGGTTTCCAGTTTACTAAAGATGCGTTTATATACTTGTATAATTTTTCTGTAATTTTTACATTTTTTTTGACAGAACTTCTTCATTATATATATTACGCAGATTTTTGACAATTATCTAATAAAATAATTTCAAATACAAATTTTGCGTTTAATTTTGTACTGCAGATGGAATTTAACCAATGTGACCAATGCTTTTTGTGAGACAACAAATTTACATGTAAAATTTCTCAATATATTTACACTATTATAATTTTTTATATTAGATTTATCTTACGATTTTACTACATTATTTACGTATTTATTTTATACAGTTTATACACTTTCTCTAAGTATGAAAAGTAAATGACAAATTCGTACATGAGTTTCAAAAATCCAACTATTTAAAATTATAGATAATCCTAATTTTTCTAATCAGGATATATACTTTTTTCGGGGTGTTTATAATGAATATCAGAAAGACTTCGTAATTTATCAGCTGCTTGCTCAGGAGTTATATCACGCTGGGCTTGAGCTAGAAGTTCATATCCAACCATATGTTTTTTTATTGTTGCTGAGCGTAATAAAGGCGGGAGATAAATTCCGTGAAAGGTCCAGTAACTGTAGTCTTCATTTAAGTGTTGTCCAGTTGGTGCACCTAACATTGAAGATTATTTTTAATCTATTATAGAAATAATTATCTACTGAAATTGAGTTTTTTAAAAAAGTGAATTTTTGTTACCATGCCATCCCATCGAATATGGAAAGGAACAGCTGAACAGGTTGTCGTATTTTGTACAGAGTTTTTTCATAATAACTGCAAGTAATTCTTGTTGATCTCTTGTTAAATCTTGCATTCTCTGGACTTGCTTTTTCGGGAGCACCATCGTCTCGTAGGGCCAGATTGCCCAGAAGGGTACAACTACGAGCCACTCTCGATTCTCTATTACGATTCGCTCCTTTAAAAATAGATTTATTGTTTAATTTATAAATTAATTCGCCTTGTTATTCTGTCAATAATTGATACGATTTCATAGAAATAGTTTGAATTCAGATTTCAATTTATAGTGAGTGATTAGGAATAACTTTAACCTTCTTTATTATTTCTTTCTGAACATAATCCATAAGAAGCGGGATTCCTTTACGACGATAAAAATCACAGAGTAATCTGTCCTTGACTTTGGCTTCTGTCGGAATGAAGGAACTGGCCCAAATTTGGCAATGGGGATGAGCATTACTACATCCCATCAAAGCTCCTCTATTCTCGAATATCTGAACCCACGCCCATTTTTTGCCCAAATCCAGCATCTCATTGATCCATCTAGTACGGAAGATTAGATAAAAATTTATATTGTTTTAAGTTTATTTAATTCCCAATAACTTAAAACCCACTTTCATTTTAAATTTAAAAAAAATAGTCTTGGTTTAATGTGTCTCTCTATTTTCCCAGGAATTCTCCTTAGGTAGAGCATTACTAATCAGAACTTGATTGTAAGAATGCAATCTCTTATCAATTTCTGTGCGTATTTATTTTTTAAAGAAAATTTATAAATGCTGCGCATTATTTTTTCAGGACTTCTAAGATTGTTGCAACAGCGTCTGCATAATATGTTTAGGATTTCATTTCAGAAGGAAAAATCATTTTTATTAAAATAAAAAAAACAAACATATCACCTGAGATTTTTCGTAAAAAACTAACTTACTGCTTGATTACTTCCAATATTTCATCAGGTTCCATAAGTGCTATAGTGACATTGGATTTAGGATGGAAGCACATCACTTTGCATCTTCCTTTTGCAGGTTCCATCAAAAATAATTCATCCTCAGATGGCGGTGGACTTGGAACGTCTTCCAACAGAGCAGGAAAATCGTTATTGAAAGAAAAGGTTTTTTTGTATTTTGGAGTTACCTGTAAAAGAAATAGAAATTCTAATTGAAACTGATTTATGTTTTTTAAACAAAATCAAGATTTCGAGAAAATAATGCACATCTTTTCACACTTTCTCTACTCCTTCCTCTCAAACGACCCTACCCAAAAGTACTTTTTTAAATCTGCTCCTGGAAATAATTAAAATTAAGACCTGGCCATTTGCTCTAGTGTTTCCTGGACATAACGGATTTGTTTGATCATATTCTGGAACATCTTCGTCATTTGATGATTCAACTTGTCCTCCCCAAGGACGATTCATTCTGTGTGGTGATACCAAAACCCATTCGCCTTTCAGGGGGTTATATCGGATATGCTGATGCTCTGCCAAAAAATACTTTCAATTAGAATTAAACGATCGGTTTTATAAATGCTTTTATGTGAATTCAAAATCTTAAATAATACGAGTATAATTATTAACCAAATATTCACCTGTGGAGTCAAAGGTCTTTGAAGTGGTCATATTGTTTTTGAATAGCTGAAAAAATAAATTAATCATTATAATCAGTTTAAGGCCATGGATCAACCAGACCACATGACCAAATTCCTGTAGAACAACATTTTTATTTTACAAAATATCTTCTTAAAAATTTGGAAAAAATAGCAAAAATTCCGTATGAGTAAAAAATTTTGCAAACATTTTTACAATTAACTGTAATTATAGATAAGTTTTCTAATTTTTTCAAAATTTTTACTAAAAAGAAGTTAAAAGACATGCTTTATTGTTTTTTGTTATGTTTCCCAAATTTTCATAAAAATCATTTGTAAAGTAAAAGTTATCTTACATGAGCGAATTAATTTTTAATTTAGTCACGTGGTCCGATTGATCCATGGCCTTGAGTATATTATTCTACATAACACAATTAATTTACATTGGCTTTCAATCAAATTGTTTTAATTCAGTAGAATTGAATGCAAACTTGGAACGTTGGAAAAGGAGCCAAATTTTCTTTTTAACATTTGCAAGTTTTCACCTATGCACAAAGAAAAGTATAATATCGGGTATCATCAAAGTATTTATACATATTCGAAGAAAAAAATATTGTACGGAATACTATTTTGTATTAATGTTATTAATTTTTATAAATTCGCGTGAACTTCATTTTCTTCTTCGAATACGAATAAGCATGCGGAAGTTAGCGGATACTATATTTTTTTTATTTTGCAATGTATCAAATAATGGTGTATCGAAATTAATTTAGTTTTCAAAACAGGATTACTTTTATAATTTAAGTCCATCTTTAAAAACCTTGTTATATTTGATAAAAAATATATATAGGCGTATTTATTATTTATATAAGAACCTTATACCTTGTTATCAATCACTGAAGCCTTTACTTTAGTCTAAACAAAATCGCAGAACAACTAATTTATGGTACCGAGAAAACTCAAGTCTATATCGTGTATCTGATAAAAATATTGAATGTCTTATCTCAAGAAATTTATTTTCTGTTCCACTGATTAAATTATCAAGTACGAAAAAATATACGATAATATAGATCCATAATACCATTTTTATAATCCGTATTTTCCATTTTATTAATATCCTAAAATTCCAGCATACAATTTTTATTATTTCAGGAAAATAGTTAGAAAAATCAAATTTGGTGGTAGTCACGTGACCAACCTGGTAGTAAATAGGGATTAGAAGAATACAAGGTTTTAAATTAGATAATTTATGATCGATTTTTTTTTAACGTAGTCATTTATTATTATTATTTGCAATCTGATTAATCGATTATTTTACGATTTGTAAGCTACCAAATACAAAAATTAAATAAAAAAATAAAGTGGTTTCTTCCTCGTATTCATTTTTTACACTGTAATACAGTGCTTGGTGCAATACATTAAATGATTGGAATTCACAATAATTTCTCCTGCAATAAAACTTCTACCCAGGAAACAAAAAACCATTCACTTGCGTTAAATTTGAATGGGCTTTGAGGTGTTCTGAATTGCGTATCTGTCACTGGAATTTCAGCATTAACAGATTGAAAACCAATATTTCCGATAGAAAATAATGTATTTAAAGTGAACAATCGTTTACAATACAATTCGTATTCTGTTTTTATTGTATTTCTCTTATTCAGAGTGACCTTTTAAGACTTCCATTTCATTTGGAATTTCAACCGATTCATGCGAACATCAATGAATGGTACATTGCCATTAGAAATTATTTGAGGTTAATCAGTCTTATTCAACCCTATTCACTTAACGATTTAACCAATGTCGAATGGCAGATTTAAAACATTGCGCACAAATGGCAGATTCCAAGTGTCACCATCCGATTGAATTTTTATTTCCTGAATATGCAAATGACAGATACACAATTCAAAGAGACGCGCGTTCTATCGGTTTTTTTTCCTGGGTACCACCCTCTCCCGCATAATTTAGTACATCCCTTACATTGAGTGAGAACTTATTTTATTAAATAACATTTCTTTTAATTTATCTAAACGTTTGTATGGAATTCCCTATTAAGGGGTAATACCACGGTAGAATTTTAAAAAAATAATTTTTTCTTTTATTGAATTTATATGGTCCTGGGATAGCAGATTAATATATATGGTAAGAGTTTTCTAAGAGTAGAATTTTTGCATTTTTTTATGTCTATGACACATTTCAAAACTTCAAACGCATTTTTCTCCAAATATGATTTTTCAAAACGGCACGCAGCATAACTAACAATTTTCAATCTTTTTATTTGAAAATTTAACCTCAACTTTGAAAGAACATTTTACAGTGAAACACGTAGGGGATTTTCGATTATTTAATTTAAACAATATTTATTAACAAGTAACTGTCTTTTTTTTATGAAAATTGAACGAATTTATTCAAACACTCGCCAATTACACAAAAATCAATATTTCTAAAAATCCCCTACGTGGTGTCACCATTTTGTAATATTTTCCTGCACAAATTTTTTGAAATAGACTTAAGTATATGCTCAATAACTACCCCAAGTATTATTTCTCTATCATCTTTGCTTCCACCCAAAAAAAATTGTCAAAAAAACGCTTTTTTAGGTCCTTGCAGTGATGTTGCCCCTTAAAAAACTTGACTTCAAAAACCATCCCAAAATCAACATGAAAAGGCACGTCAGAAAGGAGATAAAAATGAAGTGAAAAAGGACATCAAAAACGTTGTCAAGAATTAGGACAGATAAAAAGTACGGGAGTATTTATTTTCCGCAACCACAAGTCTCCTTAATATTCATTAATATTCTAGTATTAATAATTATAAATAGTATGTACCACTGCACTGCCTTCAATGGCAGGTGTAGGATGTTTTTCTAACTTTTTTCGCTAAAAAATAAAATTATTGTATTTACTGCTACATCTTCCGATTTCAATTTCGCCACAGAATCATAATTGCAATGCTTTAAATCTTTTTTACCGTTCTTAGCCAGAATAATGCCAGATCAAAGAATGGTCAGTGAACAATCAGAGAACGGTCATAGTATTCTATGACCATTCACTTAACCGGGTCCACTAGGGAAAGCACTTTAATGATTTTCAAATAAAATATTACTACTCACGTGTGCAAACTGCATGTTACTTTCCCGAACGTCTCGCATGCCTCCTCCAGACTTTCCTAAGTCCAGCATCGAAATTTTACACCCCGATGGGCAAGAAATAACCTCCTGCTTGATGTCTATCTCGCACACTTCACTTCCTTCTGCTGGTAAATTAATGTTTATATCACTGTCACTCGACAAATCACTACTTGATGGTAAATTTAATGTGGGAACGGCACCGCTTTTTAAAAGAAAGGCACCATTTCTTTTTTGATAATAATATTTTTCTTCGAAATGTTGATGACAAACGAAATATTTTCCTTCTACAACTTGTAGGTATTCCAATCTCGATAAGTAAGGATTCGCGCAAGCATCTATCCACCGTTGTCCAGCATTTCCTCTCTTCGGAAAACGATGAATAGGCACCCCACCTTTCCGCCCCCTTTTGGTGGTACACCCACTAACAGCACATTGAATAACGTATTTCTTATCCATTATTTTATTATTAGCGCATTTGTTTTTTATACACGCACAATGAATTGTTAAATATTTATAAATAACAATTGCGGAACTCACAGGAAGCCAGTTCCTCTTGCCGCACTAAACCCGCGAACAGCACATTGAATAACGTATTTCTTATCCATTATTTTATTATTAGCGCATTTGTTTTTTACACACGCACAATGAATTGTTAAATATTTGTAAATAACAATTGCGGAACTCACAGGAAGACCAGTTCCTCTTGCCGCACTACAACCGCTTGCGATAATTAGGACGAGCACAACTGCCCGCCTGAAGTGCCTGAACCTGAACTAAAAATAACACAGTACGTCCACTACCATGTGTTTTAGGAGGGTACTTAAAAAAGTGAAAATGAGCATCAGCGCCGCCAAGTTATGATAGCAAGAACTAATATCAATGCAAACAAAACCCCCGTACCCCGCAACGCGATGACAGTAAGATGGGCGGTATTGAATGGTATTAAAATGTCAAAATCTGGAAAGAAACGGAATTGAGAATGAAACTTTTGAATGCCTTTTAATGCCTAGGAATTAAAATGCATTCAAAAGTTTCATTCTCGATTCCATTTCTTTCCAGATTTTGCTATTTCAATCAGTGATCCCGAAACGTGGGAGCTGGCGGCCCCCACCATAGACCCCACCAGCTCATGGCTTCTTTCTCGCTCGACTGCCATAGGTTGGTTGAATGAAGAAGACACGATGAGTCCGAGGCATCTATGGTGGGGGCCGCCAGCTCCCACGTTCTAGGATCACTGATTTCAATGCCATTCAATGCCCACTTTCTTACTAGGTATATTCTAAAAAGCGGAAAATTTTCAAACATAAATCAATGATTTATACCATCAGATTTTATCAAAAAAATATCAAACTATGGTTGCTATGGTTACAACAGGTTAAAAATAACACCGGTAGCGACAATAGCTAGCACCACCACTTGTTGATAGCAAACACTATAATTCGTTCCCCTTTTCTCCTGTATGCATGGAGACTAGATATAAGGAGATCAATCTCTTATGGCCGTACTTCACAAAACACGAAATGAAGTTCAGCCAAGTACTTAGTTAGGAAACTTCCCGATGAGGGCACGTGTGTTCCCTGGGTGCAAAATGGCGACGTCTAATACACAATGCTTATAAACCGTGGATGCCGCCATTTTGCACTCAGGGAACACACATGCCCTCATCGGGAAGTTTTCTAACTAAGTACTTGGCAGAACTTCATTTCGTGTTTTGTGAAGTACGGCCATAAGAGATTGGTCTCCTTATATCTAGTCTCCATGCCTGTATGAGTGGACCCACTGTGAAAAATAATAATGCTACGCAAACACCTCATCCATTAGAGGTTAATCAGCCCTGACGGGATCAACTGGACTAGATCGGGACCAGATTTAGTTAAAAAAACATACGTGCCGCAGCATTACTGTCACTTAGCATGACGAATTCTAGTTTGACACTTTGAACATGCGTTTTAGAAGGCATTATTCCAACTTCAGTAAAAAAAATCTTTCCAATATTTTTGAATCGAACATTTTTCATTTATTTTAACAAGTATTTTAGTTCATAAAAAAATATACATGAAGTAAGTCATTCAAATAGGGGGCGCTGTAACATTTAAAAAAAACACGTTCAGCAAACGCGACCCCTTGCTGATTGTCGTGATTGTAATATGTAAAAAATTAGACGTAAAACTCTGTAAAAGATTAAGTAAAGTACTTACCCATCTGTGAGAATAAGCAAAATTTTGCTGACGGTACATTTTTGTCCAAAAATATCAGAATGCAGTCCCACGTCAGCGCTTTCACGTGGGGTAGAGCAGAAAATAATAAGAGTGAAAGATGTACAATGAAACATCGCTCTCTTCCTCTCTCGATATTTTCCCCAAAGTCCCTAAATCTGCTTTTCGCTGCATAAAAACGCCGACATGCTACTGCACCCTGCGGGTTTCGTTTCATGAATGCGTTTTGCTTTGCGTCCTAGCAAGATAGATAAAAGTATACGTCTGTCTATTTCACTCTCGCTATGAAGCTTAGTTTGACGTACCTCGTAAAGTAAAGCAAGCATAGACCTTTACATTTAAGAGCAGAAGCTTAGACGACACTATGATACTGCGCGCGCATTTAAATGTTTTGAGTTCATTTTAGTAAAAATGTACACGATAATAACAAACTTTTCAGTAAAACTAATTGAAAAAGATGTTCCTGGTGCAGAATTGTTGTACAAAAAGATGGAGAAGACTACCATTTGTAAAAAAGTGAATGCATTTATACAAACATATTTTTTTTTTAAATGGTAAACAATTCTTTATAATGAATAGATCATAGTAAATGAGAATATAAAATTATTATTCTCTATCTCTATTACATTTCTATAGTACACAGATAATTTAATTCTATGACATAAAAAATATTAAACGGAAAAAAATTATTTTCAGAGCAAATATAAGTATCTTTCTATTCACATTCTTTATACTTCAAAATTACTCGTTCTTACGCACACAACCTTACCCACATATCACTTCTTGGCACCCCGCACAATTTTTAATGTTTTTTAAACGAATCGTCTGGAATTGTACCTTTTCGAAATTCCAAACTGAGTTTTGGAAATAAAATAAAGTAATGAGTACATTCTCAGTACGACTTGTATCGGCTGTCACTTCTACAATTTCCAAAACAGCACTTCTTGTCTGTACCAACCTTTTTCCATTTCAAAAGATTTTCTCTAGGTATATCAGACACGTTTTTGTACCAAGGTTTTTAAATCAAAATCATTCGAAATATTTTTTTTCCGTAAATATTTACCTTGCCCATGCACTTTCTCGGTAAAAATAACTCGAAACTCCCGGAAGTACGATGGGTAATTCGCGCTTGCACAGTATCGTTTTCTTAAATGAAAAGGTCTATTTTGCTTACTAGCTTGTGCAAAAACCACGAAGGAATAATAAGGAGACCTATCTCCATGTAAGCGACTTGGCAGGAGCAACGACACGGTAAGTGCCCGGCTTGTAAGTTGGTAGTGGAAAGGAGTGCGCAAGTGCGCAGTTGTCCTCTTCTTACTCACGAGAAAATGTGCGAGTGAGACGAATTTTTCAAATTGTCAAATTGATCTAAGCCAGAGTGGTTATCTTGATTGATTTTTTGATCATTTGCAATCAGCAGATATTTTTTCAATTTCAATTTAGTTTAAAAAATATATATATATTATCTCAGGATTCCTATAAAGCTAAAGGAGTGCATTATAAAAGTGGTAAGAATATATCGAATATAAGATTGTAAATCTTGAAATTGAAATTATGGTATTTGTTATTACTTCGTAAATCGTGTGTTAAATAATATTGAATAGTATTTTCCTTTAAAGGTGAGGGAATTTAATCCGAGAAATTTTCAAGATTTTTAAGATCGCATGTAATATAATATAATGCATTTAATATAATAAATTTTTTTCTTAGCAATGTCGTGTCGCGTACCGGGTTGCATAACGTGCATAACCTCTCTGGCTTAGATCAATTTGACAAGTTCGTCTCACTCGCACATTTTCTCGTGAGTAAGAAGAGGACGACTGCGCACTTGCGCACTCCTTTCCACTACTTCCAACTTACAAGCCGGGCACTTACCATGCCGTTGCTCCTGCCAAGTTCGGAAAAGTTTCCCATGGCAGTTTGGTCTCCTTATTATTCCTTCGTGGCAAAAACTCACAAGAGTGGGAGATAGAATGTTTTCGTTCTCTTTCAATCTTGCGACTTTTTGGGTTTGTGCGCAAGCAAGCACACCCATTATGACGCAACACCGAACGCATCCATGGGATGGAACCCTTATGACCATGGAGACTAGATATAAAGTTTTATAAATGCACATCGCATGCGCACCGATATCAGTTTGTTAAGTCATTTGCGTCTTAATATTATTGTGATGCCTGAACCGGATTCTAAATTACGAAAAGACATTTCATTTGTGTTCGAAGTGTTTTTTTGACTCACAGTTAAATTGTAATTTCGTATATTGTATAATTTAGTTTGTTTTTATACTTGAAATATGGAATAATTTTATTATTTTACTTTTATAAATTTATGCATTTTTTTCCGTAAATTCTAAAAATGGGTATTATTTATTTATTTTGTGATTCAGAATAAATCAAGATAACCTTACTTAAATACTTCAAACAAGTGTACTCGATTAGGGATATCATCTAAAACTAATATAAGGGTCTGAATTAATAATTTGCGCAAATGCGAATTAGTTCTCTATCTCTCGATCAATACTTTTCCTATCCAAAGTAGATGGTAATAAAAAAAAAATAGTAGTAAAAAAAGAGAAGTTCATGGAGGAGCTGGGATTTGAACCCAGGACTTTCCGCATGCGAAGCGGACACTCTACCACTGAGTTACACCCCCGATTGAAATATTCTTCCAAAAATCTACAGTTCAACTTGATTTCTCCCACCTATAATATAAAAACCCGTTTTTATATGATAAAAATTACTTTATTTGATAAACAGTTTTTAAAATAAAAGGTGAAGAATCTAGCAAACACTAATTACTAACCTCCTTTCATATCTTCCAAAATTTTCTTAAAAAAGACCAAATTAGAATCAACAAAACCTTTAATCGTATAAGATATATTCTGTTAATAATTAACTTGTCCAAAAACCCAAGCAAAAAGTAAATAAAAATCTCACACCGATAAAAAATTTACAATTGAGTATAATGGTTTGAGGTTAGAAAACGATCATTAACAATAGGAATAATTAAAATGTTTCTTTGTTCAATGTTATTATAGTGAAAATAAAATCTTGAAGCAAAGATGAAAAGAGTCTATTCTAAGCACCCATACGTTGAATTTTACATAATATCAATCTTTTACTTTAAAAAGTGGAAGAAGAGTCTAGACATATCTGTATCGAACTTATGTGTTTTTATATAAATTTAAAAATAATTTGATAAACAAATTACTCACAAATGTGATTTTAAATACTATAGTCAGGCACCTATTTAATTACTCAACAATGAAAATCGTAAAGTGATAAAGTCAAAATTTTTAAAGTAGTCCAACTGCCAAACTTTTTTTATTTTTTACATAGAATTTTCGTAGAATTTTCATACGTCAATAAATGCTAATTGAACTAGTGAAATATGGCTTTTAACTCGGTCTTCGCAGATCATGGACGTTTTCGGCCTCCACTCCACCACTTTCCCATGTGGATCCACACAATCAAACATGGCACCCGCAGTGTGTCGGTGTGTCCCCACTTCTTTGCTTCGATTTCACGCGGGTCGGCTGTCGAGCTGAGATCGAAATTATGTTTCTCTCGATTCCGTGGACTGCAGCAGCAGCGCCAGCAGCAAACAGCAGTGCGTGTTCATGCGTATTGGTGCGTATGCTTGTGGATGTTAGTTTTGCGAGTGTTTTTTTTACATTACAAACATTACAAAAATGCAGACAAGTGTAAAGGAACACAAGCATCTTTCAAGATGCTTTGTTTAAAGCGTTAAGGTCGCATGAAATACACACTTGGGAGACAAGTGTACGAGGCTAACGCGATCAAACGCAACGAGATCCTCAATCTTTTCGTTTATGCTTTTTGGCTAATTTGACGAAAGTGTTTTTTATCGTGTTTTCTTGCAGATAAAACTTAATCTTGGTGATGGCAGATTTTGACGCTATTTACGAAGAGGAAGAGGAAAATGAACAAAATATTGAGGATCACTATGTGGCCATGGTACCGGACCCTATAATAATTCGCGGTGGTGGCAACATGACAGTGTAAGATTGAAACCTTTACCTACTCAATTATTAAACCTTTTATTCGTACTTTTTTAAACTGAAAGCTCATCTAAATGACAACTAATCTATATAGGAATTAAAGACGCGTTTTGTGTCATTAACTTTCTTTGTTCTACAATTTTCCTTGTCAAGAGTGGGAATATCTTCAAGGCCAAACTTTCCTCTACATACTCTAATTCATTATCAAAACAATTTTATCTTATTTGTATGCATAGTGAATCTTCAATTCTGTTTGTTAAGGATGTTTTTCAATTTTTTTGCATCAAAAACAATTTACTTGAAAATAAGTTCTGTTGAATTTATTTCAACTATTAAAAATAAAAAAATAACGGCATTTAGACGGAAATAAATAATCCGCTCTCTAAATCTGAATCAGTCAAATTTTCACTGATTGAATCAGTAATTTGCCTTTTCACTGATTCATCAATGAAAAAATATTTTCACTGATTGAATCAATGAAAAAAATATTTTTCACTGTTAAACCAGTTGATTTTCACTGATAATCAGTAGATTTTTACTGATTCAGATTCAGAGAGCATTCAGAAAACTTTGGCAAAGGTTGGTGAATTTTTAATAAATAATAACAAAAAAAAGTCTAGGAAAAATTCAAAAACTGCTTAGAAATATTGAAGTATCGATGTACAGTGGCCAAATTTTTCTTGGACTATTTTGTTATCTTTGAATATTGATGGGCGATAATTATACTGTTAGATACAACTTTTTGAGGATGTTGTTCCGAAAAACGATTACCTCTTTTTTCCTCATTTTCGTCTGTTTTTTCAATTTGTCCCAATTTTCACTATCATATTCGTAATCAGCGCCTCAAAATACATTACTACAGGTATTTAGAAAAAAATCTGACAAGAATCTTCGGAAGTTTATACAAAAAGTTAGTCAACGTGAATATTTCCTTAATTCTTTTTATTGAATTTTTTTTAGGGAAACTAAATATGGAAAATGTTATCTCGAATAAAGTGAATCATGAAAAGAATAGGCAAATTTTAGTTTTTTTTCTGTTTTTATATTATTTACTGCCAATAAAAAATCTATATTTTTATCTGATTTAAACATTTGATGAATTATTCAATTTGAAACCAAATTTTCCACACTTTCACTTAGAAAAATTCAATAAAAGAATATTATGAATGGAAAAACGAAGGAAATAGTCGGTTTGACTAACTTTTTTTTTCGACTGTCCGTTCAATTCATTCTTAACAATTGATTTTTATCATCATTTCCAAATTGGTCTTCCCTATATATGTTAAGAAGAGAACTATTTTAAAGGTGATTAGATGTTAGTATCAATAAACAATAAAGTTTATTTTTTGGGAACTCAGTCCGTGTATATTTTTATTGCACTGCGTAAAGTTGTTTATATCTGGAACCAATGATTATGATGTATTTTTATTGATTGCCAATATTCATATTTCTCTATATTCTGTTGCAGGTTTGGCCTTAGCAACCGATTTGAATCAGAATTTCCAAATGGATTAGTATCTCGTGTAGCACCAGAAGAGTTTAAAGCGACTGTGATGCGAGTTAACAGTGTCCTTAAAAAAACACTACCTGTAAATGTTAAATGGCTATTTTGTGGCTGCGTTTGTTGTTGCTGCACCCTGGGATGTTCATTGTGGCCTGTTATATGTTTAAGTAAAAGAGTAAGTAAATCTATTTTCCTCATATTCAAACTCTTAGAAAAATTCAAACTTAACTTATCACTTTCAATTATTTTAATTAGACTCAGCATTCGCTTAACAAATTGTTGGAATGGGAAAACAGTAGACTCTATCACAAACTAGGTTTGCACTGGAGGCTAACGAAACAAAGGTGTGATAGCTCCTCTATGATGGAATACGTAAGTTTTGAAACTTTCAGAATTGCAAATTTAATAAATTCCAAAAATTGAAGAGAAGTGTCAATAAGAGCATTATGTTTATGTGATTGAGCCATGTGATTAGACTTTATAAATTGTTATTACACTTTGGATAAAAATATAAGTTTTGTGATTGCATAAACATGTCAATATATCAACACGTCAACATGTAAAAAATATATTTGTAACATAAACATAAACACTTTCCTATTATTATTTTAAGATACAGGAAAGAAAGATAATAATCGTTTAATTAATTCCAATCTCATGATTCGAATTTTTGTTTTTGTCCCCAAATTTTGATTGATTCGTTGTCATGTTCATTGATATATGTTTTCGGGTTTTATCAAGATATTATTTTTTTATGTTCGAGATACTGAAAAATGAGTTTTTACATAAATTTTGCAATGTACTCGTGCTAGAAAAATGTCAAGAGTGTAAAGAAATTCCATGAATAAAAAATATCAACGGAGTAAAAAAAACCTTACATTTTATAAATTGTCATAGTGTTGTATGTTTTTTATTTTGTTTTTGAATTATTTTACATTAGGGAAGAGTTGGAGCAACTTTTTCTTTTTGTAGATTTGATTTAATGTTTTAATGTGCTTCGCTTAATTGCATTTCGCATGTCATACTGATATTATAATTGAGCTTGCTTATCTAAAAATTACTGCGTAATACATATCCATGACCTATAGGGAACTGATAATACCAACAGCACAAGAATTAATACTACAATTCAAAAATTTAGAAAATGAAAGGTGAAAATATATTTTTGAAATCAAAATTAACGTACAAAAATTTTGAAAAATTCTGCGTATAGAAATTTTGTACCGGAAATGTTTCAGGTGTGAATCAGTAAATGTTGAAAACAAATATGGTGTATTATCTTTCACATATTGCTACTGAAAAAGCATTCTAATCGAAATTGAATATAGCTTTAACTTTCTGATTCCAGGTTCTTCTCATCGAATTTGTTCCCAAAATTCCAATATACAGACCGGACTAAGTAAAAACTTGCGTGTCTTTTTTGTGCAATATACCGAAATAGATCAATAACTGGTGATCGAACGTACTAACAAAGCATCTAGTTTATCTACAACATTTGTGAAAATCATTCGTGCTTGTAAATATCATGTACAGAAAACATAGTATAATTAAGTCGCTGGATCGAACTGAGACATATCAAATTATTTCGGCCGTTTGAGGTGGCCCCTGACCACTTATTTGAGAATTGTTTTGAATTTAGATTTTTTGAACCTATATTCATATGCAAAATTTAGTTACGCATATTTTTCCCATACAAAAAGGATGCCGTTTTTACTAGTTCTGAAATAATTACAAAAAATACAATTTTTGAAAAAATAAATTTTCTCATTTCCGCTCCTTCTATATCGAAAAGTTAATTAAATTTTTTATCAAATTCTATTACATTTTCATCATTCATGTGAGAGGTAGAATTTTAAAGCCTTAGTAGACTAGCTTATAATATTGGTGCAAGATATATATTTTTAGAAAATTGTACAAAATACGAAAAAATGTCAAGAGAAGTTATTTGGCTAAAGAATCCACACAAAAAGTTTTCTTATTGTCTCACGAATCTTTTAATTCAAATTTTATTTCATTGTTTTTTCCTCTCTGAATGTTGAATTTTTAATTTTAAGAATCAAAAATTCACTTTTATTTTAAAAGGACAAGAAGTAGCAGAGATGACCTATGGGTCACTTTTATAGAACTTTTTGATATGAAAAGCTTTTTTTCTCTGTGTCACATTATTTGTCCAGATATCGGAATTTTCGTTTTTATTTTTAATCATTATGGAAGGTTTTTGAAAAATGCGTGCATTTTCATATATTTTTAATCATTTTTATGGGACACAGCAGTCAACGGAAGTTCTGACCTATGTGAACGTATTTGTCTTTTCTTCGAGTTATGCTGATTCGAATTTGATCCGTGAAAAAGTTTAATGTGACTATATATATTAAATTTTAGTACTGTTACTTAATACATATATTCCAAAAAATAAAAATGTTTACTTTACCCAAAAACAATTGCAAGTATGCCTGATGCCTTTTTCATTAACAATTACTGTAGAATATCACATTATTTGCATATATTTTGAATTTAGCAGAGGTTATTTTTACAAAAAAAAAAAATATGTGCAACTGAATCTCCTACATAAATGTAGGTTTCAAAATACAAAAATCAAAACAATTCTTAAATAAGTGATCAGGGGCGACTTTAAATAATCGAAATAATCTTATGTGCTCGTTTTCGTTTCGGCGGCTCAATTATATAGAAATACAGTTTGTAATTAATCTTCATCGTAACACGATACCAGGAGTATCTTCCTGAAAAAAGAAGCGAGTCGTTTAGGTATGTATAAAGTTCAAATTGTTGAGATTTCTGAAACGTTAATTGGCATAACTTAGTATGCTTGTAGAGCGAAACTATTGGATGCAATTTACAGTTTTTCTTCTATTTATTTCACGGACGAGCAAATATTTTTCAATATTTTTAACTAACAAGTCGGTTAGGAGATAAAATTTAAAAAATGAATTTGTTATTTAAAAGTTTTGAAAACTTTCTGCTGTTACATGCCTTTAAACTATTTAATAAACAAAAAGTCACTCATTTTAAACGTGCCTTTTTGTCACTTAGATTTAGCATAAAAAAGTGTAAACTTAAGAGTTTTTAATCGTTTCTACATAATTTGTGTTGCAGCATTCAGCTCCATAATTGGTGTATCAGGATGTCACTAGGATGCAGTTAGGGAAATTTTATTTTTGCACATTTTATTTCTTTTAACTCGCTTTTACCTGACACTGAAGATTGACGAACTTGGGTAACTCCCATTTTTCATCCTGACTACTTGGGGGGAGTTTGAAAGAAAAGTTTTGAGAGAATAAAATTTCTTCAGGTGCAACCAAGTGGCGTCCTCAAATCCAATTATCAAATAAGCTACACTCTATAGTACTAATATTTCATTGTTTTATGTAGTAAAAAACCAATTTGAAAACAAATTTGAACCGTCCATTTGTTTTGAAATTTGAACACTTCAATTTAGTTATATCAAAACAGTTTAAAATAATTATTTTTAGAAATTTCTTGATTCTAAATTTGGTTTATTCAACTCTGGTTAATATGCATCAGAGTCTAAAATCTTTTAAATTACATACTTGTTATGGATTCAGTTAGACAAAAAGAAACTAATAAACTTCTCGTTTAATTATTTTAAGAAAAGAACTATAACTTTAATAATTACTAGACCAAATAAATAGATTTTCTAAATTTAATTTCTTTATGGCAATTTACTCTACTTCAATCAAAGCTTACTTTGATGAAAAAACATTCTAAATATTTTAGATTGAATTATTATTTTGGATAAAATTTGAAAACTGAAGAAGCTAAAAATACAAATCGATGATGAATTCAATTTTTGTTTTGCAGCTGAATGAGCAGAGTATTTTGTCCAAAATCTTCTTTACATACAACTGTGTTCAATGATTTTGACATCGAATACCTCAAACGTAGACTTGGTTCAATATAAACTAAAATAGGTACTTAGTTTTTATAATTTCTGCCATTTTACCTGTAGCAACGAGCGTAGGCAGTTTTACATGTTTAAAAAAGTCTAGAATGTTGAAAGAAAATTTTAAAAGAAATCGATATTTTGAAAAATAAATAGAATTTTAGAAAATTATATGAAAGTACAGTAGTTTCGTGCTTAAGAAACTAAATACATGTCCGAGACAAACGACGAATTAGCTTGTTGGTTAAAAAGAACTAAGTTCAAGAATCAACGCAAATAATTTCGATGGTTTGCGCGATTGTCAGCGAAATTAATTTAATGATAGTTTATAAAATATTTAAATTGTGATGTAGCGATGTATATGTAATCTTAGTTGATTTATTTAGTTTTCATAGATTAAATAAAATAAGAAATTCGTGCCTTTTACTCGTGGATTTATGTAAAAACGTAACCAAGACCATTTTTAATCCGACAAGCTGAGTAATTTAAAGTTGCAGAATTAATGTTTCACTAAAACATTCATTTGGCTTTCTTGTCATTTTTATACATATTGCAATATTTTTAACAAAACTCATACTTCATGTTTTAAAAATCCTCGCCATTAAAGTGGGTTAGCATACTTGAAACTGTTTTTCGATTTCTTCGTCTGCATATCTGCTTTTCTTTCTAGAACTTATCATAAAATAATTAATTCAAATTATTTTAATTTTTGATTCGCTTCCTTTACCTATTCTTACTTACAATATTTGCTGAATAAATAAAAGTAAACACTCAAAGTATTTATACTTTTCACTTGCAAGTCTTATTTATTTTTAATATATCACATTACAAGTTTTTACAGATACATTAAAAATATAATTCATAATGAGTTTCTCTTAAGGATCGAATCTAATGCACTTTTCAGGAATCTTAAATGTTGATGTATTTTTTACCATTTAGAAATTATATTTTTTTATTAAAAAATAATTTTAACAGCCCCGTACGATTAATTGTAAAAAAATTATTTTGTTATTGATAAATACAAAATACAAAATTAAGAATGTATAGCATCAATAGTTTAGATATGTGAAAAACCCATTAGATTCTCCTTCTAAAATAATCTCGACAACACAGGAACAAAATTTAAGATGAATTTGCTTCGAGAATGTAGCTTACTGATTTTGAACCAAAACTTTTAGCTGATTTTGAATTAGAACTCCTCAAAATTCTATCGTGTCAGGTTACATGCAAAAGCAAATTCATGTAATTTTTTTCTGTATAATTGATTGTTTTTATCACTTTTGAATTACGATTCTGGTCCCGCCAATTTTTTCCGGGTAATGAGAATTAGAAAATATTAATACTGAAAACGAATACAATATTGTCAATCTTGAGACTTGAATTTCAATATCAATTTCGCTTTAACATAAGTCATAACAAATCACAAGGGTGTAGTACATAAAAAACCTCCTTGATAACTGAATCATTGAAAAATACTTACACTACGGACGATTTTTTATTATTAAAAGTACAATGTAAATATATTACTCTCTTGAATCGCAATAATCGCTTTCAACTTGTATAATAAATTGTTACAAGATAGTACAATTCTATAAATAATTTAAGTGTATTTACAAAACAAAAACATACCCTCGATTTGATCAGTGCCAAAAACTTGACAAGTTTGAAATCAAAAATCATCTCTAAAGATTAGCCCTTTAAGATTCCACTTTATTTTTGACACATCAATAAACTAAATTTTTTTATTTTTTATAGAACCCAAATTTTCGATTCTTCAAGGGTTATTCACTTTTGAACTATATATTACAGAATTAGAAAATGATACGACTGAAACATATTTTACAAACAATAATTTGCATTTAGTGAGTTGAAATAGCTTTCCTTTAAACACAAAAGAATAATCGATTGTATTTATTGTTACTTGATACAAGTAAAATAGTATTTCCAATATTCCTGATATCAAGATTGCACTCAGAACAAAGATTTGATTAAATCAAAGAAAATTATTTGCTTGAAAGACTTTTTTTATTTAAAGGAATGAGTTATTTGAATTCAAACAAAATATCTTTGGGACAAATAAATATTTGTTTTAATCAAAAAAATTTTTCTTTAAAACAAAGAAATTAATTCATTGATACATAGTCAAAGATATAATTTGTTTTATTAAAGGGCATGTGATACTTGAGGAAAGTGGACAGTTCATGTTTTTATGTTCTCTACTATTTCCCAAATTTTGAAAAGAAAATTTTATGTACTTTAGCCACAAACATGTAGAAATCTAAAATCAATCAAATTTGCTAATTTCCTAAGTATCACATGCCCTTAAGGCAAAAATTTATTTCATTTGAACAAATTTCTATTCGTTTCACATATACTTTATTTGAATTAATACAAATGTTATTTAATTCAAATAAATCTTGTTTAAATCAAAATAATCCTTTAAAAAAAATTATTTTCATTCATTCAATCAAATCTTTTTTCTCAGTGTGTGATAAAAGTATTCATATATTGCAATAAACAATTTTTAGTACGACAAAATATGAAATTTATAGAGAATATAAAACTTCAAAGTAAATCTTTACAAAATGTGAACCTATTGTTAAGTCAATAGTGTGAACTGGCTAGTTTGACCAATTCTTTTTTGCTCCATGTAACTCGACTACAAAAAAATTATTTATTTATTAATTGCCGGGAAGATCAGAGGGTACTCTGTCAACGTAATTCACTGGAAACTGCCCTCTTTTCCCATCACATTCTCCATATAGCCAATCAGCTGATACCCTTGATAGGACTTTAATCCTAGCACCTTCCTGTAAATAAGTAAGTAAATTGTTAACCTATTCTAAAACAATTCAATGGCTTGCAGTAATCCACCTGAAACTAACAAATATTTCAATTTGAGTCTTATTACATATACCTCATATACAAGGTTAATAAGGTAAGACAACGGTGCCTTAAGTTTAATAACACAGACCCATAAAAAGAAATAAGTGACCTGCGCGATGGATAGGACCATGATATTGTACTTTTCCTTGCTGAAACCGAATGTGAATACAGTTTAACCCCTCCACGTCTGGATTTTTCTCTACAGTTAAAAAACTTGAAAAATCCCTTAAGTCGTAGAATTCACTATGAAATATCGAACTTATGAGTTCAAAAAGTCAAACACTTCACGAGCGACTTCTGTGATTAAAAAACCTACAAAACAAAAAACCAAAAGACTTTTACATTCAGGTTGTGTCTATTCAATGTTTCATAGTGGATTGTAGTGGATTTTTCAAGTTTTTTGACTGCAGAGAAAAATCCAGATGTGTAGGGGTTAAACTGAGTTCAGATTCGTTTTCAGCAAGTGAAAATACATAGGAATATTATGGTCCTATCCATGGTGCAGACCACTTTTTTCTTTTTTTGGCCCTGTGTAATTTCGCTATACATCTTTTTGTTGATTAACTGCTATCTATATAAAGATAGTCAACCTAAGTGTATTTATATATTTCAACGTTTATTTTCTTAATTTAAAAACGTGAATTTCAAATGTGTAAGTGTCGTAAATATGCGTTCTGGTAACTTTAAAATCTTTTTTTTCTATGGCGCATATACTTTCAAGATAACTGACACCACATGCTTAATAAAGTTTTTCTCGTGAAAATATTTGAAATAATGAAATATACCTTAAAAGGTAAATCTTCCCAAATTTCGCCTTCAAATGTGTATAAAGCATTAACTATATTTGTCGGCGCACCAGAAAGTGGCACTTTGATATCAACAAAATTAACAGGAAACATTCCTTCTTGATGTCCAACTCGTCCTTCCATCCATTCTTCGTTAACGACTCTCAATAAAATCACAGTATCTCCTTCTTTTAAAGCTAAATCTCCTTCTTGTGTCGCTGAAAAATTGTAAAGCGCAATTCCATAGGGTTCCTGTTTTCCCTGAAATAAAAATATTCAGATAAGCTCATCCACAAAATACGTGATTTAAGAAAAAGTTGTTTGGAAAAAACCATTCAGTTTTGAGAACACGTGTATTTTTTCAAGTTCTGATTGTGATTAATAATCCAATTTTCAATTTGAAAATAGAAGGAAGTATCTTAGAGATATTTCATTGCTTAATTAAGGTGAAAAAAATTTAATTTGATATTGATATCTCTACTTCAATAAATATATTATCCTGATAAAGAAACGTTTAAAGTTTTGTATAAAATTACCTGCGGTTGAAATTTTACAGCTGTCGAAAATTCAGGTGGTAACGTAGGCGGTGGAATTGAAGGCATAGGTGGAGAATCACTTCCTCCTTTTTCCTCTTGCCACTGAGAATTAAAATCTATCGTCGTCGACTCCTGTAAAGTTGACACATTTTTCGGAGCAAATTTCGAACCTGCGAAAAAGTTCTGAGTAAGGCACGTCGTTGAGATTGAATGGTTTTGAGCAGCTTTGACTATTGTCTCTTTCCTTGGCTTCGCACGAATGATAGTAGGCATCTGATAATTCGAGCTCGCAGCAGGTTTGTATGAAGGCATTTGATTGGCAGTAGTGGTTTCGTCATTGAATGCGAAAAAGCATGCGTCGCCAATTTGCTTCACGTGGTCTGAATTATTGAATCTAGAAGACTGAATCGGTGAGAAAGGATCTTGTTTAGAGTTAAGTTTCGATAGGTCATTTTGTGGTACTCTCCTGCTACTATCTAAGCCACCGAAAAAGTCAAAATCATCTTCAAAGGCACTTTCGGTTTGAGATGTACTTCCACTACTCGTAAATGCAGATGGATTAGAATTTCCATCGCTTCCAAAACTGTCTACACTCACACCGTCACTGCTTGATCGAGTTGTAAATGTTGGAGAACCTGGAGGACTCAGATCTATTAAAGAGGCAGATTCGTTTTTCGTAGACGAAGATTGAAAACTTAAATTTTCTGAAATATTTAAGGGATGTGCCGCTCTCGGTTGATGTTTAATTTCCTTCCGGGAAAAAAGATTCGTCAAAATGTCTGAGGGCCTAGCCTGAAATTTGATTGTTACTTTTAGTGTTTAATATGTTATCTTCAGAAGACAATTATTTATTCAAGAAAAATAATTCAAGAATAAATTCTAAGTTAAAAAAATTTCTTTTACTGAATCAATCAGTTCTGTTTTTCTAAATTTAATAACTATTTTACTAAATAATTCAGAAAATTGTAATAGGATTATAAGATCTTTATTATTTATGCAATGATATTTACTAAGAGTCAGAAGAATATTAAATATTTTACAGTGACTGAGAACTCAATGAGTTAATATAATTTTCTTTACAGAAGCTCAATTAAAACCATATTCACTTAATTTTTATTTTTTTAAAAACAATATTCTGTTACCATACTTGAAATTAACTTACCGGCTTCTTTTGTTTAACGCATTTACTGCTTTCTGATTGATCGGGCTGAAATTTTGGAGGGGGTGGTCGAGGTGGAGGTTTTTTCTTTTGTGTTACTGGTTGTATGAAATTTCCATTAAATAATTCATTACTGAAAAGAATACAAATGATATTAATTCCATTTTCTGAGAAGAATATTCACTAGATTCTAAGTTTTCCAGACTAATAAAAGTGTATATATAAAACGAAATTATCTTCTTTTCAAATATTAGAAAACATTAATTTAGCGTGTGTACGAATCCATTGGACAAAAAGATAAAGAATTGTTAAAAAACAATTGATTTTTAACATTTCTTTATCTTTTTGTTAATTAGTTAATAATTTCTTTTTTTTAGTCTGACAAAATTAATTGCTTAGAATAACGTAGTTATAATAACGCAACGTAGTAAAAAAACAATATCGTCCACCAGTAAAACATAAGTAAAATTTATAGTTAATTATTAATTTAAAATTAATTAATTTTGATAATATGTTATTATTGCACGATAAAGATTTTTAAAAACTTTAACTGGAAGGTGCATGCATAAAATTCACGAATTAAAAAAATCGACGATTTTTATTAAATAAGCTGATATTGCACTACCGGGAAACAATTTAATCAGTGCCATATTATCAGAATATGCCCCTAGCATCGTGCCCTGATTAATTGAAGAATAGTGGTTCTACTTATTGGCGTTTTGTATTAAATAATGTGCACAAATAGCTTGCAAACGCTACCAGGAGGGTTTTTTTATTTTGTGTCTTCGTTATTCCACTGGAGAATTGAGTTTTTTAACTCCGTACTGAAAACCTTCTTTAAAATTTGTTGAACCTTCTAAAATGCGGGATTTTTATAAAGTTTAATTTATGTAATGTCAATTCTGTTACTATATAATTTTATAATGTATAGACCTACCTCTTCTAATAATAAGGGGCCGTTCACATAATACGTCACACAGTTTATGGGAGGGGGGGTTCTGCAAATTGTGACGTGGTGTGACATGTTGGGAGGGGGGTCTGCCCTCTGCGTTACGCCACACATTAAATGTGTACCCACGAAATTTGAAAAAAAGTTCTGAAAAGATTATCTACAATAATAATTAATAGCTTCTTTTTTACTGGATTTTGTACGCGTTAACGAAAAATGTTTTATAAAATTAAGAGGTGTGACGTGACATCGAAAGGGGGGGGGGGGCTGAGGCTTGCGACCATGTGTGACATGGGGGCCGGGGGGGGGGGGTAACAAATAGCTAAAAATCGTGTGACGTATTATGTGAACGCACCCTTAATGGTCATTCTACCAGAAGGACTATTATTTTCGAAATTTCAGTACAAGTAAAAGCCATTTTTTTTAAAAATATGTAAGTCACCGAAGAAAATTCCTACACATTTTCCGTTCATAAAATTGAGTAACACTTTTGAGATCAGTTCTAAACTTAATCCAACGTAAAAAATATTTTGGAAAGATCAAAAACATTTTTTTTTTAAATTTGGAAACATTTTCTGTAAATTTATAAGTTTTCTAGGTCTCATTAAACTTATTATTTCAAATTAATTAGTTGAGTTTGAAATTTTTGTCATTGCCTACATTATCGGAGGATCACTAGTCGCGTAAAAGATAGTATACGTTGTCAACAGGTTCGACCAGCAATCGAAAGACCTAGGCTCGAATCCCAGCGCAGTCAAAAGCGTTTTTTTTCCACAGAAAGTTTTCCAAATTCTTTAAATATTAAACTCATTATTTTTGATAAATATTTTTAACCTCGTTCAATAGATTTATAAATAGAATAAAACAGTTTAATCGATTCGCTGTGAGCCCTATTGAAAAACTTGACGTCAAAAACTGTCCCAATTCTTGACATCCGCTTTTATCTCCTCTTTGACGTTCTTATTCACATAAAAAATAACGTCATTTTTAATATCTTTTTTGACGTCAAGTTCTTCAATAGGAAGGCTACTTAACTTTCCAAATAAAAGAAGTACAAGTATAATAACATTGAATCAAAATTTTAGCATTTAAAACACTTTTTATTAAGCGTTAAATTGTACAAGTTTTGTAAAAACTTTCAAATCAACTTTTTTCTATTTTAACACATTAAAATATAATAAAATGATTATTGAAAAATAACCTATTTTAAGTCTGAATTAAAAAAAAAAGATTGTTGAGAAGGGTGAATGATTAACAAACTCTCACCTGTTGTTCCAAAAAGAATTTGTGTACATCGTCGATTGACCTGGAGGTCGAGGGGCTGCTCTTGTCGGAATTCGCATATCTGTAAACAATTAAAAATTAGTACACGTATCGTTCTCTGGTAATCAACAACGTCAAGTCACAACATTTCCTGATTATTTCGAAATCTAAACTGGACACGTTGCGAATTGTGAATCACGATCGTGGTATAACATTGCAAATTATTGGCACCCTGTGCTTTAGCTTTTAACTGGATTAAACGATATGTGTAATTTGCCAGGCTTGGAGATAAATGCAATGGAAGCTTTGCTTGATACGCCCACTTAAATTGTTAAATGTCAAGGACTTGTTGCTTTTGACATTTTCATCTCTGTCTCCTGATAGTCGAATACAATAATAAATCTCCGATAATAGTTTGCTGATATAATTTAAAGTCTCTGACGTTTCAATAAATCTAATTAAACTAGAAATAACCTACACAAAGGATGACGATACACGAACACTAGTTGAAACTTGATCCAGCACAAACTTTATCGTCATCACAAATTAGATTTCACCTTTTGCTCACCTATTCTCATCTTTGAGGCCATTTAATATTAGTTTGATACTTTTCTGCGTGTTTTCTGCGTCACAATCGTCACAATCACAAAGCTTGAAGTCTCATACTCTCATTCTTCTTCTTTAATGGTTACTTGTCCAATCAGGACAAATGGCCAGGCAACCACGTGGTACTCAAGGGGCTCAAGAGCCCAATGTTTCAATACCATTTTAGATTCAAGGTGCAGACCAGAGACATACCTCGAATATAGGCACCGTGCGAAGTCATGGTAGGGAGAGTTAAATCGACGCCAGCGCACGCAGTGGATAATTTAGGCGTTAAAGGAGGCTGTTTTATATTTCCGAGCAATCAAAATACATATGCAAATCTAAATTTTGTTTTAATTTAAAAAATATAGCTGGAATGAGCCACCGAAGTTGTTGTGTTGTGAATTGTAAAAATACAAGCAGCAAAAGTAAGTGTAAATTTTATAAATTTCCAATGTCTAAATGGAAAATAAATCAAAGGAATAAGTGGGTAGCTGCAGTAAGAAGGCAAAAGTTATTATTTCTACGGAACTCTTTGACATCTCGTACGTGTTCTGCTAGAACGAGATTTTTACCTTTAATTTTCGTTTGTGTTTGAAATTCTATTGTATGTTTAATTGATTGAAAACTTGTTTTAATAATTATATCCATGATGAATTTGAATCTGAAAATAAACAATTAATATTTATTCACTCAACAAGTGCCTAAAACTGTCATCATGAAATTACAATTTAATTCTTTATTATTTTTCTAGTCTGTTTTGATCTGTCATTAACTTAAAGTAGTCGTCATGCCAAAAAACAGTCTCTGGAAAAAGAAGTTTTTCTATGATTTCAAGACAGAGAATTATATCATCAGCCGTGTCATATGTAAGAAAAGACACTCTTTTTAATGAAAAAATTTAAAAATTACGAAAAATAATATTTTAATAATGTTTTTTATAATAGGATATTTCTTTACTATCGCTTCTTACCAATTTTTTGAAAATGATTGAAGTTTCTTAAATCATAGCTTATTTTTTCGGGGGAAATATTCTCTACAACTTAACCGTTTCCAATTTTTGAAAATAAATCAATTATTATCAAATACAGCAATTTGTTTATAAAAATTTTGCTTTGGAAAATTGATTTTTAATTATTTCAGTCATTAAAGAATTTATTTTCAAAAATTGGAAACGGTCAAGTTGTAGAGAATTCTTTCCCCGAAAAAATAAGCAATGATTTAAAAAACTTCAATCATTTTTAAAAAATTGGTAAGAGGCGATAGTAAGGAAAAATCCTATTACAAAAAACATTATTAAAAAATTATTTTTCGCAATTTTTAAATTTTTTCATTAAAAAGAGTGTCTTTCCGTACATATGACATGGCTGATGATATAATTTCCAGTCTTGAAATCATAGAAAAACTGCTTTTTCCAGAGACTGATTTTTGGCACGACAACTACCTTAACCTTATATTTACTGGTTTCTATATCATTTTTATTATGGAAAATACTTACTTTTTACTGCTGATTTCACACAAATACTTCACAAGGAAAAACAATCGAATTTTAAAGTGAATCAAGTTGTTTTTTTGTTTGTTTTTTTATTGATAATAAACATTTTTATAACTAAGTCCCATTATAATACATTATAAAAGTTCTCGAACAGCCTCCTTTAGTTCACTCATGCTATGGCGCTGCAGTCACGCACTTTCTGAGTCGGTTACGTTACTTTGAGAACGATAACGAAAATGAGAATATTACCGTTGAATGAAGATATTACCAAGAATATAACCGGCAGATAAATTCTTTTATAATTTAAGAGAATTTCGTTATTTCGGCTTGTTAAACGTGTTAAATAATAAAAATGAATTAAAATTGTAATATGAATTTATCTCTCAAACTTTGTATGTGCATTTTATTTGTGTGGAAGAAAGTGAAAAACGAGAACTTAAACGGCTTAAACGGTATAATATTATAGGTTATGTTCCAGACATTTAGTTTAAAGTACTATTGCGGAAATTATTGTATAGAAATCTTACATTTTTGTACTAAAATTGCAATTACTTCACATCAGTGGGAGTTAATAACAGAATATTTTTGTTAAATTATAATTATAATGGTTGGATTATAATTATCATTTGTTGAATAAAAAAAAATTCCCTAACTTTTTAAAATTTTACTTGACTTTCCCTGCTGATTTATAAATTCCATGTCCTGCAGCAGCCCCTAAAAATGCAAGAAATAATCAAAACTGTTTTGCTCCTTTAAAATTTGAATTTTGATAATTCATATATGATTTAATATAATTATTCTATGTATATTATATAGATTTTATTGTATAATAAAGGATTTTTAGTATTCAGTGTATTAAATTCAAAATGAACCTAACCTCAAATTTCAAGAGTATATAATTTTAATATATTAACAATAAAACTGTTCTTATGTTCTTATTTATACAAATATATTTATATAAGTGAGCGCCTCTTATTTAACTATAAAGGTACTCAAAATATTGATAATCAATTATTTAAACCATAAATTCTTCAAATTCATATTATATTCTCTTATATTCTTTAGATTCTGTAATATTTTCGGTTATATTACTTAAACTTGAATTCTCGAGAATTTAAAAACTCTATCCTCGAAAAGCAAGCATTTTTCTCATGGACGTAATAGTGTTTTTATGGTGCTTTTATACGCTCTGTGCGTGACTGCAGCGCCATAGCATGAGTGAACTAAAGGAGGCTGTTTGAGAGCTTTTATAATGTATTATAATGGGGCTTAGTTATAAAAATGTTTATTATCAATAAAAAAAACAAAAAAAAAACAATTTAATTCACTTTAAAATTCAATTGTTTTTCCTTGTGAAGTATTTGTGTGAAATCAGCAGTAAAAAGTAAGTATTATTCATAACAAAAATGATATAGAAACCAGTAAATATAAGGTTAAGTTAATGACAGATCAAAACAGACATCACACCGTGATGAAAAATTTCTACAAACAGCATTATTGAATGCTGAAGAATTTTATTTTAAAAATTATTTAAATGCTTTATATAAGACTGTGATTGCCGAAGAACTCAATGATGAAAATAATACTGAAAATTTAGAAAACTGTGAAAATTTAAGCAATAGTAAAGATGAAGAGATATTATTTAAGGGAAGTTTTACTGGAACTGACATCAGCAATACTTTAAACAAATAATATAGCTTCTATGACTTCAAGTTTAGGTCTATGTTAAGTTAAATAAATATATTTAAACGTTTGTTACACATACTTTATTCCAAAATATTTTGTTAAAAGTCGAAGAATTTATGTTACAAAATTGATTAATATTGTATCAAATACTAAATTATGACAAATTAGATGAATACATTTTACAATTATTACTTGTTACAGCTTAAAAAATATATACTGCAGCTATTGATTCCTTTGATTTATTTTCCATTTAGACGTTGGAAATTTGTAAAATTTACACTCACTTTTCCTGCTTGTATTTTTACAATTCACAACACAAGAACTTCGGTGGCTCATTTTAGCTATATTTTTTTAATTAAAACAAAATTTAGATTTGCATGTGTATTTTGATTGATCGGAAATATAAAACAGCCTCCTTTAACGCCAAAATTATCCACTGCGTACGCTGGCGTCGATCTGACTCTCCCTACCATGACTTCGCACGGAGCGTATACCTCTGTCTGCCTGACCGGTGCGGACAATGAATACATAAGAGTAAAGGAGACAGACAGTGTAAAATTGGACAAAAAGAAAATGTCTGTCTTTTTTGCTCTTACGTATTTTCTGTCCGCACCGGTTAGGCAGACAGAGGTTTAAATGCTCCATTATACCTCTCCGGCTGCGAACCAAGAAATTCATTTAAAATACTTCATAGGGCTATTCCGTTGCTAAACAAACAGGATTTAATGGAATGGATAAATCATTTTCTGTAAATAAATTGTCACGGTATTTCATTTTTCCAAATGAATCTAGCATATTTTATTAAGATAATCTCTAAGTTTCAGAGCAATCTGTAATTTTTTTCAAAAACGCTCAAGACACCTTAAGTTGGGACCCAAAGTTGGGACTTTGATCGTGTGGTTTTTTCATAGCAGATAAACTTAAAAGAAATATCAATGTATGTTTATCTGTTATTAAAAATCCATTCGAACTATTAATTTAAGAATGGGAAGGACGAAAGTATTGCATAAAGTCACATTCGTCACATGCCCTTAAGGTACAGCTATACGTAAAAAAGCAAGCATTTCGCTTGCTTGCTTGCGCAAAAACTCACAAGAATAACAGAGATGGAGAACATTCAGTCTCTCTCATTCCTGTGTATTTTTGCGCAAGCAAGCAAGCGAAATGCTTGCTTTTCGAGCAGGGGTATGCATCAGCCCGTATTTCACGATTCTAACTTGACCCCGTTAGTGTCACGAGTTGCATTCATAAGTTAATTGACCGACTGCTCACAAGCGGCGCTAACTGTACCATCACTCCGGTTTTTCTGTTGTTCTTTATGGGATAGGTGACGGTTTTGAATTAACTTTTAAATAAGAGAAGAAGATAAATGTAGCAAAACGTGAAAAAATTAATTGATATGCAAATTTAAATAATTTTAATTATATTTTCCATTTGAAGAGCTATTAACTCGCTAAAACCTAGTTGTAAATAGGTTAATAAATACAACCATCAGAATTATAAATACGAGTTAATGAACAAATTTCATATTTATTTATATATATTTATATTTGTAAGTGTATTTTTCCCTTAAACCAACATAATAATAATTCTTTTTTATTGTTCTTATTATACTGTTTTTATTAATGTTGGTTAACTATATTAAAAATATAAATTAATAGTCACCTTATTTTATATTCTATATTCTTTGATTATTCATAATGATTTCCAACTAATTACGACTCTCATCGACTTCGTTTCATGTTCAGAAGTTTTCTTTTTTTTTCATTTTTCAAGTTAATTTTGTCTCAAAAAAATAATATAAATGCAGTGATATATAGATAATTAAATATAAAAAATTTTGAAAAGTTTTTTTTCAATGCCATAAAGGAATGAAAGAGATATCAATATTTAAATATTAATATTTGCTGAATGTTCAAAATAGTTTTTGTACGAGATTAATATGAATAAAAAGGAGAAATTTTAATTAAAAATATTCAAGTAATATTAATATTTAAAGTCTGATATCTTTTATTTGTTTATGGCATTGAATAATATATTTTCAAAAATTTTTATATTAAATTCTTCGTATACCAGGGGTGTTAGTTGAAGTTTGCCGGTTTTTTCAATAAAGAAAACACTTAATTCTCAAGGGAATCTCAAAAAAATTTTATTCAAAGTATTGACCATTGGATTCTACACATTTTGCCCATCTTTCAGGCAAATCATGGATATCATTCCAAAAAAACTTTTTCTCTTTCAAGGCAAACCATTCGACGAGCCATTTTTCGCCTTCTTCAAAATTGGCGAAGCGCTGCTCTGCGAGTGAGTGTCCCATCAATGCGAAAAGGTGATAGTCGGACGGGGCGAGGTCTGGAGAATACGGCGGGTGCGATAATATTTCCCAATTCAATGCTTTTAATGTGTTCTTCACCACTTTAGCGGTATGAGACGGTGCGTTGGCATATTGTAGGATAACTATGCCATGTCCTCGGGCCCATTCCGGCCGTTTTTCGATCAACGCATGATTCAAATTTATAATTTGTTGTCGGTTTTAATAACTCGAAGTACACCACACCACACTGGTCCCACCAAAGACAGAGCATTGTCTTACGGCCAAAGCGATTTGGCTTTGGAGTCGATGGGCCAACTTCACCAGGTGAAAGCCATGATTTTTTCCGCTTCGGGTTCTCGAAATAAATCCATTTTTCGTCCCCCGTGACAATTTGATGCAGAAAAGATTTCCTTTCGAACCGTTGAAGCAGCATTTCACAAATGGTTTTTCGATTTTCCATTTGTCTATCGTTCAGTTGGTGTGGTACCCATTTTCCATACTTTTGGATTTTACCCATGGCTTTTAAACGTTGACAAATTGCTCCTCGGGTCACATTTAGTTTTTGTGCCAATTGTTGTTGCGATTGGGTTGGGTCTTCATCCAATAACGCATGCAATTCCTCGTCTTCGATCTGTTTCGCTGCACCAGGATGTTCATTGTCTATCAAATCGAAATCTCCACTTTTAAATTGACGAAACCATGTCTCACATGTTCTAATCACTGGAGCATGTTGACCATAAGTTTCTACCAGCAATCGATGAGCTTCAACTGCTTTTTTCTTTTGATAAAATAAGAAAAGCAACGAATGCCGCAAATGCGATTTACATGGAACGAAACTCGACATATTCACTGAGGTAAACAACTATGATGCTATTTTTGTGGCAGAATTTAATTGTGTATTTTTGAAGGTTATTGTCCATAGAAAAATATGACATAGATGGCAAATCATAGAAATGTATACATATCTCTAGCGACATCTATGAGTAAAACCCGCAAATTTCAATTAACAGCCCTGGTATTACTGTGAATTTTCAGGGAGTGATGGTAAAGTTAGAGCCGCGCGTGATGATTCGGTAAACTAACTTAGGAATTCAACTTAGGACACTAATGGTGCTTTTATACCTCTGTCTGCCTGACCGGTGCAGACAGAAAATACATAAGAGTAAACGAGACAGACAGTGTAAAATTGGGCAAAATGAAAACGTGTATCTTTTTTGCCTTTATGTATTTTCTGTCCGCACCGGTCAGGCAGACAGAGGTATAAATGCATTATAACGGGGTCAAGAAATACGGGCTTGTACGGGCTGATGCATACCCCTGGTTATGACTCACCCCTGCTCACGCAAGTTGCAAGCGCGTGAAGAAAAGAAAGAATATGGCCTTTTTTTCCCTCGTTATGGTTGAAGTAGCAATGAAGTGTTTTTGAATAAAAATATTTAAATTTGTTTATTAGAATAATCATGGTTTCAAGAGCCGCAGTGGGAATCGCTGTCGGGATTGCCGGTATTTTTGTGGGATATTGCTTTTACTTTGATCAGAAGCGACGAAGTGATCCGGACTTCAAAAAGAAACTGCGTGAACGTGAGTTATTCTCCAGCATTTCCTTCTTCTACATGTGCTCTTTTTATTTTTACAATAACATGTAAACTATCTTCAAAATTTCTCAAGCTTTAAATAAATTTACTTCCTAAATTATTTTATAAATTTTGAAATGTCTGTCATAAGATTTTAGAAGTTACATTTGATTTTTATCGATTTTTTTTTAAATTTATGATCAATCTTTATTTGTATAAAATTACGCAAGATTGTTGAATCTTATCGTCTTAAGAAGAGTATAATTAATGATTCATTATTTGTAATGATACCCTTTTCATTATTTTGAAAAGAATTTTCTTTATATTTAAATATATTTTTGGTAATAGTTTTACATTTTTGTGCCAATTTATACATTTATTCATGATTTAATTAGGCTTATCTACTAAGTATAGTTTTCTAAACTGCTATACATATTCAGATTTTTTGCTGACGGGAGTGAGTAATTTATCTTATTTCTGATTTTATTCCAGGGAGAAAAGCTAGAAAGGAAGCACAGAAAGCTGGTTCACGGATACCAAATCTGAAGGATCATGATGTAGTTCAAAAGTTCTTCGTACAAGAGGTACTTTACAAATTTTTAGTATATCATGATAATGAGGCATCACATCTTGTCCTTTGTAACCCTCTTTTCCTCATTTTATGGCAATTTTTTAAGCAAAACTACTGTGAATTTTGTGAAAATATTGAAAATTTAATTATTACATGTAAACAGAAGTCTCTGTCGAATTATAGTTTAGTTTTGAAAGAATTTCTACAGTACAGTACCAGAATATCCATGGAACTTGAAAGAGTGTTAATTATTTGGAACAGGGCACAAGATTACAATACTTGTACGTTTAACAAGGCGCCATTTTGTGTCCACAATATTAGCTGTTTTAAAAATAAATTTTATCACCATTGGAAATGATTTCGATTAAGCATTTTAAATATTACTAGTTATTTTCCGGTTCAATAGCCACCCAGAATCTTTTTTTCTTATTATTTGTGAATTAAATTGTAACAGGTGGAGTTAGGAGAAGAATTGCTGGCATCAGGAGACCTGGATGGTGGTATTGAACATTTAGCCAACGCAGTTGCAGTTTGTGGTCAACCCCAACACCTTCTTCAAGTTCTTCAAAAGACACTGCCTCCTCAAGTGTTCCATCTTCTAATACAACGGTTACCTTCTGTTGGTCAAGTAAGAAACTTTTTAACACGGGGGATTCAGAATTCAGTAACAATCGCAATTACAAAATATTAACTAAATCTTTCACACAATTGCAGAGACTCAGTCTACAAGGAGTGATGGCTGAAGATGATGTTGAATAAACATTTAAATAGCCTCGTTGTTTTCAGATCAATAAAATCAACGTTAGTAGAAATCTTCTCTTGCATAAAGTAGTACTACTTTAATTAGTTCGTGTTAAAAAATGTTCAGCCTATCAAACTTCCATTGAGTTAATTTTTTTTTTAGAATCTAAATTGTTCAGCATAATATTTCTAAAAAATTGAAGTAAAATAATTTGAAGGTGTTCGCAACTCTGCCAAAAAACATAAGAGGTAGATAACTTCCACTATTGCAATACTCAGAACGAAACTTGCAATATTAAAAATATTTCATCGTCAATTCATAAAATACTTAGAATCGTACTTACATTCATCAACTTTATTGTATTGAAAACTCTTCCATTGTTTATTTCTTGTTAAAATCCGATATATGCTAAAAAAAATTGAAAAAACGCTCAGTGTGTATTAAAAACGTGCAAGTTTCGCAATTTGCTTTAAACCAGCGTTTCTTCTGTTAATTTAATCTGTTTCTAAATGAAAACGGGTTTAGAACTTTTTTATAATACAAAAACGCTAGTTTGAAACTTACTGTTTTCAATATGCATTGAGTTACTCGTATTTTTAGCACAAATCGAACTTTAATATTAATGATTGTACAATCGTTTTAGATCACTTTGAAATTAATATGAACTTTCCAGTGAAAGATGCATTTAAGAAAAAATTTCTATATAGGAATATTAACCTTTATTGAGTGACTTGATACTTTGCAGTATAATAAGATTTAATGCATTTGCTCAATTATGAGATGTATTCTATTCTGTTCCAATCCTTGGAAATAATCTTTTAAAAAGTTGATTAAACTTCTTTTCTAAGACTGACGTTCTGGAAAACAGTTTTAAAACATGTGTATAAAAACCATATATTCTTGTAACAAAGTATGATACCAAAAAAATGTCAAGAAATGAAGAAGGGATGTTTGTGGACAGAAGGCTTTTCAACAAATTACCCAGTTTGAATAACACCAACTCCACTTTTATTATCAATTATTCATGTATTTTTATTTACACTTTAAAATCGCTTAGAAAAATTTCCTCTTTTGTGTTGCCTGCAAATGTACATTTTATACATATGCTGTTTACAAATCATGATGTTTGTAATGATAACATGTATTCTTATAAGCATTGTACAGACAATGTAGGTCATTGAATAACATATAAATATAAATTGTAGACTTAAAAGTCAACATAATTTAAATTCCACCACAATAATACTTCCTTATATATATATTAATTATATAAATTACTCACGATTTACAACAAATTGATATATTCTTTCGCCGAAAATCAGAGATGACCCGCAGTTATATTTTTTTATATACATTATAGTAAATAGATTGCAAGTATATAGATCTTTTTACAAGTAACAAGTGATTCTGATAGATTTTCTAGAGTAAATGAATTATTAAACAAAATGAGGACAATCTTTGCAAACATATTTGAAATTCATAAATATCATTTATAATTAGATTGGAAACAAAAATATAATAAAAAACAATATTTTACAGTGGAATTCCAACCATTAAATATGAACATTTCACTTAATTTAAATATAAATTAAAAACGAAACTTAAGTCAGTATTTCTGGATCCTATTGATTGGTTGGCACTGGGTTAAGAAATGATTAAACCAAGTTGAAAAAAATTCACAATTGCCTCTGTTAGATATATACAATCAGCTGCACTTTAGGGTTTATACTTGCACAGAATCTGCTTTCGGTTAAGGGATTTACGTTGATTTGAGAATTTCCTCTCGTGCTTCTGCCATGATATCCAAAGCATTTTTATCGACAAGACTTTTGGCAATGTCTTTACCCAGATCTTCAGCTCCGGCAAGACTAAGACCGCTTACTTTTCCAGGTGCCACGCTGCAGTATAACCGAGGTTCTCGATACGGACATTTTCTAAAAAAAAAAAAAGAATAATTTAATATTTTGTGCGAAGGATGTTCCACTTACAAAATGTAAATGCTTATTGTAAGAGCTTTATTGACTACAGGGATTCTTTCGATTATTTAAGTAGCCACATTTCTATTCCCCATTTTGGTTACATTCAAATATGAAAATATAAATATTATTTTGAAGATATTAAGAATTAGTTTTTTAAAAAAAAAACCCTTTACAGATATAATGTTATTGAAAATCAATAAAAATATCCGAAGAATAACATTCAAAAGAATATTTCAAAGGATTCTCAACCGAATTTAGACTAGGTTGGCCGCTCGACTGGGAAATGGCCGAGGATTTTTCTTAATTTTTCATAAAAAACGATTTTAATTTGTTATAAATGTGTTACATAAAGTGATTTATTTATATATTATATTATGCATTTCGAAATTCCCGCTTTATTTTAACAGTTGCTTAACAATTATCCATTTCGTATACCAGAAGAAATTTCATTTCAGAATATTGAATAAAAAATATTTTAAAACTCTAGAAACCAATTGCATTAACTGTTATTCATTGGAAACTACTTTTTTAATGACCGGGAAACAATTTTCGATGCCCGGGAATTATTTTTGTCAATGAAAACGGTCACCCTGTTAGACTAAAATATTAAATGTATTTTTTTTCAAATTGGATGATTTGTAAATAGTACAATAAAAAAATTTCTTCATAGTTTAAAAAAGAGCTGTAATAAATAATAAAAAGTCGTAAGAAGATACAACAGAAGAATAAATTCTATATTCTATTTTGCCTAAAATAATAATTAAAAAGCTCTTCATTTTGACGAAAAAACTTACTTCGGTGGTTCACCATCGTCATCAGGTATGAACAATTTCCTTTTTAAAGTGTTTTGTACTAAAGTTTTACCATCAAGCGACCATACTGCGCCAGTGATAGTCAAATCGTTTCCAGCTAGCGAAGAGGAAACCCCAACAGGCGCGGAACATCCACCGCCTAGAGTCTTTAGAAAAGAACGTTCACAAACACACCTGAGTGTGGTATCAACATCATATAATGGTTCCAGAAGAGAAAGGATTTCCCAATCTGACTCTCGGCACTCAATGCCTAGGGCGCCTTGACCTATAGCGTACAAGGTCTCTTCTGGTTCCAATATCTGCAAAAATGGACTTCATATAGATTATTTAATCTCCAAAGCCAAGATTATAAAAAATGAAAATTTTGACAATCATTTAGATACATTATTGATTTTATTAAAGACTATATATTAAAAATCTGAAGTTTTAATGCACATCTTTGTCATCCTCATCATGGAAAGTTACTAATTACTAAAAAAACATGTTATCCAAGTAAGTATCAAAATCATTTTTATACAAATGGTTTGTTACCAAAATTATGTAATTTAAATCTAAGTTGTTTTACATTTTCCCATTAATAAACATACATACATTTTTTAATAATACTAGGATAAAGTACTCACATTAAAATAGTTTTCAGAATTTTCAAAATTGTAGGTACTTTTGTTGAAAAATATAGTAAATTAATCTATAGCCAAAATTTCCTCTTGGTAACCTGCCCTTAACTATGAATTTACAAACTAAAAGTGACTAATAATTACTGAATTATATAAATAATTAATGCTCATATAAATAATTTGTATTGAGTCGAAGAATCTAAAAATTATGAATAAAGATTAATATTTTATGTTTTAAGATATTTAAATGCACTTTAAAATGTGTCCTTAAAATTTTATGTTCACTCGGTAACCTCTTCAAAAATTCTAGAAACATTGAAAACTTCCTGACTTACTTCCTACTTAGTTGATAATATAAACAAAAAAGTTTTGATTGTTTAAAAATTAATAAATTTGTCACTGTATGCTTTTATAACAAATCCGCTTGGTAATTTATTTCTGAATAGCGTTAATAACATGGAAATATAATTGAGAATCTGAAGACACACTCAGAGTGCGATAAAATGTTTAAGTAATTTTAAAATATACTTTTGTATTTATTAAATGTCCGTAAATTTCTGAAGCAATTATAATTTTTTAATTGATAGTCCAAATATCACAACTTTTTGGCAACGACCCAAATAACCATTTCTAGTATGCACTGCTAATTGTTATCGTAACAATTTATACCTGACTTATCCGATCTTGCCAACCCATCCTCTTCAATCCTGCTGCTGCTAAAATAATTGCATCAAAAGGTCCATTTTCGTCATCTAGCTTTTTCAACCTGGTGTTCAAATTCCCTCTAATATTCTCTACTTTCAATTTAGGCATATTTCTCGCTAACTGTGCAGACCTTCTTAATGAACTTGTACCAATTACACTACCTTCGGGTAAGGTAGTTAAGGTTTTGCCATTATTTTTCTTCGACATTACAACTGCATCGCGTTCATCCTCTCGTCTAAAAATAACAAGGAAAATTAGTTCCTTCACATATATAAAATAGAAGATGCACTTGATCTCCCCACCATTCAATTTCACATTCTAACAATACTTTTTTTCTAAACTATACATTATCATATTAAAAACTAAAAGCGTATAAAACATTACAACTTTTTTGTTCGAATTTATCAGCTATTTATATATTCCTGGCTATTAAGTTCAGAAATCACAAAGATTCAGTCTTTAAATACTTATGAAATGCGACTTCAAAAGTCAATCCTTTTCCTACAAAAATTATATTTTTTGTTTCAAAGGCAAACACAGCGCAATGAATTAGCATTTTTATAATTCTGTTTGTTAATTCTATTTTGCTCCATAATGATTCATGAACTTGTTTCAGGTTTAAAGCAACATTTTATATATGAATTATGTAGAAAATCTTAATTTGTACGTTATACACAATTTTGTTTGTAGCTAACACTCGTTTTTAACTTTTGAAATTTTGTTAGAAGGTAGAAATTCACACTTACTTGAGAATTGCTCCTAGGATCATTCCTTTGGGTAAAGTCGTCGGTAGGTCTTTCAAAGAATGTACCAAAAAATCAACTCTTCCACTTTCCAAGGCCAACTCCAACTCCTGAGTGAAGAGCGACTTTTCCCCAATTTTCGGCAAGGAAATATCCAAAATTTTATCACCTTTTGTGCTCATTGTTACTATAAAAAATAATTAAAAAAACAATTAAAGCCTAAGAAATTTATATATTACAATAAGTACTAAAATAATTTCTTTTAAATGATGACAAATATTTATGATTACAAGATCTTCATACTTCCTAATGCTCCCATTTTTTATAATCCAAAAAGGGACACTTAGTTCATGGGTAAGTTTAAACCTTAAGGAAATATTGGATAGGCAGTCGGAAAAATATTTAATAGAATTGCCTATTTTCCTCAGTCTTCTTATAATTGATAATTCTCTTTTATTGGATTTTTTCTTCGTGAAAGTGTGGAAACTTTTATCTCAAATAAAATTAGTCACCATAAGTTTCAAACGTGATAAAAATTATAGATTTTTTATTGGTCGAATCATATCATCCAAAAACAGCTAAAACAACTAAAATTTGTCTGTCAATTCTGACCTTAAAAAATCTGTAATTTTTATCCGATTAAAACCTTTTATGGATCATTTTATTCGATATAAAATTTTCCACAATCTTATTTAAAAATTCGATAAAAAATATTACAAATTTAAAAAATGAGAAAATTGTCACTGACTATTTTTTTCTGATTATCTGTCCAATTCTTCCCTAAGAGTTAGAATGTTAGATAATGAGAAATATATTAATAAGTAGAATTTTATAAAGAGTAGATAAATGTCTCAGCATTTCTCTATGCAAACCTTTCGCTTCGAGAAATAATGTGGTAAACGTTTTCGGAGCAGGGTCATACTAAAATTACTGTTGCTCCGCATGTGTTTGGAATTTCGAAATGTCCCTGGTGCTATCTTATATACAGATCCGTAATTCCCCAAAAAAAAAGGATTATGGACAAAAATTTGTCAACTCGTTCAACACGACTCTCGCCTTCTTCAGTAGGAACGTGTTGGTTTCGTAATTCAAAAGTTAATAAAATTTTTTAAAATAGTTTAAAGTTACAGAAACGATTGATCTGGTAAAAATTTAATAATGAAATTCATAGGTAAATTGATAAGTATAAGCTAAAATTCTATGGAATACGTTTGTCACAAGATCTGTAGTATTTTTGTTATGTAAATGTTGAATATGAATTGTGGAGAATGTAATGGTACAAATTATATTATTTTTACATTTTTACCTATTTCAAATGTTTTTTTCGGATGAAGTTCCTTTAGACAACTAATGACATGTCTAGTTTGAATTAGAGCCAGCTGAAAAACATGTTTAAATTAGGGTAATATAACAACAAACTCAAAAAAATATAAATAATTTGTTATTGAATATTGTGCTTCCTTATAAAAAGTCAAGGAAGTCATTGTTTATTTATATATTTGCGCACATGACTACATTTATTCAGTAATTAATTGCAAAAAAATATTCAACAACATTTCATTCCAATGTGTTTCAATCTATTTCAAGCATAATTTTAACAAAATGGGCATCCATTCATTCACGTAAAAATATATCAAAAATACAAGTACAGATAACTTGAAAATTTTTATTTCTTCTATTTTTCTTCAAAAAACATTTCAAAATTTAACAAAGCAGGTCCACTAAATTTTTTCAATAGATATCTTACTTATCAAGCATAAAAATAACAAATATGTTTCTTTATGCAGTGAGAATATAAATTTGCTGAAAATAAATTCTTGTGTTTGCTTAGATATAAAAAAATAAATAAATTGTACATGTTATTTCAGTTTTCTTATAAATGACCGGTGTTAAGATTTATTTGAAGAAAAAGATTTTTGCAAAACAATTATAATTAAATTAAAAACTATACCAATAAAATTAATTTTGATCTTCCCGCCTTATTTTCCTCTGAGAACTATAAGGTTAGATACATGAGTGACGCAATCTCAACATTTCAATGATTTAAATCTTTCGTTGCAAAAACGATAAACGTACACGAGGTTTAAACAATCTTTATTCAGCGTATCACTTCTTCATATCTGCATATTCTTTGACGGAAAAAGATCATTTTCTTGGTTTTTTCTCTGACGTATTACACAAAGATTTTAAAAATAATGCAAGTTCGTGCTTTGAATATAAAGTTTCTAATTTCACAGATTAAATGTAAATGTTTACCTCACTTTTACGAGATCCAATACGAATTACATCCCGTGGCTCCATGCTGGACATGATGGTGTTAGTTCGTTTCTTTTTAATAATTTTCTTTTCCTAATTTCTAACGGTTGCTATTCTACGGGCTACTCGTTTTTCATGAGAAAAGATCTTGGAATGTGTGACGATATCATTGCTAATGTTGGTATCAACGAGGTCAAGATGAGTGTTGTAAATGACTTTCACTTGTACGATTCACTTTTAACAGATTACTTTTGCCGTTTTCGCAGAAAAGCTATTGATAATCGACTTAATTAATGGAAGAACTTCTAAATTTCACATTCACTGACACTGCAGCAGAACGTGAAATGAGCTAGTGGGAATAATTTTACATTTATAAAAAATTATAACTGCAATTGCCCTATCCTATCCATGTCCAACTTATGTGTCCCACACAATCTCACTGATCCCCAATTCCACACGTACCGCGATACACACCTGTCCCCAACTCCCCACCTAGCTCTCAGTGCTCACACCGCTAAATTGAACTGACCATCAGTGTTACCACAGACAAAAAATTACTAACCGAGAAATACCGAATATACTTTTTCGGATGGTTGCTCTGAAGCAGCCCTATCCAACTCCTCCATTTTTGCATGGAACGCGGCTGTAAATATATGACCCCCAGATGATAGTTCCTTAAAATCCCGACTGAGGGCGCAGTTGCGCGTCAGCCTGACTTTAACATTGTTTCATAAGGGATAATGTTACAAAGAATTTAAAAAATCATATTTATCAATAAAAAATACTCATGAAACTATCACAATAAATTGACAAACATATAATAAGAATTTTCAACCAACAAAATTTTGATAGATAATGATAGGAATGGAGAGAAAACATTTTAAACGCAGTCGCGCTTCAGCCTGTCTTCTTAACATTGTTTCTTATGGAATAATTATACAAACAATTTAGAAAATTATATTCTTCAATAAAAAAATATTTATGAAAATATTATAATAAATTAACATTAAAACATTAAAATTTACAGCAAAAAAAATGTTAATAGATACTGATAGCAATGGAGAAAACAATTTAGAATACATATATTTATATAGCTTTCCATAGTGTATTAAAGTGTAATAATAATTGAATTGATAATAATTTCCAATAAATTAACAAAGCAATTATTATTATGGTCAGCTATCTATTACTTTGTATGTAAATTTATTTCTAAACTTCATTTTGAAGTGAATTGCTTTGTTAATTAATTGGAAATTATTATCAATTCAAATTATTATAACACTTTGATATACTATGGAAAGCTATATATATATATATATTCAAAATTGTTTTCTCCATTGCTATCAGTATCTATTAAAAATTTTTTTTGCTGTAAATTTTTAATATGATATGTCTGTTAATTTATTATGATAATTTCATAAATATTTTTTTATTAAAGAATATAATTTTTCAAATTGCTTGTAAAATTATTCCATACGAAACAACCCGGTAAGAAAGTATGGATTAAATTAGATAGAAACGTTTCTATTCAATTCAATACCGTTTTTGAAAATTACGTTTCAATCCAGAAGAGTATTAAAGACGTAAAAGTAATGGATTGAAATGAATCCACCAACCTAATCGGGATTAAAACGGAGTAAAAAGTACCGCTTTAGTGGAACGGAATTGAACAGAATTACCATCAAAAAAGAAAGAAAGAAGTTTATTTATTCATGTTAAGTTTATACGTCATTTTAATTTATAAATTGAATTTATTCTCAATTATGTATAATTTTGGATTGATTCAATCAATGTACATTTCATTTTTACAAGAGTTTCTCACTTTCAGTTTTTGTCATATTTAGTAAACATAACGTTCATTGTATTATTTGGTAAATTTATTCAAGATATATTAATTGCATATTTATTATTTCTCAACTGCATTTTTTAAGGGAATTTATCTAAATTATTTAGAAAAAATTTGCAAAATAATTAATTAGAATTCAAACTCCTGCCATTACAGTGGTCAAACCGAATTAAATTGACTTCAATTTTAGACGAGAAAAAACAAAATTAGTTTGTTCCACATATCCACTCACAGAATGAAATTAAAATGACTTCAGCTTCTTAGGTTATCCTACGTAATTAAATTGAATAACTTTCTTTCACATTTTGACATAAAAACGAACTAAAATGTCTTTAATATTATAAGTATCTTTGCGAGATTAAACAGAATCAACTTGACTTCAAATCTTTCACCCTTGATAGAATTAAAACGTGTTCATTCTTCGTCGCAGGATTCAACGGAATTAAAACGAGCACAAACGTAGCACGCTAAAATGAATAGAAGTGTTTACGCTCAAAAACGGTATTGCTTTGGATTAAAAGTGTTGGAAAATCGCCCATATTCAAACTACTTTTAATTCAATTTAATCCATACTTTCTTACATGAAATGTTAAAAAGTCGGGCTGAAGCGCGAGTGCGTTTAAAATTTATTTTCTCCATTCCTATCATTATATTTTTAATTTTTTTTGCTGAAAATTTGAATTATATGTTTGTTAATTTATTTTGATAGTTCCATAAGTATTTTTTATTGATAAATATAATTTTTTAAATGATTTGTAACATTATCCCATAAGAAACAATGGTAAAGTCAGGCTGAAGCGCAACTGCGCCCTCAGTCGAGATTTTAAGGAACTACCATGTGTGGGTCACATATTTACGGACATCTTTTAGGCAGTTGGATAGGGCTGCTCTGAAGGCACGTTTATATGCATATGTACAGCGTCATTATAAATTGTTAAAGCTGAATACAATTTCTAAAACAAAATAGAATCGTCGATTGTCATGAGATGCGGTCGGTTTTCCGGTAATATTTCCTCGAAATCTTAAATTTACCATACCCTTTCTTCCTATCGTGTTTAAAAAAAACTGTCTTCTGCGAGTCAGAGGTACATATTATGGTGCATTTATACCTCTGTCTGCCTGACCGGTGCGGACATAAAATACATAAGAGTAAAGGAGACAGACGGTGTGAAATTGGACAAAAAGAAAACGTCTGTCTTTCTTGCTTTTATGTATTTTCTGTCCGCACCGGTCAGGCAAACAGAGGTATAAATCAGCCCCCTGCATCACTAAGTTGAAAATGACATGAATTGTGACTGGCTGCCATGGTGGCGCTGACTGTTCATTGGGCCGACTTACACGAAAATCACATAAAATGTAGTTTTTTAAGCTTTTCCCTGAAAATTTTCAATTTTTCGAGTTCTTGAACGGTACTGAGATGAAGTTCGCGAGTCTTGAAACAAATGCCCAAATAAATTGGTGCCAAAAATAGTGAAATGTGTCTGTTTTGGGTGTAAATCCGTATATGTCTTGCTCCGATAAAGTTCGTTTTTTCATTGTACCGAAGGATGAAAATACAATAAAATTACGCAAAATTGCTATACTTCGGGATGATATGAAATTAAAAGCAGGTCATGCGATTTGCGAAAAGCATTTTAAGCCAAAAGATATTCTTCAAGAGAGGTTAATCTATGCGCCCGATGGAGTAAAAGTTTTGGGAAGAGTAAGTACGTCGAATATATTATTTACTTTCTTAATTAGTTTAAAATAAAACATTTTATTTGATAGAGATGTCAATAATTAACTACATAATATAATAAAGATTAATGTCTCAATATTAATCAATTGTATCTACCTGTGCAATGAATTTCTTTTGCATCGCAATAAATGTCTCTCAAATACTTATCGCAAATAAATTCAGTTGCATACATTTTGTGTGATAGAAGTTAAAAAATAGATGAATGAAAGTGACAGAAATAAAAAGGAGATGAGAAAGCATATTTTTTAAAATTTTGAATTGAAGTTAATGTGAGCTAGTTAAAATTGGATTGTGTTGAAGTGGAAAAAAAATTCTGATTTCTAACAATTTTGATATTAGAATAAAGTTTTGGACTTTAAAAAAGAATATAAGTTCAGATTTTTGTTAATTTAGATTCCTTACTTTTCAATGCTTATATTAGATTATTGTCATGTATAATAAAATGAGATAAAATAGTTTTTATTAGGAGAAAATTAAATATTTATGCTTTTGACCATGCATTTTTTTGAATCTAGGGCCTATGAACGGTCATCGCCGCCACCGGCGGCAGTCAACTTTCACGTAATTTTTTTCTTATGCATTTAGTGGTAGGTTGTGAATGAGCAATCATGTGCAATCTGAAACAAATTTCGTGTGCCACCCCACAAGCGCGCCCCACCCCGCGCCACAACGAGAGGGAAAGCGACAGAAGTATGTCTCCGTCTTTCCCCCTCCCGCCACGACGTAACCCAGAACGCACCCACGGGACGGCAACCTCCAACAGTTCGCGCCCATGCTGGCAGGAAACGGCACGGACCGAGTCCCCAAGGGGTCGCGGCGGGACCCCGCACAGTAAGTTGTGCGCAGCCCCCCGCCCCCAGACCACGCGCAGGCTCACGAGGGTGGCAAATTCGAGAATCATCTGCCTAGATATTTATTATTTTCATTTTTTTGGAACATGGTAGATAAATTAGATTTGAAGCTTGGCCTTTTTAAGAAACCTAAAAACATGTGAAACTATTCTAATTGAGGGATTAGTTAAAAATTGTTTACTTTGAAACGGGGGGTTGCATTTAAGAGCCTTCGAAAGCCCTTTGAGAAGACCTGGTCGAAAGTGATCGAATCTGGGGCACTCCCAAAGAACGTGCTCCAGATCCTCTTTGATTTGAGGATCGCAAGGGCAGCCAGGCGAATTCACTATATTTTTGCGATGGAGACTTTCTCTCAATGAGTGGTGATTACTTCTCATGCGACAGAGGGATACGATCCACTCTCTTCTAGCGTTGAAATTAGCAAACCAAGGCTTTCTACTGGTTGTGTAGAAGCGTTCTGTGTAATATGCTCCAAAATGTTTCCCCGTTGTGGAGCAGTAATCGTGGCATCTTTTGTCCAGAAGCTCACGGAAACATCTGGAGAAATCTGAGTGGGGAAGTTCAATATTTAAAAATGGGCCATTCATGGAAGCGGATTTTGCAGCTGCATCCGCGAGCTCATTACCCGGAATACCCACATGTCCCGGGATCCATGCCAGGATAACATTGCAATTCTGTGAAGATAATATTGCTAAGCGGTTTCTTATTACAAATATTAGACAGGATTTAATGTTATTAGGTTTGGGAGAGGAAATACTTTGTAAAACACTTAGTGAATCTGTAAAAATTATTGAATTTTTAAATTTCTGTTCCTTGATATGATCTAATGTATATAAAACAGCTATAGCTTCTATCGAAAAGATTGACGCAGCGCTGTTCAATTTCCATGAGTGTCTGAGCTGTGCACAGGGGTTATCTTTAAGGGGATGATTGAGATTCGAAAAGGCCCTGGTGAGGTATTTTTTGGTCAAAAAGCTAAATCTGTATTTAAGAGGGGGTTCACATGATTCCTCGAGCATAACATTGATGGGGGTGCTTGTCCTGTAGCCAATGGCTAGTCTCAGGGCACAATTTCTAATTTTTTCCAGTCTGTCAAACAGTTTATGATTTTTGAAAGTGAAGATATGTGACCCATAATCTAAACAGCTTCTAATGAGAGCATCATAAACAGTGATGAGGGTGTATGGATGTGCACCCCACCAAACACCTCTCAACACTCTTAATACGTTTAATGTTTTTCTAAGTTTATCAGATTGGTATTTAAAGTGATTGTTGAATGTAAATGAGTGATCTAAAATGATTCCCAAAAATTTTACATTGAGTGACGGGGTTATTAAAAAGTCATTTATTTTTACATTGTAGATAGGATCATTCAAATTAAGATTTAGCTTATTGAAGAGAACCAATTTAGTTTTTTCTGGGCATATTTCTAAGCCACGTTGAGACAAAAATTCAGCCAACGTATTGAGACATCTTTGGAGCGCCCTAATGCAACGTCTGGGGTTCCTAGATCTGAAAAGTATAACTATATCATCCGCAAATTCGATTATAGTACATCCTGGGGGCAGAAGGCCATAAAGTTTACGAGTATAGAGGGAGAACAGGATCGGACTCAAAATGCAGCCCTGGGGAAGACCCACTGTGCTTATCCTAGGCCCAACCAGTTCGTATTAAAAATCATACGTTTACATGCTACGGACTTATAAATAAATTTAGCAATAGATTTGGGAATTCCCACGTCTTTGAGATCCTCTATCAAGATTTGTGGGACAACGCTAGGAAAGGCTCCCTTGAGATCCAAAAAAAGCCCCGCAGTGACCTCGCCCTTGACGAAACCTGTCCAAATTTCCGTGGAAAGTAAGGCTAGATTATCAGCGCAAGATCTGCTTTTCCTAAAACCAAACTGTGAGGGAGAGAGATAAAAATTATGTTCCAGATACCAAATGAGTCTATTGTGGATTAATTTTTCCATTAATTTGAATGTGCAAGAAGCCAGAGAAATAGGTCGGAATTTTCCAGGAGTCGATTTAGGAATGAAGAAGACTAAAAATTCGTTCCATAAAGATGGAAACGAGCTCGATAATAACATGTCGTTATAAATTTTTAAAAGAGCAGATCTTGCTTCGTCTGGGAAATGGTTAATGATGTTGTTATCAATTTTATCTAAGCCTGGCGAGGATTTCGTCTTTAGCGAGGAAATGGCAATTTTAAGTTCGTTTTCGGAAAAGGGGGCCTCCAAAAACTGGTTGGGCCCGAAACCAGCAGGAAAGTTATCCTGGAAGACTGTGGTAGGGCACATCTCCAAGACAAGTTCGTGCAGCTTAGCAATCACCTCCCTGTCCGCAGAACATGACGACGTAGCAGGTTGAGTGAATTTATTTTTAAAAGTCTTTATAACTCTCCAAACTCTGGAGATGGATGAAGTTCTGTCTAATGATTCACAAAATTTTTGAAAGGATCCTCTCCTAGCCTCATCAAGGGTACGTTTAGCCTTTGCCTCTGTTTTTTTATATTCAAGGTAGTTTGGATAGTTGGAACGTTTTCTAAATTTTTTCAAAGCCTTACGTCTGTCTTTAATAGCATTATCACATTCGTCATTCCACCAAGAGGCCGGTATGAAAGGCCTAGTTTTGGGGGTCAAGTTATGATTTATTGGTCCGGGCGAGGGTGAGGAGGGGGCGGCTGCCAAAACAGCCTCATCCACACATTCAACAAAAGAGTTATACCTGAGTACAGGGTCCAACTCGGCGGAGATTCCAGCCGTCCTGGACCCTATTAGGTTTTTCAGATTCGAGGAAAATGAAGCCCAGTCAATTCTTCTTAAATTATATTTATGCGAATGATAGTCAGATATGGGAACCCGCACACCCAGACGAGTGACCACTGGGTAGTGATCGCTTCCCAAGGCGTCGTCCCAAACATCATGATTGCTTATGTAAGTCTGTATGTAAGAAGTCTGAGGGAAGTAGGGAACGTTCGAAGAGGGAGCGGGGGTATCTCCGAGGTCCGGATAACTGCTGAAGTTGAAGTTGAAAATAGAGGGAGCGGGGGTAGAGTTATGAGATTGCGTTCCAGACTTTTTGGGCCTGAGAATTTTTTTGGCTTCGGCAAAAGTTAGACAATGGGTAGTAGTGTAGGTACGGAAATCATTTTGGAATTTATATTCCGGGCAATCTCTGGAATTCGGAAGGTGAGGTCCCTTGCAGTGAACGCATTTAGGAGCGCCATTCGTGCAGGGACAGGGAGAGTCGTTGTGAACAAGATCTCCACAGTGTTTGCAACGAGCTTTTGACCGGCATTGTTTGCTGATATGTCCATACCGAAGACAATTCCAGCAGATTTTCACTGGTGGGGTATAGGGCTGAACATTCGTTGCAGCATTATAGATGGAAACTTTTTGAGGTAGGGTTCGGCCCTTGAAGGTTAGCAGCACCGAACGCGATGGAACATATTCAACTTTGTTGGTATCTTTGTTGATATTTTTTCTGTCGAGTCGACGAAAGTCCAAAAGCGAGATCGCCCTTTGAGAACCACCGAGGGTCACCAGGTTGTCTCTGATTTCCTGTTCGGTCATGTCCAGGGGAATGCCACTAATAACACCCTGAGAAGAAACAAAGTATGATGGAATGGTAGCCCTCAGACCCATGCCCTCCAGGGACCTGTCATTTAAGATCACGTTAGCCTCCCGAGCTGACTTCGTAATGACCGCAAGTTTACCAAATCCAGAACTGTTGACGTCTACAATAGAATTTTTAGAAGTGACATTAAAAAGCTTAGCATATTTGAATCTATTCAGGTCTTTATCAGCAAGGTCGGAGTTCGCGGAGCGTTCAATCACGACTTTGCACGGACCTCGCTCTGCTTTATCATAGCGATAGTCAAGGGCAACACGAGTTCGGGGGCTACCACTGGACACACCGCCCGGTCCAATCGCTGCCATAGGAGCAAGCTGATCACTGTTACCAAGTGAATCGCCAGATTGTACAATTTTGTTATTAGCGACAGTTTTATTACTTTCAATTTCGCATTCCATAGATTCAAAATTGACTTTGGAGGTTGGGGGGGGGGGCTTATCCATGATTGCAGTAACACTCGTGTTATCAGCTTTGCGCCTTTTGGGTCTGTTAGGTTCAACCTGGCTTGGGTTCTGGAAGCTCATCAGACATTCAGCGCCCGCCATTACATCCAAGGGTATATTAGTTTCGTCAAACTTACCGCTCGAACCGTCATTACCCACGGGGGAGCTCGTGTTTCCACCCGGAGAGGCCATGCCGTCTCTTTGGCGGTTTCCCGCCGAAATTCGTGAGCCCGCGCGCAGAGCGCCGGTCTCCTTGGAGGTTATCGACTTTAAAAACAAGGCTTTTCTCTAAGTTTGCTCGAAAAAAGTAATTATGCCTGCTTCTCAAATGCAATTGAGGAGCAAAGCTTCCACAGTGTGGCCACTCACGACGCTAAACAAACAAAATTCGCACAGCCCGTCACTTTAGAATCTTCGCGTTCTTGTCCGATGAACCAGAGATCCCTCCATTGGTGGAAGCCTCTCTGTTCATACACCACAGAAAGATACTGCGCATGCGACTGCTAGGTAGCTCGCTGAAGTATGAAACCGCCCTAAGAAAGAACTGTCTACTGTCAAGGTGTCGTCCCAAAATGTAAAGCAGAAAACGATCAACCAATTACAGAAAAGCCTTAGATTTCTTTCTTCTTAAAATGTTCTGTAATTGACTGTTCGTTTACTGTTATGCATTTTGCGCCCGCATGGGACGACATCCTCAGGGTTGCTTTACAGTGATACTTTATTTACAGCAAAATACAAAATATATTGATAAATTTAATAAGAATAATATTTTTATTTTTATTCTGAATATATAAAATTAATAATATCTAATAGTTTCATATTTAAAAATTAAAACTCAAATTTTATTTTATTTATAAGCTTAATTTTTTAGCATATCAGTACTTACTTTATTGTTCTTGTTTGACAGCACTATTTCTTCTTCTGAAATATTGCTTTTATTGAGCACATGACTCATGCTTGAAATGCAAGTGCACCTTTTCCAGGGAAAAAGTAATTTCCGTGCATTGGCCTACCACCCTTACTCATGTTTAAATTATAATTCTGACATCTATTAACGAAATTACAAGATTCGCAAATGATACACAAAAATTAGGTTAGCTTGCACGCTCGCCAAAACTTCAAGTCTAGAATATACGTAAATTATCTGTAGGAAACCTCCACGTATTATACATAGTAAATTACGTGTAGAAAACCATGTAAATTACATTAGGTATTTTACCTTCGCAACCCTGTCTACTGTGGAAAAGGGTTACATATTAAGGAGGAATTACACCTCTGCATGCAGGTTATAGAACTGTATATAACCTCACTTTTTCAAAGTTCCATTCCCGAAAAGTTTGTTTTAAACGTGAACATTGTTAATTAAACAATATCATCAAAGTCAACTAAAAATAAACGGGGGAAAATAAAATCTCACTTCGGGGTTCCATATATTCTATGGAATAAATTGAACTTTCTGCGCCTGCAAGAGAAAAATAAAAATGTTGCAAAATGTTTATTTTGTAGTAAAGTGTTAAAAAATGTTGGATATAATCGCCTTTTGGGACACAGGTATGCAGTTGTACAGGTAAGCAATTGTAGAATATTGTTATGTTTGTTTATTCAAATATTTCTGCGATTATGTATTGAAACAATTTTCTTGAGTATACCGGTTAATATTCTAACCGCAAATTCGTAATTTTTATAGATTTTCGAGATTTTCTTTGCATTTAGTGTATCTCAGTTTTCTCTGTGGTTAAAAAATATTTTTCACGGTCATACTTTATTATTATTATAAAATGTTGTTTAATATATGAAACTGAAAGCTGTTCATATGCTTTTTTATTCATATTTTGGAGAAGTTTTGTGCTTAATGATGTATACCCTATTGAAAAAATCCTCGTGTTTTTTTCGGACGAGGAAAACATGAGGAAATCCGCGAGGATTTTCGAATTCCTCGAGGAATTCGCGAGGATTAATTCTTTGACTCGCGGATTTCCTCGTGTTTTCCTCGTCCGAAAATAACACGAGGATTTCCTAGAGGATTTTTTCAATAGGGATATTGATAAATGAAACTAATTTTTTTATTTTCACATAAATAAATATAAATTTCACATAAAAAAACAGTTATTTAACATAAATAAATTTATGTGAATTATTTCAAACATTTTATTTAATAATACACCAATTGGCGAGGACACCATAATTGCGGACAATGATGTTTCTACACCTGAACTAAAAAATGGAAATTCTCAATTAAGTCCTTCAAATTCTTTAAGAATATTTGGTATCAATTTGCGGTTTCTTGTTCTTTTCTTTTTTAAAAAATATTCTTTATTGATATAAGTTTGAACCTATTTTTAAAAAACTGAACAAAAACAATGATTTTATTATTTTTGTTTTTAATTTTATATTTCTTAATTTTGATAATATTTATTGAAAATATAGATTATTTAAAGAGGCAATACTATTCGCAGGTAAAATTTGATTAGTAGGTATAATTTATCAAAACTTTTTAAATAAATGTTTTTAAAATTCCTTATTGTATTATTTTGCGCTAAAAAATGTTTCTGCGTTATATTTTTTTTAAATTATCTATTTGTGGTCTTGTAAATATGCTGAGAATTTCAAGAAAGTAAACCATACTTGTTCTCGGGGAACATGAAATAAAGTGGAAAAAGAGTAATAAGTACCTGGGTGTGCAGTTGGATCGAAGGCTTAGCTTCGGCGAACACCTGCAGATCGCGACTGCCAAAGCCATCCAATATGGGGCCGCCCTGACTCGGCTCATGCCCAACATTGGTGGACCTAGGGAAGCTAAGAGAAGGCTGGTGGCCAGCGTGGTAAATTCGAAGCTGCTTTATACAGCTCCGATCTGGACAAGTGCCCCGTAACAACCATGCTATCCTGAAGAAGCTGTTCTCGGCACAGAGAGGTGTGGTGATGAGAATTGTCTCAGCATACCGAACTGTGTCGACGAGTGCTGTGCTGGTCCTGGCGAGCGTCCCACCAATAGATTTATTGGCGGAGGAAAGGAAGGAGACCTTTTAGCTCCATAAGGAGCTCACCTGTTTCACCAACCTGCAGGAAATCGCTCCCGTGAAGGAGGCCATTCGCAAGGATGGAAGGCGCAGACTTGTCGAGAAATGGCAGACGAGATGGCATGGCGACCAATCCGGGAGATGGACACACCGTCTGATCCCGGAGCTCGCCACCTGGCTGGATAGAAAGCACGGTCAAGTCGGCTTTTACCTGGCGCAAGCGCTTTCGGGCCATGGTTGCTTCAATGCGTACCTGAAGCGCTTCAAGAAAAGAGACGATGAGTCGTGTCGCTACTGCGGTTCCCTTGTGGAAAATGCAGAGCACACACTCTTTATCTGTGCCAGGTGGGGCGCGGAAAGGGAGGCTGTTGGCCGGGCAGTGGGCGCACAACTCACTCCTGACACGATGGTCGCTCTCATGCTCCAGTCTGAACAAAAATGGATACTTATCGAGTCATTCGTCACCCTGGTGATGAAGACGAGGGAGCTTTATTCCTCCCCTGGTCGGCGCGGCTAGTCGGTCTGCCTAACGGGCGTGTGGCCGCGGATGGGAGTCCTGGTCGAACGGGCGACGGAAGAGTCGTACGCGACTTTGAGCTGGAACCAACTACCCGCGAAGTTTAAAGCCGAAAGGCGGTTCCACGGGCGGTGTATTGGTTCGTGAGAGGGGGTTTTTTGGTTTTAACAGGTATGCCTAGACCCGTCCTAGGAGAGTCCTGTACAACGTCTATAAAAGATTTCGCCATTTTTCCTCCTCACCAAAAAAAAAAAAAAAATGAAAAATAAAAAAATTGAAAATTATCCAATTTTTTTGGAAAATGCAGGATCATCCACCATTTTAAAACCATGTAATTTACTTCATGTAGAGAACTAGTGGGGTGAAATACCTAGTAATTTACGGTAAAAAGCAACGTAAAGTATTGTTTTGCATGGTGTTCGTAAACAAATTTAAACAATTACCAGGAAAATAGAAATATTTTGTAATTTCAAGACATTGTTTTTATTATTATTAAAATTTGGTGTTTTTATTGCATATTTAATCAATAATAAACATGAGTGTATATATACCATCATTTTCAATTATACATATCTTTTCGGCAGGTGAAAAATAATTTGGTGAACATATTTATAAAAAAAAACAAGCATATATTTATAATAGGTGTGACTTTGATTCTTCATTATTTTGAATTTTTTTATTTGTGAAAATAAGATATTTTTATCAATTCATTTTCTCAGAAAGTAATGTTAAGGGCATGTTATACTTAAGAGAAGTAGCAACTTCATGTAATGAATGTGGTCCAGTTACTACATGTTTGTGTCCAAAATATATTTGAAAAAAATTATAATTTAGGAAATGGTAAAATAGGTAAAAAAAGACCTAGACAATAAATACATTTAAAGTTTTTGAATAATGCTATTGAGTGATTTATTTATTAGTTGATTGTATATTTTTCATGCATACTGTAATTTAAAAAATGGACCAGAATATTGACAATTTCCGCATGAAATATTAAAGTTTCTTTGATTTAATGGAACGCCCTTTTAATAGGTGCTATAACAATTTTTTGCAAATATGAAAAAACAAATTTATTGGTCGAATTAATTATATTTATTAATTTACTCCATTAATTAATACCAATAATCTATTAAAGCAACTATATTACATCAAATGATAAGGTCTTGTCAATATCAATACAATGCATAATATTTTGTATTATCAACATAAAATAAGGCAATTAATAAAGAAAAGCGATGAATAAATAAATATATTGCTAATATTTATATTATTATCGATATGAGTTAAGAAATAATAATGAAGAAATAATTTTACTCCAATTATTCGTGATATCAGGATCCTATATGCAAGACAATTTGTTTCTTGTACTTTTGCGATTAATTTTCTAGAGTGTTATAACTATTTTATATTTCAAGTTCTGATTAGTATTTAACTTTAAATGTTTATCAATTTTCTCTATATAAAATAATACTTCAATCGGAGAGGACGGAGGTGGCGCCGCTAGCGAATTAGTTCTAAGAAATTGAAAATGACATCATTAACGGATGACGGGTTCAATGGTGAAAAAGGCCGTCGTCGGATAGGGCTGGACGGCATCAGCCCCCTGAATCTTGCCACCAAATGCATAAGAAAAAGTTACGTGAAAGTTGACTGCCGCCGGTGGCGGCGCTGACCGTTCATAGGCCCTAGATTAAAAAAATGCATGGGAAAAAGCATAAAAATTTGATTTTCTCCTGATAAAAACTATTTTATCGCATTTTAGTATACATGATAATAATCTAAAAAGATCTTCATATTTTTTACAAAAATTTATTCTCTTTGAAAAGGTTAAGAAATTCACTTTAGGCAAGAATCTAATTTCCAAATTCTGGCGGGAATTGCATTATTTGGGTCATGTTCTTTATTTTTTAATTGTTTTGCGTTAAATTCAAATATTAATACTAATAATTAATGCCGTTATTATAAAATTTGATTATTTTTCATATTATATAACATATTACAATAAATACAATATAGTATATACACTATATATTACTACTGTAATTAAATCAAACTTTTTAAAAAATATAAACATTTCAAAAATACTGTTGGGAATTTGAACTAATAATTTTCTAAATATTTTACTATGAAATAAATTATTAATTAATGAAATATATTAAGAATATTTAAAGAATTTGAAAATCTTTCTGTGGAAAAAATGACGCTTTCGACTGCGCTGGGATTCGAGCCCAGGTCTTTCGATTGCCGGTCGACTGCTCTGACCACTGAGCTACACAGGCGTCCGACATCCCTTTCTCCACAGGAAGATCTCCTTATATCGCCTAGTGGCTCAGCCTTGCGGCTGTAAATGATTTCAAATTAATTAGTTGAGTTTGAAATTTTTGTCACTGCCTACATTATCGGAGGATCACTAGTCGCGTGTCAGATAGGATACGTTGTCGACAGGTGTCCTCGTAGACAATTTCAAACTCTTATATCGCAAATAATGCAAATAAATTTAATATTTTAAAGAATTTGAAAATCTTTCTGTGGAAAAAATGACGCTTTCGACTGCGCTGGGATTCGAGCCCAGGTCTTTCGATTGCCGGTCGACTGCTCTGACCACTGAGCTACACAGGCGTCCGACATCCCTTTCTCCACAGGAAGATCTCCTTATATCGCCTAGTGGCTCAGCCTTGCGACTGTAAATGATTTCAAATTAATTAGTTGAGTTTGAAATTTTTGTCACTGCCTACATTATCGGAGGATCACTAGTCGCGTGTCAGATAGGATACGTTGTCGACAGGTGTCCTCGTAGACAATTTCAAACTCTTATATCGCAAATAATGCAAATAAATTTAATATTTTAAAGAATTTGAAAATCTTTCTGTGGAAAAAATGACGCTTTCGACTGCGCTGGGATTCGAGCCCAGGTCTTTCGATTGCCGGTCGACTGCTCTGACCACTGAGCTACACAGGAGAGTTTGAAATTGTCTACGAGGACACCTGTCGACAACGTATCATATCTGATACGCGACTAGTGATCCTCCGATAATGTAGGCAGTGACAAAAATTTAAAACTCAACTAATTAATATTAAGAATATATTATTATAATATATTATAGTTCAAAGCAGTGAAATAGTTTAGGCCTCTCATAAGTGCTCTGAAAAAATTTCTTTATCTACCAATATACTTTACTTATTTTTCTATTTATGTATATATAAAATCCTTGATCAATTTTTTAATTTACTTCTTTTTTATTTATCTGCGTTGTATTATTTTATTTTGAAATTCATTTTTCGTAAAATTATGAATTTAAGTTTCTAATTTTTATTACTTTAGGAATTCTATGTAATTCGGTAAAACTATAAGCGTTAAAAAGTAAGGAATCTAAATTAACAAAAAATCTGAACTTATATTCTTTTTTGAAGGCCAAAACTTTATTCTAATAACAAACTTGTTAGAAATCAGAAATTTGTTTCCACTTCAAGACAATCCAATTTTAACAAGCTCACATTAACTTCAATTCAAAATTTTAAAAAATATTCTTTCTCATCTCCTTTTTATTTCAGTCACTTTCATTTATCTATTTTTTAACTTCTATCAGACGAAATGTTTGTAACTGAATTTATTTGCGATAAGTAATTGAGAGACATTTATTACGGTGCAAAAGAAATTCATTGCACAGGTAGATACAATTAATTAATATTGAGACATTAATCTTTATTATATTATGTAGTTAATTATTAATATCTCTATCAAATAAAATGTTTTATTTTAAAGTAATTAAGAAAATAAACAATATGTTCGACGTACTTACTCTTCCCGAAGCAATTTGCAATTTGCCATACTTTTATTACATTTTCATCCTTTGGTACAATGAAAAAACGAACTTCATCAGAGCAAGACTCAAACCCAAATTTACACCCAAAATAGACACATTTCACCATTTTTTGCACCAATTTATTTGGGCATTTGTTTCAAGACTCGCGAACTTCATCTCAGTACCGTTCAAGAACTCGAAAAATTGAAAATTTTCAGGGAAAAATTTAAAAAACTACATTTTATGTGATTTTCGTGTAAGTCGGCCCAATGAACAGTCAGCGCCACCATGGCAGCCAGTCACAATTCATGTCATTTTCAACTCAGTGATGCAGGGGGCTAGACGGCACCAACTTTACTTAACGTTAGAAAAAGACACCAACCAATTAGAAGAACACAGAGGACAGAGATATAAAGAAACAGACGTTTTCTTTTTGTCCAATTTTACACTGTCTGTCTCCTTTACTCTTATGCTTTTCTGTAACTGGCTGTCCCTTTTCTGCTTTGCGCTTTCTGCTCCCATGGGATTTCACCACGAAGGAATAATAAGGAGACCAAACTGCCATGGGAAACTTTCCCGATCTGGCAGGAGCAACGGCACACGGCAAGTGCCCGGTTTGTAAGTTGGAAGTAGTGAAAAGGAGTGCGCAAGTGCGCAGTTGTCCTCTTCTTTCTCACGGGAAAATGTGCGAGTGAGACAAACTTGTCAAATTGATCTAAGCCAGAGAGGTTATGCAACCCGGTACGCGACACGACATAGTTAAGAAAAAAATTTATTATATTAAGTGCATTATATTACATTACATGCGATCTTCAAAATCTTGAAAATTTCTCGGATTAAATTCCCTCACCTTTAAAGGAAAAAAATATTCAACATTATTTAACACACCATTTACGAAGTAATAACAAATACCATAATTTCAATTTCAATATTTACAATCTTATATTCGATATATACTTACCACTTTTATAATGCACTCCTTTAGCTTTATAGAAGTCCTGAGATAATATATATATATTTTTTAAACTAAATTGAAATTGAACAAATATCTGCCGCTTGCAAATGATCAAAAAAGCGATCAACATAGCTCAGATTGCAAACCGGGGTACCTACAGACCCGATTGCACGCCGTGTCCGTGTGAAGCGAGTAGGGAGAGACGACGGGGCGCGCTGCTTTTGTTTCTTCCTCGTCGTTCTTGCGTGTGAGAACGGCACCTCCAACTTCTCCTTATTTTCCTCCGTTCCTCCTTGCAATGCTATTTTTAGATTTCATGCTGTCTGTTAGAGAGTAGAAATTGAGAATTGTATTTTTCTCGACTCCGTGCAAAAGAGGCGGGAAGCAGACGACAATTTCGAATTTACGAAATATGTAGTTAAAGAATTAATACTTCTTTTTTCAATATTTTTTGAAAAAGTCTGCTTGATTTGAACATCTGAAATCTCCTACAAAATTGTATAAGGATTTTAACACTTGAAAAATAAATTAAATAGAATTTTAGGTTTCCAAATTAAATCTTAAATCATGAATTTCGGATTTCCATTCATCTTACCCGTAAATTTAAAAAAATTTTAATCAGAGAATTATTTTCTATTAAAAAGAATGTCTTAATAGAAAATTTAAATTTCTATTCAAGCTGAAAATTGATATACTCAATTTTAGGTTAGAAATATTTTCATCTTACATTTTTTTAACAAAAAATGAAATACTCTACGTAAAGGAAAAAATTTCTAATAGAATTAAATAAATTATATTTTTATATTTTAAACTCAAAATGTATATTATATCAATTTTCAGCTTGAATAGAAATTTAAATTTTCTATTAAGACATTCTTTTTAATAGAAAATAATTCTCTGATTAAAATTTTTTTAAATTTACGGGTAAGATGAATGGAAATCCGAAATTCATGATTTAAGATTTAATTTGGAAACCTAAAATTCTATTTAATTTATTTTTCAAGTGTTAAAATCCTTATACAATTTTGTAGGAGATTTCAGATGTTCAAATCAAGCAGACTTTTTCAAAAATATTGAAAAAAGAAGTATTAATTCTTTAACTACATATTTCGTAAATTCGAAATTGTCGTCTGCTTCCCGCCTCTTTTGCACGGAGTCGAGAAAAATACAATTCTCAATTTCTACTCTCTAACAGACAGCATGAAATCTAAAAATAGCATTGCAAGGAGGAACGGAGGAAAATAAGGAGAAGTTGGAGGTGCCGTTCTCACACGCAAGAACGACGAGGAAGAAACAAAAGCAGCGCGCCCCGTCGTCTCTCCCTACTCGCTTCACACGGACACGGCGTGCAATCGTGTCTGTAGGTACCCCGGTTTGCAATAGACCTTTTTATCCTGAAAGGCGCTGGTGCGCATGTGCCGAAATTTGACGTCATTTCCGGATTTTTCGTCAGGTTTTGTATAGAAAAACGATATTTACTGTTATAAATTAATATACTAAACAAATAAAAAAGCATCAATATTAAGAGAACGAAAGGGGTGAAAATCTACAACAAATTGAAAAAAAAACCCGGTGAAAAAACAGTAAAAAGTGCGGTTAAATCGTGAAATAGGTGCGAATGTTTACATCTGTCATCGATTGACCCCGTTGACTGCTGTTGACAAATGCATTTTTCATCAAGTCTTGTATGCAGAAAAGATATTTAAAGTTATTTTGGAAAATAATCAATTCAATTTTTGTAACTACAGCATAGTATTTCACTGTAGTATGTAGTAATAAATATCTGAAAATTAAAAAATATTTTGTAGCTTTAACAAAAAAATTAAAATATACTTTTTTAAATTAATTAGTTGAGTTTGAAATTTTTGTCACTGCCTACATTATCGGAGGATCACTAGTCGCGTGTCAGATAGGATACGTTGTCGACAGGTGTCCTCGTAGACAATTTCAAACTCTTATATCGCAAATAATGCAAATAAATTTAATATTTTAAAGAATTTGAAAATCTTTCTGTGGAAAAAATGACGCATTAAATGATTTTACAGCCGCAAGGCTGAGCCACTAGGCGGTATAAGGAGATCTTCCTGTGGAGAAAGAGATGTCGGACGCCTGTGTAGCTCAGTGGTCAGAGCAGTCGACCGGCAATCGAAAGACCTGGGCTCGAATCCCAGCGCAGTCGAAAGCGTCATTTTTTCCACAGAAAGATTTTCAAATTCTTTAAAATACTTTTTTAAACATGTATTTTGTAATTTCTTAAATTTAATGTAAATTTTTAAAAACTAGTGAAGGAATGTACGTAACGCAGGTACAATATTTATCAAATTCTACTATAACGTGTAGTAAACATTCGCACCTATTTGACGATTTAACCGCACTTTTTACTGTTTTATCACCGGATTTTTTTTCAATTTGTTGTAGATTTTCGCCTCTTTCGCTTTCTTAATATTTAAGCTTTTTATTTGTTTAGTATATTAATTTATATCAGTAAATATCGATTTTCTATATGAAACTTGACGAAAAATCCGGAAATGACGTCAAATTTCGGCACATGCGCACCAGCGCCTTTCAGGATAAAAATGTCTATGATGAAACTGATGAACACCAGCCGGGATGGCGGTTTTTTGAGAGTGAAGGCATCTCCAACTGAGAATTGAGAAATCTAAGAGGGAAGTATAAGTAGTTACTAAAATTGAAAAATTGAAGTCTTGACTTCTTGGTTAACATCAGGAAGCCAGAATTTTGCTGTCCTTCAGGCTAAAAAAATCCCATTGATATTTTTAAGTTGGTTAACCTCAAAATTAACCGGCGCGCGCTGCGCGAGAGCACTCGTGGCACGGGAATTTGTCAGCTCGGTAGCATGGCTTTCGAAACTGTAGATGCGGAAACTCTGAGTAATCAGGAGACCTATCTATCCTCGGATGTAGTGGCAGGGGCTGAATCCCTCCTGCAATTTAAACAGTCTAAATCCTCTCAAGCCCAGGTTAGTAGAGCCAAAAGGCACAGATCTTCGAATGCCTCGGATGATTCTGACCTGATAAACTGTCAACTCCTAAGCACCAATAATGTCGATAACCTCGTGGAAATGGAGCAAAGTAATAATTTTTCTCTAACGACCCCCCCTAATAGTCAATCAAGCAGTAGCTCGGCTGACCCTCGCCGCTACCGTTCGCCCCCTAACTATCGCTATAAAGAATCTCATCGAGGCCAATGCAAGGTCATGATAGAACGCATATCGAACTCAAACGATTCCGATAAAGATCTTGATCGCTTCAAATTTGCAAAGCTATTTAATAGCATGTATCCGAACTCAATTGTAGATGTTAATAGTTCAGGATTTGGAAAACTCTCTGTTGTGGTCAGGTCAGCTCGCGATGCAAACGCCATTCTAGACGACAAATCCCTAGAAAATAAGGGCTTAAGAGCCATCATTCCGTCCTATTTTGTTACCTGTCAAGGGGTTATTTCAGGTATCTCCTTGGAAATGAGTGAGAAGGAGATTGTTGAGAATCTGGTGATCCTCGACAACGTTTACAAGATCAATCCTATTGAGGCTCGCCGACTCGATAGAAAAATCATTGACAAGGATACGAATAGGGTTTCGTATGTTCCTTCTCGCTCAGTATTACTGACTTTTGAGGGTAGGTCTCTTCCACAAAGGGTGGCGATTTATAACGCGTCAACGGAAGTCGAACCTTATGTGCCCCCCGTTAAAATTTGCTGGAACTGCCTTAGATACGGACACATCGCAAAACAGTGTCGCTCTAAAGCTCGCTGCAAGCGCTGTGGAGACCTCCCCCATAGCGATTCGTCTCTTTGCCCTAGAGCGAGCAGCCCGCCTATTTGCTTGCACTGTGACGGCCCACACCTGTCAGGTTCTAGGGAATGTCCCGAATTTAATTTTCAGAACGAATTCCGTACTTATGCGGTAAATCATTGCTTAACTTTCGCAGAGGCAAAAGCTATCCTCAGACCTAAAAAATCAAAGAAACAAGCGAAAAAAACCCATAATCACCCTACATTGTCTTCCGCAACTAACTTTGGTACTCTCCCTCCACTTTTGAGTTTCAGAGTCTCTCTTCTGAGACAAACTCCGATTTTCTTTGTCCTCCTTCTTCTCCCAACCACTCGTCGAACTCACTATCAATTATTGAAAATTTACTCCTCATGCTTACAAACCTTATTAATGCCATCTTATCTGGCAATCCTCCAAAAGCTGAGGAATGCCACAATCTGATTAATTCTCTTTCTACGAGTCTCTCCTCCCTCTCCAGATCCCTTCTTTAATAAAATCAGGATGGCTCAAATCAGCGGACTGCGAATCATGCAGTGGAACTACCGTGGAGCGGCAAATAAAAGCGGTGATTTAAATAATATTTCAGCCGACTTTGACATCCTACTTCTATGCGAAACATACCTAAAACCCGAAAAAACTTTCGTCATAAATAAAAATTTCAATATTATCAGATCCGATAGATCATCTAACAATCGCGGTGGCTTGGCGATCGCGATCAGAAAAGAAATCGTTTTTTCAAAAATTTCATCAATCCTCAATATAGAAAACAGCTTAGAAACTTTATCTATTTCCGTCAATACTTCTATAGGTCAGCTTCTAATAGTTTCCGCCTACAGAGTTCCGGTCGCTGGCAAAGGAATTTCTGAAAGCACCTGGAGACGATTTTTGGAAACAGTCACAGATATTAATCCAAACAACGTTCTTATTGCAGGTGATTTCAACTCGCGTCATTATTTGTGGGGCAGTGCTCGGGCTTGTCAAAATGGCATATCTTTTTGCGCCGCTCTTGATGACTCAGACTTAATTTCTTTGAATAATGGCAAGTCAACTTTCGTTAATCGTCCGAACGAATCCCCGTCGATCCTGGACCTAACCTTTATCAGTTCCCATCTTTTCACTTCAAGCTCTCATGACGTGTGGGATGACGCTCTCGGGAGTCATCATTACCCAGTGGTCACTCGCCTAGGAGTCCAAGTGCCTGTTTCTAAATATTATTCACACAAATATAGTTTAAAGGGAATTAACTGGACTTTGTTCTCGTCTGTGCTAACAAATCTAATCGATTCCAGGTCCTCCGATGGTCTTCTGTCTGCTGAGGATCCCATAAAAAACTACAATACGTTTATGGAGTGTGTCGATGTGGCTGTCTTAACTGCTTGCGCTCCCTCGGCTCCCTCTAGGAATGGCAACTCTGGGACCTGTTACTCAACTCTTCCCCGCAACTTCAGGCCGTTCGTCCCAGCTCCATGGTGGAATGGATCTTGTGATGACGCCGTCAGAGATAGACGAAGAGCAATAATCGAATTCAGAAAACATTCTGACTACAAAAACTATATAGCTTACGAAAAAAACCGCAGCGAAAGCCAAACGTATTCTGAATAAGGCTAGGAGAACATCTTTTCAATCTTTCTGTGAATCGCTAGATAGAACAACACCCATGTCCAGGGTATGGAGAGTCATTAAAACTTTTAATAACAGATACGCTCAGCCTGCCACATCTTCCTGCTCAGGCGATAGAGAGGTGATTGCTGATCTCCATAATCTCGCTGAGCAAATGTGTCCCCCCACAGTCTTTCACGATAGTTTCCCTACTAACTTTCAGTTAAATGAATTTTGGGATTCCTCATTCTCCGAATGCGAACTTAACATGGCTATTTCTTCTCTAAAAATAAAATCTTCCCCTGGCCTGGACTTTATTGACAATAATATTATCAGTCATTTCCTAATGAAGCAAGATTTGCTCTCCTTAAAATATATAACGAACTTATGTCGTCTAGCTCATTTCCGCCTTCATGGAACAACTTCCTGGTCTTTTTTATTCCTAAATCAACTCCAAATAAATACCGACCTATTCCCCTAGCTTCTTGCTTATTTAAGTTAATGGAAAAGTTAGTTTACAATAGACTTAGCTGGTATCTTGAACACAACTTTCATCTTTCCCCTTCACAATTTGGTTTTAGAAAGAGCAGATCTTGCGCTGATAATTTGGCTGTTCTCTCCACAGAAGTTTGGACGCGTTTTGCCTCGAGGGAGGTTACCGCAGGTTTGTTCTTAGACCTCAAAGGTGCTTTTCCCAGCGTAATACCCCAACTCTTAATGGAAGGTCTAAAAAACTTAGGTATTTCTAATTCAGTAGCTAAATTCATATACAGCTCCACCTCCTGTAAAAATATGTTCTTTAACATAAATGGAGAGTTGATTGGACCCAGAGTCAGCACCGTGGGTCTACCACAAGGCTGCATACTGAGCCCCATCTTGTACTCAGTATATACTCGTGAACTATACAATCTTCTCCCTCCCACATGCACCTTGATCGAGTTCGCTGACGATATAGCCATCCTGGTCAGATCTAACAACGCCGTTCAATGCATTGCAATCCTTCAGGAGTGCCTAACCATAGTTAGTAGATTTTTATTACATCGTGGATTAGAAATTTGCCCCGACAAAACTAAACTAATTCTATTTAACAAATTAAAATTAAATCTGGACGACCCAATTTACTCATTAAATATAAATGATAATACTATCACACCGTCACGTTATGTAAAATGTTTGGGAATAATCCTGGAGTTCTCATTCTCCTTTAATGAACACTTTAATTTCTTAATTAATAAACTCAGGAAATCCTTAAACATTATAAGGGTATTGAGGGGTGTTTGGTGGGGAGCACATCCTTATACCCTCATTACCGTTTACGATGCTCTAATCAGAAGTTGTTTAGAATACGGCTCGCATATTTTTACATTTAAAAATCATAAATTCTTTGGAAAATTAGAGAAGATCCGAAATAAAGCCCTGAGGTTTGCCGTAGGATATAGAACGAGCACTCCCATTAATGTCCTCTTAGCGGAAACATGTGAACCGCCTCTTAAGTTTCGTTTCAGCTTTTTGGCCAAAAAATATATTACCAAAACTTTTACAAACCTCAACCACCCCCTTACAGACAGGTTGGAAAACTTATGGAGGATTGCAAATCGGAGTAATCCCTTCAGAATTATGGACATTTTTACGCTCCTTCTAGCTTTTCATAAAACCAGAGATCTTAGAGATCAGACTCGCAGATCATACTATCATCCTTTTTTCGAATTTCCATATAGTGACCACACGTTTATTCCTCAAGTTGATGCAAAAACTGGCTTCCTATTACAAAACTTTCCTGACCCACCTTCCCTCTTTCAGGAAATGACTAATAATGAATTCAAAGACTATCTTCTTTTCTACACAGACGGATCAAAATCTCAAGACGGCGAATCTGCGGACTTTGCCTCCATTTGCTCTTTCAAACAACTAGCACACTCTTGGAAAATTAATAATGCAGCATCAATCTTTTCGATAGAAGCTATAGCCATTTTGCATACACTAGATTATATTAGTAAACAAGACTTTAAAAAAGTAGCCATCTTTACTGACTCGCTGAGCGTTTTGGAAAGTGTCTCATGTGCTACTCCAAATACTATTAAATCTCATCTCATTTTTCTAATTAGAAACCGATTGGCAACTTTGTCTTCTTTAGATTACAACGTTTTACTGGTTTGGATTCCGGGACACAAGGGAATTCCCGATAATGAACTGGCGGATAGATTGGCTAAATCTGCTTCCATCAATGCTCCAACCCTAAGGATTCCATTACCTCCCTCAGATTTTGCTAGATTCTTCCGGGAACATCTCGATAAAATCTTCCAAAATTACTGCAAAGAAAGAGGAAAGCGTTTTGGCGCCTACTACACAGAACGCTTCTATAATTTTCACAGAAAACCCTGGTTTACTAAGTTTAATGCAAGAAGAGAATGGATTGTATCCATATGTCGGATGAGAAGCAACCACCACTCCCTTAGGGAAAGTTTAGCTCGTAAAAAAATCATAGATTCGCCTAGTTGCCCATGCAATCCACTAATTGAAGAAGACTTAGAGCACGTTCTGTGGCAGTGCCCTAGATTCGATAGCTTTCGTCCTGGCCTTCTCAAAGGTCTTTCAAAAGCCCTTAAATGCAATCCTCCCTTTCACAGTCAGCAATTTTTGTTCAGCCCATCTATAAGAGTTGTCTCACACGTTTTCAGATTCCTGAAGAAAGCCAATCTAAAAATTTAGAATTTCTAACTTAATATATTTTGAATTTGCCGCTTAAGTGGGCCTGCGCGGTGCGGGGCGTGGGAGCACGGGGGCGTAGCAACGCCCCCGGGCTCCCGCGCCCTCCAGCCGTGCACCGACGCAATGTCGGAGCGCAGCGCTCTGCCCGGCGGGGCAAGTCGATTGATATGTTACAGGTCGTTCATTATTGAAAAAGGATGGAATCACTCTACACCAGATCATGGCGAAATATACAAGACTACTTGAGTCAGTATAAAGCCAACGTATGCGCACTCTAGTGGGCATAAATGAAGAAGAAGAAGAAAAAGGTCTATCTGAGCACACTGAACCACTCTGGCTTAGATTAATTTGACAATTTGACAAATTCGTCTCACTCGCACATTTTCTCATCAGTAAGAAGAGGACAACTGCGCACTTGCGCACTCCTTTCCACTACTTCCAACTTACAAGCCGGGCAATTACCGTGCCGTTGCTCCTACCAAGTCGCTTACATGGAGATAGGTCTCCTTATTATTCGTTCGTGGATTTCACCCTTCAGCTTAACATAAATGTGTTGAAATCTGAAATGTCAATCGTGTCCAGCCCTATCCAACTCCTCCGTTTTTGCATGGAACGCGTCTGTAAATATATGACCCCCAGATGATAGTTCCTTAAAATCCCGACTGAGGGCGCAGTTGCGCTTCAGCCTGACTTTAACATTGTTTCATATGGGATAATGTTACAAAGAATTTAAAAAATCATCTTTATCAATATAAAATACTCATAAAACTATCACAATAAATTGACAAACATATAATAAGAATTTTCAGCAAAAAAAATTTTGATAGATAATGATAGGAATGGAGAGAAAACATTTTAAACGCAGTCGCGCTTCAGCCTTTCTTTTTAACATTGTTTCTTATGAGATAATTTTACAAACAATTTAAAAAATTATATTCTTTAATAAAAAAATATTTTTGAAAATATTATAATAAATTAACATTAAAACATTAAAATTTACAGCAAAAAAAATTTTAATAGATACTGATAGCAAAGGAGAAAACAATTTTGAATACATATATTTATATAGCTTTCCATAGTGTATTAAAGTGTTATAATAATTGAATTGATAATAATTTCCACTTAATTAACAAAGAAATTTTTATTATGGTCAGCTATCTATTATTTTGTATGTAAATTTATTTCTAAACTTCATTTTGAAGTGAATTGCTTTGTTAATTAATTGGAAATTATTATCAATTCAAATTATTATAACGCTTTGATATACTATGGAAAGCTATATATATATATATTCAAAATTGTTTTCTCCATTGCTATCAGTATCTATTAAAAATTTTTTTTGCTGTAAATTTTTAATATGATATGTCTGTTAATTTATTATGATAATTTCATAAATATTTTTTTATTAAAGAATATAATTTTTCAAATTGCTTGTAAAATTATTCCATACGAAACAACCCGGTAAGAAAGTATGGATTAAATTAGATAGAAACGTTTCTATTCAATTTAATACCGTTTTTGAAAATTACGTTTCAATCCAGAAGAGTATTAAAGACGTAAAAGTAATGGATTGAAATGAATCCACCAACCTAATCGGGATTAAAACGGAGTAAAAAGTACCGCTTTAGTGGAACGGAATTGAACAGAATTACCATCAGAAAAGAAAGAAAGAAGTTTATTTATTCATGTTAAGTTTATACGTCATTTTAATTTATAAATTGAATTTATTCTCAATTATGTATAATTTTGGATTGATTCAATCAATGTACATTTCATTTTTACAAGAGTTCTCACTTTCATTTTTTGTCATATTTAGTAAACATAACGTTCATTGTATTATTTGGTAAATTTATTCAAGATATATTAATTGCATATTTATTATTTCTCAACTGCATTTTTTAAGGGAATTTATCTAAATTATTTAGAAAAAATTTGCAAAATAATTAATTAGAATTCAAACTCCTGCCATTACAGTGATCAAACCGAATTAAATTGACTTCAATTTTAGACGAGAAACAACAAAATTAGTTTGTTCCACATATCCACTCACAGGATGAAATTAAAATGACTTCAACTTCTTAGGTTATCCTACGTAATTAAATTGAATTACTTTCTTTCACACTTTGACTCATAAAAACGAATTAAGGCCATGGATCAATCGGACCACGTGACTAAATTATACATCTATCAGTTCATGTAAGATAACTTTTTTAATTTTCAATGTATCTTTCTGATAATTTGGGAGACGTAACAAAAGATAATAAAGTACTTCTGTTAACTTCTTTTTAGTAAAAATTTTGAACAAAATTCGAAAACTTATCGACAATTACAGTTAACTGTAAAATTTTTTGCAAAATTTTCACTCATACAAAGTTGACAGACGTTCTCTATTCTGTTCTGTAGTATTTTCCAAATTTTCAGGAAGATATTTTGTAAAAGAAAAAAGTTATCTTACACGAACTTTTACAGGAATTTGGTCACGTGATCTGGTTGATCCATGGCCTTAAGATGTCTTTAATATTATAAGTATCTTTGCGAGATTAAACAGAATCAACTTGACTTCAAATCTTTCACCCTTGATAGAATTAAAACGTGTTCATTCTTCGTCGCAGGATTCAACGGAATTAAAACGAGCACAAACGTAGCACGCTAAAATGAATAGAAGTGTTTACGCTCAAAAACGGTCTTGCTTTGGATTAAAAGTGTTGGAAAATCGCCCATATTCAAACTGCTTTTAATTAAATTTAATCCATACCTTCATACCGGAAATGTTAAAAAGTCAGGCTGAAGCGCGACTGCGTTTAAAATTTATTTTCTCCATTCCTATCATTATATTTTAAATTTTTGTTTGCTGAAAATTTGAATTATATGTTTGTTAATTTATTTTGATAGTTCCATAAGTATTTTTTATTGATAAATATAATTTTTTAAATGATTTGTAACATTATCCCATAAGAAACAATGGTAAAGTCAGGCTGAAGCGCAACTGCGCCCTCAGTTGAGATTTTAAGGAACTACCATGTGGGGGTCACATATTTACGGACATCTTTTAGGCAGTTGGATAGGGCTGATCCGGGCTGATCGCAGTGTTGCCAATTGTATGGAAATTTCCCGGAATCCGGGAAATTTTGACTGACTTGGGATATTTTACGGGATGTCAAGAAATTCCGGGAATTTCCGGGATATTGTCTTATAATTGCCTTATTATGTATTAAATTTGCATAGAAGATTTAATAAGAGATCTTTCGTTAAACACAACCAATCATAATGATTTTTTATTAAAAAAAAAAAAGCATTTTATTGATGCAGGCCCTTAGGGCGCTTTCATATGTCATAGTGCTCTCATGCCACCAAGTGGAAAAGGCCTATTGCTATTCATTTCACTCTAACTCCTTCTGACGCCATATGCTAAAGTGAGATGAACAGATTTTACAGGTTTTCAAATGAATGAGTCACATCTCTTGATAGTCGCTTATGTGTAAAATTAGCCTAAAGTTTCTCACAGTATCTATGTTGATTGGATAAAAGTATTATGTCCCAAAAAAGAATCATTGAATGGAATTTGAAATAGATTTTTAAAATATAGAATTCGGAAATGGATATCATTTTAATTAGAAAAGAGAACCCCAAATTACCTTGTATGCCTGTAAGTATAAATTATACAATTATTTTGATTCTCTTTGATTATAGGAGTGAAAAGATAGAAAAGTAAAGTTATGTTTCTGTACAGTATTTTCTAAACGTGTTCAGTACGCATATATTGTTTATACGTTTATTAGTAAAATATTGTCTCTAGTAGGGCATGTGGTACTTTACCATAAGAGTAATTTAGTTCCTATAGGTCTTTATCCACAATTTTCCAAAATAATATTTGTAACATAAAGACTGAGGTCGATGGACAATTATTTGATTTAGAATTTTGATGATATTTCGAAATTAACAAATATATATTTGTTAAAAACTATGAAAACCTTGGATAAGACATATTTTTAACAGAGTTTAAAATATTTAAACAATTTTAAGAAGTTTTAGATGATTTTAATTTACGGGGAGGTTCCGGGAAGTTTTGAAATTTGTCCGGGAAAAGTTGGGAATTTTCTATCGAGCTGCCGGGAAGTTAAGAGCGTTCACTCCGGCAACATTGGCTGATCGTGTCAGATCAAAGGTGTCAAACTGAAAGACCTGGTCCACGAAGGAATAATAAGGAGACCAAACTGCCATGGGAAACTTTCCCGAATCTGGCAGGAGCAACGGCACGGTAAGTGCCCGGCTTGTAAGTTGGAAGTAGTGAAAAGGAGTGCGCAAGTGCGCAGTTGTCCTCTTCTTACTCACGGGAAAATGTGCGAGTGAGACAAACTTGTCAAATTGATCTAAGCCAGAGAGGTTATGCAACCCGGTACGCGACACGACATAGTTAAGAAAAAAATTTATTATATTAAGTGCATTATATTATATTACATGCGATCTTCAAAATCTTGAAAATTTCTCGGATTAAATTCCCTCACCTTTAAAGGAAAAAACTATTCAACATTATTTTACACACCATTTACGAAGTAATAACAAATACCATAATTTCAATTTCAATATGTACAATCTTATATTCGATATATACTTACCACTTTTATAATGCACTCCTTTAGCTTTATAGAAGTTCTGAGATAATATATATATATATATATTTTTTAAACTAAATTGAAATTGAACAAATATCTGCCGCCTGCAAATGATCAAAATCGATCAACATAACCACTCTGGCTTAGATCAATTTGACAAATTCGTCTCACTCGCACATTTTCTCATGAGTGAGAAGAGGACAACTGCGCACTTGCGCACTCCTTTCCATTACTTCCAACTTACAAGCCGGGCACTTACCATGCCGCTGCTCCTGCCAAGTCGCTTACATGGAGATAGGTCTCCTTATTATTCCTTCGTGACCTGGTCACACTGTCAAATCATAAGTTCTTACAATTTGTAAATGTAATTAGACTTCAAATGTTTTTATTATTTAAATTTGTAAACATTACTGTTTTTTAAGCATTACATATTTGAGTTTTTATTGAAATTATAATATATTAACGTACATACTTTTTTATGGGAGATTTCGTTAAGGCAGCTTCAGTAAGTGTGATATCAAAGTGATATACATTACAGCCTTATAGCTTATAGGTTATATGATTATATATTAAATTTTAGAATATGTATACAATATATTTTATGATTTTTTTGAGGTTTAATGTAGTGAAAAATATGTGCACAAAATTTCACGAAACCGGGCTTTTATTTTCTGAATGAAGACAATAGTAACTTTTGAATTGTTTCTTAATAAAAAATGTTAATATTTATGAAAAATATATATATTTTTTGTAAAATGAATAAAACTTTAGGGTCGATTTCGCAGCAAGAAAGTACGCAAAAATATGTTACTTGTTCCATATTTTATGCAATAGCTTATTGATGAAAAAATTGAATTTATAAAAATAATGAACTTTCTTTATATTTACAGATGATTTCAACGAAATATGTTTCGTTTCTATTAGGAATTATAATAGCATCCTTAACATGGGCATTCAGTTTATACTTGTATTCAAGAATTTTGCAAAATTTAGATATAGAAAGTTCAACTGTTAATGAAGCTCATGAACTCACTAAGTCATTATACGAAAATAGTGAGAAACTAATTCAGGAGCTACAATCTGTTCCTGTAAAATCGTCCATGAATCTGAATCAAGGTAAATGTTTCTTAATTGATCGATGAAATTAGAAAAATATGATAAATTGAGAGATTCAATCAGAACAATATCCCCATAAAATTATCTTGTAGCGATCTGAAATCCCATGACGACCAGTAAAAATTGTTCAAATTTAATTTGTTAAAGTACGAGAAAATAAAAAATGTAGTCCGTGAATTTATTAAACTATACATCTTTTCCTCCTTTTGAAGAGATTATACATACATTATGTTACAAAATAAAAACAAAAATAAACCTGGCAGTTTTAAGCTGCTCCTTGCTTTGAAGAGTTTGAAAATCATGTTAGTTCAATTTAAATAAAAAGTTTCCAAAATTTAAATTCAAGATTTAAATAACTATGAAAGTTTGGAAGTTTACTTAGTTTCATAAAGTCGAAAATAAAAAACTCTCAAACATGAAGCTCCAAAACATAATTTAAATTTAATTTTTCAGATCTGACTGAATTAGGGTTAGTACGAAATATAGACGATCAAAGAAAGCGAGACGATGGTTATAAACATTTTGCATTTAATGTATTAGTATCCGAGAATCTTGACTTGCATCGTGAAGTGCCTGATACAAGAAACAAACTTTGTGAAAAGCAAACTTACCCTGAAAATTTGCCAAATGCTAGTATTGTCATATGTTTTTATAACGAGCATTATACAACGTTATTGCGATCCCTGCATTCTTTAATTGATAAAACTCCTGATAAATTTTTACATGAGATTATTTTAGTTAATGACCACAGTGATAGTGAAACTTTGCACAAAAAAGTAAGTGAGTACGTACAAAGTAATTTGATTAAAAAAGTTAAGTATTTTAAATTGGAAAAAAGAGAAGGTTTAATTAGAGCTAGGATATTTGGAGCAAAACAAGCAAGTGGAGAGGTGCTAGTTTTTCTTGATAGCCACATTGAAGTAAATAAAATGTGGTTAGAACCTCTCTTAACGAGAGTGGCATTTTCTAAAACAATCGTGGCAGTTCCTGTGATAGACATAATTAATGCAGATACTTTTCAATACTCTCCGAGTCCCTTAGTTAGAGGAGGATTTAATTGGGGACTACATTTCAAATGGGATCATTTGCCCACTGGAACATTATCTCATGATGAAGATTTTATAAAGCCTATAAAGTAAGTAAAGATGAAAAATTTTATCCTCACAATTAATGAACATTTTTTTTAAAAAGCCACAAGGCGTTTTTTTTAATTTCAGTTTTATAACTTTCTGAAATTTTCTTATTTACTAATGTTTTCAGTTTCTGGATATTTGTAAGTGGCACGTAACTAACATTGGGTTTTGAACATGTAACATCGTAACAAAATCAACAAAGTAACAATTATATTACTTCCTTAATATTTGTAACATCTAATTACACAAGAATAATTTACGTTTTTAATATAACCGCCAGGATTCTTTTATATTATTGCTTTTATTTTTATATCTATAGTTTAAAACACAAAATTATTATTTACAACAGATCACCAACAATGGCTGGAGGACTTTTTGCAATGCATCGATTATACTTTTTCGAGTTAGGAGAATATGATTCTGGCATGGATGTTTGGGGTGGCGAAAATCTGGAAATATCGTTTAGGGTAATTAAAACTATTTTAATTAAATGAAAGTGACATAGTATTTCATTTTTTCTAATTATTTATCTGGATAAGAGAGAAAACTTGTAGTAAATTAGTTGTGAAATTTATAAAAACTTTCACAAATATTTACTTATTAATGATTGAATCGGGAATTATATTTTATAGATTTATTTTTGGTATCTGTTATAATTATAGACCTGGATGTGCGGTGGAATTATAGAAATAATTCCTTGCTCTCGCGTTGGTCATGTTTTTCGAAAGCGAAGACCTTATGGTGACAACGATCAACGCGACACGATGTTGAAAAATTCGTTACGTGTGGCACATGTATGGATGGATAATTATACCAATTATTTCTTGAAGGACGCGAAGGAAATTGATTACGGTGATATTTCTGAAAGAGTAGCTCTAAGAAAAAAGCTGAATTGTAAAGATTTTTCGTGGTATTTGAACACAGTCTATCCAGAATTAATATTACCGGATGACAACAAAAAAAGATTAAAAGAAAAATGGGCTAAAATGAATCAAAAACCAATCCAGCCATGGCATTCTAAAAAACGGAACTATACAGATCAATATCAAATTAGACTTGCTAATACTACTTTGTGTATCCAGAGTGAGAAGGATATCAAAACAAGGGGTGCGGGAATAATTCTAGCATCCTGTTTACGCACTAAATCGCAGGTAAAGTTATTTATTACATAACCATTGCATCTGTTTACCTGAAAAATCTATGATTACAATGGAATGTTCGAAAAACTTCTTGGCTTTTAAAAACAATTATCACTTTTACCGAACAAAATTCATCAAAGTAAGAATTGGAGTTGAAGTTCATTTCGTTTGAAATTTAAACTAATTTATTATTCGATTTTAATTAATCGATGAAATTCAATAATAAAATGAAAAAAAATATATAAAACAATAATAAAAAATGCAAGTTTTATTCTTTATATAATGTGCTTTAATTTTCTTCATACCAATATTTATCAGATGTGGTTCGAAACGGATAAAAAGGAACTAATTCTTGGACAATTGCTTTGCCTAGAAGGCAGTGATAAGAAGCCAAAACTCGGAAAATGTCACGAAATGGGAGGAAATCAGGAATGGCACAATAAAGGAGCGGTAATTGCTTTGAATTTATATATTATAATAGTTATATTTGATTTAAAACGTCTTATTCATCAAAGAAATGTGTTTAGTATCACATAGAAAATTTAGTTTCCTTTCTAACTCTTCACTTTAAGTATTTCAAGATTCATTCTGAATTACTTTACTTCTATTTACAGATAGATACACCTATTTATAACTTGGCCACAGGAACATGCCTGAGTGCACTGTATCAAAAGAAAAATGCACATGTGATTATGGATTTGTGCACGAAAACTGATAAATCCTTAATCAGCTGGAATCTAATTCGTTCAATGGTGCCTTCTAAAGATTTCAGATGATATGAGCAAAATTATGTAAACGATTATTAATATGAGCAGTTTCCATGACGTCTTATCACTCTTTATGAGATTAATATCTGTTTCAATTAAAGTTTAAGAATTTTATATTTTGTTTAATAAATTGTATTTAATTTATAGTATCCTCTACTTATTTATTAACTTGGTTTATGTACTTTATTCATGATACAAGTTTTTAAAATTTGCTTCCAAATTTTTAACCAGGAATCCAAAAAATACCACATAGATGGGTTCAAAAAGATCACATGACAGGAAAAATATATGAAATGTTTAAAAGGTTAAAGAAAATTCTTGACAGTTAACAAATGGCGCATTTTATGCACTTTTATTTCCTAAAATTCCAGGTAATTATTTTTAGAAAATAATAGATTCATTGGGGATTAAAATATGTAGATATAAGTAAAATTCGTTAGGATTTTATTCCATTTTCCACTTTTGATGCTCCATAATGATTGATAAATCGAGCTGATGGGTCAGATATCCCTTCAACCCATTTAGGCATCCAGAAGTAAGGGACGAGTTTCTCTCCATGATTTTTAAAATGCGTTTCAAAAACTTTTCTGTGACAAAATATGAAAGATTTATTTACATAAAAATTTCTAAAATCTTTGCGACACCCTCTACTTATAAATAAATCTTTAATCCTAGAAACCTATAAATTCAATTTGTTCTGACCTGTAGTAAAGTGATTCTTTAGTTTTTGGTGTACAATGTAAATATTTAGAAGGTGCTTCTTCCAATTCCTTATCATCAACTCTGTTTTCAATAATTTCTTGAATAATTTGAAACAAACATTTTTTAATAGAAGTCACGCCATCACTAAATGCTTCCTTATGTCTCCACAAAACATTTTTAGGTAAGAGATCTGCATTTTCAAATGCTGATCGTAAAAGGTGTTTTTCTACGCCGTCTAGAAAAAATTAAGTAATTATTAATACTTACCTATTCAATCTATTCAACTACTGTATCTCTTAATTAATTATTCAGTTAAGTAATATAACTGCTTTACTTTGTGGTTGCCTCAAAGATGAATTTAATGACAGATAATAATGGGTAAACTGAAGATCTAGAAAAGGTACTCGAAGCTCTAAACTGAAAACACTAGTTGATCTATCAGCTCTTAGACCATCATACAAATATATGTCTTTTAACAATCGCACTGATTCTTCATGAGCTTTCACTGCATCAGGCGCATTTTTAAAATATATATATCCCTGCGCCAATTCATCCGCACCCTCTCCGCTAAAAACTACTGTTGTATCTGTGGATTTTTTAACGTATTTTGACAACAAATACATGCTGCAAATACATTATTTTTAATGAAATAGTTAATATCATTATATCTTTTTGAGTCATAAGAGTAAAACAGAAGAGTTTTAATGTTGCACACATTGCTTTTTACCCATGGCAAATACCACGTACCAAGAGGATCACATGATGTTAGCAAACAAGAGGTGTACAAAGTTATTCAAAAACTAATATAAAATATATTTATATTATATTTGATTTTTTACCCAATAGATGCTCGTATGGTTGTAATATCGAAGGTTTCAAGTTGATAAATAACATCATCTAATGCTGCTTCCACGTCCTTTTCAGTAAAAAAAATTTCATGATGCTCAGTGCCAATATAATCTGCAACCTAACATAATACATCAAAATCTAGCTTGAATTTGTCAATCTTTAAGAATTGAAAAAAATATTTTTTACCTGTCTAGCAGCCAAAATGTCGGGACTATCACTCATTCCAATCGCAAAAGTTTGTACTTTATAAGGCAAATTCAGTTTTTTAGCCTCCCTGTTTAATAAAGCTGCCACCAAACTAGAATCTAATCCGCCTGATAAAAAACAGCCAATGCGTCTTTCTGACATTAAACGTTTCTGTACAGAAGCTAATAATAATTTTCTAATGTTCCCATGAATATCCTCTGAATCTAGATCTGAGAAATATTAAATTTACTATTTTTATATACCTTCATAAAATTTCGAAATGAATAAATTTTTAAAAGTATGGCAAAATCAATTTTAAGAATTGGACCACCAATTTAACATACCGGTCCACGGCACATACGGTTGAAAACTGGGCTTGTCTCCGGGTTTATGAAACTGCACGCTTTTTAGAAGCGTTGCCTTTCCTTCCGTGGATATTTCATACTCTTCGTAATAGCCAGGAGGAAATGGTTGTAATGTCCAGTCACTTGGAAATTTTTCAGTGATTCCAACTAAACCCTAAACGTATTATGTCATAAAATTTAAATCACTTTTGAAATCAACAGCATCAAAATTTGTTTTAAATTATACAAAGTTACGTATGAATATTTCATCCAGCATAGTGTTATTACCTTGCTTTCTGAACAGATCCCCAAACGTCCATTATTATCGCGCAATACAAAAAGCGGTCTCACACCATAAGGATCTCTTGCAATTAGAACTCTCCTTTTCTCTACGTCCATCAAACAAAATGCAAATACACCATCCAATGAACGGGCCACATTTTCTGCACCAAAAGTTACATAAAGATGTATGATCACTTCTACGTCACATTTAGTTGTGTTTTTGAAATCATGCTCCTTTAAAACCTAAAATAGAAAATAAAATACAGCCCATAATTATGAAACATTAATTAATTACTTTAATTAAATTCGATATTTTTTTTACAATAAAAAAAAACAAAAGTGTCCCGTGCTCTTAAGTATTGCGCTATACTATATATTACAGTTTACCCTACTTTTCTGCTTTGAAAATCTCCCCACTTTATCACTTAATCAAGTAAATCGAATATTTCATTTTTAAGAAACACTCCAAATTTTTCGTACATTGAATACGAACTGTCAGAGTCTAACTTTTGAGCGTCATGGACGCTTCTGACATCTTTCATCCCGTGTATTACCAAGTACTTATTGATGCCGCTGACGACAGTTAATCGGGACAATTTTTAATTTTTTCTAAAATTAGAAGTAATATCAAGTGCGAAAATGTTCGTGAAGTGTGAGAAAAATGTTGGAAAGTTCGAGTTCACACACACTCTGCCCGTTGTGATTGTGTGTCAATATCACGCCAGTTATTTCCTTTGGCTGCATTTTACAGGGTAATCTATTCTTGTAGAACTATCGTATGGTAGTAAAAAAATATTGTTTCTATAATTCTCTGTCATTCAAGGTCCACGTGAGGCTCCGAAAATTTAGTGACTGTTGCATATTTTGATTTTACTATTTGCTATTTAGAGGTGTTTGCAGGTCCGAACTTGCCTGAAGTGATATATATATATATATAATGCATGAGATAGTAGTACTTTGAATATTACCGTTTTGAAGTTGTAAATCTCTCCATTGCATAACAAGAAAAGTTTTGGATATGTAGTCAATCTCATAGGCTGCATACCACAGAGTCCATCAACTATAGACAATCTATGAAAGGCGAGGTATCCATTCTGAAACATAAAATAATTTTTTGTTGCTGTAAGATTAATTTGTAAACAGGATATTTTGAAATTTACATGAGATAGCTCTAGCAAGTGTAAATATAATATTTCACCTTGATACGGCTATCATGCTCGAGTTTAAATGCATCTGGTCCCCGATGAGATATTTTAGAAAAGTTATCACAAACGCAGGTCAGAGTGTCACATTCTAATCCGAAAAGTGCCCAAATTCCACACATCTTTTTGAAATAGAATCCTAGATTTAAAACATTTTGAGAAAATATAGATAAACAATTTCTGTAAAATAATATAGAAAGATATGAATATTAGATACGTGGCAACTTATACAATCTTCTACAACCATTAATGTCCAAATTACGTATAAAAATTATTATATTATATATTAGTTACTATATTAGTATATTAGTTTGTATATTATAAGAACCGTAGATGAAGACTGTAAAATTTTTCAAAATTGATCTATTTAAAATACATAAAATTAGAAAAACTTCGCCGAAGAGTTAGTTGCTGGATTGGGATCAGTCTGACGGCTGGTAATATATTCCTTGGGACAGACTACCATATGCAAATTTAAACAAATTTATTTTAACAAATTTTTTGTTTCAAAGGATACACTAATTTATGTACTCACACTAAAACTCAATAAATGAAGAAAACAATTCTATAATAACATAAATATTGAATTGCATTAAAGTTTGACAACACAATACTTATCCACGTGGGCATGAAGCAATACAGGGAGACGTATTCCTCAGATTACTATCAGTATTGAGGGTGTGTGTTGAGTAACACTCAATGATACTACCGCCACACCAAGGCACATAGGACCAGATTGATCTTACGCGGTAATTCTCGGCATTTTCGGTAATTTACGTTCTAGTGCAAAAACGCGGTAAATTTGATCAAACTCAAATTAAAAATAATTTAATGTGTTTTGATTAATATTTTAAGACGTTCTATTTGGACCTCGCACTTTGCGCTCGTTCTTATATTCTTCGCATACATTTAAGCTTATTTCTTGTAATTTGATACTTAAGCTGAAGTCAATTTCAAAATATTATAAATGTGATTTACATTTTCTCAAAGTTACTAAATTTGTTTTTGATTTGAAATGAAAAAGGAAATTAAATTTACTTAAGGCTCTATTGGCCTTAAGGAACACATTCTCACCATGATACTCGCGCTCTATTTTCTGTATACATTTCTGTAAATTTCTAATAAGTTACATGATTAAAATAATTTATTTCATTCCAAATATCTCGATAAGGAAAAACAATCGTAGACTTTATTTAAGCAAAAGATTTTGCATTTCACCGCTTATTTTGTATCTCACATATTTTGGTTCAAAAATGGAATTTTTGATTTTCAATAGTGTTTTTTAAAAATCAAAAAAAATAATATACATCTAGTCAAAAAATGTTTTAATGAGAATTTGTAAACCTCATTCAGGCAAATGATTTTCCATCTCAACGTTTTTTTCATATCTTACACATTGTGTTTAGGAAATGGAATTATTGAATCTTAATCGTATTTTATAAATTGAAACGAAAAATATACATTTTATCAGAAACTGTATCAGACAAAATTTGTAGACCTTATTAAAGAGAACAATTTCGCATTCTTACGTTTTTTTCGTATTTCACATATTATAGTTAAAAAATTGAATTTTAGATTTTCAATACTATTTTTTAAAATTTAAAGAATTTGAAAATCTTTCTGTGGAAAAAATGACGCTTTCGACTGCGCTGGGATTCGAGCCCAGGTCTTTCGATTGCCGACTCAACTAATTAATTTGAAACTATTTTTTAAATTTAAAAGGAAAATTTACATGTAATAAAAAATGTGATTCAAATTTGTAGATCTTTTTATATTCAAAAATTTTGTATTATACCGTTTTTTTCGTATCCCGTATAATATAACTGAAATGTGAAGTTTTTATATTGACGTTTTTTCAAGTTTTAACATAATGTAACTTTCCTAATTTTTGTTTAATCAAAAAATGTTATCAAGATAATTAGTAGAGATTTATAAGCACTATTCGAAACCAGTATTGCAGTTTTTTTTTTTTAAAATTTAAAAAACAAAAGATGCTCTTATTATCACAATTTTGATCGGATGTAGCTGGTTAACAAATTTGTTTTTTCTTCTTGTGCCATCAAAAGGTGTATCCAATTTCAATACAATCCGATAATTCTATCGAGAGTTATCGTGTTCACAGACACTGGACAGACGATAGAGACACTTTTGTAAAAATCGTTTTTTCTAACTCAAGGGGTCTCAAAACGCAAAGCTTTGATGAAAATTCCAAAAGTGATTTTTCACATAAAACCAATACCTTATATGATGAAAGTCTAATAATATACTCTTATATGATTAGAATGTAAAAATTCTGATTAGGAAATTATAACCTCAGACCTTAGGGTGCAATCGTGATATTTCCGGAGTTCACATGTGCTTTTAACTATTTATGTTTGTGATAAATTAATAAATCGATGCAAAATATTAAAATTTTCTTTTAACTCCACTTCTATTACTAATTTTTCTTTACTTTCCTCAAACTTTGATTATTTTATACACTGTAAAAAAAAATTATGCACTATCACCTCTCTTTTCAGTAATTTTCCTATAATTACTATGGTATATTTACCAAATATTGGAAAAATTACTGGGATAAACGTATTAATTTTATAATATGCTGCAATTATCATAGGTGTTTTTATTGCTAACTAAATTGTAGAGATTTTACATGACCTCGTAAATCAATGTTTATCGTCCCATTTGTTTCTTTATTTGGCAAATGCATTACAATAAGCGTAAACAATTTACATGCTTATGTTAATTTTTTGATAAAATATATAAAAGTGCCTAGTTTTTTTCCGTTTCCTATTAAATGTGTTAGGTTAATAACAGTAATGTAGGTTGGATAACTACAAGTAAAATTCAAGAAAATTACAGAAAGTGGGTGGCACAGTAAAAGTTAAAATGCAATTTTAGCAATTTTTTGGAGACAAAAAACAATTCCAGTGCCACTAAAATTTCCAGTGCTGTTATAAAACAAGGAAATATCGTAGAATACTTAAGATTCTTCAAATTTAGTTGAAAAATATAAATATTGATTCTAAAAACTGTTAATGTCAAAACGAGCTACAATCTAGAATATTCCTAGTTAAAATTTAATGCAAATCAACGTTGAATTGAATTTATCAGTAAATGAATTTGCGTGCGTAGTGTTATTAATATTTTAAGATTATAATAATAGAAAGAAAGTCAAAAAAATGAAACGTGCGATGACAATAATATAATAAGCGAGTAAACACAAACTACAAATACCTTAAATGACGTTAGCTTTTTGGATATTTTATTGTCATTTCCATGTACAATCGTCCACTTCGGCGTTTACAGTTTATTAGTGCTGGCCCCCACTTTTTTTCTTTGAAGAAATGGGACATAACAATTAAAATAATGTTGCTTCCAAACAAATCAAACTTCGCAGTGCCAGTCAAAGCTGTCAAAGTGTCAAAGATGTAATAAACCTAGATGCGGTGCACTACACATTGTCCATACACCTTTTCATTTAAGGCCATGTGTAACTTATCCGATCCCTACCTTACCAACACTCTTTTTTCGTGCTTCGTATTTCTACATTATGGTGGTATGGTGCATTTATACCTCTGTCTGCCTGACCGGTGCGGACAGAAAATACATAAGAGCAAAAAAGACAGACATTTTCTTTTTGTCCAATTTTACACTGTCTGTCTCCTTTACTCTTATGTATTTTCTGTCCGCACCAGTCAAATAAGTTTATTTCTTGTAATTTGATACTGAAGCTCAAGTCATTTGAGGCTTTTCACATACAGTGTCATCTCTGTCACAATTTCCATAATCATAGAATACGTGAAAATCCATGTAAATTACCTAGGGTAAATACATAACCATCTGTAACCATATTTGGTAGACACGAATTGAACCATTGTGCGGACTGGACGAACCAACGGATATGGAACGGACGGGGACATTCAGCCAGTTCAGCTGCACTTCTGCATTATTTTGTTGTGGGTGAGCTGGGATGAGCGCTGAGCGGTCAGAAAGCATCTGAGAGAGTGAGAGCTAGTTGTCCTAATAATCATCTGTGTTTGACTAGTTTTTCTGCCGAAGACAAGAAAAGAATTAAGCATGTAAGTAGTTAACCTTTTTTATTAATTTTTCTGTCTTAATTTTGCCTCTTTTATTTGAGTACATCTCTACAGATATTTGATCACTAGACTAATTATAATCCTGATATTCAAAACATAACCTATCTGACACCAAATAGTTTTCCGGGTTTTTCGTTTCTCATGCTTATTTTGTGTCCTCGAAGAATTTTTTAACATATTTGTCCAAATGTGCCTAGATAATTGATTCAGAAGATTATTCCCAAAATTATTTATTAATTTTAAATAATGAAAATAACCAATAAATTATTAGTGGCATATTTTACAAACTGAAATGTCAAATATTTTTGCAGTGTTATTTCTAACCAAGTAAATTCTAATCATTTCCTATAAATTTGACTTGATTACACAGAAAAATATACAAAATTGTTTGCAAGTTCTAATATATGTTACTTTTGTTGACACAAATGGTAAATTCAGGCGAATATTGAAGTCGAATAATTTTTGCAAACGACCCATTTACCAATTTAAATAACCGTTGTCATTTAATATCTCTAATTCCAGTTTCTGTAGGCGACATTAGAAAAGAAAGATTTAATTTATCGTAATAATTATTTTTAATTCAAGAAAAAGTCGGATTTATGTTGAAAGTGACATTGTGAAGTGAGTGATGCTTAAAAATTAATGAAGACTCTTTAATGCGCGTATGCCATTAAATTCTATCTACTGATTATTTTGAAAAACAAGAAGCAATAAAAATATATAAATATAAGCTATAGATTACACCAGAGGAGATTCAATTTGTTTTAAAGTCAACACTAGATACTTTTTAATTTAACTTTTTTCAAATTTTAGGTCTGCCTTAACAAAACCAAAGTCAGAAATGACTCCAGAAGAGCTCGCTAAAAGGGAGGAAGAAGAATTCAATACTGGACCACTTTCAGTTCTCACTCAGTCAGTCAAAAACAACACTCAAGTACTTATAAATTGCAGAAATAATAAGAAACTGCTGGGACGAGTAAAGGCGTTTGATAGACACTGCAATATGGTTTTAGAAAACGTGAAAGAAATGTGGACGGAGCTTCCGCGCACTGGCAAAGGGAAAAAGAAGGTTCGATTCATATAAAACAAGTTGTGAATTTGTTATGATATAAGGTTAATATTGTTCTTTACCATTTGCAAAAGGAAATAATTTTTTTTTTTTTTTTAAATAGGCGAAGCCAGTTAACAAAGATCGTTTCATCTCAAAAATGTTCTTACGTGGAGATTCAGTCATCCTGGTTCTAAGAAATCCATTGGCGACGGCAAGCGCAAAATAATTTACATACCATGTACATACCTTTTTCCATGTACCTTAAGTTTGCTAATAAATTTCGTAATTTAAAAGTTTTTTATGGTTCCCTTATTTTAATCCACAAAACCTTAAGCAATCGACAAAAACTTAAAAATCGTGTTACTGTGAATAACTTTGCAAATAATTTTATATGTGTTAAGTGCCCATCCGTGATAAAGGCTCTACCATCACTAATTTCTGCTTCTAAACTTCTAAACTTTGGGAAAATGAAACGTTTCAAAGTTTCAAGCATAATGGCGGAAAAATTCAAACTAAATGAATTTTCAAAATTCATTAAAAAATTGCATAAATAATCAAATAAACAACTAATTTATATAGAAAATTTGAATAAATAAATAATTTTAAATAATTAGAAAGATTAAATCATGTGAGTCAAATGTAAATTATTAAGTATTTTATTTTTTAAAATTTATTATCTTGGAATTAATTTGTGCTTTTGGCGCCCCTTTTTCAAGGACTTTTGATTGTACTTTAAACGTAAAATATTAATTCGACAAGTACCTGTAAACCCTCTTGCATCAAATCAAAAAACACCAAAAGAAACAAATACGATTCAAATAATATAACCCCAACCTGGCATGAGTGCGCATGCGCATTAATGTTTGTGAAACAACGAGAGTAAAAAAGATAAAAGTATATTTCTGTCTATTTTACACTTGTTATAATGCAAAGCATTGGGCGTTTTTACACAATGTATTTTTTGGGGGGAAAAGTACATAAAATACGTATTCTGTAATGTAAAAACCATGTATTTTGCGTTGAAAATATCGAGTAATGGTGCTTTTATATCTCTCTAGCTGCGGGCCGAGAAATTTATTTAGAGTACTTTATTGGCACATTCCGTTGCTCAACAAACATTATTTAACAGAATGGACCAATGAACTTATGTAGATGAATTTTCCAGCCCGCAGCCGGAGAGGTATAAAAACACCTTTACGCGTAACCACACAGCCGTGCTTGGATCCATGTTCATCTCACTCTAGCATATTTTTCTCCTGTTAAACAGAAAAGTTAAAGTAAGATAAATGTATAGTATCGTCACTATATGGTAAAGTGAGAGAATAGTACATTGTGCAACTGGGGAAAAAAAAATTTATTTTGCGAGTGTGAAGTTTGATGCCCGAGCAAAGCGAGGGTAACAACCACACGAGTAAAATACATGTTTTTCCCGTGTTGCACATGATTTTTTTTCTACTAGCGGGTCAGAAAGTGGATTTGTTTGCCCCGCACGGGGCAATAAAGTCCACTTTATGGCCCGCTAGTAGAAAAAAAACATTACTACTTGGTAAAATTTCTTTGACACGTTAAAGGTGCAGAAGTAACTCGTAAAGCAAGCATTTTGCTTGCTTTCTTGCGAAAAATGCTTCCTTTACGAGGTACCTCTACTCCATTAAAACCCCAATTCATGTAATTTACACCGTGTGGGAAAATACGGACGTAAAGCGTTGTGAATTACTGTAGATTTTTTTTACTTCACGTACCCAACTCTGATCATGACTCGGCCGATGCTGTCTCGTTATTAACAAATATGTCGCGGGGAAGTAGTGCTGGTTTTGATAGGCATATTACTATATTTTCGCCTGAAGGAAGGCTTTATCAAGTGGGTAAGCAAATAAAAACAAAATCCAAATATTTCGATTACCGCAATTTTTATTGATCATTGCATTGCTGCTAATTGTACAATTTATACCTTAGCAATGACGCGGCGTGATAAGCACTTTTGAATCTTTGTTTTCGTGTTTATTATAGAATATGCTTTTAAAGCTATTAATCAAGGCGGACTCACATCCGTTGCAGTAAAAGGTGTCGACACTGCTGTCTTTGCTACTCAGAAAAAGGTCCCGGTAAGTAATTTTTCATTCTTGGAACAATTTTTGAAAATAGGTTAGGAATGGGAATTTTGCACAAACTTTTAATTACACACTGTAAAAAAAATAATTCGGTAGAATTACAAAAGCAGTTGTAAATGTATAAAGCGATTGTAAAAGTACTACGTTGCACGTTATAAAATTATTTATATTTTGTGAAATTACAGTTGAATATTAATTATGCTACGTGATACGTTGTTTTTTTTAACCAATTTTCATAGGACGTATTAAATTACCTCCTGTGCTTTTTTGCAGACACTTGTTAAGGACGTAAATACTAAAACGTCTGCAGTTAGTTATTCAATTTATCTTTTCACTGAATGTTATTAATGGGGTGTCATGGATGACATCAATTGATTTAAATGATTTAAAATCTTTATTTTCGTACAATATATCTTTTCTGAAGAAACAAAAGAGGTTAATGAAGTAGTTTTTTAATTTTTATGGGAACTCAACCATCTAATTTAAATGAATGTTACCAATTGATAAAATCGAACTCAGCCACCTCATTTGGAATAGTAAATAAAGTTCTACACAATATGAAAGTCACATTTATATGTAATAATAATCAAATGGTAGCTTTACATATAAGATGTATACATTTTAGAAGAGCTGAAGTTTAATTTGAATGCAGTCAATGGCAATAGTTTCGCCACTATTAAGATATATTTTTTCCGTAAAAAAATACCATAACTTTTATTTCTTTTTAAAATTGGATAAATTTGTAAATTTCGTGTTATTGAAAGCCAATAAATGTGATACTTAATTTTTTCAGTAATATGTATGCTGTCGATAGGGGTGGTCTTGACCAATGAGACAAAAAAGAAGAACAAAGTAAAAGTTTTGGTTTTAGACTTAATTGAACTTTAATATTGTAAATTTATCATTAATTGCTATAGAAACGAAACGATTTCGGGTCGAGTATTGAATTTCTCGTCTAGCTATCCCATTTTTGATAAAATAGGGATTGTTTAAGATTTCATAGACAGAGTTCTTCGGTCTCCTTACAGAGAAAATTCACAAATTGTCAAAAAGAAAATTCTATTCAAACCACTGTACAGGCCTGCAAATTAATTTTTTTTCAGGGTTACAGAAACCGGAGAGGGTGTTTCTTATAGATTTTCTTGCAATTAATCCAAATCTGGCTCCAGCATTCTCCTCCCATTTCATGGTTTCACGTATAATTGAGGTGATAGAGAAATTTTGAGACCAGATTTGGATTCAGAATACAAAAATTGACAGAAGAAACTATCTCTAAATTGTTTTTTTCTCTACTTATGGACAAATTTTGTCTCTCTAAAATAATTCTTTGAATCTTTCAAAATCCCGATGCAGGGTGGCCGCTGGACTGGAAAACTGGGAATTTTTAAAAATTTTTAATAAAAAACGATTCTTATTTATTTTAAATTATTGAACGAAAAAAATACAAAATTTCATTAAATCATTTTTAAATATGAAAAAGTATGTAAGAAGCATTGTTTTGATTGATATAGTAATAGACTTTAACATTTAGAGAAAGAAGTGAAATAAAAGAATTTTTGAAATGATATACATTGAAAAGAAGGAAATAAGGGCCTGCCTATACTATAAAAACATCTGTAATTCAATTTTCTATCTAAAATTAGATTTATAGTATTCACATGCATTATATGAAAACTGTAATGGAGTAAAGTTTGGACACAAGCATTAATTTGAATTATTTGTAACTTTTTAGCAAAGATTTTTTTCTTTTGGTATTACAATTTTGTCTCAACATATTTTCAAAGCTCTATGAGTTAAAATAGTTTTAGTGCCAAAAATGCGATCTGTGAAAAAATTGAAACTGTTGTAAATAGGGAAAAACGATTTTTATTCCAGGATAAGTTGCTCGATGAATCAAGCGTGACCCACTTGTTTCAAATTACAGAAAACATTGGTTGTGTTATGACTGGCATGATTGGTAAGTTTTAAATTTCAATCAAAAACTTAATGGAAAGGGTTATAAAATTAATTAAAGTTTATCGTTTCCATTTTTAGCGGACAGTAAGTCTCAAGTCCAACGTGCTCGTTATGAAGCAGCGAATTTTAAATATAAGAATGGATACGAGATTCCAGTTGACTGTTTATGCCGGCGATTAGCTGATATTAGCCAAGTATACACTCAAAATGCGGAAATGCGTCCTCTTGGGTGTTCCATGATTCTTATAGCTTACGACGAAGAAAAGGGACCGTGCATTTACAAAGCAGATCCTGCTGGTTATTTCTGTGGCTACAGAGCCGTTTCTGCTGGATCTAAACAAACAGAAGCTAATTCTTATCTTGAGAAAAAGTTGAAAAAGAAGCAAAATTATGACCACGATGAAACTATTCAGTTAGCAATCACTTGCCTCTCTACTGTTTTGGCTGTAGATTTCAAGCCAACAGAAATTGAAGTTGGCGTCGTCTCTAAGGATAATCCAAAGTTCCAGTAATGAAAACTTTAAACTATTTTTTACTATACAATAATTTTGAGGTATGGTTTTTACTAAAAGACATTTTTGTTTCACAGAATTCTTAAGGAACCTGAAATCGATAAACATTTAACTGCGATTGCTGAAAAGGATTAATAGCACTTCGTATTTGTACTTTCTTGAAAAATAAACGTCATTAATTTTGAAATTGGGACTTGTGGTGACACCCTTAGCTTGTGAATGCAAACTCTACATGAATCGACTTTTTTTGGACGGTAAATGACCCTCTATCTTTTAAGTATGAAAACAAATCTGAAATTTGAATAATTCATTTACTTGTATATGGTATCTTTACATAACGGCATTATTATCATTATTTTAACTAAAAAATTCAACAATATTTGAATATTAAATAAAATAATTTGAAAAAATGTAAGATGGATCCTTATAGCTTCTATAGCCTAAAGGAGTTGAATCATCGTTCTACGTACCTTTTTCCGGAGACTTAATACGATAAGCCAGATAAAAACTAAAATAAGTCACGGAATGAAGTTAATTATTAAAGTAAAGACAGAACATCTCGAGTTTTTCTATATCTATAAAAAGGGGTTTAATTTTTTGGCAGTCATAAAAATTTTGTCTGTATCAATGGCTCGACATAGTGTAGGATTATATCATTTCATCCATTGTACAATATTTTAAAGTTAAGAATAATATAATTTCTGCAAATTTTCAATTTCCAACGAAATCTCTTGTCCTGAAGCTCTTGAAATGTCAAAGAAAGTTCATGGAGATAATTGCCTTTCAAAAACACAGGTAAATGCCAGGTATTTAAAGAAGGTCGTGAAATAGTTGAAGATTCGCCTTATTCCGGGCCCCGTCTACATCAACTAACGACAAAAATGTTGAAAAAGTGAAGGAATCAGTGCTTGAAAATCGATGGATCGACAGAAACTGTAAAAGAAAATTGATAAAGAAACTGAAGGTAATATTTTCAATGGCTCATGAAAAGTATCTTGAAATTTGAAGCAATGTCCCATTATTCAATATTACTTTTGACATGGTTTAAGAATAGATGAGTACTTTCAAAAATTGTTTATACTCTTGAGAAAAAGGTGTCTACATTAAATGAATCACGCAAAAGCCATCTGGCCAAAACTGTGTCGCAAGTAAATATCGCTATATATCATCGCATTCAACACGATCATCTGCAAGTAAGAAAACGTTTTGAATCCAGATCGTTTCCGAACTTAAGGTAGTTCTCTCAAAAAATGGTTTTCTCAAAATATTTTTAGATTTGAAGTATCATGCATGTATAGTCGGAAACTTTACCAACATGGTATAATTCACGAACTTCATGTCTATAATATTTTTTTTTTTTGTGGTGTGACAGGATTTAAAAATTAAACACAATTTTGAGCCTTCAATTGTTCCAAGAGGAAAAGCCTTGCGGCATAAAAACCCCTTGTACTTTTTTATTATCCACTGCGTTTAACACTGATCAGTTGTTAAATAATTTTAAGCGTACAAGCTTTCGGCGCTTGCTACATTCAAATAAATTGAATGTTATATCAATTATTGCGTCACTAAAACGCTGTATAAAAGAGAACGTATGCACCTGACTTGTAGAAACAAGATACAAGTAGGTGGTGATACACTTTTTCACATGAGCTTTACTCAAGAGCTTCTTAATTACGGCTGACTAATCATGCATAAAAAAGCACACACAAAACGCACTGGCTCTCTCTCTTCTCTTTTCAAATCTCGGCGGCTCGAGCCGCTACGGAACAAATCGAGTATATCCGAAGTCAATCGTTACACCTAATCACACATCATAGGCTACACATCGTATAACACATTCACACATCCGATGAATAGAAAATACATACTCTTCACATATCTAGCGCAAGACTAGAGAGAGAGAGAGACAGAGCGAAAAGACAAAATTCGTCTGAACACACTCCCCCCGTTGAGAGTGGAACGATCAAAACATCATACATATACAAAGTTTTCTTTATTATTATTTTTTTTTTTTCTTTAATTTTAACACTAAATTCACATCATTGAGCTAAAAAAGTCTCTTCAAAATTTCTTAATGAGAAAGCGAAACTTCACATTCTTCAATTAAGCCTTTGGCAGTACACAAAGTAATTTCGCGTTACGCTTAAAGATGCCGGAAATAGTTTTGACTGTAGCTACTCGGATTTCGCCGTCGTCTCCAGGATGAACCTCCAGAACTCGTCCAAGCTGCCACCGCATGCACGGTTGATTCTTGTCGATCAGTATGACCACGTCATTTGGTTGGATTTTTGAACCCGAATCAGTCCATTTTTGTCGTTTTTGTAGCTCATTCAAGTACTCTATGTGCCACCTGCGCCAAAAATCCTGACGAGCCCTTGTAATAAGATGCCATGATGAAAGTCGATTTTCTGGAATAGATAACAAATTATCTTCAGGCAGTATAGTCAAAGGTTGTCCAATTAAAAAATGTGCAGGGGTTAGTGCTAATGGGTCATTAGGGTCCGTTGATATTGGACACAAAGGTCTCGAATTGAGAACTGCTTCGATCTCTATAGCGAAAGTAGTTAATTCTTCGAAGGTGAATAACAAGTCGCCTACTACTCTTCTAAAATGATGCTTAAATGATTTCACTGCTGCCTCCCATATACCTCCGAAGTGAGGTGAAGCGGGAGGATTAAAATGCCAATTGATTTTTCGGTCTAAGGCAAAATTTTTTACCGTATTTTTAAATTCATCTGACTCTATGTAAGCATACAGATCGCGAAGCTGATTGTTTGCACCGACAAAGTTTGTGCCATTATCAGAATAAATATGACCTGGAATGCCTCGGCGCCCTACGAAACGCCTTAGTGCTCCGAGAAATGCTTCTGTAGATAAGTCACTAACAATCTCCACGTGAACTGCCTTTGTAGCTAGGCATATAAATATACAACCGTATACCTTTAATCGTTCTCTGTTACGATATTTCTTCGCCTTTATATACATGGGACCAAAGAAATCTACCCCAGTATGATAAAACGGTATAGCCTTTTCTACTCTAGATTTTGGCAAATTGGCCATTTTATAATCAATCGGAGACGCCTTGAAACGAAAACATCGCACGCAATTGCGAATAATTTTCCGCACTTGATTTTTTCCATCAAGAAGCCAATAGCGGTAACGAAGTGCGTATAAAGTGGATTCAATTCCCGAATGATAGTTTTTCTCATGCGCTTCGCGTATGATTAAATCCGTGACGTGATGATGTGATGGTAATAATAAAGGATGTTTTTGCGAAAAATCCATATTTGCATTTTTTAATCTACCGCCGACGCGTAACAACCCATTTTCATCAATGATAGGACTCAATGAAGCAAGTTTCGTGCTCTTTATTCCCGCTGATTTAAGAATACAACTAATTTCATTTGAAAATTGCGTACCTTGGATTAATTTTAAAATTCTTCTTTCAGATTCTGCTACTTCTTTGATCGATAATGCTCCACGATTTGAACCTTTACGTGAAAATCGTAAACAATATGCAATAACACGAACTAATTTCACATAAGATGAAAATTTACTAAAAATAACGTCCGGGTTTATTTTTGCAACTAGACAGACATTTTTTCGTAAACCAGGCAAATCCCTTACGAAAATTTCGGTGGAAATTGGCCAAGTTGATTCTGCCTTGTTTAACCACAATGGACCATTAAACCAATGATCATTTTGCAAAAATTCACGTGGATATTGTCCGCGTGATAGCGCGTCAGCAGGATTCTTTTCTGATGTCACGTGCCGCCACTCAATATCGCTGCAAATTTCTTGTATCTCAGTGACTCTATTCGCTTCAAAAACCTTTAAAACGCTCGTAGATTTTTTTAAGCCAATGTAACACGATAGTTGAATCCGACCAAAAGATAATTTTATTAGATGTAAAGTTCAAAGCCGTACGTGCTTCACGATATAAGCGTGCAAGTGTCAGTGCACCGCATAGTTCGAGGCGAGGTATCGTTTCCTTGATAGGCGCGACACGTGACTTAGCGCACATTAATCGCACCAGTATTTGATTTTGGTTGTTGCAAGACCTTACATACAAACATGCACCGTAACCGACCTTGCTAGCGTCACAAAAACCATGAATTTGAATGTCATTTATATCATTTAAGAATAGATTTCGATCTATTACAAGATTGTCTATTAAGTCGAGTTGCCTCGCAAATGACGACCATAAAGTATACAATTCATTTGATACTGATTCGTCCCATGAAATCTTGGCCTTCCAACATTCTTGCATAATTATTTTTGCAAAAAGAATTACCGGTCCTAACAAACCCAAAGGATCGAAGATTTTTGCAATTTCAGAAAGAATCAATCTTTTTGTGATTTTTTCTGAAAACTGAATCGATTTTACTGAATACAAAAATGTATCTTCTCGCGCGTTCCATAAAATGCCTAATGTTTTTACTATCGGATTCTTATCGGTAAGAAATTTAACATTTACAGCCTTTTGATTCAAATCATGCAAAACTTCCGCGCAATTTGAACCCCATTGTCTGATAGGAAAGCCACCGCGACTTAGAATTTCGATACTTTCATTTCGAATTTGTAAAAGTTCTTCGACAGAATTGGCTCCGGTCAATAAGTCGTCAACATATAAGTCATTTTTTAAAGTTTTCGAACCGATTTCAAGGGTCGTGCCTTCGTCATCTGCGAGTTGTTTAATTGTGCGAATGGCTAAGAAAGGTGCAGATGATACACCAAAAGTAACTGTATTTACTTCATAAACACGTATTTGATTCTCATGGTACCAAAAAATTCTTTGAAATTTCCTATCATCGGGATGAATTAAAATTTGCCGATACATTTTCTCAATGTCAGCAGTAAGCACATATTTATGTATACGAAATCGGATTAAATGTTTAAATAATTTATCTTGAATTGTGGGACCAGTCATTAGAATATCGTTTAAGGACAAGCCCGTATCTGATTTTGCCGAAGCATCAAAAACTACACGTGTTTTTGTCGTAGTACTTGTTGTCTTTATAACTGCATGGTGAGGCATATAATATCCGCCTTCACTCTCATGCGTTATAAGTGTCATATGGCCTAAGTTTATCCAATCCTTCAACACGTCTTCGTATTCTCCTTTAAGCGTTGCATTGGCGTTGAGTTTTTTCCGAAGTGCGTAAAAACGTCGAAGTGCTATCGATCGTGAATTACCTAAATTTTGTTCATGATTTTGACCCATCGAACGGAAAGGTAAACGAACTACATATCTCCCAGTTACATCACGCGATGTGTTAAGAAGGTAATGATTCTCACATTCTGAATTTTCTGAAATCTCAGAGTGTGCTGGGGCTGTTATGTCGTCCAGCAACCAAAATTTCTCCATCTGCTTTGTCAATTCAGTCAATTTACACGATATAACCCCTTTTCCGTCGGAAGAAGCGACACCGCCTACTACAACCCAGCCAAGTTGAGTTTTTTGTAAATATAAATCGCCCTTATCTCGTGATAAATTTATTTGACCGATTGATAACAAGGAAAGCGTCGCGCCTGAGCCAATAAGCAAATCAACTGATCGCGGTATATGAAATTGCGGATCGGCCAATTTCAAATTCGATGGTAAATTAATCAAATTACGTGGAAAGTATTCACAAGGCACTGCTTCTGCTATTTTCGGTACAATCAGGAAAAGTAATTTTTTATTAAACTCATTATGTATCGAATAAAATAAAACTTCGATTGAGCCCTTAGAAGTAGTAGTCATATTATCAATCGCACCTATTGGTATAGAACACCGTTGGATGGGTAAGTTTAGTTTTTGAGCAAAATCTTGTGTAATAAAATGTGCCGTTGCACATGTATCTAATAAAGCTCGTCCATGTATAAAGTCACCGTTCGCCTTTTTTACACGTACAGTCACGCTCATCATGAGTTGAGATTGAGGTGCGCGCGACACAGAATTGAGCGCAATAGTGTTTTGTCATGCATCGGATTTCGGAATGGATTTTTTATCACACCCACTTGCGCCTGACTGCGGCCTTTCATTGTTTGATTGAGATGAATCCGTTTTAAAATAATGCAATAATATATTATGAAATTTTTTACATTCCTTACAAAGCGGATATTTACATCTATCTTTATGTATATCAAGGCAATTTTTGCAAATGTTATTTGCTTTTATTAGAGTCCATCTATGATTCACTGACCATTTTTTAAATTCAGCGCATCTATATAATGGATGTTTTCCAGTTTTACAAGCGAGACAATTAGATGAAGCTAGAGAAACCAATACTCGAGCTCCAAATTCGCCCTTGCGGAATTTATGTTTAGAAAAATCTGTATCAAAGCGTCGTCTTGTAGTAGTAAGATCAGTTTTTGAACGCGAAGAATTTTGTTTAATCGTCAAAAGTCGAAATGATGTTTCTGAAATAAATTCGTATAGTTTTTTAATATTCGGTGATTCATCTAATTTAAGATTTTCCTCCCATTTCGAGCGCGTATTATCTGGCAAAACACGTTCGATTATACGCGTCAATAAATGTTGATCCGGATGAACATCTAAAGACGCAAGCATGTTTACGTGTTGTCGCATATCAGTGACGAGTTTTGTCAAATTTGCTGGCGTCGCCTTTGTTATAGCAGGATAATCTAATATCGTGTCCAGGTGTTTACCGATGAGGATACGCTTCTTCTCATAAGATTGTAATAACAAATTCCACGCATTTTTGTAATTTTCAGCGCTTATATTGTAAATTGAAATTTTGTCTGCAGCATCGTCTTCTAAGGAATTTCTCAGATAAATAAATTTTTGCAAATCGTCAATATCGGTTCGAGAATCTATAATAGTTATAAACGAATTTTTATATGATAACCATTTTTCAAATGCTCCGTTGAATTTAGGCAACTCGGCAACGGGTAACTTAATCGGACGCATTTTTTCTACTGAGTTTGTAACTGGCATCGTGATTAAATCATCACGACTCTGTGAAGATGCTGGTCGCTGTAAAGTTTCAATTTTCGAGGCTAATTCATAATAGCGATTTTGAATTTCATCGAGTTCGTTTAATTTGTCATTCTCCGGGTCTAAGATTGCAAGCTCGTCATGCAATTCTTCGTAAGCATGAAAGAGTTCGGTTACTCTTTTGAAACGTAAAACTACGTTCAATGAGTCTACTTGATTCTGTGCGACTATATTTGATAAGTTTGTGATTTGAGTTTTAAGCGTCGTACGCTTTTGAGTTATAACCTTTATACGCTCCATAGTGGCTAAACCCTTGAATAAGCTATCAAGATAATTATGCTTCACTCAGAATAAACAGAGATCGAGCGCGAACCTCTTCCGTAATCAGATATTAAGTATAAATACGGCAAGAGTTGTTTATAATACACTCTCAAAGATCTTTCTCCGACTTTTTCTTCGAATATCCACTGTTTTATTCACACGACGACTTTATAAATTTCGGTATTTAAACAAATGGTAATTATTTTTATTATAAAATGTTCAACTATGAATATAGACATATATGGTATGGATAAGAAATATAATAAGAAAGTACGTTAAATGATTCGTATTGAGTATGAATAAAACGTATCAACTAAGTTGTTATTACCAAAAATCAATCTAACAGAAAATAACTTCTGTAAAGGTAAAATTCCTGATATAATCTAGTTTTATAAACTGTTTTTAAGAACTATTTAAGTTCACACTGAGAACAAAACAAATTTTGTCTATCCCATATAAAAACAAACTCATCCATACTTATGTAAATTAAAATGTTCAAACAAATGGTACTTATATTTTGCTTAAGTTGGTAATCCTCCGCAGCAGGTGGCACAGCAAGGCGACCGGAGTTCCTGGAGCCCTTGGTGTAGTTTATCGGTGAAAATTTATTGAAAATCAGCACGCTCGTGTTCTTTCACTATGAGGACAACCTTTGTTTTTTCACTTAATGTCACTTTATCACAGATCACACCTCACAGGAGGCACCAAATTGTATAGTCGGAAACTTTACCAACATGGTATAATTCACGAACTTCATGTCTATAATATTTTTTTTTTTTGTGGTGTGACAGGATTTAAAAATTAAACACAATTTTGAGCCTTCAATTGCTCCAAGAGGAAAAGCCTTGCGGCATAAAAACCCCTTGTACTTTTTTATTATCCACTGCGTTTAACACTGATCAGTTGTTAAATAATTTTAAGCGTACAAGCTTTCGGCGCTTGCTACATTCAAATAAATTGAATGTTATATCAATTATTGCGTCACTAAAACGCTGTATAAAAGAGAACGTATGCACCTGACTTGTAGAAACAAGATACAAGTAGGTGGTGATACACTTTTTCACATGAGCTTTACTCAAGAGCTTCTTAATTACGACTGACTAATCATGCATAAAAAAGCACACACAAAACGCACTGGCTCTCTCTCTTCTCTTTTCAAATCTCGGCGGCTCGAGCCGCTACGGAACAAATCGAGTATATCCGAAGTCAATCGTTACACCTAATCACACATCATAGGCTACACATCGTATAACACATTCACACATCCGATGAATAGAAAATACATACTCTTCACATCTCTAGCGCAAGACTAGAGAGAGAGAGAGACAGAGCGAAAAGACAAAATTCGTCTGAACAATGCAATAGAAAATTCAGTGAATACAGGGATATTTTTTTGAGGGTAGGAAACGGTGATAATATTTAAGATATGCTGGTCTAAATCTCAAGCTTTTAACACGGGAGTATATGGGCAATTCATTTTTTGTTGTTTTGGCATAGGGTCAGTTTCTTTTTATTTTATCCGATTAAAATGATCAATGTTGGATATAAAAAACCTCAAAAAAGGAGGAAGGCAAACGTTTTAGCTACATAAGAGGGCCCTCTTCAGTGCCATAAATTAAAAGATTAATTTAAAATTTCTGTAAAAGATTAAAATATAGGAGATAATTAGAATAAGGAAAATCATAAAACTCAAAAACTTATCTCATAGCTTGCAATTTAAAATAAAGAAGTCCAGTATGTCAACACGTATTGGAAAAACATGCAGAATATGTGAAATTAATTCTGAAATCATTTTTTCTTAAAGTATTGGATCTATAACTTAATTCGTGCGGTTTGCTAAGAGATGGCGAAACTTGATTATTATTCCATCGTTCCAATATTCCGAACATGCGTTGGAAAGCTACTGTCATTGTGCGTCTTTTTCAGTATATGTCATTCATTTGAAGCGTAAACAACAATAATTTTTTTTCACTCAAATATGTCGAACTTTGTGCCTGAAAAAGTGTTTTTGCGGGGAGTTCTTCTTCATTACTTCAATATGAAGAAAACTGCTGCCAAAAGTCATCGTATTTTGGTGGAAGTTTATGGTGAAGATGCTCTAGCTGAGCGAACGTGCCAAAAGTGGTGATTTCGGCTTGGAAGACGAAGAACGTCCTGGGCTGCCAAAAAAGTTTGAAGATAAAGAACTAGAAGCATTACTCGATGAAGATTGTTGCCAAACACAATAAGAGCTCGCGGAATCTTTGACAGTCACTCAAGCAGCCATTTCAAAACGTTTAAAAGCAACCGGATACATTCAAAAGCAAGGAAACCAAATCAACGGCAAAGCCGAATATCCATGTCTACTTATATAGGTAATATAAGGTAATGCTGGTAAGGTAATGCTCTGTATTTGGTGGGATCAGAAGGGTGTGCTGTATTATGAGCTGCTAAAACCGGGTGAAACCATCAATGGAGAACGCTACCGAACACAATTAATCCGTTTGAAGGGAGCAATAGCCGAAAAACGCCCGGAATATGCGACCAGATACGAGGAAATAATTTTCCATCATGACAACGCTCAGCCCCATGATGCTATTCCGATCAGTGATCCCAGATCTGAAACCGACGCAGTGTCTTACACTCTCAGCCTGCCTGTCGGTGTGAATCGGGTAGGGAGCGAAGACGGGGCACGTTGCCATTTTTCTTTCCTCGTCACTCTTGCATGCGAGAACGACTCGTCCCATTTCCCCTTATTCTCCTCGCTTCTTCGTTACAATGCATGCGTTTTCAACTGTTCCAAGTTTTAGATTTCAGGCTGTCGTTTATCGAGACGAAATTGAGAAATGTGTTTTTCTCGACTCCGTGCAAAAGAGGCGCGAAGCAGACGACAATTTCAAATTTACAGAATATGTAGTTATGGACATAATACTTCTTTTTTCGATATTTTAATCAATTTTTCCCTAAAATAAACATCTATAAGATTTACAAAAATGGTGGAATCATTTTGAAAGTCTAAAAATTATTTTTAAGTGGAAATTTGAAATTAATAAATATTTACAATTTGAATCTATATATAAATTGAAAATATTTGAAATTTTTAAACGAAAGCTTAAATTATAAATTTCGAATTTCCATACTTTTTACCAATTTTGTACATTTAAAAAATTTTCAATTAGCAATTGTTTAGCATTAAGAAGAGATAAACATAAAATTTAAGATTGAATATTACATTCTCAATTTTATGTTAGACATATTGTCATCTCACTGTTTGCAGCCTAATCACAGACTTTTCATTCAAAAAATGAATTGCTTTACGGAAAGGAAAAATTTTCTAATAGGAGGAGATAAATTAAAAAGCTAAAAAATGTGTTCTGTGATATTTGCATATGATCACATAAGTATTTATTGATTTCAAATTTTACATGAAATTTTTTTTTTCAAGTTCGTGTTTAAATCTTGTCACGATTTTACAAGATCTTATGGGCAGCTGCAATCTGTTAAATGAAATATTTTGTAATTCTTAATTTGCCTGTTCTTCTGAAATCGTAGGAAAAATTCAAAGTCGATAAATGGTTAAAATTTTATACCAAGATTTAAATTACAAAATTTTAAAGCTTTGTGAATAAACTGCTTTATATTTAGAAAATACTTCAACTCTGTGAAGCATTTTTATATTTCAAGTGTAAAATCTGTGCTTAGGTCACAAAAAAGTAAGATAAAAATACTTTCATTATAAAATTAAGAATGTAGATTTAGCACTCATTAGGTCAAATGTTTATTACTTCTTCATATAAAATACTTTGCACATAATTCTCTGATTACATATTTTTTAAATGTTGGAACATTTAAGAAATTCATGAATATTTAACCTATTTATAAAAAATAAAAATTTACAAATAAAGCTTCGACTGAAAAATCTAAGAATTTGGCAATTATTGATCTATTTTCTTGTAAGTTTGAACATAGGAGAACTTAAAATTTCACAATGACTTTATTTTTTCAGTCAAATAGCTTTGAATTAGACAGAAAAATTTACTTTGAAGCTTTAGAATTTTTTTACAATTTTACAAGATGAGCCTAATTTAGAATTACGAAATCTTTCATTTAAAAAAAGTCACTCACCTGAAATAAAGTTCTGGAAGAATTCTCAAGATTAAAGAAAGGTTTAAGCATCACTTAAAAAATAAAGTCATTGTGGAATTTTAAGTTCTCCTATGTTCAAACTTACAAGAAAATAGATCAATAATTGACAAATTCTTAGATTTTTCAGTCGAAGCTTTATTTGTAAATTTTTATTTTTTATAAATAGGTTAAATATTCATGAATTTCTTAAATGTTCCAACATTTAAAAAATATGTAATCAGAGAATTATGTGCAAAGTATTTTATATGAAGAAGTAATAAACATTTGACCTAATGAGTGCTAAATCTACATTCTTAATTTTATAATGAAAGTATTTTTATCTTAATTTTTGTTACCTAAGCACAGATTTTACACTTGAAATATAAAAATGCTTCACAGAGTTGAAGTATTTTCTAAATATAAAGCAGTTTATTCACAAAGCTTTAAAATTTTGTAATTTAAATCTTGGTATAAAATTTTAACCATTTATCGACTTTGAATTTTTCCTACGATTTCAGAAGAACAGGCAAATTAAGAATTACAAAATATTTCATTTAACAGATTGCAGCTGCCCATAAGATCTTGTAAAATCGTGACAAGATTTAAACACGAACTGGAAAAAAAATTTCATGTAAAATTTGAAATCAATAAATACTTATGTGATCATATGCAAATATCACAGAACACATTTTTTAGCTTTTTAATTAATCTCCTCCTATTAGAAAATTTTTCCTTTCCGTAAAGCAATTCATTTTTTGAATGAAAAGTCTGTGATTAGGCTGCAAACAGCGAGATGACAATATGTCTAACATAAAATTGAGAATGTAATATTCAATCTTAAATTTTATGCTTATCTCTTCTTAATGCTAAACAATTGCTAATTGAAAATTTTTTAAATGTACAAAATTGGTAAAAAGTATGGAAATTCGAAATTTATAATTTAAGCTTTCGTTTAAAAATTTCAAATATTTTCAATTTATATATAGATTCAAATTGTAAATATTTATTAATTTCAAATTTCCACTTAAAAATAATTTTTAGACTTTCAAAATGATTCCACCATTTTTGTAAATCTTATAGATGTTTATTTTAGGGAAAAATTGATTAAAATATCGAAAAAAGAAGTATTATGTCCATAACTACATATTCTGTAAATTTGAAATTGTCGTCTGCTTCGCGCCTCTTTTGCACGGAGTCGAGAAAAACACATTTCTCAATTTCGTCTCGATAAACGACAGCCTGAAATCTAAAACTTGGAACAGTTGAAAACGCATGCATTGTAACGAAGAAGCGAGGAGAATAAGGGGAAATGGGACGAGTCGTTCTCGCATGCAAGAGTGACGAGGAAAGAAAAATGGCAACGTGCCCCGTCTTCGCTCCCTACCCGATTCACACCGACAGGCAGGCTGAGAGTGTAAGACACTGCGTCGGTTTCAGATCTGGGATCACTGATTCCAGGCCGTGCAAACCTAATGGAAAGGTGGTGGACCGTTAGCAACTAGCGCCGCGTACAGCACTGCGCATGAACTACCATTATGTGTGCACGTGTTAGTGCATATACATGCATACGTAGGTTCTTTAAATGTGTTACAAAGAATATATTCAAATAAAATTAAAAGAAAATTGAAGATTTAGCGCAAAATTGTGAAAATTTAATTCAAGAGTGAGAAGTTATGTTGATATCAACTCACTCTTTAATTACATTTACACAATTTTGCCTTAAATCATGGTTTTCTCGTCATAAATAAAAATCAAAAATATCTGTAATTTGTATTTTTATTTTCAGAAAATATAGTTGCTTAGCACATTTTGCGTTGATTTTTGTACTACAAGATAATCGAACACTTTGTGGGGTCGAGATAGCTCTTTTCGGTGTTGTGTGAAAGTCTTCTCCAAATACATCCTTGCTGCTTCCTGCTTCTGGGATATCTTCTGATTATTTTTTCTGGAATATAGATTAAAAGCATTTAATTTATATGAATATTTGAAATTTATTTCGTAGGTATTTTATAAAATAAATAAAAATAAATTTTATAAAATAAAACTCCAGTCACATGTTTTGCGAAATTGTGGTGGGAATTTCTGACATTGTGGAATTTGTATTGGCAATTCTCAGCTATTTTTTCATAAATAATCCTTTGTAATTTTATACCATATATGTACTTGCATCTATATCTTCAGTAACATTTAGACAGAAGTACACTGCCGGTCGAAATTATTTGTTCACTTGTTGTTTCAGCTATTCCTAAAGTGTCTTAATTTTTATAGTAACAAGTTGAAATTTTTTTCCCTATCATAAAATAAAAGTTAATAAAATTTTGCAAATAACAAATAAAACAAAATAATAAAATAAACTAAATAACAAAATTGAAGAAATTTTTTTTTTCACAGAAAAATTTCTTCAATTTATATTGAAAAATACCATCTAGTTTTAAATAACGTTGGATTAATTCTAAATCAGAGGTTGATAAGGTCGATATAGTAGAGTTCCGTTGTCACGTACAGTGATACACTCTTCTAATGATCGAAATAAACTACTGAAATTATTTATAAAAAACATAAAAAATAAAAAAATTTTAATTTTATAAAAAAATATTTAAAAAAACTTTAAATTTAAATAATTCTGAAAAATATTAACAACTCTGAAATTAATTAAGATTTTTAAAAGTTTTTTGTCTCATTTAAATGGTAGGTTTTCATAGTATTTTGCTAACTAATCAAGATATTTTCAGATTTTTTTTCCTGGATTCTACCCGGCGTCAAAAATGATACAAAAAGGTCATAAAATTTTAAAAATGTGTAGCTACTTACAAGAAATTTGTAAAAACCAATGTGTATCATATTTTAATAAAATTTATAGATTACTTTCTTCATTTAAAAATTTTCGACATGTTTGTACCAAGTTTGACCCCAGGGTAGAATCCAAAAGAAAAATTCTAAAAATATCTTGATAAGTTAACAAAATACTATGAAGAGTAACCTTCAAAATGAGACCAGAAACGTTTAAAGGTCTTAATTAATTTCAGTGTTATTAATATTTATTCAAAAAGATCGAAATTTGACGTTTTTTGCAATATATTCTTATAAAATTATCATTTTGCCTTCAACTTGGGCTCAGTAGATGCAAAATTTAAATAATTATAAAAATTAAGACACTTTAAGAATAGCTAACACAGCAGGTGAATAAATAATTTTGACCGGTAGTGTATATACTACTTTTTTAGTTTGGTATCTCAAAATTACGTGCTAGAATTTTATTGTCATTCCTAAGGAAGTTTTAGATACTTCATCGAAGTTTCTTGTACTATTTTATGTAAATTTTCTTACGATTTTTACATTTTTTCACATTTTCAAAGTTTACTTCGAAATAGGGCTCATATATGTAATATTTTATTTATTGCACTTAAAATTTTAGAAATAAAGATCACTAATGAGGACTCTGATCAGAGTCGAAAAGTTTGAAATTATATACAATATCGTATGAAATTAAAAATATTGTTACTTACGTGTGCAAACTGCACGCTACTTTCTTCAAAATCGCGTGTGCCTTCTGCAGGTTTTTCTACTTCGGGAATACAAATTTCGAAGTCTGATGGGGAAGAAACACTCGCCGGTTTAATGTTCACATCACTTCCACTCGACACATCACTACACGACGGTAAATTTAACGTCGGAAAAATGTCGATGACAAATAAAAAATTGTCTTTCTAGTACTTCGAGGTATCCTAACCTCGACAAGTAGGGATTTGAACATGCTTCTATCCATCGTTGTCCGGCATTTTCTTTCTTCGGAAACCGATTAATTGACACATTGTTCTTCCGACCCTTTTTGGAGGTACACCCACTCACAGCACACTGAATTTCGTACTTCGAATTCATTTTAAATGATTATAAAGCGCGATCGCGTACGAATTGTTGATACATGTATACAACAATGGCGGAACTCATACGAAGCCGTTCCCTTTGCCGCACTCCGCCCGCTTCCGACAACTAGCGCCGCGTACACCACCGCACATGAACTATCCTACGGGGACACCCAATACATTAGAGGTCGACCTGCCCTGACTGATTCCGATTAAGAACTATTTAGAAAACAGTGGATGGGAAGTTTTACCCCACCCGCCTTATAGCCCAGACCTTGCCCCTTCTGACTACCATTTGTTCCGGTCGACGTAGAACGCCCTCACTGGAATACGGTTCACATCAGAACAGGGTATCAAAAATTGGCTTGATTCATTCTTGGCCGCCAAGCCGGCGCAGTTCTTTTGGGATGGAATCCACAAACTGCCAGAAAGATGGGAAAAAGTCATAGCTTCAGATGGGCAATACTTTGAATAATACTATTATACATGTTTTTCTTAAATAAACGTTAAAATTTTGAAAAAAACGCACGAATTAAGTTATAGATCCAATACGTCATTTTTGAAAGTAATTAATTTTATTGACAAATAATAAGCGTAAATTGTGTTATGTATCTACAGGAAATTTTATCAATTAATGGATTAAAAGTTTGTGGAATGATGTAAACTAATAGAAATGTCAAATGTGGAAAATATACATTCTTGTGTATCGACTGCATGGTACGTTTTTGCTTTTCCACGCTTGACACATTTAATATTCTTGCTAATTCTATAAATTTTTGTATGAAAAGTGTTAATGATGGACATTTTGAACTTACCCACTATCAGCAGCCAGTGAGGGTGCCAAACCACGTGGGCGTAAAATGCGAAGCAGTATACGAACAGCCAATTACAGAAACGCTTTAGATTTCTTTCTTCTTAAAGGTGTTCTGTAATTGGCTGTTCGTTTTCTGCTTTGCATTTTGCGCCCACATGGACGTCACCCTTGAATGTTTATTGTCTGACGCAATCGTAGTAAAAACCTGAGTGGGTAGTAAAGTGAAGACCCCCCCCCCCCCATAGATCTCTGCCTTATCTCGCTAGGACCGCAAGAAATTTCACTTCATCCGGAAAGTAAGGAATATTTAACACGTTGACTGCCATGGGGGTCACCGGTGACCGGCACTCGACTTGGCTACAGCGCCGTGGGGGCCACCGGTGACCGGCATCGCATAATGAAAAATTCACGTTGGTGCCTTGGGCAAACCATGGAAAATGCGCCTGGCAGTCAACGTGTTAAAGGTCAAAACATAAATCAATAATTATTACAAATATTTGTAGGTTCAACAATTTATTTCTTTTCTCACAATATTTTATAGCGTTTCTGAGTAGGTAGTACCACCTATACTACCGTAGGCTGCCGCCGACCCTGGGAAAAAGTTGAGCGAACCACTTCGACCCCCCCCCCCTTATTTCCAAGTCGTCACCGCCTGCCTCTTGGTTCCCCAAGAGTTTGACGAAAAATCTCTTGTATTACTTGTCTTACATTTCTATAATTCAAAAATAAACATCGCAATCCCCCTTAAAATGTTCACCAGATTACTTTTATTACGTTTCTGCATTATATAATGGTTTTTCAACGAAACTCTACGAAGTTTGTTTTCATAATTCATTAAATGATCCTATTTGGAAAGGCTCAGGATGAGGATCCCCTGTTAAAAGTTAAAAATTCGAACCTGAATATCTCGAAATTTAGCATCGCTTGAGGTACTGACATTTTTACCACGTATAAAACGTACATAAAATAACATTTTTGCAGAACACGCACTAAAGAAGTACTTTGAGTACTTTTGAGTTAGCTGACCATTCGCTGACCTCATAATAGTATGAATAAGAGGGGCATAAAAACATTTAAATTGTTGCTATTATGATTCTGCGGTACATTTTGAGTTTAAAGGTATCAAACTTGATACAATAAATTTATTTTTTAGCCTTAAAAACTAAAAAAATAAATAATACCTGTCACTGAAGGCAGTGCAGTGGTTCATCAATTTCCATGTCTCAACCTTTAAGATTCACTATTTGTTAGAGAGAGACGAACGCAGTTGTGTCTCACTCCAGACTCCAGCCAATAGACAACTCTAACGGTGGAGACGTTCCGCAAACGGTGAAACACTGCACTGCCTTCAATGACAGGTATTGTTTTTTTTAAATTAATTAGTTGAGTTTGAAATTTTTGTCACTGCCTACATTATCGGAAGATCACTAGTCGCGTATCAGATAGGATACGTCGTCGACAGGTGTCCTCGTAGACAATTTCAAACTCTTATATCGCAAATAATGCAAATAAATTCAATATTTAAAGAATTTGAAAATCTTTCTGTGGAAAAAATGACGCTTTCGACTGCGCTGGGATTCGAGCCCAGGTCTTTCGATTGCTCGACCGGCAATCGAAAGACCTGGGCTCGAATCCCAGCGCAGTCGAAAGCGTCATTTTTTCCACAGAAAGATTTTCAAATTCTTTAAATATTGTTTTTTAGTTTTTAACTTTAAAAATAAAATTATTGTATTCATTTCAATACCGTCAAACTCAAAATGTACCGCAGAATCATAATTAAAACAATTTAAATGTCTTTCGTGCTCTTCTTATTTATATTATTACGAGGTCAGCGACCGTTCACTGGACTGGGCCCGCCAGGGATGGCTAGTATTTATGTACGCAATTTCAAATTTTCCACCAATACCAATAACCAATACCGATCTATAAACACTTGAAACACTTCTTTAGGACGTATTTTGAAAAAAATATCGTGTGTGCCACGGAGCTCGGCTATTTTGGGATTCGACCGATGTATTCAGTCCCGCCCCAAAATGCGTGCCTTAGCTCCTAGTAACACAATATACTATTCCTTTTACTATACACGGAGAAAAAATCTAACTATTATAGTAAGCCGAGCTCTTCTTATTAATGCACCGAACTAAATATGCGAAATTGATATGAGCTTCTACCAATATTAGCATCAGCTCATGCATTTTTAGCATGGAATGTCTTATACTATCAAAGAATCATGCGCATGCCATTATTGCTAGTGTCATATGCTGCCAGATCAATGTTCCTTGAGCAAATAGCTCGACCTCCGCCTTACTATGGTTGCAAGAAAACTCATCATATTTCAGCAAGAGTTCACTTATAACCGAGAGAACACGTTAGGTGCTACGTTCAAAAGTGAACGTCGCTTAACATCTCGATTGTAAGTGAACTCATCCTGAAATAGGGTGAGTTTCTTGCAACCACAGCAAGGTGAATTTCGAGCTATTTTCGCAAGGCACAACTGCTCTACATGCATGAAACTTGTACTTTTTTAGCATGAAGGGATCCCTACTTAAGGTGGCTTGATCGTTTTTGAAAAAAATTACAGACTGCTCTGAAACTTAGAGATTATCTTAATAAAATATGCTAGATTCATTTGGAAAAAAAAACCGTGGTTGACGATGTCATTGCCGAAAAAATCGCTACCGAAAAAATGTCAGTTTAACACGTAGTCTTATGGGATTCCTCGTCAAAATCGGCGAAACTCCGGAAAAAATCATAAGTCCCCATAAATCAAATATATACTAGTACTTTCGACTTCGAGGAATCTATTAGTATTATAAAAACGAAGGGTTGACGTCTTCAATCAAGAGAAAATTGCGAAAAAGATACAGAATATAGAAATCGCCTCGAGGTGAAACTAATAATTTTTTACTATCGCTTTTTTCCCGGGACATTTCCGCGATTTCTTACCCTTCTAATCAGATGTTACTAAATATAATACATATGATTATTAAAAAAATAAGTAGCAATGAGCATTCATGTAACACGTGCCCCCACGGTGCCCCTCACTTCATACGACACCAAACGCTCAAGCCACCTTAAAATGCATCAATTTTTCACCAGGATAGAAAGAACGAAACCTGCTACAAAAGTATGACCAGTGTTCTTGCTATTATAGTCAGATTTTTTTCTCAATGTAGCATGAAAGAAAAGGACAGAATGATATTTCATTTTGAGTTTAATTTTTCATCTTGCTCAGGCCTTTATGTCTCTCCATGTATATCTAACCCGCATTTATGCTTTCCCAATAAATGTTTCGAAACCGTGTTAACTGTACACAGTGTGTCCCAAAAATAACCAAACTTTTTGGATACAGAATAAGATACACATTATATTATCTTTAAAAGTTATTATTTATTCAAAATAGGTTCCATTAGACTCAGTACAACGTTTGGAACGATCAGACAGCGCATGCATAGATTTTTTTATGTCATTTATAGGAATGTTCTTCAGCACCTCGGTTACGGCTGCTTGAATGGCTGGGATATCATCATAAAATGCTCCTTTCATCTTAGTTTTCAGTTTTGGAAATAGAAAATAGTCACATGGCGATAGATCAGGCGAATACGAAGGGTGGTTGATGAGAGAAATCCGTTTTTTCATCAAAAATTCGTTCACTTTTTTGGTCTTGTGAGGTGGTGCATTTAACTGATGTGGAACAAAACGTGCACAGACCTTTCTTTTACCCAAATCTTCAGTTGAGATTTTCCAAATAGTGTTTTTACTCGTATTTAATTCCTCAGCCAACATTCTCGTAGTAAAATTTGCATCGATACCATTGATTTCACTGACTTTTTCCACCAATTCAGCACGATTACTAACTTCTGGACGACCTGGCCTTAGGTCGTCATTTAAATTCTCACGACTATTTTTAAATCGTGTCAGCGAATTGTTTTTCAAGTTTAACACAAAATTTTATATTTGCTTTTTGTTCCATTTTTGTTTTGTAACATTAGCACACTTTTTGTTTTATTGAAATGGCTGTAACTTTCACATCTGTCATCCGATTTACATGAATTTAGATGCGTTTGAAAGAGGATGAATGTATCTGTTTCAATGCTGCAAATTTTCAATAGGTGGCGCTGCATGTTGTATGATTTAAATATAAAGTTCGGTTATTTTTGGGACACACTGTGTATATATCAGATAAATGACTTAAAGGTCCAGTTTGATCTCTGATCTAATAGGTAATAAAATACCAACTCGCACGGTTCTAAAAAAAAGCTATTAAACACGTTCTTGCGACTGACCTCGGAAGTCCAATTTCCATTCCAATCCCTCGTTTATCAGCAGGAAATTCTTATATTTAAATGAAAAAGCTTGTGTTACTTATGTCATACATAAAATAAGGTAGCCCCTTTTTTTCTAATACAATTCAAAGGCGTTTTCAAATATTGCAATATTCCAAATATTTCAAATATAATACATTGCGTGATTTTCTATTATTATAGAATATATCATTGCTTTGTGTTTATCATGAATGATTTTTATAATTTTAAGCCGAATATACTATAGAAAAAGCCTCACATTAGAGGGGGGGGGGGGTTCTAATATCTCCAAAAACTGTCTTACGTAATTTGTGCATGGCCCCCAGCCCCCTGTTTCTTAGAGTTGAAAATGTGCCAAATGTTGAAATTTTGAAAAGAAAATGGTGAAGTGCGTTTGTTTTGGTTGTAAATCGGGATATAAAAGTAATCAGGAGCAAGACAAATTCAACAAAATTCAATTTTTCAAAGTACCAAATGATCTGAATGTTATTAAAGAATGGCAAATAGCTATTTTAAGGGGTGATATTAAACTAAAACTTGGTGATGTAGTTTGCACGTTGCATTTCAACTCAGAAGATATCATCCGGGTAAGGACTTTTTTCTCATGCATGCACAGAAATGGCCACTTTGTTTGCCTGAAACGCGGGAAGAAAACCCCCTTTTTGGGGTACACACGAAAAATGCGGGAGTTATCAATAATTCCCATGTGAATTATCAATTACTCCCGCTCATGGAGGAACAATTGCGTGATTTGCCTTAGCATCGTGATTTTTTTGTTATTTTTTGCACCATCAAGGTAAGTTCGTTGCGAAAACTTGAAAGTATGGGCATCCAACTTCATCGTTGTGATAACCTACAACTGGTGCAAAATTGTCTTTGTCGAATATTCTGATTGACATTTCTCGTGTGTTTCGTTTCAGGCAAAAAAAAGTGGCCATTTCTGTGTATGCATGAGAAAAAATAATGTATGCTACACGAGAGGAACACGATGATTCTCACTCGTGTTTTTGCGCCCTCGCTTCTATATTAACAAAATGTTTCATTCTTTAACATAGTTATTATTTTATTAATTTTACCTATCCAGTTTTTAAGAAGTTCATTAAAACACACCATTTGTTTATTAAAGTATTTAAAAATAATTTATAAATTATTGTCTTTTTGCTTTTTTATAAAGGAAGTAAAGTATTCATGTAATGAGCACCTTATAAACGTAGATACAACTGGATAACACGAAAGGTGAAATTCATAGCTAGTTTCATAATTGAATGGAGCTAGCTAAACTTTATTAACTATTACATTTATTATGGAGATTCTTATTGTAATTTAAATTAATAAGCTTCCTGGTGAGTAGGAATGCATTGAGATTTACGTTTAAAAGCAGTGAATTTTACAATTTTCGCAAGTGTTTTTTAATTGAAAAGAATTTAAAAATAATAAATATCATTATCTTTTACCCAGAAATATCAGAGAATTATCTTTATATAACAAAATTTTTTTTTTTAAATTTTCGCCTTGCTATATTTGAATTCTAGGCCAACTGCATAGTTGGCGCCGCCACACGGTGACCGTCAACTCTCAAGACAAATATTTTCCACAGGCCTCCAGAGGAGTGGCATGGGGCTGATAGTCTCTAATACCAGCCAGAAAAGTTAGCCTAAAAATGTTGGTCTAAGTACTAGCTAAGTACTTACTAGGTAGCAAAAAATGACTGCGAAATATGAAGTAATTTCATTTAGCCAATGTTAGGTTTCATAAACAAAATGATTATTGCAAAGTTAAAAAGAAAAACACCAAAAAAATATATTTTATTAAAATTCACGAAATGTATCTCGATGATTTAAATTTGGTGGACTGTTACTTAGACGTAAAAATACAATTCAACATCATTGAAACAAATGTATACGATTGAATAATCCTGAACATAATGAAACAATGTTTCGATGCAATCGTTCCTACACTGGGAAAAAAAACATGGTGAAATCAACAGGAAGGAGCACCGTCGCCAATTTCACGTTGACGTAGGGTTGCTGCCCCGGTGAATCACCGGTTTTATTCAACGCTGCACTGACGGCAGAGCCAACGTAAATTCATCCAAAAATGGTCAGCTGTGGCAATACTCGCGATTGTTCTTTTCAGTTCTTTTGTTTTCCTAATTATATAAGACAATTTCCTTATGGATATGAAATTGCGTCATCGTGTAATTTTTTCAAATCACACGGCGTTCCAGCGTTAACATCCCCGGTGAATTGATGGGGCTGACGTAGCTGGATTAAAGTGATTTTCCAACGCTACATTGGCGCTGGCAGAACGTTAACCTAATGTTGTAAACGCGCCGTTGCTCCTCCCCGTCAATGCAGTGGGATTTTTCGTATAACCTGACGGTTTTTTTTCCCAGTGTAGATAAAACTGCACATTCGGAAGCCTTAAATCGTAAATTTTAAGATACGCGATTGACAAAAACGTTAACTAATCGTTTCTTGTTTCCTGGGTAGAATTCGGAAAGAAACGGAATTGGTTCGTCATTCATATGAACTGATTTGTTTAACATTTCGAATGCCGTTCAATTTATTTCAATCCACTTATTCTTATTATTATAACTCAAGTAAATGTTATAATTTATAATATTGTTGATGTGTATTAAATTTTCTCAAAGTTACTTCGACTCTAAGGAATACATTTCTTATCACGACACTCGCGCTTGACAGTGACAATCGAAACAAAGGAACTGGGACTCGTGATTTAATAAAAAAATAGGGTTTTTGATTTTCAATGGCATTTTTTAATTAAAATAAAAAAATATGCACCTTATCAAAAAATGCATTTATGGAAATTTATAGACCTTTTTTGAACAAACAATTTTGAACTCTAACATTTTATCAAACCTCACATAGTTTAGTTAAAAAATAGATTTTTTTTTATTTTCAATGTTATTTTTTTCAATAAAAACGTAAAATATACATATTATCGAAAAATGCGTGCATAAAAATTTATAGACCTCTTTTCAGCAAACCATTTTGTATTTAAACATTAATTTCGTATCTCATATATTGGATGTACAACTTTGCTTCCGCCGTTTTTTTCCGACCTTACCCTAGCGGACCCGGTTGAAAGAACGGTCAGAGAATACTCTAACCGTTCTCTGACCTCTCATTATTATGGCTAAGAATGATAAAAAAAATATTTAAAACATTGCAATTATGATACCGTGGCGAAATCTGGAATAGAAGGTGTAGAAATAAATATAATAATTTCATTTTTCAGCGATAAAAACTAGGAAAACTCGTCTCTGCCGTCAGGATTGGCTATTGTTAGAAGTGAGACAAAAGTAGTTGCGTCTCACTCCACCAATAGTAAACCTTCACGGTGGAGACCTTCCGCCCAGTGTGTTCCACTGCACTGCCTTCAATGACAGATATATGATGTTTTTCTAGTTTTTATCTCTGAAAAATAAAATTATTGTATTTATTTCTATACCTGATAATTCAAATTTGATCTCAGAATCATAATTGCAACGCTTTAAATGTTTTTTTTATCATTCTTAGCCATAATAATGTGAGGTCAGAGAACGGTCAGAGAATACTCTACTCGGTCCGCTAGTGTCCACTAATTTTTTCCATCATTCTGGCAATTGTCGGATACCATCTCGAAAAAACGATGCGGAAATGCTAATGAGCCAGGCCGTGTGCCATTGATTGAAACAAATGGTAGTCGAAATGAGGAACGTCTAGAGAGTACGTCGGGTGGGGTAAGACCTCCCATTTTAGCGTTTCCAAGTATGTCTTGACCGGTCTTGCGCCATGTGGCCGAGTATTATCATGCTGGAGAGTAACTTTTTTGTGTCTCTCTTGGTACTGTTGCCGTTTCTCCTTCAATCCTCGGTTCAAACGCATCAATTGCGTTCGATACCGATCCCCTGTGATGGCTTGACTCGGTTTTAGCAGCTCATAATACACCACACCAAGCTGGTACCACCAAATGCAGAGCATAACCTTGGCATCGTGAATATTAGCTCTGACTGTCGACGTGGAGGCATGTCCGGGCATCTCTCATGATTTTCTGCGCTTGTGATTATCGTAGTGGACCCATTTTTCGTCGCTGGTCATAATGTGATTTAACACGTGGATCAATAAGTCCCGGGACTGACACATAGATGGCGTTGCCAACAAAAGTTCTGTATGATTTTTCATGAGTACCAACCTGCAAACGATACCTGTCAAAATATCATGACATTCTGATGTGTGGTCCACGAGACAGTGATTTAAATGACGCTAGTCTTGATATTCTCAAAACAATGGATTCGAAACAATTTGCTGTGTTGATTTACCATTGCTTTTTGATGAAAAAAAACACAGTGCAAGCTCAGCAATGGCTTGAAAAGTGCTACGGGGACTCTGCTCCATCAAAAACAACCATTTGTCGGTGGTATGCTGAGTTTAAACGTGGTCGTACAGACACTGAAGATGCTGAACGCTCCGGCCGGCCAAATGAGGTAGTTACACCGGAAACCATCAAAAAAGTCCACCAAATCGTTTTCGAAAACCGTAAATTAAAATTGCGTGAGATAGCTGACACCTTAAAGATATCATACGGCAGTGTGTACGCTATTTTGCATGAACATTTGTCTATGAGGAAGCTGTTGTCAAAGTGGGTGCCGCGTTTGCTCACGGTGGATCAAAAACGACAACGTGTCGTTGATTCCGAGCGTTTTTTGGAGTTGTTTCGACGAAATAAACCGAATTTTTTGCGTCGGTATGTGACAATGGACGAAACCTGGATCTATCTCTACACTCCGGAGTCAAAGCAGTCTTCAGCCTAGTGGACTGCAGTCGGTGAAATGCGTCCAAAGCGGCCAAAAACCCAAATGTGGGCCGGTAAGGTTATGGCCTCAGTATTTTGGGATGCTCATGGAGTTTTGTTCATCGACTGCCTTGAAAAAGGTAAGACGATCAATAGCGAACGTTACATTGGCCAATTGATGCGTTTGAAGAACGAAATCGGTGAGAAACGGCTCCAAATGAAGAAGAAAAAAGTGTTCTTTCACCAAGCCAATGCTCCGTGTCACAAGTCGCTCGCTACCATGGCGAAGTTAAATGCATTGAGCTTCGAATTGCTTCCGCACCCACCATGTTCACCAGATCTAGCCCCCAGCGACTACTACCTGTTTGCAGACCTTAAAAAAATGCTCCAAGGAAAGAGATTCTACTCCAACGAGGAAGTCATCACCGAAACGTACGCTTATTTCGAGGCCAAAGATAAATCGTTCTACAAGAAAGGTATTTAAATGTTAGAGAAGCCCTGGACTGATTGTGTTACTTTTGAAGGAGACTATGTTGATGAATAAAGTCGAGTTTTGCCAAAAAAATGTGTTTTTCCTAGTTAGTCCCGGGACTTATTGATCCACGTGTTAAAAACCCCTTCCGATTCTGTCTTTGAAGCAGTTGTTCACAAGCAAAGAAACGCCGTTCAACATCTCTCGGCTTTAACTCGTACAGAACCCAATTTCCTTGCTTCTGAATCTTTCGTTTAAGTTTACTAAGAGCAGCCTCGCCGTAAATACTTGAGAGCATTCGATGAGCCTCAGCCGCAGTTTTCTTCAAATGAAAGCAGAAAAACAAAACTTTCCGCAAATTACGAGAATTTGGCTCGAAAACGAAAACTGATAGTTAATTGAACATCTAATAAGTTAATTGAAAATAGGATTTTTTTTCGATTAAAACGAAAAATATACATCTTATGAAAAATGAGTATTTCGTATCATAACGTTTTTCTGTATCTTGTATATTTTGTTTAAAAATCGAATTTTGGATAGTATTTTTCTTAATTATAAATAAAAATATACATCTTATAAAAATGTTTTAATTGAAATGCTATATCATCAATGATTTTTTCAGGTTTTAAAATACTATAACTTTCCTAATTTTGGTTTAATTGAAAAATTCCATAAGAACAATTTTTAGAGTTTTTTTAGCACTATCAGAAATTAATAATAAAATTTTGGATTTTTCCAAAAAGTAGCTTTCAAGAATACCAAAAATGCTTTAATTTTCAAAGCGCATTTGAATCAGATCATTCTTTCGAAATTTATCGTGTCCACAAATGACGACGACAACGACAGACGGGCAGACAGAATTAAGAAAGACCATGTTTCAGTTTCCGGAAGTCATGAAACGTCGACATTCAAATTCAAATTTTACATAAATTTATTATAATACTTTCTCATTTGTGATGAGAATGTAAAAATTCGGACAAATAGTCGTTTGGAAATATAAACATTATAGGTGTAGTTAATCCATATAAAAGTGCTATATCGCTCACTTTTTAAAGAGATTCAAATGATAAACAATCAATATACTTTTTATTAAATATACATGCATACAGATAAAAGTTTAAATCTTACAAATTCCACTGTCATGCTAGTTACTTTACAAATATTGAATGACTAACATAGACATATGGAGTTGTAGTACAGATTTCAAGTACATAACTAATATATGACATAATAAGACGTACTTTGTATAATACAACAATAATTATAATATAATAGGAAAAATGGAGTATGAACAATACATGTTTATATACGATGTAAATTTAAAATTAGCACAGCAGATTGTATAACATGAATTCAGTAAAGAACTGATGAACCGTAGCCTTTCTGATGAAAGACCCTTTAAAATTTTAACGCAGAATCCTTGACGCATCCATGTGAATATCATATAATAGTCTTATCCATCAGTCACATACGTTTTCCATATAAATTGTGGATGACATTAAAATTTTCGCATAAAAGCGTTCATGAAAAATATGCGATCCCTATCATTCCATGTGCAATTTGAAGAATTACATCCTTGGTAATTTTTATATATTTTTAATTTCATGCATTTATAAATTTAGCAGTAATAATAAGTATTTAATACAAAATATGAATTCTTCATAAGAAACACATGTTTGTTCACGCATAAGATCATATTTACGATTTCACATGGATTTTTTAGGATTCCATGTAGGATTTTATATGGGTTTCAACAAATGAGACCTTAATATATTATGTTGGCTAATAAGTTATTCATATTTTAAAGAAAATCTTGAGACAATAATTTCATCAGGTGGGGCCCAATGAAAATTGATGATCACAATAATTAATACCTATGACTATTTCATGATTTCATTCCACTCTTTTTTCTAGAGCATACCTCAATAGATAAATAAAGTCATAATATACAAAGCTCTGTTCTCTAGCATATGTATGTGTAATCAAAACAGCAATCACTTATTAGTCAGTCAAATAATGTAATATATCTATAAAGTCAATATAAAGTCATACATAATGGTCTCTTTCTAATTCCGACAGAAATAACAATACAATTATTAACTTATATGGCAAAAAATTATATCATTAAACAAATTTTACAACAGAAATTTTCGTACTATTACATCTGTTTATAAAATTATGAATCATCCCATAATACTATAGATCATTATTATAGCACAAACTTTACCGCAACCTAATACAATATCGATTCATTTTCGCTTTAAAAATTTGTTGATGGTTCGGGTTTATGTGTTGGAATCTACCTGAGGAATTACTCGACAAAAATTAAAAAAATAAAATGAATACTATAGCAATAACTTTATTCCTCTCAAGGGAACCTCCTACACTGAGAAAAAAGATTTGATTGAATCAAAGAAAATAATTTGTTTGAACGACTTTCTTTGATGTAAAGAAATGATTTGTTTAAATGAAAAAAAATTTGTTTGATTCAATCAAAATATCTTTGGACCAAATAAATATTTGTCCAAATCAAATAAATTTCGGCCTTAAATCAAACAAATTATATCTTTGACCATATATCAATGCATTAATTTCTTTGTTTTGAAGAAAAATTAATTTGATTCAAACAAATATTTATTTGGTTTAAAGATATTTTGTTTTGAATCAAACAAATTTTGTTTCATTTAAACAAATCATTTCTTTAAATCAAAGAAAGTCGTTCAAACAAATTATTTTCTTTGATTCAATCAAATCTTTTTTCTCAGTGTACTTTTTTAAGTTGACAAAATTGCTTTTCCGGAATTTGCTGGGAAGAAACCATTACAGTTACACTAATAAAATTTGATATACATACAAGAAACATCTTATCAAACTACACGGAAAAAATTTGTTTCGGAAAAAGTCC